>BDSI01000021.1:354534-954534 GCA_003117195.1 Eudorina sp. 2006-703-Eu-15 | reverse complement strand
TGTCTGTGGGTGCCGTACTTTTGTGGGTTTGTCTGTGGGTTGCAAAGAACGTCTGCGGGTTTTGTCTGTGGGTGCCGTACTTTTGTGGGTTTGTCTGTGGGTTGCAAAGAACGTCTGCGGGTTTTGTCTGTGGGTGCCGTACTTTTGTGGGTTTGTCTGTGGGTTGCAAAGAACGTCTGCGGGTTTTGTCTGTGGGTGCCGTACTTTTGTGGGTTTGTCTGTGGGTTGCAAAGAACGTCTGCGGGTTTTGTCTGTGGGTGCCGTACTTTTGTGGGTTTGTCTGTGGGTTGCAAAGAATGTCTGCGGGTTTTGTCTGTGGGTGCCGTACTTTTGTGGGTTTGTCTGTGGGTTGCAAAGAACGTCTGCGGGTTTTGTCTGTGGGTGCCGTACTTTTGTGGGTTTGTCTGTGGGTTGCAAAGAACGTCTGCGGGTTTTGTCTGTGGGTGCCGTACTTTTGTGGTTTTGTCTGTGGGTTGCAAAGAATGTCTGCGGGTTTTGTCTGTGGGTGCCGTACGTCCGTGGGTACGTCTGTCTGTGGGTACGAGTGTGTCCCCACCCGACGTACATTGTGGCGGTCACGTGCCGCCGCCATCAGGCGCCAGCCTCGTGGGCCTGTTCTGCACATCGCGTCCGCACTTTCAGATCCCAATTTCCACTTTCCACGTCGCGTTTGTTCGTTCATGCACACTCCGCGAATCCCCCACCCCCCGTCTGCTGTACGGCAGTCTGACGGACGTGTACGGCGTGTACAAGGTGGAGACCATCGGCGACTGCTACATGGTGGCGGGGGGCCTGGTGGCGCGCGACGGCGACGGCTACGGGCGGGCGGTGCGGGGCCAGGGTGAGGAGGACCCGCTCCACGCGATGCGCGTGGTGGCGTTCGCGCGGGCGATGCTGCGGGAGGCGGCCCGGGTGGCGCTGCCCAACACAGGGGAGCCCGTGCAGGTGAGGGGGGTGAGGGTCGTGAAGGGGGACGGGCCGGCGGGGCCCCCTGGGGGGTGGGCGGGCCTCGTCTGGGCTGGGGTGCATCTGGGCTGGGCTGGGCAGTTTTCACTTTGGCCCCCGGGGATGGGGCGATGGATTTGAGGGGACGGGGGGGCGACGGGACGGGGGAAGATAGCCGGTGGGTGATGGGAGCAGGGTTCGTTCGCACTGTGTGCCGTACCTGCCGTAGTCACCGTACCGTTTTGAGTGAGGGACTGAGTGTTTAGGAGGACTGTAGGACAAGTCCGGCCGCTGCTGTCCGCAACTGCGTCGGGCCCCGCTCTTCCGGATTCCGAATTCTGGAGCTCCTGCCGTATTTCTGATTCCTTGGGCCCTACGTCGGTGTGCATGCATATGCTTGCCCGCGGCCGGGCCCTCATGCGACCCCCTCCCCGACCCCGACCCCGACCCCGACCCCACGACCCCCTCCCCGACCCCGACCCCCTCCCCGACCCCGACCCCGACCCCCTCCTTCACCCTGAGCAGGAGATATGGACTGACTATCTGACTGCCCAAGTATCTGTCAATGGGGAGAAGTCATGTCCCCGTTCGGGCATCAAAGTATCTTATTCGTACATTTTCCAAGAGGATAACGTATTTATCTAACAATTACCCCAATTTTCGGCCGAATATATATTTATATCTTAAGATACCCACCCGGACCGCTCCGCCTCGCTCTCACCCCCGCCTCTTCCCTTTGCTCCCCCCTCCCCTCCCCTCTGCCCTCTGCCCACCTCCACCACCACCACCCGCAACGGATGGCGGTCCACCAGCTGCGTATCGGAGCCCACAGCGGCCCCGCCACCAGCGGTGTGGTGGGCCAGAAGATGCCCCGGTTCTGTCTCTTCGGTGAGGAAGGCTTGGGAGGTTCGGACAGGCCTGGGTGGGAAGGGGGAGGGGGCCGCGCCGCGCTGCGTGGGTCGCGAGAGGCCTCTCGAGCTGCTGTACAACACCGCCATTCGTACAGCTTACATAAGACGTGTCTGACGTACATCGCTGTTCTGCTTGCCGTTCCTCCACCACTCCCCGCCATGCGACCCGTGGGTCGGCCATCACCCCGCCGCGGTTGACTACACAGGCGACACGATCAACACGGCGAGCCGAATGGTGAGTGTGGGCCGGCGGGAGGGCTCCGAATCCACACCCGGAATCGGAGGCGGGGGGGGTGAGGGAGCGGGCAGCAAGGGGCGGTGTGGAGACCCGGTTGGGACGGGTCTCATCCCCTTCCTGCCTTCCCCCTACCCGGTAAAACCTCTCGAAGCCATCCCGCCAACCCCTGCCCCCCCCGCCAACCCCTTCAGGAGAGCACCGGCCGCCCCGGGGCCATCCACGTCTCCTCCGTCACACGCAGCCTACTGACCTCCGAGGAGGACCTGGAGCCCTGGTCCCACACCGGCGGGGTGGAGGTCAAGGGCAAGGGGCGCATGGACACGGTGAGGATGGTTGAGAGCGGGTCGGTGGGGTTGTAATGGCTGGCTGGCTGGGTGGGTGAGTACCGGTGATGGAGGGGGGGGGGGGGCAGCTTCGCAGCCTCGCAGCTTCGCAGCCTCGCAGCTTCGCTGCTACCGGTAGCTGCGAAGGGGCCGATCGGCTGCACGTCGTGGGGGGCTCGCCGCCGCCACGCGCCACCCGCCACCCGCCACGCGCACGACCCCGGCCCCACACAGACCACCAAACGGACAACCACCAAACCGATAACCACCAACCGCGCTTCCCCCTGGCCTCACCTTCAGCCGTCCCACCCACCCGCCCCCTCGCTCCCCCCCCCGTCACCTCCTCGCCTCCGCGCCCTCGCAGTACCTGTGGCTGCCTCATGCGCCCAACGCCCAACGGCAGCGCAGCTGCCGCCACACCCGGGCCATGCTGCTCGGCACCCTGACCTCCCTCCAGGTCGCGAGCAGGGCGCGCGCTGGTTATCGGAATCGGGATTGGGATCGGACTGGGACCGGGCAGCGGTCGCAGCTGGGGGAGAAGGACGCGGAGACGAACGCGGAGACGAAGGCGGCGGTGGTGAAGGCGGAGCCGCCGCAGTGGCAGCGGCTGATGCGCGGCTTCAGTCAGCAGCTGCCTGGCGGCGGCGGCGGCGGCGGCAGCGACGGCGTGGAGCGCTTCCGTCCGACTGCGGGCGACTGGGTCCTGCCGTGAAGGGCGGGGCGGTGGGGGGGCAGGAGGGCCAGCAGCACCGGCAGCAGCAGCACCACACCACCACCACCAGCAGACATGGCCGCCGCCGCAGCAGCAGCAGTCGCGGCCGTGACAGGAGCCGTGACAGGGGCCGTGACAGCGGCAGCGGCCGGGAGCGGGCGAGGAGGAGGACGAGGTGGTGGGGATAAGGCCCCGACAGCGAGCCCCAGTCACGCGGAGGTCGGCCGCACGACCCGGGACCTCGGTGTGTGGGAGGTCTTTATGTGGATACGGTGTAGGGCCCAACTAGCCTCCAAACAGGGGGCCCATCTAGCAGTTTCCGGAGGACCCCGGGGAGGACTGATCCACCTCCTCCGCGGAACCGGCTGTCCCAATTGCCGAAGAAAACGGTGGATGTGGATGTGGATGTGGGTGTGGATGTGGATGTGGACGTGGATGTGGGTGTGGGTGTGGATGTGGGTGTGGATGTGGATGTGGACGTGGATGTGGGTGTGGGTGTGAGAGGAGGAGCTTCGATTCATGGTGGGTATGCGGTGACGATTCATCTCGGCGAAGGGCGGGGGCGAGGGTGGGGCCGGGGGGGGGGGCTCCGGGGCGCGCTGGAGGGGCCTGCCCGTCTGCCTGTCGGAGGTGGGGGTGAATGGTGCAGGTGCGGGCGAAGGGAGAGGGCGGCAGTCGGTGATCCTGTTTCCGAGTGGGGCGCCTCATTGCACATTGGAGGAGGAAGAGGAGGAGGAGGAGGAGGTCTGCGATTGGGAGAGGATGGGGACAGCAGTCACCGCGCTGGGGTATTTTGATTGCCCGGCGGTTGGGAGGATCTCTCAGCGATCGGAGCGTGCGGCCGCTGGAAGCGGACGCGTTCCTGGTCACAACTAAACTGAGCTTATGTGTTGGGAACAGGGTTTAGTCCTTTTGTTCTCGAAAGGATAATGATGATGGTTTGGGTGCCGAGGATGAGGGTTTCCGCGCAGTCGCATCTTCGCCTTCCTCCTCTTCCTGCGACTACTACTACTACGGCCCACCAGGTGGGGGTCAGGTGAGCAGATCAACAGGCAAGGCACGCACATCGTCCCGGCGGCCGCGCGGCCCGAAATCTACTTGCTGCGGAGTGTATGCCGTACACGTCGTATGTCGTACACGGCGCCCCCACCCCTCAGGGGCTCCGGCAGGTTATCCACATATGATATACCGTATATATTATATACTTGTAGTGTAGTAGTATATATGTAGACACATTTAGTGGAACTCAAATGCCGGCGGCGGAGAGGCCGCCGCCCGGCGGTGTGTTGTGGCGCGTGCTGGCGTGGCGGGAACTGGTCCTCTGCGGCTGATGAGCTGCCATTCATATCCGTCCATCTTGCAGACGCAGTGTGTGTACGACACTGGCGGGTATTTTAGTGCAGCACTGGCGTGGGATTGGAGGCCTGGACTGTTTGGGGGCCATGTGTGTCACGTGTGTCTCGAGCGCCCTTGAGGTTTGTCGTCGTACAGTGTCGGTCGTACAGCTTTGGTCGGAGCAAGCTGCGCCCTTTGGAAGGGTTAAGGGGGAAAGGGGTTTGAGGGGGGAGGAGGAAAGGAAAGGGGTGCGATCAGATCAGGTCGGGTCCGGTCAGGGGAAGGCTTCGTTTGGCCTACCGAGCTACATTACCCGTATCACCCTCGGCACCCAAACCATCATCATGCCCTAGCCGTACCGCCGGCACGGCTAGGGCATACACACATACACATCCTGGTTCGTCTACTTTCCGCCGGTCCTTGCTTTTGTTCACATACACACACATACGGGTGGGCTTCTTGTTAAACACACATACGGGCGGGGCGGGTTCCTTTTCTATACACACACACAGACACGCCGGGCCTGGGCGGTTCTGGGTGGGTTTCTCATTGAACACACATACACACATTGCACGCGGAGGCGCGGCAAGTGCGGGATATTGTATGGCTTAGGGTATTATGTACGGTGTAGGCTGTGCTTGGCGGGCTAGGCTGCGGGAGTTTATTCCGTTGTCTGCTGCAGGATGGCACCCCGGGGTGGACGAGCAGGGAGCACGGGGGCGCTGTCCACGGGCCCTATGACCAGGGGGAGCCGCAGCCGCACCTGCCCACCACCTCCGCTGACCGCCTGGGTAGGGCTGGCGGTCGGTCGGCTGTCGGTCGGTCGGTCGGTCGGTCGGTGGGTCGGTCGCTGTTCGGCTACACGTGGGACGGCGGTGTGTTGTTTAATGGGGGTGCGGGTGGGGTGGGGGGCGGGGGGCGGTGGGGGTCCACAGCGGACGGCGTTGAACCAAACCTTAACCTGAATATGTGGTGCATTCAATGCCCGGGAAATCCTGGGCGGCTTTCTCGACGGCGCAGTGGGAGGAGCGAGGAGGATGGCGGGCGGCGGGCGATGGGCGCTCGAAAGAAGCGGCGTGTGTTCGCGGCGTGTGAGGCATCGGCAGGTGAGGTGAACAGCGGCGTCCGTACGGACACGAACCCCCAACCCCAGGGAGACCTCTCACTCGATCCGGGATGCGGCGGGAACCCACAAACCACAAACCATAAACCCTAGGACTGCGAAACCCCCCTGGAGATCACTGACTGAGAGCGGAGGGCGTCAACCCCTTCGAGGCGGGGCTCCGGAGCTCTCCGGCGCGCACTTCTTTGTCGTGGGGTGGCCCTGCACCGTCTTGTTGTGGAGTGGCCCTGTCACGGTTGTCTTTGTGGGCAGCAGTACAGTCCCCAGACGGCTGCAGGTCGAATGTTGGATCCGCGGAATGCGTCGGCGCCTGTCGGCGTCCGGGAACCTCCACGTTTCCGGAACCTAGCGGTGGTGTTCCTCGGTAAGAGTCGGACGAAGACGAAAGGACGACGAGTCCAAAGGAAAGCGGGCGGGTTGCTTCGTGGTGCGTCGGTTGTTGGTAATTAGGTTCCCAGCCTGTTTGAAACTTTGAATGCTGTGCCGTACGTCAGTACGGAGGAACGAAAATCACAACGGAGGATAATGAATTACAAATCAGCGGCAGCGGCCAAGGGTTCTCGAATCCTCCTGGATGGAAGCCTTTCAGTCGGTTGAAGCTTTGGAGAGGTGGTTGTTCGGCGGAGGCGGTTGGTGTACGATATAGGTGCTCCTGGGGCATACTTCAAAGCTGCGTGCTGGGTGCTGGGTTAAATTGAAAAAAATAAATAAACCCGTAGAACGAACCCGGGCACACCCAGCATAATGCAGTATACTTACGGGGTGCGGTACCTGCAGAGCAAACGAAAAGACAGAGACTGCGCGCGGGCGCGGGGCGGCGCGGCCGCGCTGCCGCAGTGCCACGGGGTGCTGGGTGCTGAGGTGCAAACTGACTGTGGAGGCGGTGATGGTGTCTTAGATGTGGGCGGTGTACGGATGTACGGATGTCCCGTCGAGAACTGGCAGTCATTCGGTGATTCATTCGGTGGCATCTCAAAAAAATTAAGATTCGGCCCCCCGCGGGATTGATCTCGATGGGGGGCTAATGAAATGGCGGGTAATCGTACATGGTCGTACTGGCTCTTGTCGGGGGAAATTCTCCCGTGCCTGTGGGTTTTGCGGCGGTGGCCGTGGTGGTAGGGGGAGGTGGTGTGGTCGAGGTGGTGGTGGACGAGGGCTAAAACGCCGCGAAGTTCGTCAGGCGGGCAGGAGCAGCTCAGGCTATGTGACTGTGGTTGCTGAGGACAACCCCAGCGGCAGCGGCGGTGGTGGGCTGGCAGTGGTTGCGGTGGTGGTGGTCTTGGTAGCGATGGTGGCGGGCTGGCGACGGCGGTGGTTGTGGTTGTGGTTGATGTGGGCTTGATGCCATTCAGGTGGGCGCTGCCAGCTGCGGCGGGGAGTCGGTTGCTGTGCACAGCTCAAGAGGCGGAGGCTATGGCGGGGGCCAAGTGGGAGGCTATGGGGGGGCCAAGTAAGAGGTGCTGGCCAGGGGGCCCCAATGGTGGGGCCATAGCTGCAGGGAAAAACAAGTCACGGAGGGCGGTACGAGCGCACTTGCGCCGAGGCATCATAATACGCCAGGCGTTGTCTGGCGAGCCACATAGCTCCAGGGATGGCGGTGGAGGGGATGGTGGGCGTGTGCGGGAGGCGAGGGGGTGGTGAGGTTGGGGGTGGATTCCAAACCCAACCTCAACCCTTTCATCCGTTGGAAGTGTGACGATTTTTGGTGCGTAAACGGAGCTACTCGTTTGCCATCGGGCGGCGTCTGCGATCCGGTTTGGCGGGTTGTTGTTGTTGTACGGTAAACAGATGAAGAGGACAAGTCCGCGGGTCGGGGTGGTGGAAGCGGTGGTGGTTATGGCGGCAGTGGTGGCACCCGGTCGTCGCGGGGGGGCATGGCGGTTGGCGGTTGCAAATCGCAGGCGGTTGGTGGCGGTGGAACGGGTCAGCCGTTGGACATGTACACGGTTAGAGGCGCGCAGAGCCGCAGACCCGATGCGACCCAGTACATACTAGTATGTACGGTATGTCTCATTGTTAGTACTGCAACCGTAGCAGCCTAGCCATCCACAAAAGGTTCTCACTTCTCCGGGACCTCCGACCATGGTCCCATCCCTAGGGTCGGTCCTTCAGCAGCAGCAGCTGTAGCAGCAGCAGCTGTAGCAGCAGCAGCTGTAGCAGCAGCAGCAGCATGCAGCCCAGGTGGTGCGGTGCAGCAGCGCCCGCTTCGGGAGATCGGGACAGCCCCCTGGGCCCCACCCACTGTGATAAAGCACCACTGGTCCCAAGCATAAGCACGCGGGCCTTAACGCGCCCCCTGCAGCCGCCCTTAACCCCGCGCCGAGTACGGCGAGTACGGCGAGTATCGGCAAATCCATTTGTGTGCGTGTGAAGCCAGGAGGGGAGCACTGCGGTGTCGGAGTGTGGCGCACTCGGCAGCTGCTGTATGTGTCGGGTGGTGCTGGGCTCTAGGCAGCAGAGGGCAGCAGAGGGCAGCCGGCCTCGCGATCCCGCCCCCTGTGAAGGGCGGCCGAGTGCTTACACAATGCAACACAATCCAGAGGCCGCGCAAGAACACGCGCTCACGCGCCCCAAGCCCCCACCTGGGCGAGGGGGGTCGCATCCGGGGTCGCGTCCGCGTTTGATTGGCAGTTTGGTGCGTTGGCGGCGGGATACCGCAGCAGTTCAGCAGTGTGATGCGCATCGTCTTTCAGGGGCGTCCGCCCACCCCTGTCCACCCATCCATATCCATCCATCCATATCCATCCATCCATCCCTATGCTTGTATCCATCCCTCCATCCCTCCACCCACTCCAAAGTGCAGTCCGGAAGCGTAGCAGTCGGGGGCAGCTTCATCGAGCCGCCGGGGGCGAAAGACCCACGGGTCACACAGCCATACACACACACAAGCACGCCCCACACATTCATACATTGCGGTCAGTAGGTAGACAACACGAACGGAGCCGGTCAAGAGTCCGTCGTCGCGTCGTTCAATCGAGAAGCCTGCAACCCATGCTGCGGCACACGACCCACGGGTCGCGAGCCATCCCTCGCTCTCCCCTCCCCCCGCCTTGCAATCGTCTCACCCTCTAGTGCATCTGACAAGCAAAGGTAGCCCACACACGCCGTTGGTTTGGGTCGGGCGGGTTGCATTTCTAAACACACACGTCGCCGTCACGGGCGGGACCCAGGGGTCCATCCATCAGTCACCACACGTGCGCCGCGTCCGCCTCTGTGGCGTGACGGCCACAAACCACGCCGTATTTCCGAAGACGCCGTCGTCGTACGGACACACACACACCCCGGGCGGGTTGCAATTCTAAACACACACACACCGCACCAGCCGCCAGTGAATCTGCGCAAGAAATGAATGAATTTGGAGGCCGAAGGCGGAGGGACTCGATCCCACCGGGAGGGAGGGAGGGAGGGAGGGACGGACATCGCAGCCACAGACTGCATCGAGGGAGGCACTCCAAGGGGGTGGTGGCGGAGCGCTCCGAACGGCCCCCCCCTTTGTGGGAAGCCCTCCCCGGAGGTGTCGCAGAGGAGCGTCCGCCCGGGTGGCAGCGTGCGGCGCAGAGCCCTTCAGAGCACCAGGGACTGCTGGGATGGAGGGTGGCGTGTCCGTACACGTCCTCGTACACGTCCTCGTACACGTGCACGATCAAAAGGCTGTGAGTTACGAACGGAACAACCAAAAACTGGTCGTGGCAGGGCAACGGTACCTTGGTCGTGACAGGGCAGTGGTGCCATCGAAGAACAAACAGCTCGTCAACGCAAAGTACGGGCATTCGCTGTACGGTAATGACGACGACCGACGACGAACCAGAGATGTACACTTCGATGTTCCGAGGCAGGCAAATGAGCGAGCAAGCAAGCAAGCAAGCAACTGCTATTCCTTCCTCCTCCTTCCGGGTCATTCCTCGTGCTCTCCAGCGAAAAGAAACGAGCACTTGACCGATGAATGCCAAAATGCCAATGGTCCCGTCGGCGGCGTCCGATGCAATCCGCGCCAAACGCCCACGCGCCAGACGTCCACGCGCCGACCCGAACTGCCACTGCCTCCCTTCCCCTGTCGTGCGCGGCAGCTACCGAACATGCCAGTACAACTGACACCGCTAACCAACCACCAACAACCGTGCGGCGAGTACGGTGACGGTCAACGTCACAACAGCAGTAGCACCAGCAGCAGTAGCAGAAGTAGCAGTAGCAGCAACTGAAGTAGCTTCAAGTTCCCGAAACCATTCTTGTGTCGTACGGAATCGTTGTGGACCTATCGTCGATGCCAACCCCCTCACGCATGTCCCAAACCCCCCTTGATGGGCGAACCAGCCATCAAGCCCGCTCCGCACACGGGCATGTCCCTGGGTCTAAATTCTTCTTCTTCGTCTTAAGCCCCCACCCCACCCCAGCACGACCCGCCTACCTCCAACCGCACAAGCCCACGCGAAAGCCACGGAAACCCAGACATGCACACACGCACCCGCACGCGCACATCCGCAAGTGCAACTCGGCACAGGCGCCGCACTGCACACACCATCAGCTGCGCTCATCCACAGACACACATTTGCGCAGCCCTTGACCGGCGTCAGGCCCGGTCAGATATGTAACACGCCCCCTCCCACACACACAAACAGACAAGCGCATTACCCCAATGCCGCATCGGCCATCTGCGTTTCAGGCTCTCATTCGTTCTCGGCTTCCCGGCGTGTGAAGTCAGACAGACCCAAGGGGTCCTCATGGCGGGTACGACCGTTGGTTCGTTGTTGGTTCGACGAGCTGGTGACTAACACTGACACATACACGGGGTGGCGTTCCGCAGTTGAGGACCCACCACCACCACCACCACCACGCGGCCATCAACCTCCAACAGCCAGCTCCGGTACGACCACCGGTCTCTGCAGCGACATGGCCACAGGCGGCGGCGCGGATGACACCTCCTCCCCCCCCCAGCACTGGCACTGATAGAATGCGCATGGACACCAAGCGCGGGAACCCCACCCCCCCCACCCCACCCCACCCCACCCCACCCCACCCCACCCCACCCCACCCACCCCACCCCACCCCACCCCACCACACCGTGTGCATGTACAGCAACGCACGTTCCTAAACTTACCCCCCCTCCCCTGCACGGCAGCCGCCCCTCGCCACTTCCCCTACGCGCTGTCGTACATGCCGTACACGTCAGGCGCGAGCGTCGATGGTGTTCAGTGGACAGGACACCAGCACTCACACAATACACACAATACATGTACGCACACATTCACATACATGTACACTCATACAGATACACGCATACACACGCGGGCGGTTCTGGGCGGGCTTATCATTCAACACACAGATATGTGTATAGCGCTGCCAGGTGCCAGTTGCGGAGGGCCCCAGCCAGCGGCCCTTTGGCTCCGGAGTCGCTAGGCAGCAGTGCCGTCGACGTACACCCGTACACCAGTAGACAATGGACAGCAGACAGTAAGCCACCCGGTGGGGTGGGGTGGGGGCGTTGGGATGCTGCGGATCCCACCCCTCAAGTTCCGAAACACATACACACACAATGTGTGGCTCAGTTCTCTTTTTACACACACACACACACACACACACACACACACACACACACACCTCAGCCTTGCAGACACCCCGGAGGGACCCCACGGATGCCGATGGGGGGCGGCATTCCCCCTCCACTGAAATCTGGAATCGTCCGAATGCACCCCCCACCCCTCACCTTGCCCTCCTGCTCTGTCCGCCTGCCTGCTATGCACGCCTGCCTGCCCCGCCCGCCTGCCTGCCCCGCCCGCCTGCTATGCCCGCCTGCCTTGCTGTGCTGTCCGCGTACTGGCAGTCCGATCGTCCGGGCCAGGATGCTCGCATACACACGCCACCGTATACACACACCTGGCCAGCGTGCCTCCCGCCGCCGCGGGCGCGCCTTTCCGCTGTCAGTCAGTCAGCCAGCTCCATGTCCTGCAGCTCCATGCACCAACATGGAACTCATTCGCAGCCCCCACTTCACTCCAAACCACTCCAACTCCCAGAGTACCCACCACAGTGCCGTTTCCAACCTCAGCACCCCTCCCCGCAACCCAACCCAACCCACTCTTCCCCCCTGCCCCCGCCCCCCGCAATAGCTAAGCTCAGCACCACACACACCCGTCAACGGGACCGCAACCGGATCGACGAAGCGCTCAAGGTCGGCGATGCTTGGTTGCAAGCGAAACAAAACCCAGAATCCAGGATCCAGAATCCAGGATCCAAAACCCAGAATCCAAAACCCAGGATCCAGAACCAGTGTCCCACTCGATCCGCCGTCCAGCCCATGTCCGCCTCCGACCTCTGTCCTGTCGCACCCGCCCGTCCGTTGCTAGAGCGGCCACGGCCCCCTCCCTGCTGTTCATCCGCCCAACTGAACGCCGCGGCGGGTTCACACTTGCACATCCACTGTCGCCAGCTCCGGCCCCCGGCAGCTCTGGTCCCCCTCCCCTAGGCACCTGACCTGCGCCCCGTCACACACCCCTGCCCGCCCCCCACCCTCCCGCCCTCCCATCATGGAGGCATCGCCCCGTCATCCGATCTCTCGTCCGGACGTCGGGCCATGCACTGATGCGCTGATGCGCATGCGCGCGACTGCTGAAGAAGAACCCTAAACCGTAGACCCTGGAAGGAGGAGGAGACAGCTGTGATGCAGGGACGAGGAATGGGCCCCTCCGAGGCCGACGGGAGCAGGCGCCCCTCCTGAGTTCGAAGCGGCACAGCTGCCACCGTCCATGTAAGCGCTCATGAGCTCGTGAGCATGTCTGTTGGGCGAGTAACCCCCCCCCCGACCCGATGCGCACGTGTTTGTTTAGCAAATAAACCATGTGCATGAGTGCGCGCATGTGCATGTGCATGTACCAGTCCACGCTCGTGCTGGCGTGTGAGTGTGTGTGTCCCGTTTTGTACGTCCGCGCTGCACGGGTGCCCAGAGACCAGAGGGCGCGACGGAGCGGCACCCCCCGAGTTGCTGGCTCCCCCCTACTGGCGCCTCCTCGGCCGTTGTCGGCCGTCCTGTTTATGAGCTGTCCCTCGCGGCCGACATCGCCATGCCGCCCCGCGGTGTCAGCAGGGCAGAGGGCATTCCACCTCCGGCCGGCGCCCGCCGCAGTGCCGCCGGCGCCCCTTCCCATCCCATCCCATCCCTTCCCTTCCCTTCCCTTCCCGCGGGCGCTGAATCGCGGCGGCGGCGGAGGCGGCCGCAGCAGCGGCGATGTGAACGCCCCCCGCCGACCAGCCCGTCACTACACACACACACGCACGCATTCCTCCGCACTCCGCAATCCTCCGTGCAAGGGTACTGGCATATGGTGGGGCAACCAACGATGACAACGACATCAACCATGACGTCTGCGATGCTGTCATTCCGTCAACATCGACATCAACAAGGAGCCCCGACAGCCCAGACCACCCCCACAAAGCCCACATCCCCCAGGCGCCTCAGGCGGCACGGGTCAGGTCGGATCTCCAACCCTGCGCCCCGCCGTCCGGCCTCGACCCGCCCACCCACCCACCCGCCGGGACCCGTCAAGAGTGCCCCCTGCTGAGATCCGACCGACCAGCCAACCAGCCAGCCAGCTAGCCAGCTAGCCAGCCAGCCTCTCCCACTACGACCTTTCCCCGCCTCCTCATTTCGGAGTCGACAGGCGATGCGACACGGGCAGCCACCGCAGCAGCGGGGACAGCCGCAGCCGCCGCCGCAGCCGCCGCCGCAGCCGCCGCAGCCGCCGCCGCAGCCGCCGCCGCAGCCGCCGCAGCCGCCGCCGCAGCCGCCGCCGCAGCCGCCGCCGCAGCCGCAGCCGCCGCAGCCGTCAGCCCCCTGGGCATCAGACTGAATTGGCACCGGCACTGGCTCTGGCACCGCCGCCGCGCGCGCGCGCGCCGCCGCCGCCGCTGCCAACGTCACCTAGCGGACTGCGGGCTTCCCCGGAGGGCCGCTGGTGCCGGGTTTGTGAAGGCGCAGCGCAGCGCAGCCGGGGGGTCCGGTCCGCGCCCCAGCCTTTCCTCGGTGCGGCGGCAACAACCCCACCGCCGCCGCCGTACCAATCGCCGCCACCGCCGCAGCCACGCCGCGCCCCCGGCCCCGGCCGAGTCATCGCCTTGGGGTCATCAGTGTCGGCAGGTACCCGCCGCCGCCGCCGCCGCCGCTGCTGCTGCTGCTGCTGCTGCCGGTCCCGACACCCGCACCCCCACCCGCGCCAAAGGACTGGGTGCTGTGGTCCTGCCCCGGCTCCGAGGGAAGTCCGGCGGAGGACGCGCCGGAGGCCGCCGACGCGCCGCCGACGCCGCTGCCGCCGCCGCCGACGCCGCCGCTTGCAGCCGCAAGCACCCCCGCCGGTATCCCAAAGCTGCGTCGGGAGTGGCTATGGCTATGAGGGTGCGAGTGCGGATGTCCGAGGGCGTCTGCGCCGGCGCCGCTGACCGCCGCCGCCGCCGCCGCGGCGGCGGCGGTTGCGGGCGTCGCGACGGAGAACGACGGCAGGCGCTGCACCACGGCACCGCCCAGCGCCGCCGTCGGGTTGCCGTACCCGTGGGTGCTGGCCGCCGCCGCCGCCGCGGCGGCGGCGGCGCCAGCCACGGGGCCATTCAGGGAGGACCTGATGCCGCCGCTGCCACCGCCCCGCGGCGTGTGCGGGTTGCCGCTGACGCCGTTCCGAGGCGAGTTGACGGAGGTCAGCGTCGGCTGTAGCGCCGCGCCGTCAGACCGCAGCTGTAGCGACGGCGGTGGGTGGTGATGGTACGGGTGCTGCTGCTGGCCGCGCGGCGTCAACGTCGCCGCACCAACCGCCGCCGCCGCTCCCGATCCGTCATCCGCGGCTGCGCCGCGCAGAGCCGACAGGTCCAGGCACGGAACCACCAGCGGCCCGCCCGCCGCCGCCGCCGACGTCGACGTCAACGACGGCGGTGGCGGCGGCGCCGACGTCAGCACGGTGCTCCCTAGCCCGGCCACCTGGGCCTCATATGAGGGGACCACTTGCACTCGGTTGGGCGCGGCGGGACCGGCGCCGTGACATGTGTCCGCGTCCCCGGGGACGGCGCCGTCATCCGTACCGCCGCCGCCTCCGCCGCCGCCGCCGCCTCGAGTCCCTTTGGAGCCGTGCGGGACGAGACCCCCGTGGTGACCCATGGCGCTATCGGTCATCGGCATACGAGCACCTGGCGGCCCTCCGGCCGCCGCCGCCGCCGCCGCCGCCGTGACGCCGGCGGAGGCGGCCGCCGCCGCCGCGGAAGCGGCGGTGGCCGCCGCTACTGCGGCGGCCGCAGCGGCCGCTGCCCCGATGGGGTCGTACTTGGCCGGCGTGTACGCCGCGCTGATGCCGGTCTCAACAGCCTTTGCAGCCGCATTCGCATTCGCATTCGCATTCGCATGGCGTTCCCGCGACGGCGGCTGCTGCTGACTCTGCTGACTGTGCTGCTGCTGCTGCTGGCCCTGGCCCAGCTGACTCTGATTGTGACTCTGTTTGGAGATCAAAGCCGCTGCCACACTGCCCGACAGCGCCGCCGCGCCCGCGATCTCCTTGACAGCAGCCGCCACCTGCTGCTGCTGCTGCTGCTGACTCATACTCTGCTGCTGCGCCTCCTTCTGCAGCGCCGCCGCTTGCGGCTTCTCGCCGCCGCCGCCGCCGGCCGCCGCGGCCGCGGCTGCGGCCGCTCGCGCCGCCGCGGCCGCGCTGCCCACGGGGTGGCTGCCTCCGCGACTGGACGTGGGCGAGGGGTTCTGGTCCATGATCCAGACGTGCTGCAGCGCCTGCTCCGGGGTGATGCGGGCGGCGGGGTCCCAGCGCAGCAGCTTCTCCAGCAGGTCCAAGAAGCCGGGATCGCTGCACTTGATGAGCGACTGCAGAAGGGGGCGGGGCGGGAGTGGAGGGGATGTATCACGACGGGCGCGGGGGGAACGGGAACGGGCGAACGGGGGGTGGTATAGGAAACTGGTAGACATATTCAAACTGCGCTGCTGCGAAACTGCGCTGCTGCTGGGGGAACGGGGGGTGGTATAGGAAATTCCCCGCTGGGGGAAGGGGGGGGCCCTGTACTGAACGATGCGGTGTGCTGCGTCGTTTGATGCGGTGCAGTTGAGTAGCAGTTGAGTAGCAGTTGAGGCGGTTGGGATCTGGGGGGTGGGCGGGTGAGAGCTAACGACCCACCAACAGCTCCTCGACCGCAGGTGCTCACCGACAGGGTCCTGGTGGACGGCGTCCTCGAGACGCCCTGGCTGTTGGGCTGCAGTCGCGGGTTGCCACCGGAGTCGAAGAACAGCTTCCGGCGGGAGGCGCCGTCCAGCAGCTCCCGCGGCGGGGGGCCCCACACCTCCATGATACACGCCAGCTGCTCCGCCTCGTCCTCACCTGGTGTACACACAGCACACAGCACACAGCACCGCATCAGCCACAGCACACATCGCATCCGACACCAACATGGTATCGTATCCCCCGCCCCGCCCGGTCCCAGGCCTGACTACACCCACGCCGCTCCCACCCGGGGAAGCCGTGCAGCCCAGTCCAGCTGGACAGCCTGGCCGCAGCCCACCCACCCACCCGCCCACCCGCCCACCCACCCCACCCACCCCATCCACCCCACTCACCCTACCCACCCACCCTACCCACCCCATCCACCCCACCCACCCTACCCACCCACCCTACCCACCCACCCACCCTACCCACCC
The DNA here is from genome assembly GCA_003117195.1 of Eudorina sp. 2006-703-Eu-15. Lineage (NCBI taxonomy): Eukaryota > Viridiplantae > Chlorophyta > Chlorophyceae > Chlamydomonadales > Volvocaceae > Eudorina > Eudorina sp. 2006-703-Eu-15. The sequence goes on along the minus strand of BDSI01000021.1, from coordinate 938,278 downwards.
CACCCCTACCCACCCACCCACCCCGCCCCACCCACCCCACCCCACTCACCCCACCCCACCCACCCCACCCACCCCACCCACCCCACTCACCTGGGAAGAGAGGGTACCCCGTGTAGAGCTCCGCCAGGATGCAGCCCAGGCTCCACATGTCGATCTCCACACCGTACGGAGCCCCCAGGATCACCTCGGGGGAGCGGTAGAAGCGGCTCTGAGGCAGAGGGGGGGAAGAGGGGAGTGAGGCGGAGGGCCAGGGGGGCCCCGGGGCGGGGCGAGGGGGCGGGAAGTGGGTTTGGGGTATGTGAGAGATGGGGGGAGAGGGCGGGACGTGGGTCGCGTGAGAGATGGGGGCGGGAGCGAAAGGGTCCGGGGGTGGTGTTTTCTAACAAAGAGGCGGAGGCGGCCTGCGCTGTCACGATGCCCGTGGCAGTGCAGGTTGGACCGGGAGGGATGGACGATGGAGACTTGCCGTGCGGGAAGGTTGGGGCAGGCGGTACGGCGAGTACGGCCCGTACCCGTACCTGGATGTACGTGTAGATGCGCTCGTCCACGTAGCACGAGGAGCCGAAGTCGATCACCTTGATGGCGGATCGGTTGGGCTGTCGCAGCAGGATATTCTCGGGCTTCAGGTCGCAGTGGATCAGTCGCAGTTGCTGCGGGCCGCGTGGGGTCGAGGTCGGGTCGAGGTCGCGTCGAGGTCGGGTCGGGTCGGGTTGGTGGGGCAACGAACATAACGGGCGACGCATCGTGTCGTGGGGGCGCTGTGCCGAAATGGTTGTCACGGCTGACAACTCAAGACCGTTCTCAACCCCGTACTTCCGTACTTCTTAACACATCCTCTGCGTACACAATTGAGACAAGCCCTCCCCCCACCCCAGCGCCTTCCACGCACCCAACCGTCCCCCTGCCGTACCTTCATGTACCGCAGCGAGATCAGGATCTGGTGCGCGAAGCGGCGGATGAGGCCCAGACTGAGCCCCATGAAGTTATTCTGCTTGATGAAGTCGTACAGGTTGATGGACAGCAGCTCAAAGTTGATGCACAGGTGGTTTCGGAAGTAAAAGTGGTCCTGCGGCCGGGGGGGAGGAGGGGACCGAGGAGCCCCACGCACGCGGGGCCGAGGCGGGGGTTAGTCAAAGGAAAAGAAAGCCCAAACCCAGAATGCCAGAAACGAACCCGGGCACACCCAGGTGGTGGGGCCAACATCACAGGTGGCGGCCGCGCGTGTCGTCCGCAGGCCAGCAGAGGTGCGCGCACCGCAAGCGGCACAGCTCAGCATAGCTCAGCTCGCGAAATGCCTCCCCACATGACGGCAGCTTGAGAAGAGGGGGGTCTGAGAAAGGGGGGGGGGGTGTACCAGGTCTGCGGGCGAGTGGCCCAGGGGCAGGCGGTCACGGCCCGCAGCCCGGTGTGCCCTCTCCTCCCCTCCCCTCTCCTCCTGCTTCAACGCCCATCAGAGCCCTCCCCTTTCCTCCCTTCCTGCCTGCCCGGCCCTTATTGCCCTCCCCGCCCCACCCCCTCCCGCCCCACCCCCTCCCTGCCGCGCCCTGCCCTCCCCTCCCCTCTACCCACCCCAATGTGCACGCAGTTGTTGGCGTCCTCCGGGTCGGCATCCCGGATGTGCTGCAGCACTCGGAGCTCCACCAGCGCCTGCTGGTGGAAGCGCTTCTTGTTGCGGATGATCTGCGGGCGGGGCCGGGCGGGGCGGGGCGGGGCGAAGGCGGGGCGGGGCGCGGAGGGGCGGGGCGGGGCGGGGCGGGCGAAGGCGGATTATAGGAAGTATGATGGGCATACGGTATGCGCACTGCGCTGCTGCTAGAGCAAAGGTCCGGTCAAGGATCGGCGGTACCCGGGGGGAGAGTGTATATGCTATACCGATTGAGCATGCGTACTATTCTTACAGAATAGTCATTTCATATTCAGTTTCCTTTTGCGTTCCTTAGGTCGCACAGCGACTAAGTACTCGCGCTGCAACAGTATACCCGGGGGGAAAAACAGGGGAACATTGGCGGACATGTGGTATTGAAGCGGGGCGAAGGCGGGGAGGCGACCAGCAGTGAGGATGGGCGCGCTGGGCCGCGGCGCCTTCATTGACAACAGGGTCGCTGCGCAGCGAGTGGTAACATGTAAGATGACATGCGCGGGCTGGGAGAGCAGCGCGGACACTGGGGCCTCTGGGAAAAGGCGTGTGCGGAAGGCAGGCAAGGACGCCCGCTATGGCCAGGCCGGCCAGGCCCCCCCAGCTGCAGAGAACTGGTGGTGCCCCGGGCTGGCACCCGTCCCTGCCGTACCTTGATCGCCCGCATGCTGTTGGTCTTGAAGTCGTGCACCTTGACAACCTGATGATACGTACGGCATCGTACGACAGCAGTGCATACCGGCCTCGTCAGCAAGATTACGGCATGCAAGCCCCCCCCGCGCCCAGCGACGCGCGCGCACAGAGACTGACTGATGAGATGAGGTGAAAGTGGCCAGGCACCGATCCGGCACTGGTATGGTATGGGCGACGGCATGCGGGTGTTGTACGGCATAACGTGTGGACCGCCGGATGAGTTGGATCTGACGTGCGACATACCCAGAAGCGGTGTGCGTACGGCATCGCGCCAGGGACACCCCCCCCCGTTGTCCCGCACCTCCTCCAGCCCACCCCCGTGCTTCCCCTCCCCCGCTGAGCTCTGCCCCTTCCCTTCCGTCTCCCCTTCCCTGCACTCACCACCCCGCTCCCAAGCCCCAGCCTGCCGCACCCCGCCCGCTCCCAAGCTGCCGCACCGCTCACACCCCCCTCCCCATCTGCCCCTCACCTGTCCGAACGAACCCCGGCCCATCACGGACAGGATCTCGTAGCGGTACGACAGGTGGTCGTGCAGTACGACGGTGTAGTCACCTCGGTCATCGTCGTACCCATAGTTGTTGCGAGTCGCGTGCGGGCTGCCACAAACCTTCTGGGCCGACGACCTACCCACGAAGTACACCTGGCAAGTGGCAGCAGCGCCCATACAGGCCGGGCCGGGATGGGAGCCAGCGACAGCTTCTCGTGGCTTCCGACTTGCCGCATACGCCCTGGGCCGTGACGCACCTATCCGTTACTGATCTACCAGGTGCCCAACCCCATACATCTGCCGTCGCAAGGCTCTCCGCTGCGACCCACATCGCATTCTTCATTCAAACCCACACGGTAACTAACATACAGACATACCGCGTTGACCATACAACGGTGCTCATTTTTCCCAACCCACCCACCCACTTAACCACCAGGCCACACTACCCACACTACCTACCCACAAACCCACCCACCCACCTGGGGGTACTCCAGCACCTCGCTGTGCTCGTACGCCGTCATGTACTCCGAGTAGCGGCTCAGCGCCTGGGCGGGCGTGATGTAGCCCGACTCCCAGGTGACGGCCGCCGCCGCCGCCGCCGACGTGGAGGCTGACGTCGCCGCGGAAGCTGCTGCTGCTGCGGAGGAGGAGCTGCTGGTGGCGGTGCTGCTGCTGCTGGTGCTGTTGCTGCTGGTGGTGGTGGTGGTGGTGGCTGAGGATGCGGTGGAGGCTGTCGTGGCAGTACTGGAGGCCGAGCTGGAGCTCGAGTTGGTCGAGACCGCGCTGCCTGCCGCACTGGGCTCACAGCCGGCCAGGGTGGTGCCGCCGCCGCCGGAGGAGGAGGAGGAGCTCACGCCCGCGGCGCCGACAGCTCCGCCGGGGGGCCCGCCGCCGCCGCCGCCGCCGCCGCCGCATCCGCCTCCGCCTCCGCCGCCTCCGCCGCCGCCGCCGCCGCCTCGGAACGGGGGGGACCGGGACGCCGCCGCGCCGTCGCTGGAGGGCGGCTGTCTGGTTTGGGTTTGTGTGGGATGGTGCTGGTACTGCTGGTGCTGCTGGTGCTGCTGGTGGTGCTGTTGATGCGATTGCGGCAGCTGCTGCGGCTGCCCCTGTTGCTGCTGGGATGCATGCTGCAGGTGATGGGAAACCTGCCCCTGCCCCTGCCCCTGCCCCTGCTGCTGTTGCTGTTGCTGGCTTTGCTGGGACGGGTGGCTCCGCGGAGTTGACAGCAGTCCGGCGCTGGTCGCACCGTTGCCGCCAAACGTGCCGTACGTTCCTGTTGCGCCGCGGCTGGAACCCAGCAGCGAAACCCGGTGCTGCCCTTGCCCCGCCTGCCCCGGCGCCTGCCCTGGCCCCGCCTGCGCTTGTCCCTGGACCCAGGACCCCTGCCCCTGCCCCTGGCCCTGGCCCGCCTGGCCGCTCGATGCCTGCTGCTGATGCGGGTGCTGCTGGTGCTGCTGCTGGTGTGACGACCCCGAGTTGAAGGTGACGCAGGAACGGAGGGATGCCGGCGGCGCCGCCTCTGCCTGGCCGTACCACGACGCGTCCACTTGGTGGTGCTTGCCGCCGAAGGACGGCAGATGGGATGGCCGGGTCGTGCCGCTGCCGCCGTTGGCGGCCGCCGCGGTCACGGAGGCGACGGCCGCCGGCATGGCGGCCGCCGTGGCGCCAGCAGCGCCTCGCGCCGTCTGCATGGCGTTAATCGACTGGCGCAGGTAGCCGTGGGACATGGAAGCGGCCGCGGCCGCGGCAGCCCCCTGACCCTCCCGGTACGTGCGCGCTGTTTGGCTGCCGCTGCCGTGTCGCTCGCTGCTGCTGCTGCTCCGGGCGAGGAGAAGCGCCTGCGCGCCACCCGAGGCGCTGGGGCCGCCGGCACCGCCTGCACCAGCAGCGGTCAGGTTCTGCATGGGAGCCTGCAAGAGGGCAGCGGGGCGGCTGCCGCGGTCGCCGGCCGCCCTGAGGCTGCTGGCGCCTGCGGGGGGCGGCTGCGGGATGCCTGCGGCTGAAGCTCCAGCGAAACCGGTGCTGCCGCCGGTATGGCGATGAAGGCGCGACGAGTTCGGCTGCGATGCATTTTGCTGGCTGTGTGTCTGGTCGTCTTGCTTGACCTGGAGATTGAGGGGCAACATACGCAATTTGCGAAACGCCAAATCGTGCACACGCGTTTCTCAAGGCCAGGCTTCAGACAAGGAATTCTGTATTGTAAAACGGGATGCGGTCATGGGATTGCCGGGTGCAGGCTTAGTTATGTACACGAAACGCTGGACTTCCCAACGCGAGGACTGCGGCAAGGACAACATGAGGTAGGATGCATTGAACCTCGGAATTACTTGCCTCCCTTCGAGATAGAATGCAGTCCCAAGGCTGATGCAGAGAGCCCATATCATATTTATCAGCATGACACAGAAGCCGTGCCTTTCAAGGTACAGGCTGTCTGCCTCTACCTTGCATCGTACCGGCCAAGCAAAATGCCCATCGAATAGGAACTCACCTTTGCGAGATTTAAGGTCGGCAAGACAGGCTTCGTGGTCACGACCGGCATTTTGCCGCTGTTGCCCACAATACCTTAGCAGCTGCTTGTCATCCGATATGTTGTGCGGGCTGCATCCCTTTTCCAAGAAGTGGCTCAGGGATGCCCCTCGGCGCCGAAGACGTCCAGGACTGAAATAGCTAGGAGCCCAAGGTAACCGCACACGACTCAAACTGCCCACAGCTCAATTGAGAAGCCCTTGATATCTGGCTGAAGTGCGTTGCATCGGCGTTTAAGGCGGTCCTGGAGTCGGAGGCCCTTCGACCCGTTCCTGCGCCCTGACACGCACGGCTTCCTACTCGTATTCCGGAGGTAACCGCCCACTGCACAGAGTGTTAAATTTGCTGCAGCAAGGCTAGCGCGCCCTTCACCGCCAGAGCAGCTATGGATGAAAAAGAAACTGCGGTAGCCGAGATAAGAGTCGACTATGGCCGTCGATTACTAGTACATATTACATAGCTCAACCTAGTATATGCGCTCCAGTAGGTGTGCTGGGTGGCAAATTGGCAATAGTCCGATGACGAGCTGGTACGGTTATGGCTGGACTAAATCTCGCGGCTGGACTCCAACCCGACTTCCACCTGTGCCCAAAAATTAACGACAAAATGGATTGTGCATTTCAAGTTTCGGTAAGGCGAATTGAGAGCGGCATGACTGGGCCCTTTCCCGGACCGCCCGGGGCGCACACCATTACAGGCCGGCCATCCGTAAAGATTGGGAAGCAAAGACGTCGCGCTTTATAATTGTATGGCTAATCTTGCACGTAGTCGCCACCTGATAACAGGGCCAGCTCGGCCCGAACAAACTCTCTTCCCTGCAGCCAAACAATGCACATCGGTGATTCGAGCGTAATAACATCACTCAGTGGAAGAATAGCTTGCATAGCTGTGCATGTAATTCGCAATGGCGATGGCCGATTAGTCACAACAATGCCGCGAATAACTGGTATCTAGCTTCGCCCTCTCTTCGCCTCATACTAGGAAACCCTAGGGAAACCCGCCTTGCCTCAAGAGACGGGTATAACTTATCAAACTCACCAGATAATTTGCGTGTTCCAAACGCGAAATCCAAGGTAGGGCTTGCGGGTGCTGTTCCTGTAGCTCGTGGTCCTTGGCGGGCGCCAGCTGGTTCTGCGCCTGCAAAGAAGGCTCCTCCAGAATTCGCACAGAGATCTCTTTCGCGGTACGTCCTCTGAACGTGCGCCTCGGCAGCCGAACCGCGCCTCCTGGGCGGCACCCGATAACCTCGCCCGTCTCGTCGTCCACCGCCAGGCCCTTGGAGTTGATGGCGTTGGAGTAGTGATCCGCCACAATCTCGCGCGTCTCGCGGTCCACGTGGATAATGAAGTACCTGTCACGGTGAGCAGACAATTCCATTTGGGTAATTGAGGGTCTGGAGCCCAACGCAGGCAGCAGTCTCCTGGGATAAGGGGCTCGAAGGCGTTCGTATGCCATTGGGTAGAGGGGCTCGGGCACAGCCAAGCACTCACCCAAAAGTTCGCGTTCCAAAGACGTAAAAGTTAGAGACACGGCCTAATGCGCAATTCTACGCTCCTAGGGGTATTCACTCCTGCTGGGGTCCCGGCTGCTGCTGGGCGCGAGCACCCGTACACACCGGATTAGGTGTAGCAAGGTATAAGAGCGACGCCGCCACTAGATCGACCGACACCGGTCCGGGACGACACGCAGATGAGCTCGCAGGTGGCACGTTCGCGTGATAACCCCAACCGATGAAAAGATGAATGCATTCCAGACCAGTGTCGGCCCAACAATTTACACTGCCGTACGATTCCGCGATTATGCCTAGGTAGCGAAACATCTGACCGCCGACGAAACCAACTCCTACTTTACTGCCATCAGCTGCGTTCTTAAAGGCAATTCATGTATGCATGTGCGACCCGCAGACCCGCAGTGCGTGCACTGGATGAGTGTGAGTGCGGGTGTCGTGCACCCTCGAAACCTGCCACCGCCGAAACTAACACAGCTCTCCATCCGAGGACGGGACCTTACCCAGCAGGGTCCAGTTGTAGGGGTCGGAAAGACAGCTTGTCGTCGACAGACTTGAGGAGCGCTGCTTCGGTGCCGGCTGAGGCGGTCGGGCCAGGTGCTGCCGGTACTGCAGCGCACGGGCGTAGAGGTGTTCGCCTAAGGAGGCATGGAAGTGTACCGACATGACGCCGGCCATTCACAACGTCACGTTGCTGAGATTTTATCATTGCGTCTCGTCACTGGTGGCTCCACGAAGCAGCGGAAATTACAATCCTGTAGATGAATTCCAATTGAGGCAACTTTGAATTTTGGTTCCCTAAGCCCTGATACAATGATTGACGTTGCATTGATTGACGTTGCATTAGGATACTCCGGTGCTCCGGTCCTGTGTTGAAGACGCCGTTGTATACGGCAAGGGGCAACGGTTTGCCGGGCGTAAATCGGAACAGCAGCATGTCCAATGTTGAGAGTAATAGAACGGTTGACCGTGCTCATAGCATACTTCGCCACCATACTGACGCATTACGTAGTGGAGCCTTGTGGTTGCGTCGGTTGGACCAAGGAATGTGCTTTCGTGCATCTTGCTGTTTTCTCAAAAGCAGAAGACATCGTTAGCTGACTACTGGGGCGCCTTGTTTAGCAGGGCGCCCCTACGGGTTGAGAGAAAATGATTTCCCAGTTCTACATCCTGTCTTCTCGGGGTGATGTGATCATTCGAAAAGATTACCTTGGAGATGTACCTCGCACGTCGTCAGAAATATTCTTTAGGAATGCCAAATTCTGGAAGGAAGGCGATGGAGAAGCGCCCCCGGTCTTCAACGTAGATGGCGTCACGTATCTGCACATTAAGGAGGGAGGTGTACAGCTTGTGGCGACGACACGGTCAAACCTGTCCCCGTCGTTTGTTCTGGAGTTCCTAAAGCGAATCAGCACGATCGTCAAAGACTACTGCGGGTTCCTGAGCGAGGATGCCATCCGGAAGAACGTGGTGCTGATCTACGAGCTGCTGGACGAGGTGGTGGACTATGGCTTTCCGCAGAGCACAGCCACGGAGGCCCTCAAGCAGTTTGTCGTGAACGACCCTGTAGTCGTGGCGCCGGCCTTTTACCAGGCAAAGCCCCTCTTCAGTCTCAGTAAGGGCCCCACGGGAGTGTTCAAGAGCGTGCTGGAGACGAATCGGACGGACGGCAAGCGGCGGGATGAGATCTTCGTGGACGTGGTGGAGCGCATCACCTGGTGCGAACGTCCTCGCTGGCCCACGCTGCCAAACCGTGCAGGATATCGGGTTCCCTTAGCGGAACTAAGTTAATGAAACTAAGTAGACAGGCTGCGTCGTCAGGGTTGCTGCCTGTTGTTAGGCGAGAGGACCATGATGAGTGACCCGTGGTTCCAACCCGCACGGCAACAGCCTGAAGCAGCTTCGCTCACAATCGGCCCCCCCCCGGTCCGCCGCGACCTACCAGACGATGACCGCGGGTGGGGCGTGTTTCGCGGGGCACGCTCACAGGGCGCACAGCGCAGCTTGCGATTCGATGCAACCGGTTATGCAATCTTGCTCGCTGCCCTGTGAGCCGCAAATCGGCAGGCATCTGTCGTGCGGACTGGGTTTCCAAGTTGAACCATTCGCACCTGCTCGTCTCAGCGTATGCCTGCCCGCCTGCCCGCCAGCCTCTTCCCGCCAGCCTCTGCCCCCCTGACCCCCTGCCCGCCAGCCTCTGCCCTGGAACGAAGCACCGCCCCACCTCATACCCTCTCCCCGCGCACCGGTCGTCACCCCCAGCTTTTGACCCCTTCCCGCGCCCTGCCCTCTTTCATTTGGGTCCGGCTCCCGATTCGGCCCGGCTCGGCTCGCCCGCCGCTCCCGCCGTCGGCGCTGCACTTCCCTCCGCCCCCTCCCTCCCGCAGCACCTTCAACGCCAGCGGCTACATCGCTTCGGCCCAGGTGGACGGCGCCGTGCAGATCAAGAGCTACCTCGCGGGCAACCCGCCAATCAAGATCAAGCTCAACGACGACCTGCTCATCGGCAAGCGGGACACGTCCTACGGCGGCCTGGACCGCGCCGCGGAGCGCGGCCACATGGTCGTCCTGGACGACTGCAATTTCCACGAGGTGGCCAACCTGGACAACTTCGACGTCGACCGCTCCATCTCCCTCGTCCCGCCCGATGGCGAGTTCGCGCTCATGAACTACCGGACCACGCACGGGTTCAAGCCGCCCTTCCGGCTGCACGCAGCCGTCGACGCGGACCCCAACTCGGAGTACAAGGCGCTCCTGACGCTGCGGCTGTGGTGCGAGGTGCCGAGCGACAAGGCCGCCAACGGGCTGGAGGTGGAGGTGCCCACGCCGCGCTGGGTGCAGCGCGTGCACTGTGACCTGGAGGGCGCCGCCGGCGGCGGCGGCGGCAAGGGCGGCGCCGCCGCCGCGGCGGCGGCGGCGGCGGCGCAGAACTGGGACTTCAACGAGAAGACGCACCTGCTGCGCTGGCGCTTCAAGCGCTGCCCGGGCGGCAGCGAGTTCACGCTGCGCGCGCGGCTGACGCTGGAGAAGCCCTACGGCGCGTCGCTTCGCAGCGAGGTGGGGCCCGTGAACCTGCGCTTCACCATCCCCATGTACTCGGCCTCGCGGATCATGCTCAAGTACCTGCAGATCCTGAAGAAGGCCGAGAAGAGCTACAACCCGTACCGCTGGGTGCGGTACGTCACCACGTCAAATTCGTACACGTTCCGCACGTGAGCGTGTGGTTTTGATGTGGGTTTGGGGATTTGGGACTAGGGCTGGGATTGGGACTAGGACTGGGGTGTAGGTGGGAACCAGGGCACAGGTGGTGGGTACGGAGCGTGGTGATGGCGATCCGTGTGAAGGAAACATCGGAGACACGGAGGGTCGGGGGCTGCCAGTGACAGGTGCGTCCGGTCCATGCCGACATAATCGCGGCGGCGACGGCGACGGCGGCGGGGGTCCGGACCTTGTTGGTCGATTGAGACCAGGCGGGATCCCGCGCCAGTCCCGTAGCAAGGCTGGCACGGGTCTTGCCGACATCAGCGCGGTGGCGGCAGCGGCGGCGGCTGGCGTGCTTGCGTGTAGAAGGACAGGAAGGAAGAGGGCTCGGGGTTCAGAGCGTCGAACCTGCGGGGTCTGTCCTATGGGGCCGACCCACGGGTCGGGTCCGGGCCTTGTTGATCGACTCAGGCCAGGCCAGCGGGATCCCGCGCGATACGGGGACCTCTGGCAGACACAGGTCTTGACGACGAGGTGGCGACAGATGCACGGCCCCCCGGTGAGGTACCTCGAGGAGGAGCTGGTGAGGGCAGCGATAGGAGACTATGTGGAGGCCTTCTCGTTTGGAGTGTAGCAGCGCTAGTGGTGGTCAAGCAGGGCGCGATGCGCGTCGAGGGGCCTAGGGTCGGTCTGGTTTGTAGGCCGCCGGGCCCCACGCTGTAGAAGCGCCAGGCTTTTCCCGGATGGCCGCAAGACCCCTGTACGCGTCCGTGTCCGGGTGTTGCTGCCGTGTGCGGGTGTAGCTGGATCTCACTGCGCAGAGTCGGGGCCCCGGAGGTCAGCCACGCGAAGGGCCCTCTACGACGCTCCCGGAGACGAGACAGGACTGGCCCCCAGCCCACCCTCCACCCCAAGGCAGCAGTTGCGGTTGGAAGAACCCCAAGGACGGGGCGTTGCGGTCTTTGGTGGCCTCGATGGATGTTGAGGTGGTCGTTGCGGTTGGCTAGGCTTGTATCGAGCACGCGAACTCGACGCGGGAGGTGGTCGTTGAACCGCCCGGAGCCCCGCCCCTCCCTCCCCAGGCGTTACGCAGGGCCTGGCGGCACGGGCTGTATACCGTGCTTGGGGAACCCACACCCTGCCGTGCCGGCGTTCGGGGCCGGCCGACCTACGCGTAGACGCTGTGCTGGTCATACGTGTCCCTCATCGACAACATGCCCTGTGATGTTATGAATCGTATTTAGTAGCACGCACGGCGGGTAAGACGGGAGGAGGTCGGCGCCGTCAACCCAGTACAGGGGGGCGACGTCTTTTGCCCCGTCCCGCAGCACAGCACACATCTCCGCGCCTCGGCCCCGTCCTCCGCTCCTCCTGGCCCTCGCGGCCCTCGTGGCGCCGCAGGCAGTGGTGCTACGCGACAGGGGCGCACCTGCCGCTGCCACGGCACGACCGAGCCCATTCACACTCGACACGCTCGACCTGCGACTCAGTTCGACCAAGCCCCCCCCCCAGTTTGTGTGCGACGACTGAGCCCCCCGCAGCCCGCACCCAGGCACCACGCCACTCACCCGCCGGACCCCTCGAGCGCCTTCCGCACTCGCAGCCCCAGCACGTGCTGGTCCACTATGTGTGTTGCATTGACGTCAAGTTTGAGTTTTGATGCCGTTTTGCTCGGACGTCCCGGGTGGAGACGCCGCCTCAAGATCCAGGGCCGGAGCTATGATAGCCCAGTCACGCATCGCGCACACAACAACTCCCCTGCAACACGGGCCCAAACGGTGCGCTCGTCGGGGCCCAACCCAATCCAGCTCAACAAAGCCGCTCTCGCAGTCCCGCACGCGATCCCCGATCCCCAAAGCGTGCGATCCGGCCCAGCGTCTCGTCATCCTTGATTAAAAACCAACGCTGCCGCCGCCCAGGGGTCCCCGGGGAAGCTACGCGGGATTCCCCTCAAACACACACACACACACACGAGGGTTTCCCTTCCCGCCATTTCGGTGCCGGGCACCCCCTAAGCGGGCGGCCCACGACCCGGGGTCTCTACTCGCCAGACGGCAGTTCTTGAAACGCTCTCCCCGCCCCTGGGTCCTCTGGGGCGCCCTGCGGCGGATGCCCCCGGGGAAGGGAGCCTCGGATTCCCCCCTCCGGACGGGGTTCGCCCCTTCCAGACGAGGTCCTTCCGCCCTGCCCAGCCCTCACGCACGCGGCGCGTAGGCCCCCTGCGCGAACAGCGCTGCGGACAGCAGCCCCGCCACCACCAGCGTCAACACCCAGCCGCCGATGAAGCGCAGCGCCAGAGGCCAGTTGACGCCGCGGACGACGCCCTCCAGCATCCCCACACCTACCGTGCCGCCCACCTGGCAGTGCGTGGTCGACAGCGGCAGGCCTGCGGGCGGGCGTGAGCGCGTGCGTGAGCGGGGCGGGGCGGGGCAGGGGGAGCAGGGAGCAGACCCGCGGGACGGTGCGGCCGCTTGGGGGCCGCCGCAACTGTTGGGGCCAGGGCGCCCGAAGTGCCCGTGGCCCAAGGCGGATACGCCACACGGCGGCGGTTGCCATCATGGGGAAACGGTAGCGCCAACAGTACCGTCAAAGGTAGCGCCAACGGTAGCGCCAACGGTAGCACCAATGGTACCGCCAACGGTTGCCCGAGTGGAGGCCCCCATGGAGGCCAAGGGGGGCGCGGGCTACCATGACCATCCTCGACAGCGCCCTCTTGTACACGGTCTGCCAGGAGCCCTCTTTTCCGTACGGTCGTACGGTACGACATCAAGCGGGCTGTAGCGGACTTGCGCCCCGTCTCCCCCCGTGTTACCCGTACCGTAGCGGCTGCCCACCACCACAACAAGCGCAGTGGCCAGCTCGATGATGTAGCCGCGGGAGGGCGTCATGGCCACGCTCTTGACGCCTGGTGGCGGACGCCGGGGCGGCGGCGGGCGGCGGTTGCAGCATCAGCAGCAAGACTGCCGTACTGATCACGTCACCCGTCAAGCCGTGTGCGTTGGAAGTGACGGCCTATCACGCAGCGCAGCCCGGGGTCCCCCTTCCCCCGCGGAGTGAGCAGTCGAGGCGATATTAATGCCATCCCCTGTACGGCTGTGTGCGACTGTACGACTGTGCGGCAGCTTCCATGAAATTCCTCTGCAGGGTATGGACAGTGGTCCAGTCGTACCTAGGACGCGGATGATGTTGTAGCCGTACGTGCCCAGACCCACCTGCACCGAAACCACGTACGGCGAGCGTGGGATCAATTACCGCAAGGGGGCTCCACCAGGTAGCGCCACAACCCCCGCGGACGCCCGGAGTCGTTTGGGGGAGACGGAGGAGTGGGTTGTTAACCAACCAACTAACCACCAACCAGGGCTCGCCTCCTTGCCGCGGAACGGCGGAGGCACGCGTACTTCCCTGCTCGCAGGTGCCCTACCCCATCTCCGTATTGCAAGCACCCCACGACCCCAGCGATCTGTCATCTACTCGTGAGAACAGGCCCGAGGAAAACAGGGCCCCCTGACCGGGTGTATGGAAAGGATGTGAGGATCACATCACATCGCGGATGATGCAACAGCGGACATCCCCTTCGGGGGCTGGCTCGAGGGCGGAATGGAGTGGAGCGGGGCTTCGGAGGCCTGCGGAGGCCCTGCCTCGGTTGTCTGCCGCCGTACTTTCGTACGACAGTACGACAACCTCGTTTTCCAGCACTGTAAACTGTACTTACCACGATGCCCGCGCCGCCCAGGGCCAGGACCCAGGTGGGTGTGGAGGCCGAGCTGGACAGCTGCGCAACGGGTGCGGAATTTAAAACCGGGGAGAGGAATTTTAAACCGCCGGGGAAAGTGTTTAAAACCGGTGGGCGGGTGGGGCTCCTCGGCCACGGCGTGTGTGCGGGGGTTAAGGGTGCGGGTACGGGTACGGGTATGGGTATGGGTATGGGTATGGGTATGGGTATGTGAACCTTCAGCACTGATCAGTGAAAACCCTAGGGGGTCCCACTCCAAGCCTTGGTCTCCATGCCATGATGCAAACCTCCGCGCCCCGCACTGCCCCGTTCGAACGCACACGACTGGGCACGGGCGCGGACACGGCACGTCACCAAGTCACCTTTTCCCCCCGGAGAATGTCAGGGTCAATGAAGAACCTTGGGTTGGCACGCGAGTTGCCCGCACACACCTGCCGTACACCTGCCGTACCTGCCCCGTGGTGTAGATGGCGTAGATGGCGGCGAAGGGCCCCACCGAGTTCGCGACGTCGTTGGCGCCATGAGCAAAGGACACGCAGGTCGCCGTGAAGACCTGGGTGAGGTGACGTCATCATCATGAAGGTGACGTCATCACAAAGGGTGACGTCATCATCGGCGACATCACTCGTGAACGACCGAATGGATCCTTTAACTAAAGCTAGGTATCGGCCGGAGCGCAGTGCTGCGGGGGAGACGGGGGGTAGGCCCACCTGGAGGAACTTGAACGAGTGCTCAGCGGCGGGGTCGAACACCTCGGCGTGGTTGTGGATGTTCTGAACCGCCTCATCCTCCAACACCACCTGAGAATCAAGGCCACCACGGACACACGGTACGACACATTGTACGACTGCGCGGGAAGTACAGCAACAGTATAGCTGGCGTAGCAAGAACAGTAACGATTTTGACGACGGGTGAGGGCGACAAACGACAAGTATAGCCAAAGGCAACGGATGTTGCCAAAAGCGACAACAGAGCAGCGAGTTCCAAGGACCTGCCGTACTCTCCATACTTTCCGTACTCTCCGCCTGCTATGGCCGGCGGTGTCCCAGGTGGGTATCTGTAGGGCGTACCGCACGGGCGGGCGTGTACGGCAGTACCGCATCCCGAGTGTACTGCGCTCCCCGTACCTGATGGATGTCCACACGGGTGCCGTACGTCGCCACCTTGCCCACACTGCGGGCCCAGCTGCTGAGAGACGAGGCGGTGGAGGACGACGGTGAGGGTGTGGCCGACTTCGAGGCGCGCGTCCCGACGTCATTGCCGCCGCCGCCGCCGCCGCCGCTGCCGGAGATCTCCACCGCTGGGGCCGCGCCCGCGGCCGCGGCCGTGGCCTCTTCGGCATTGGTTGGCGGCGGATACACGGCGGCACCGGTTACAGGGAACGCGGATGGTTGGCTGAGCCCGACCGCGTTCTCGGGACCCGCGGGAGCGGCCGCCACGCCAGGTACGACAGCGGGCGGTGCCGACGGGGAGTTGACCAGGGCGGCAGAGCTGGCCCTGCCGCCGCCGCCGCCGCCACCGCCGGAGGACGATGACGTGGAGGCGCCGCCGCGTCGTACAGGGGGAAGCTCAGTGGCGGGCGGCTGCGCCGCCGCGGCCCACCCGGACTCCTCGTCGCGACTGACCCATGGGTCCGGCGCGGCGCATTCGCGCGCATCCCCAGCGCGTACCCGACAAGAGGCAGCGGAGGCACCGCTCGGTAACAACAAGCATAAACACCATGCCAAAGACGCAGGTGGCCACATAGTCGCAATTAAGATACCCTAACCATTACCTGGTCTAATCAGGTACCGTATGTAATGGTTAGGGAAGGGTATCTCACCTGGTGAGACATGGCTAGGATGGAAGTACTAGGGGGCACAGCGGTACAGTACTGCTGCGAGGCCCGTACGGCAGCATCAACATCAGCACCGAGCCCTCCACATACGACATGATGTCGTGGGTAAAGCAAGCGATCGACACGCCGTACACTGCCGTACACCGCCGTACCTACCTCTGCCTGGCGGCGGCGACGGCGGCCGCCTGCCGCATCACGCGGCGGCGCAGCAGCGGCGTCACGAACACCGCCGTCAGCACCGCCGCCCCCGCCGCCGACGCGGCGGATATCCAGGCGGCGGTGGCGGCGCTCATATCCTTGAGCGCCTTGGCGTTGCCCTTGTTGAGCACGAAGAAGAGGTTGACCCAGACGGTTAGGAGCACCAGCAGCGGTAGCAGCTGCGGTTGAGGGGGGACCGTGGAGGAGTACAGGAAATTGGTAGACGTGCGCTTGCGGGTTCAATGAAGGACAGCTGTGTTCCCCTTTGTTTTCGCAGTCAGGGAAGGAAACAACAGGCTGTGTGTGTATGTGTGCACGTGTTGGCTCCAAAGGGCGCGGCCATTGCAATGCGGCCGTTGGCGTGTTGATTGGTTGGCCCCCCTGGGGAGCAACGGGGCATCCGCCGATCTCTCACAAAACACCGCACACACGCCTCTCCTCACTATGAACGACAGCTGTACGCTGCGCCGCCGCCGCAGTACTGCCGTACGTGTGGCGGCGAAGCCCGCCGCCGCCACGATGCCGGCCAGTAGCGGACTGACGACCCAGGACACCACGATGGCCACCACCCCGCCCACGAAGGGGAACTCGGTCAGCTTGTACGACCACCGTACGGAATGGGCTCCGCGGTACACGAGCGCAAACCCAATCACGGCGCCCACTGCGGCAGTACGGCAAACGGTTGGCCGAAGTTGGGGAGTGGCGTAATGTCGCGCCATGTTACACTTGACCCCCACGGGAGGTCGGCAGCTACCAGCGTCGGGAAAATAGCCCTTTCCGGCTAATCTGGAAATACCAAGTAGCTTAGGAAAGCGAGGTCAGACACAGTACCCCCTCTGGGAGAGGTGACCCTAGTTGTGGGAACGCAGGTCCCTGGCGGCGGATGCGAGTCATGCATTAAAAAGAGCCTCCTCTGATGCCCAACTACCTGACGCCTTGACTGCCTGTTCTGTTGCCCTAACTACCTAACCGCCGCCCAACTGCCCAACTGCCTACCGATGCTGTGCGTCGTAGACACGGGAAGCTCGTAGTAGGTGGCGATGATCAGCCAGGTGCCCGAGGCCACCAGCGCCGCAAGCATGCCGTACCTGCGCATGTCGCACAGGGCATGCAGCTGATGATACACGTCAGGGCGCCCCAAAGCGACAGATTGAAAGCAGGATTCATTCCTGTTATAACACCGGAGTAGGTGACTAGGCCATGATGTCTCCATAATGCATTTGCGGCAAGTTGGGGGGCCCAACCGCCCCAACCCTCACCCTGTCCACTGGCGGCGCCAGGGCGCGCAGCGGCCAGCAGCCGCGCCGCTGACCCATGGGTCGACTAATGTAACCGTTACAAGGTGGACCCCCGGGTCGACCCCAGCGTCCGGCCACAGGACCGGCTGCGCGGTCCCTTGGCTGGCTTGCGCCCGCCCCCCGGCCCGGCCCCCGGCCCCCGTCCTCCCTCCTCCGAGTCCTCCCTCCTCCCTCCCCCCTCCCCCCGCAGCCCCCCCGCCCGCACATGTAGACCTCCGGCTGGGATTGGAACGCGTTCACGTCCGCGATGCCGCCCGCCACTGTGGCTGTCACGTGGGAGCCCAGCAGCACCGCGCCGCCGAACTCAGCGAACGCGGCGATCAGGAGCGCCTGCTTCAGGGTCAGCGTCCGGGCACCCACGGAGGTGCCGAAGGCGTTGGCCACTGGTGGTGGTGTGGGGTGTGTGGGGGAGTGTGAGTTTGTGGAGTGGGGGCGGGGCTTACGTTGGGGTTGGCCACTGGTGGAGTGTGATTTTGTGGAGGGGAGGGGCTTACGTTGGGGTTGGCACAGGGGGGATGCGGGTCGGGCAAGGCATGGAGTACGGAGGGGTGCCGTGTACGTGTATACGAAAAGAGACCCGCCCGACCCAACCCGTGTGTACACGTGGGTGTCGTACAGGTCAGGAGGTGGGCGGGGGAAGGGACCGGGGCGCGGTGGCGCGGCTGTCCTTTGGCGTACGAGGTTACCCTGGAGCTTGCGCCTCGGTGCGGCATTTCCGCCCACTCCACCCAGTGTTGCTATCTTAAATAAAAAAAATATTTACGGGCCAAAACCCCGGAAATTTTTTATTTCCCGGACCCCCAAGAAACCTGCGAGATTTCATTTATTTGACGCTGTGGAGAGCCGGAAATCTGCCCTGCCAACTATTTTCCAGACTACCAAAAGGGCCTGGAAATCTGCAGGCGCAGGGGCAATTTCTGCATCGTACACCTGTCTACCGCCAAAACACACTCTGATGCCGTGTCCCCAACTCCTGATTACTCTCCCACATGCATCCGCGACGCAAGGAAAGCGCGCTTCAGGGCTCCAAGACTGAGAATCTATGTTGTAGCTGTGGTAGCAGTGGCCCTGCTGTCGAAACACGCAGAAATATTTCTGGCCTGCCTCGGAGGATTTTATTTCCTGGCACCTCAGAAGCCCCCCAAAATCTGCCCTGCCAAAGGTTTTTTGGCTACTGGCGACAGGCCGGAAACCTGCGGAATTCTATTTCCCCGTTTTGGAAGATAGCAACACTGACTCCACCCCACCCCACCCACCCACCCGGCCACCTACCGTCGTTGGCGCCTGTCGTACCGACGCCGCATATCGGGTTCGGCAACAGTGCGGCGGTGTCAGGTGTTGGTCAGGTGGTGTGTCCAGCGATGGTGTTGATGCGAGGGTCGGCACACGCGCAAGGTCAACGTGCGTGAATGGGTGTGGCAAGGAGGTTCTTAAGGGGTTTATAAGGGATGTCGACAAAGCCCATGTCGAAGAGTTGTAGACTCCACGCGGCGAATGGCATGGTTTCATGCGACGCGGGCCTTATAATCGTCATTGGACGATCCAGCGGATCCTCCCCGTGTCGTCCTCTCGGAATCGGGAATGGGCACGGCTGCAGCCGCACAGACCCGTGGGTCACAGCACACGCGGCAAGACCCCGGGGGACGGCTGCCGACCTCCCCGACGTCATTGCAAGGCCCGGAGGCACCTGGCTAGTAAAACCTAAACCTTCAGAGCAGGAATGCGTGCTGCGGACGCGCCGTACCGATTCCATAAGCTGTGAAGAAGGCCGCTAGCGCGCCCACGATCACTATCCATAGATACTCGCTCTGAAGGCTCATGGCCGCCTTTTCCTCCTGCTCCTTCACTAGGTATAATCCTCGAAACCTGAGGTTTGTAAGATTGACAAAATGTGTGTAGTTTCTGTTGCGGATATTCACGGCCGAGGTGGGCAGATCGTTTGCGCGCTCTATTGCGATGTACAGGAATGAAAACGTGGAGGGTGTGGGATTGTTTAGCGCGAAGTACGCCCGTTGTGAGAGCAGGTAACATGCTCAGAACCGTGGGAGCAAGTGCCGCGGCGCGGTAACGTTGCTTGAGCCGGTTCACGGAAGGCATCTCCGGCGGCATCTATGCGCTCACGATTCCGTTGGACGGTGCCCAAATGCCGCGCCATTTCCCAAGGTTTCGACACGTGCCGTCGAAAGGTAGAATCCGCCGCCAGTGTATGTACCCGGCAATTCAACCGGCAAACATCTAGCTGGGTGATTGAGCGGCGGCATGCCCCGAAGGCCGACGGCGCCAAACCTCAGGCGCCAAATTTATGGCGACGACGACGGCGGCTGCACTTACCCCTATCTTGTACAACATCTGTCCGTACGGTATGTTGCTCCTAGCGCCTTCGGATCCCCGCGGCAAGTTCGTTTTTTCGGTTTTACGTTCTTCCACGCAACGGCAAATGGCAGCCGGTTTCACGCGGCAAATGCAGGGGCATGCCTGATGCCCAGCATGCAGCCGTCGAGGCTTTGAAGTGTTTGATCAAGATTAAACACTTCCGCCGTGCAGGTTCCTTCGTAAAGCCTGCACATCCCCGGTCGACAAGAGCCCAACTCTCCGACCTCCCCTCCCCCTTTGCCCTTGCATTATTTCAGCCTCTTACAAGTCGCGCCGTCAAGCCCCTTTGCGCCTTCCATGCTTGGCAACAACCCGAACACGGGACCTGCTGTACGACTGTTGCACGACGGTACAACGTCCATCTCTCTCTCTCTCTCTCTCTCTCTCCGCTCTCCCGCCCGTAAGCGCCCCAGGAGCCATCTCGGGCTCCCACACCCCTATCTCGCGTCCTTGTCTTCAACCCCCCGTCTCACGCTCTCCCGCTTGGTTGCTCTCTTGAACAGCGCAACGGGGCCCCAAATGGGCAACCTTGACAACCGGCTTCAGCCGTTTCGACAGTCGGCCGCCGAGCCAACGCCGATCAACTGGCTGCTGCTGCTGCTGCCCGTCCCGTCCCGTCGGGCCCGTCAACGGAAACCTCAACCCGAACAACAACAACACACACCATTGTGCACCCGTGAACCTGACACAAAGGACGGAAAAAAGAGTTGTCCGGCTTCACACGCCGTCCTGCTCCCTTGCCCCCCGCGCCCCCCGCCCACCCCGCGCCGCCGACGGATGGCTCCTACGCTCAGGTCATTCTTCATTTCTCCCCGCCTGCCGCCTCGCCCACCCGCAAGACAGCAGAGCCCACACCGCGCACATGCGCCGGTCGTGTGCCTCCCCAGGGCACCGAGTGGGGTGAGGAGCTGCATGCGCTGCATCCTGCATCCTGCCGTATGTCCACACGCAATCTCCTGACTGCCTTAAGGAAGCTACGGACGGCAACGCCTCCTCAAACCTCAACGGCCATGCTGTCCACGAACGCACGGCATGACGTGGCATATACCAAACACACACACACACACACGCGCACGTCACGCTCCCCCTCACTGCGTTTTGCTGCACACGACAAATCCCCCACAGCCTCATGCAAGGGCCCCTCGCCTCCTCCATATCCATACCCAGCAGCCTCCGTCTTGCACACAGCCTCCGGCTCGGACTGAGAACTGCGGCGGCTGCAGGCAGGCACATCCACGCACTGATCCACGCGGGACGACGTCCCCATGTTGCGACCAGCGTGACTGCTCCGCCGGCACAGGAGGGCTGCCGTCCGCGTTGCCCGTTCCAGACGTCGCTAGATCGAATCCACTGCTTCTTTCTTTCTTTCTTTCTTTCTTTTCAGCTACTTTCGCCATCCTAAGCTTGTGTGCGCAGGGCCGGGCTGCGCCGCCAACAGCCTTACACGCCGTCGCGGCCCATCGGCCAATCTGCTGTCCTCCATCCCCTCCCCATCCTCCAGCACCTTGTACGCCCCCTGCCTGCCTGCCTGCCTGCCTGCCTGCCTGCCTGCCTGCCCGGCGGTGCGGCGACGGTGACGGTGACGTGAGCACCCCCCGCCGCCGCGCGCAACCTTCAGCCCAGCCACGTGTATCTCATCTCGTCTGCGCGCTGGCTGAAGGGCAGAGCGGTGTCCTCCCTCCCTCCCTCGCCTCTAATGCTGGGCCCACTGGATGCTCTTGATGTCGACGCCCTCTTGCACCATCTCCCACAGCGGGCTCATCTCCCGCAGCTTGTTCACGTGGGACACCGTCATGGCGATGGCGCGGTCCACCTCCTGGAGCGGGCGGGGGCGGGGCGGGGACGGGCGGGGACCGGGAGGGGGGGCCGCGGGGCAGCGGGGACGGGCGGGGACCGGGAGGCGGGGCAGCGGGGCAGCGGAAAGACGGTGGGAGGGCGGCAGGCAGAGGCCATGACCAAGCTGAGAGTGGGGGAGGTTGGGATGGCCATTTCGTAGCTGTAGCTGTTGTGGTGTCAGACGCTGTCAGGAGCGGCGTCAACGCGGGAAGTGCTGAGCGGTTGCGGCGAGGCTGGGGTGCGGTCGGTTAACCATCAGTTGGCGCTTGGCGGCTGCCGTGGATCGGCGGCACCTCAGAGGAGCCAATGGAGTCAGACGGGGCGGGGCGGGTGGTGGCAAAACGAGACGGCCAAACCGCACCAAAGACATCTAGCCGGACATCACCTCCCTCCGTCCCTCCCTCCCCCCCCTCGCCCCACCTCATCCGTGGTGAAGCGCCCCATGCCGTAGCGGATGCTGGTGTGCGCGAGCTCCTCCTCCACCCCCAGGGCCCGCAGCACGTAGGACGGCTCCAGGGAGGCCGACGTGCAGGCCGACCCGCTGCTCACCGCGAGCTCCTGCACATCGACATACCACACCACACCACACCACACCACACCATACCATACCACACCATTCCATTCCACACCACACCATTCCATACCATACCACACCACACCATACATAGTAGGTGCAGACATAGTAGGTACACGCATTGATCCGCACATAGACGGGTCTGTTCGCTAAACACACATTGACCCATATCGCACATAAGCACACGGTTTGGACGAGTTGCCTAGCTAGCAGCACACAACAAATGGTAAGTGCATTTTCGCACGTTTTGTTGGGTTGGGCTGGGTTGGGTTGGGTTGGGTTGGGCGGGTTCCTCTTCTAAACACATGACACACAGCCGCGCGAGACATGCCGCATGTGCGCTGGTGGGGGGGTGCAGGTGCACCAGGGAGTCGAAGGCATGGCGGATGCGGAGTTGGCGGGGGGGGGTGGGGGTAGCAGGGTGACAAAGCTGCAGGTACGTACGCAACCAACCACAGGGGGTGTCATGCGCAGCAGGAGATGCACGGTCTGCGCGCCGGCCCTCAGAACTCCAGGGAGGGCCCTGGGCGCCGGCCGACCCACGGGTCGTGTGGTGCTGCGCGGGAGATGCACAGTCCCGGGCGGGGCGTAAAACCCCCCTGGTCACGTGTCAATCAGGTGCACCCAGGTGGTCCCACCCACATCAGCCCCACCTTGAGCCCCATGAGCAGCGACTCCCCCTCCACGTACGCGAAGGACAGGTTCAGGTTACCCGGGTAGCGGCGGGCGAGGTCGGCGGGGCCGTTGAGCACCACCCCCTGCGCAGCGACAGGCAAAGGTCCGCACCTCAGGCGGAACAGCACCTCGGACGGCGGAACAGCACCTGCTTCGACGCTGCACTGCAATGCACCCTGCACACTGAACTGCACACTGCACTGCACTCAACTCGCAGCAGCTGGGGGGGGGAGGAGGAGCGCTCTGCGGGACCATGGCCGTGTGTGGCTCATGCCCCCCTCCTTCCCCAAACTCCAGAGTGCCGAGGCATCGCTCCGGTCCAGCCTTCAGAGAACCCGGGCTCCCCCGACTTCCGAACTCCTAATGGCAACAACAACAAGGCCAAGGTCCAGGTCCGTATCCACATTCAGATACCATCCAGATCCAGATCCAGATCTAGATCTAGATCCAGGTCACAAATGGGCAGCTGGCAGCCTGGGCCCATCTCCCCGGATGACTCGACCCTCGCCTGCAGCTGGCTGGTGATGCCGGTGCGCAGCCGCTCCTCCAGCCGCCGCACGTGGCGCAGGTCCCGCTCCATCTCCTCCGCCGCCACCTCACACGCCGCCCCCAGCCCCACCACAAGCGGGGTGGGCACCGTGCCCGAGCGCAGGCCTCGCTCCTGGCCGCCGCCGCTCATCAGCGGGTCCAGCCGCACGCGGGGACGTCTGCGGGGCGGCGGGACGAAAGGGGCGGGGCGGGGCGGGACGAGAGGGGCGGGACGAAAGGGGCGGACCGCGAGGGGCGGGACGAGAGGGGCGGGACGAGAGGGGCGGGGCAGGGCGGGGCACCGCCGGAAGATTCTGAAGGTCAGATCGGGATACGGATATCAGATACGGCTGCAGGTTCAAATCAGCTGAAGGTTAGCCATCAACACGCCATGACCGCGGGCCATCAACAAGCCGCCAAGTCAGCGCCCAGTGCGGAAGCGCGAGGGAGCGGGCAGGCAGGCAGCAGCCAGGCGCGCGGTCACCCTAGAAGAAGAGGAAGCCGCCGGCCGGGGCCAGGGCCGGGGGGTGAGGCCGGGTCGACGGTTGGATTTCGGGCGGTGCTGTGGCACCACCAACCCTACCCCCCACACGAGCCCTGTGGCCCACCCCTGGAGCCCGCTGACAGCGTGAGGCAAAGTCCCTTTCAAAGGGGAAGCCTTCTCCATCCACCCTTCCGGCTGCTCCAGGGGGACTGTGTCACCGTAACCTGGCGGGTCCACCCCTCCCCCCCGCCGCCTCCGCGCGCGCGACCACCGCGTGCACCCACCTCCGCACGTACAGCGCCCCCACCCCCTTGGGCCCGTACAGCTTGTGCCCGCTGATGGACAGCAGGTCAATCTTGGCGGCGTTCACGTCCATCGGGATTTTACCCACGGCCTGGCCTCGCGTGACCGCAGGTCGGGTGGGGGCGGGAGCGGGTGGGGGGCAGCAGGAAGGGGTCGGGGGCGGGGGCGGGCAACGGAAATGGTTGACATATCACACATACATGGGTGGACAGGGCGAACCGCACCGACACGGTGCGGTGCACTGCAGGTCGGGGACCACGACGGATGAGGGGGGGGGCACGGGGAGGTGGCACGGGGCAGCCGCGGGTCTAAGGCGGCACGGAGGGCCGCCACCCGCTGGGTGGGCGTCGGGGCGGCGCCGCAGGGCCCCACGCTCCCACAGTCAGCCCCAGCACCCAGGACCCCAAGCCCCAACGTGCTTGGTGTTTCTGGCGGTTTTCACTTCAACCCCCTGTCCCAACGATCAGGGTGTTTCTGGGCAGCTTTCATATCCTAACCCCCAGGAGCCCTCCCCCGCCGCCCCCCAAAGAGCCCTCCACCGCTGCCCCCCAAAGAGCCCTCCACCGCCCTCCCCCTCCCCGCGCCCATGTGGCACCTGAAGAGGCCCCCACCTGCGCCCCGTCCCCCTCCCCCTCCCTCCCCCACCGCCCCCCAAAGAGCCCTCGCCCGCCCTCCCCCTCCCCACCCCACCTGCGCCCCGTCCGTGTGGAAGTGCACCCCCCGGGCCCGGCACATCTCCCCAATCTCCCGCATCGGCTGTATGACCCCGATCTCGTTGTTGACCGCCATCACGCTGACCAGCGCCGTGTCGGGTCGGATGGCGGCCTCCAGCACACCCAGGTCCAGCAGTCCGTCGGGCCGCACCTGAGGCAGGCAGGCACACACAGGCCGGGGGCGAGGGGGTTAAATTGGAAAAAAGAAATAAACCCGACACGGCCGGGGGCGGAGGAGTGGGCGGGTGGGCGGGTACAGGAGATTGGTAGACATTTTCAAACTCCTGGTAAGTGGGTGCGCTGGGACCTGAAGTGTGGAAACCCACATCCAATCCAGAGGACGAACCCGGCCCGGCGGTGGAAGGGAGGGGCATGCACAGCGAATGGGTGGGCAACGGTACTACAGTCCATTCCGTATCAGCAGCTATAGCGCAGTTTGGCTGCTGATACAGAATGGACTGTCACCCAGAGACCTCCATAGCGACGTGACGGGGGTCACTTTGTATACGTTACTTCCCTCCGCCCTTTCCGGAGGCCACCCCTGCCGTCCCCCCGCCCTCCCCAATCCCCGCCCCCGCGCTCCCCCTCCACCTCCACCTCTCCCGCGGCGACTCTCGTACCGGCAGGTAGGTGACGTCCCAGCCGCGCTGCTGCAGCCAGCGGCAGCTGTCCAGCACGCACTTGTGCTCCGTCTGCGTTTGAAGCACGGCACGGCGTTGAATGCCATGGGGGCGGGCGAGAGACGGACGTCGCAGCAGTGGGAAGCGGGCACGGGACACACACGGAGGTCCCGGGGTCGCGGGGGGGAAGGAGCCTGGAGGGCGGCTGTTCCGAGGGCTGTCCGGGGATCGCGCCGCGCCGCGTGCTCGGGAGGAGGCCCATCCCAAACCGACCCAGGTCGATCAACAAGAAACAAGAAATCCACACCTGTGTGGTGATGGTGATGATGTGCTTCTCACCTGCGTGGTGATGATGTGCTTCTTCTTGTCCTTGAGGAAGGAGGCCACCCCCTTGATGGCGGTGTTGTTAGACTCCGTGGCCCCGCTGGTGAAGATGATCTCCTTGGGGTCCGCACCGATCAGCCGGGCAATCTGCGGACGGGGAGGCCCCAAACCCGGTCGGGGGGTGGGGGGAAGCACGTCCAGGCGGCGCGGAGGTGAGGAGGCGAGGCGAGGGGGGCGAGGAGGGCGAGGGAGGCGCGGGGGGCGAGGCGGGCGAGGGGGGCGAGGGGGGGGGAGGGCGAGGCACGGGAATGGACGCGTGTGTGTGTGTGTGTGTGTGTGGGAGGGAGGATGGAAGGCAAGGATCGGCACGCATCGATCCGGGACAGGAGATTTCGGGTCGCGGCAGCGAACGGACGGCGAAGAGCGACCGGGCACCGGGGCGGGCGGGGCAGTCCGGTCCGGGTTGCGTGGGGGGAGCAGAGGGCACGACAGGGCGGTCGGGGAGGAGGTCTTTAGACCGTACGGCACCCGCCACAGCCGGAAAACCCAGATCGCGGCAGCGGACGCAACAGATGCCCCATCCACACACGCACTCGCCCGCGGCCCCACGACCGGCCCCTGATGATGCTGCACAAACCCTTACCCCGCCAAGCCACCTCCCACGCATGAGCCCACGCCCTGAGCGGGACACGCCGGCCATCCCGCCGCACACCCACCTTGGCGCGTGCGTCCTCCACGGCCTCCTCGGACTCCCAGCCGTACAGATGTGTACGGGAATGGGGGTTGCCGAACTGCGCGGGGCAGCAGGTCACAAGGCAGCAGCACCTCATGAGGCAGGGCCCTAGGCAGGGTACTGGACAGGGTGTACGACCAGCCCGTACAGACCAGCCCGTACAGACCAGCCCGTACAGGACAGCCCGTACAGGATGCCAAGCGACCCCTCACAAATCGTTCCTGCACGGGCCCCGCCGCCATGACGACACACGGCCCCCATCACATCGCTGACGGCCCTAACACCCGCATCGCTATCTGGTGGGGCAGCGACAGCTCCCCTCTGATGCACATCGGTAAGGATACCGGCAGAGGGCTGGAGGTTCGAGGCTGGCCACGAGGGTTAAGATGCGCTAGGCCGCCGATTCGAATCTGCAGTCGCGTTCGCGGCGGCCGCTGCCGGTGCCACTGTCGCTGTCGCTGCAGCTTCACCATTTGCCGGCCCCTGCCACCCTGCCACCCTGCTACCATTGTCGGCACCGCCGCCCCTGCCACCCTGCCACCCTGCTACCATTGTCGGCACCGCCGCCCCTGCCACCCTGCCACCCTGCTACCACTGTCGGCACCGCCGCCCCTGCCACCCTGCCACCCTGCCACCGCTGTTCCCTCCGATCGTCCGTCAACACGGAGAGTCCCCCGCTAACACCTCAGCCGCACGCACGCAGACACGCGCCTGGTCCGTCATGTACGGCAGCATCGCGTCAATGACCCGTGGGTCCATTGGTGTCGTGGCCTGCATGTCCAAGTACAGCGGCACGCCCCGTAACGAGATGCCCTTCTTCTCGATTACGGCCGACCCTGGAGCGGCGGGGGAAACGACGGCGGGAGGAGAACGGCGGGAGGGCAACGGCGCCGTTGTGTCGGGCAGTACGACACCAAAAGGGAGTCCGAGACAAGTCAGTGCGCGGATGGGGAAAGTCAGGACAGCGGCGGAATTCCGTTCTCATGTGGGCAAGTGAACTGCAGCAACACGACAATGAGACGGACAGACAGGGCCGCCATGGCTGCCCAGCGGCATGTCAGCAGACGGACGAAGAACCTTTCCCGGCGAGAAAGACCTCAGAAACAATTGCCAAGGGGGGTTGTCTGTGTGCGTCTGTGTGTGGGGGGGGGGGGTGGGGAGGGGGTCAGGGCGCATACGCACGCCGAACCGCCTGGTGCAATCGTCCGCATGTATTTGCGTCAGTTGCTTGTCATGACTCTGTTCCGGTGGCCCCATGCTGCACTCGTGACAGCTTCGGTGCAGAAAAACACACAATTTTGCGGCTCGACCAAGCGGTTGCCTTGAAGCCGTTGATCATGTTCATGCCATTCAGCGTAATGCAACTAGCATTTACAAGATGCTGCAACCCAGGAAAAAGGGGCGCTTTGTGGTCACAACGTTGTGCCATGCACAAAATGCTCCAACGCGGATAATCCTTCCGACACTCATAGCACTGGAAAGCCGCCACGCACCAACCTGAATCATGTTCTTCAACAGGCTGCGGCACCGCGGAGTACGCCCGCAGGGCCGCTGACGTTCGGTGCAACACGGCAGGAAAGAAACGTGCATGCTGTAGAATTTGAGTGCCAATATATGGGAGCATTTTTGCGTCCAATGATCCGTCGACTTTGCTACAACAGCACGCAAGGGTCGGACCAAAACCTGGTCGAGAGCGCACAATAGTGCTACTACCAAATTATGCCTCAATGCCAACCGAATTACCAGAACTGCCTATGAAGAGAAGTTGAGAATTCATCTTGGCAAAGTCAGACAAGTCGTACCAGACTGTTGAAGACGATTCCCGTCTACCTCAAGACACTATTTGTCTATCCCAAGCCTTCGGTGCTGGCACGATGGAATGTTCTGTATGGATTTTATCGAAAATATCAATAGTGCTTAACGCCATGACGTTGAAACGCAGAGCCACACTTTCCCACTTTCTCTCGCCCGACACGAGCTGGGCCAGCCTTAGCAATTTACCTGCAAATCCATGACATACGCAGCGTCTAAAGGCACCATGTGGCAGGCAGTTCCTTGGGGCTGTGGGTTTGGAACCCCGGACGCATCCCGGCTGTCATGTCGTGTAAGTTCTTCGTCATACAGAACTTTAAACAGTTGATGTGCACTGCAACTACCATACATGTCTGGGTCTCCCATGCTAAGGCGCCATCAGACGCCATCCGGTCTTCATATCGTGCCTACTGCCTATCTGACCCGTGCTCAAACACCCTTGCAGCAAAGCTTCGAACACTTCTTCGACAAATGGCATATAAGAATTATACTGGAGGTGCGGGCGCTCGAGGATTTAGGCCGGAGAGATCGGAGAGGGGATCAGAACTCTTAACGGACATGGGACACCGACGTGCCGCAAAACCCAGGCCACGGTCGCCCAGTTGCCTCTGACCGGGAATGCACTCACCCCTTATTTCACCTTCTTGTGGCTTGCGATGTATCACGCGCTTTTGGCGCACGAGGCAACGAGGATCAGGTTGCGAGCCTCGCCAGTTCGCACACCAATTTGTCACCCCCTTACTCGGCAACCAATCGGCCGCATAACGCGCCATGCACGTTGCGTTACCTGTCATGATACTGCTGCACTGCCATAAGGATGCCGCCGCACCGTTCCAAGGGGACGCAGTGCAATGGCGGCGCCGCACCGGGGCGACCGCCACGAGGGAAGAGGTGGGGGCTCGATGGGGCCGTTAAGGGAACATGCGGCGACGACAACGGGTCAGTTGATTGTGGCTGCCCTTCGCTCCGCACCCGCGCTCGGCGCATCGCGTTGCTCCCTGGAGCGCCGCCGAAGCCTGCGCCCCAATACACGGTACCTCCGTCCGCGCCCCCACGTGACAGGCGCTGAACGCGGTCATGTCCATGATCTCCGTGTCCGTGTACGTGTACGACACATACACAGCGATCGACGAGGTGGCGAGCATCACATACCTGGTGTGCTCCTGCACCTTCAGCGTCGAGTACATCGCCAAGCTGGTCGTCGCCAAGAACAGATGGCTGTACATGATTTGGGACTGGTCGGTGATAGATGTGGCCACAATCGTGTACGGCTTTGCGTACTATGCCGATGTGGGTCTGGGCAATGACGTCAGCTTTGTCCGGCTGCTGCGGATCATACAGGTGAGAGCGGTACCTTATGAGGGCTGTAGGCGGGTAGGCGGGTGCCGAGATGCGGCATGGGGAGGGCTGCCGGTGTGGCGATCGACATCTGTGACCGATTTGGGTTGGCACGTGCACCTCTCGCTCGTGACTGTGGCATCGGCTGCTGTCTGATGACCTTGCTTGACGCCAAACTCTCTTATTGATTTTGGGTGGATTTTGAGGGTAGCTGTTCAGGGTCGGTAGTAGGCCCGCGCCGCATCTCGGCCTGATCTGGGTTTCTGCCACAACGACGTTGCCTCGCCTCCGGTGCGTCGGTCACCGCAGGTCGTGCGGCTGTGCAAGGCCCTGACCACCTTGATTGTGCAGTACAGCCGCCGCACATCACAGCCGATGCAGCTGGAGGTTGTGAAACACGGTTGGGACCTGGCGGTCACGCTCGTCGCAATCGTCTTCATTGCTGGATGCGTGTTCTACGAACTGGAAATCGTGAGCGGTCGTCGTGACTCTACTCCATGGGGAACTTGCTCACTGCTATGGGGTACTTGATGCAATAGATTCAAGATTCAATAGGCTTCCGCCCTGTGCTTTGTTCTGGCCTGTGCTTTGTTCTGCCCTGTGCTTTGTTCTGCCCTGTGCTTTGTTCTGCCCTGTGCTTCGTTCTGCCCTGGACAGATACGGTAGTTCCGGGTTCCGCAGCTGTCCGGGAAATGTAGTTGGGGGGGAGGGGGGCCCCGCGGCGTGTCACTCCCTGCGCTCGCGCGCGGTCGCGTCTCTGTGCTCAGTCTCCGTCCTCCTGTTCGCTCACCGCGGGTTTGCCTGCTGCTGTTCACCCCCGCAACATGTGTGCCTTCCGACCCCTTCCGACCCCTTCCGACCCCTTCCGACCCCTTCCGACCTTTTCGACCTCTTCCGACCCCTGTACAACACCAACGTTGCTTGCCTCCGTCCTGCAGTCCCAAGAGGACCTCCAGCTGCATAACGCCATCTACTGGGCCTGCGTCACCATCTCCACCATCGGCTATGGAGACTACGCGCCCACGACGGTGGTCGGGCAGCTGTGAGTGGCAGATACCCACATGGCATGGGGGGTGGGGGGGGTTAGGCCTGTTCCCAGTGAGTCGGTGTATGGGAGACAAACCCTAGATATAGCCGAAACATGACATCGCTGCAACATACCCAGCACCCAGCACCCTGCAGGTACCGCACCCCGTAAGTATACTGCGTTATGCTGGGTGTGCCCGGGTTCGTTCTACGGGTTTGTTTATTTTTTTCAATTTAACCCAGCACCCACCGGCGCCCCTCCACCTCGCGCCCCTCACAGGCTCTTCCCCTTAATCATCGTCGTCATCCTCTTGATCCTTCCGTCGAAGGTTTCGCGGGTGCACGATGCCATGAAGGTACGGTTGCTTACCCAAACGGCGCGAGCCGGGAGGTTACGTGGCATGCGAGAGGCAGGTTGCTGGGGGCGCGTGAGTAGGGCCTGGGGCGCCGCGGACAATTTTGCCGAGGGGCAAGCGAGAGGCTACTCGGAGCCCGCTCGGAGTGGCCGCATGGCTCCCGTTCGCGGGATGTACGCCCGCCCGCCATGCGTCACCTCGGAGCTGGTCCCGGGGAACAGGTCGCCGCCGTGGCCTTGGTCCTCCCCATATGTGCAGATCGGGAGCCCTCAGGCAACGTGCCCTTTCGCGCGGGTTGCTTCTCGCGCACTGTCACAGATACGGTGTGACACCCATGTGTCACAGATACGGTCGCTATGCCGCCTCCTGCCACCCGAATGACAGAACTTCAGTCGTTTCGTACGGCGCTCGTACCAGTCCAGGACGGACGGCCAACACGTGCTGGTCACAGGCCACGTGACGTCCGTGTCCGCCCAGACGTTCATCAGCGAGTTCTACCACCAAGGCAGGGGATACCAGGTGGGTGGGCGGTTGGGGCAACGGCCTGACGGGGCGGGCCCAGGGGTTGGGGTGGCGGGATGGATGGCGCGTCCTTCGGCTGCCTTCCGTCTTCCGTGACCGTCCTTCTCCGCTTTGTGGGCAGCCGTTGCGGCGCCGCGCAACAGCAAGGGGGACAACACTAGGCGACAGCTGCGTGCAGCGCGGGTCCGTGCGGCGCGCGCGGCTCGCTCCGGTTGCCCGCTTTCTCCGTCTGCCCGCATTCCCGGGGTGCCCGCTTGGGTACGAAGGCAGCAGGGTGCGGGGCAGCTGTGCGGCTGACCCCACCGATCCAATGTGCTCTCCTACGCCGCTCCCGCCCTGCCTCGCTCCCTGCCTCCCTCCCTCCCTGCCTCGCTCCCCGGGTGTCCCCCTGATGTATGTCAGTGAAGACAGCTCGGGTGTCCCTCCCCTCTGGCGCGGCTGGTCCCAGGACATGAATGTGGTGCTGCTGTACCCCCGCGACCCGGACCCCTCGCTCATCATCACCATGAACAACACGCGCTGGGAGCGGCACGTCAAGTACCTGAACGGCTCACCCCACAACGCCGAGGTAATCAGGAGCTTGGGGAGCCGCGAGCCGCGCACCCTCGTGTGACCTCCTAGGCCCCTTGCGTCGGGGAGTCAAACATCCGCTGGGATATCCGTGACCTGCTAGGCCCCGAGACCTCCTAGGCCCCGTGAGTCGGCGCCGTGACCTCCTAGGCCCCGTGAGTCGGCGCCGTGAACTCCCTAGGCCCCGTGAGTCGGCGCCGTGACCTCCTAGGCCCCGTGAGTCGGCGCCGTGAACTCCCTAGGCCCCGTGAGTCGGCGCCGTGAACTCCTAGGCCCACTAGGCCCAGGGAGCCGGGGAGTTAAGTATCCGCTGGGACATCCGCTAGGCCAGGATTCGGGCAGTGGTGAGGCGCGCACATATGGAGGCGGGCTCCTTAAAGCGCGGGGCCTTCTACCTGTGCCCTTAACCCTCCCTGTCCTTGCGATCACCGGTCACAGATACGGTGACTGTTATGGGTACGGGTTAGGGTACGGGTATCGGTACGGGTTTGGGTACGGGTTTGGGTACGGGTACAAGGAGATCATGCTGGGAATGCAAACAGGGTTTGAGACTGGACTACACGTCTGTGACATTGTGTTCCAACGCTGGTGGCCACTCCACCCCGCCCACATCACGGAATCAGTGAGGCTCAAATCCGTCAGGCTCAAATCCGTCAGGCTTGAATCCGTCGCTACACCGCTGCCGCCCCCGCGCCACGCCCCCCCCCCCCCGGGGTCCCCAGGACCTCGCCCGCGCCGACACTGGTCGCGCCCTGGCGGTGGTGGTGCTGGCCAACAAGTACGCCACGGACCTCGGGGAGGAGGACGCGCGCACGCTGCTGGCGGTGATGGCGGTGGCGCAGTTCCTGCGGCAGTTCTGCAGCCCGGAGGGTCTGCCGCCGCCGCGGGTGATCAACTGGAGCGCCACCAGCTGGAAGGGGCGGTACAGCCAGGTGGGGCGGGGGGTCGGTAGAGGGGGTCGGTAGAGGAGGTCGGCAGTGGGCTTGGGTCGGGATCGGGTCGGTAGAGGGGGTCGGGATCGGGTCGGCAGGGGGTCAGCAGTGGGCTTGGGTCGGGATCGGCGGGTCGGCAGTGGGTTGTTGGCAGCGGGTTTGGGGTTCAGGTTGCAGCTGAAGGGCTGGGCAGCCGCATCGCGGCCTCCTGCCTCAGCAGGCACAGAAGCGCTGCCAGGCTGCCGCCCCGGGTCGTCATGTCCTCTAAGAACTGGAGGCCGAGGACCCGAAAACGGGGGCTGCTCAATGTGCCTCAAATCCAACCATCGGTGTGTTTAGAAATGCAACCCGCCCGCCCGCCCGCCCGCCCGAACCATCGGTGTGCGCCTGCCGTGGGGCAAGCACCACCGTTGGATAGCCAGCCCCACCCAAGGGCTCGGTACACCGCTGGCTCTACCCTGCTCGCTCTGCCCCGCTGGCTCTACCTTGCGGGCTCTGCCCTGCTCGCTCGACTCTACAGCTTTCAGTTGCCCTGTCCGCTCCGTCCCGGGGGCAATTCATGGTTTTCTTCGGGACGATGGCACCTCGCGACTCCGGCCCCCCGCGGGCCCGCCCTTGCCCCGCTCGACGTCTACTGCCGGCCGCCGCCGCCGCCGCCGCGTCCAGGACTGTGTGTTTAGGAAAGGAAAGAACTGTGTGCTTTGTCTACGCGGTGGCCGCAGGGCGCGGCAGACAGCCACCCGCGCATCATCGCCCAGTTCCATCTGGAGGAGACGTACATCCACGCCATCTCGTTGCTCGAGTCGGGCCCCCTGTGCCCCCCGGAGCTGGGGCTGCTACCGCTGGAGGTCAGCCCCTTCGCAGTGTAAGGCGGTCTTGGCACGGAGGGTTGGCGAAGGGATGCTCTCATGTGAAGGGCCGCATTGGGCTGTGGGCTGGTGGAGGGGTAGCGCAGCACGCAAGCCGGACCCGGACCCGGAAGGACCATACACGGGCACGGAGGGCTGGGGTGGCTGGGACCATACGCCTCTTTGTGCGCGGCCTTGGAGCGTGTCGCGGTCTGCGAGGGTGTCGCGGTGCGGTCTGTGATCGGGTCTGCGAGGAGGAGCAAGAAGCCGTGCGGCGGCGGCTGCGCGACACACGTGGCGGGCTGGGGGGGGATGGGCTGGCACCTCGCATCCCCGCGCATTCCCCCTCCTCCCTTCCCACATCCCCAAGGTGTGGCCCCATGCTGGACCACCCTCTGCCCCCTATGGTGTATGTCAAGCTGCGTAGCCTCCCCTCCCAGCAGCAGCGCAGTGCGAGACTGTGTCAGCACCAATGTCCTATACCCGTCCCCTGCCCTCCATGGCCTCAGCTGCATGGGCCAGCTGCGGGCTGCCCTGCTGGGCGCCTCGCTCCACACGCCCGGCCTCATCACCCTCATCTCCAACCTCTGCATCAGCAGCTCGCTGGAGCGGGAGGACTTGTGCCGCCGCAAGCAGGGGCCGGACTCGGTGAGGGGGGCGCAGACTGCGGGGCCGGGGGACCCGGCAGTGGACTGAGAGGAGGCCCGCCGACATGGCCCGCCCGGGCACCATGCTCGCTGTCTTGTTGTCATTGACGTAGGGGGGGGCACGTGGGTTGCAAGCGCTTGAGAAGGGGCCAGCACGCACAGCAGCGCGGATGCAGCCTGGAGGCAGGCGACGTGCATTCGCACATCCGTGCATCCGCACATCCGTGCGGCGGTGGGGCCCGCAGGGCATCTTGTGTTGGACCAGAGTATCTCTGTGGGCTGAAGTTCACTGCTGCCATGCCCTGAATCCGTTCACTCACAGGAAGACCCTCACTCAGCTCTCCTTGGACACAACGCGTTGCCCCCCACACCCCACACCCACCCCCCACACCCACCCCCCACACCCACACCCCACACCCACACCCCACACCCACCCCCCACACCCACACCCCACACCCACCCCCCACACCCACACCCCACACCCACACCCCACACCCACCCCCCACACCCACCCCCCACACCCACACCCCACACCCACGCCCCTAACTCCCGCAACCCCGCAGTTGACCAACTGCGGCTGGCTGTCCGAGTACCTGCGGGGAGCCAGCGTGCAGATCTACGAGATCACTTTCCCCAAGGTCAGCATCACCGCCTACCCGGGACACAGACCAAGGAAGGGGCGCGCCGCGCGCAGTTCAGGAGATAAAAAGATCATCCACCAAATCATCCACTCATCATGCTACATCTACACGCGTTG
This sequence comes from Eudorina sp. 2006-703-Eu-15, assembly GCA_003117195.1. Classification (NCBI taxonomy): domain Eukaryota; kingdom Viridiplantae; phylum Chlorophyta; class Chlorophyceae; order Chlamydomonadales; family Volvocaceae; genus Eudorina; species Eudorina sp. 2006-703-Eu-15. The sequence continues at coordinate 903,191 of BDSI01000021.1, read as the reverse complement.
GTGTACGCGTTGTACACGGCTACATCTACACGCGTTGTACACGGCAGCGGCCGTCTCCTGCCTAGCCTGCCAACCCACACTCATCCTGTACATAATTACTGTACATGATATCCCATGTGTCCATTCCCGATCCATATCCAGGCCTCTGTGGCCTTCGCCGATGAAGCACTCCTTCTCTCACGCACCCGCACCCGCACCGCCTCGTCGCGCTCCGCGGTGCGCTCCCTCCCGCGCGCAACAGGCCTTCAAGGGACAGAGCTTTAGGGAGGCGGCGCTGAAGCTGTGGCACCAGACGGATCTCATCTGCATAGGCGCGCGCTGGGCGCAGGGCAAGGGGGCGAGGTGGGTCCGTCCGCGGCGCGACCGAGCGAGGGGGCGCGCGTTTGAGCAGGCGGAGGATGCTACCATCGGACAGGTCCATTGCGGCAGAGCCGTAGCGCTGTGACGACCGCATCCAGCCCTGTCCTGACTCCGCAGCAACAACACCCACAAGACGTGCACCCCCTGCGCAGCTTCGACGTGAAGTTGGCGCCCCTGGGCGGCGCGTACGATGGGCCGGATTGGGTCCTGGACGAGCACACGGTGGGCTACATCCTGAGTTCGGACGCGGTGGTCCTCGACGACAGACTGCTGGTGCGGGACAAGCCCCCCGAAGACCTGGGAAGAGTGAGTGTTGACTTCAACACTGTTGAGTGCGGGCGGGGAGCGGCGGCGTTGGGGACTGCGGCGGGAGGCTGGGAGGGGCTCTCTCTCCCCGCAGAAGCGGCGGGGCGACGGTGCGGAAGGGCACCGCGCGGCTCCAAGGCGTGCGTGGTGCTGGGCTGCATTGGCGGCATGTGCTAGGATGCAACGAATGTGTAGGCAACGAGGAGCCGCGCTGTCGGGTGCAGGGGGAAAATGTCATGTCCTTGCGAGGGCGGCCGAAAAGGCGAGCGATTGGGCCAGCGTGGGCCGTCCCGCGCGTTGGAACGTGCGAGGCCGTCGTAGCCGGAGAAGCGAACACCCCTCCTGAGGCAGCCATAAATTTGACAGAGGATGGTGTTCAAATTTTTAAAATGTTCACGTGCGCGGCTGCTGAGACATTACAGTCGGTACAGCGCGCCCCCCTCCCAAGGGACGAACGGCTGCGGGGAAGGTGGAGGGAGGGGCTTTGCTGAGGTCGGGCATCCGCGCGGAGACGTTGGCGTGACAGCGACGATGGCAGCAGCAGCACCAGCACCAGCAGCAGTGCTTTCCCTTTTAGCGCCCAACCGTGGGCCACTGAAACCTGCCTCCCTGTCCACCGTCTTCCATCGTCGTCGTTCGTTGTCTGTTGTCTGTTGTCCGTTGTCCGTATGGCCTCCGGCGCGCGATCGCCTCAGGTCCTGAACGCGCAAGAGCAGGACGCGGGGATCCAGCCCGCCACGGGGTACGCGCGCCACCAGCACCAGCTGGAGGCGCAGCATCTGCAGGTGGAGGCGCCGGAGCACTTCCCGTCCACGGCTTCGGCAGCTCCACCCGGGGAGGATCCCGACGCATGGAGGTGGGGGGCCTTTGCCTCACCAGCGGCAGCCAGCTGCGCGGCCGCGGCCGCGTCGGACCTGTCCAACGAGCCCTCAGCGATGGCAGCGACAGGCCCCAGCAGCGCCACGGATGCTGCCAACGCCGCCACGACCAGTGCGGGCGATGGCGGCACCGAGGGCCGCGCCCCCGGGCCCGGAGAGCTGCCCTCGCGGCCCCGTGCACTCCACTTGCACTGTCTGTCGGCCCCTCAATGGACCGTCACCCTGACTATGACCGGACCCGCGATCGACGCCTCGGGGGGTTCCAATGGTGGCCTAATGCCGCCGCCGCCGCCGCCGCCGCCGACTGCCACCGCTGCGGACGGATCAGGTGAGTGGGGCGCGCTCGCGGGCAGCGACGGCCGCGTCCAGGCGATGTCGGCGGCGTTGGTCGGGGCCGCGGCCCCGGGTGCTCAGCGTTCCCGGCGTAGCCCGCGGACCAGTCAGCTTCCGGGCCTGTACACGAAGTCCGAGGGCCGCGAGCCGTCGCGCCTTGGCGCTGCGCGCCGCATGCTTCGTGCGGACGCGGACGTAGGCCCGCCTCTGGAGGCGATCAGCCAGGAGGCGAGCAGCCTGCGGGGCAACAAGCCCAAGCGGCAGCAGGGCATGAAGGTCTCCATCCGCGCCAACGACCTGCACGCGCGGGCGGCGGTCAGCCACTCCAAGTACCACAACCCGCGGCGGGACGGGCTCGACGCGCCGCGGGACGGCGCTGGGGGTTACTCGCTGCACATCTCGGACGACTCGGATGCCGCGGAGGAGGGCCCGGACGGGGACGCGCCGGGACGGGGTTCGAAGCCGTCGGGCGCCGTCGTGGCCGCGAGGCCGGGCCCTGGACGGGGACGCGCCCGTAAGCAGCGGCCGGATCATCCGCAGCCGCATCTCTTTTGGGTCGCGCGCTTCCCCCGGGAGCTGGCGCAGTCTCGGGACCCGCAGGCGCCGCCGACCCTGGTGGAGCTGCAGTCGCCGGTGCTGATCATCGGCAGCAGCATCTTCGACCATCTGGCACCCCTGGTGGGGGCCATTCGCTCCGCGCCGGCTGTGGGTGAGGAGCTGCCGGGGCGATGGGGTCCCGGGGCAGGGAGCAGGAGTCCGGGGCAGGGAGCAGGAGTCCGGGGCAGGGAGCAGGAGTCCGGGGCAGGGAGCAGGAGTCCGGGGCAGGGAGCAGGAGTCCGGGGCAGGGGCATGTTTGGGGGGACCCCACCTGGGACCACGGGTCACCCGCGCAACTCCGAAGCGGGGGGCAATAACCTCCTACACGCTATAGCTTCTGCCGCTGCGTCTGCCGCTGCGACTGTGGTGTACGATGGTAGGGCCTTGCTGGGTCAGCCGTGTGCGTGCGTCTGTCCTTCCTGCCGCAGGCTACGCCGGCAAGTTCCAGCAGCGGCCCATCGTGATCCTGGCGGACCCAAATGAAAAGGTACGTTTCCGACCGTTGCCCCTCCGGAACCCCTGCGGTCCCCTCCGGAAAACCCCTGCGCTCTCTCCCTGATGTCCTCCCCGGCAAGCATGCCCCGCAGGGAATCGCACGCCCGCCCTCACTCCGCCCCCCCGGGTGTACCTGGCCTGTTATCAAGTTACCCCCGGACCCCGCTCCCCGCCCCTTGGCCCTGCTTGCAGTCCTCCCCAAGTGCCAAGCAGCTGGCGGCGCTGCACTCGCTGCCCGCCAGCCAGCGCAGGAACATCTGGGTGGTGCCAGCCGACCCATCGGATGCCGCGGACCTGGACAAGCTGCACCTGCTGCGGGAATACACGTCTCCGGACGGCAAGCCGCGGACCCAGAGTGTGAGCTCCGCTGGGGCCCTGTGCTGGCCCGACAGATGTGGGGTTGCCGTCCGCTGGCGGCATAGCCCGACACACTGACCCATGGGTCGCGCACTTACACGCGCGTGCTTCCCGATCCGATGCGGCCTTTGCTCCTGACGGCCCCACCCCGCCCGACTTGCAGGTGACGGCCGTGCTGGTCCCCAGCAAGTCGCTGTTCCGGGAGGAGGCGGTGATGGGCTCTGAGCCGGCGCTGGCAGACGCGAAGACGCTGGCCGCGGCCGCGTCGCTGCGCCGCTACTGCATGGAGGTGGGCGTGCGGCAGAAGCCGGGCGACCGCCGGGTCCCGGTCAACTAGTACCCATCCAATCCGTGATCCAGCGTGCACGTGTGTGTGTGTGTGTTTGTGTGTGTGTGTGTGTGTGTGTGAATCATTACATATCTGCCGGGCCGACGCTGGCCGGGGGCGCTAACCCGCCCCATACGGGAGACCGCCGAAGCACTCTCCCAGAGAACTGGGAGAGGGGCGAGGAGACACAGCACGGGACCACAAGGGTGCCGTGCACCCGGGGCCTCTAGCCCCATCTAAAACGCGCCACGAGGTCAGGCACCAAGCCAGCCTGCCTATAAAGCCGATGTGTGTGTGTGTGTGTGTGTGTGTGTGTGTGTGTTGAAAACCGCAAAGAGGAGCCAACGAATGGGTGGCAGCCATCCCGCGGTGGTTCTGTGTACTTCGTACACCCGAGGTATACCGTATGTATATATATACACATGAGGGTGCTCTGTGTATTATATGTTATATATACCTGAGGGTGCTCTGTGTATTACATGTATATATACCTGAGGGTACTCTGCCCATTTACTCTCCTACATCAACACCGTAAAGGCGTGACGTAGTACACCCGTCCCCCCCCTCCCTCCCTCCCCCCGGCGGTGTCTCGCTGCCCCCCTCAGAGGGGGTGCAAGCTGCGGCTGGTCACGGAGGTGCTTGCGCTGCTCAGCTGCGCGTACGCACTGCCGCTGTGTCTACACAGGGCGCCCTACCAGCAGCGATTGCAGGCGGCAGCGGCTCCGGGAGCGGCTGCAGCTCGGGGAGCGGCGGCGGCTCCGGGAGGGCCCAGTGCGGTCAAGGTGGGGCGCTGCGGAGAGGTGCGCCGGGACACCCCTTGGCCAACGCCCCCGCTCCGCCGCCGAAGCTCTCCGGCTAATCCTTCGGCTTCGTCGTTGTTCCTGCGACCCCCTGCGTCGTGTCGTTTGGGCGCACTACCCCCCTCAACGCCTTTCTCCCTTTCTCCCTTTCTCCCTGCCGTCGTGCGCCGTGCGTGTGGGCCCGTAGGATACCATGCAACCGCCTGCAAGCCAGGGACAGATGCTGTCGGCGACCCGCCAGGACTCCAAAAGCGGCGGCTTGAAACCTGTCAAGTTCATGACTGACCCGCGGCCGGACCTGTGGCTGGCGATCTGGAACGGGTGAGCGCACCGCGCCGCAAGCTGCCGCTGCCGCTGCCGCTGGGGCAGCTGCGCAGGGCGTGTGGCAAAGGACATTGCTATCCCTCACCGTAGGGCCGTGTTTAGCGGATTTTTGCTTACAGATGCCGGTCGGTCTCAGCCGCCCTGCTGCCGAAGCGGGCCGCCGCTGCCGCGGCGGCGCCTTCGCCGCATGGATGTCGTTGCCGCTGCTGTGATGTGTTTTGCGCCGTGATATTGTGGGATCCGGCTTCCCGACTGCGCTCGCGGCACCCAACCAACCTCCATCCCTTCCGGCGGCCGTCGGTCGCTTTCGCGGCATCACCGAATAATCACCGCAACACAGGCTGTTATCAATTTATCATGTGACGCAGGTTCCTGCCTTGACGCTGACCAGGGTTCCGTACGGCTTCGTACGGCGGCTGTTGTCCTGGAGTGCAGGGTGTGCCGCTTATGGCAGCTGCTCAAGCAGGGGAAGCTGTGTATGTCCTTGTTCTGGCGCTGCTGCCACGAGGGGTTCGCTGACCAGGCGGACCAGGAGGCGTTCGTGCTCAAGGTGCTGTCGGCGCAGCCGCACCTGGCGCCCTCGCTGGCGCCCGGACACATCATGATGCAGACCCTCGCGGATGCGCTGGCGTGCCAGGTGGGCTGCGGCGGGGTCTGGGTTTGGGTGAGGTGGGCTGCGGCGGGGTCTGGGTTTGGGTGAGGTGGGCTGCGGCGGGGGAGTTAGGGACTGATGATTCAGGGTTGCTGGGTGGCTGGGGATTGCCTGGATGTGTGGCAGCTGGCACGTTGTCTTACGCGGACCCTCCCTGAACTGAAAACCCCCTGACCCGCGACGCGGACCCTCCCTGAACTGAAAACCCCCTGACCCGCGGCACGGCTGCCCGCCATCACATGCAGAGCATCTTCAACCCCTTCCTGCTCCAAATTCTGCTCAAGATGCTGGACTGCTGGGGCGGGGAATCGGGGGAAGTGACAGCTCACGCAGACCGCCCGCCGCAGCACCCGCGGGCTGACCCGCACCAACAAAGCCAGCGCCCGCAGCAGCAACCGCAGCCAAGGGCGGGGCTACGCCCAAGCCAGACACGCCCGCCTGCTGGCGACGGCGGCGCCGAAGCTGCACCCGCCGTGCCCGTGCTACCCTCCCACCCGCACCACCCCGGCGCGACCAACACGGACCCTGGAACTGCAGCCCCAGCCCCAACCCCAACCCCAGCTCCGGCCATCAACCCCGCCACTAGCCCCGCCACCCCCCGATCATCGACTGGACTCGGGCCCTCGACGGGCCCGGCGACTTGGCTTCGGCCGGGCGCGGAAGCCGACATGAGGCCGCGGGCCAGCCCGCCGGTCCCGATGATGGCGGACGGCGCAGCGGGCGCTGACCCCTCCTGCCGCGCACCCGCCGCACCAGCAGGCAGCCAGCACCGGAGCGCAGACCCGGGGGCCGACCGGCCCGAGGCGACCGAAGGGCTGCCACGAGCGGTAGCGGTAGCGGCAGCTGCGGCTGCGTCTGCGGATGCGGCTGGGCAGCAGCGCCCCGTGGGCCTGCAAGCTGTGGTCGTGGAGGGGCATCCCAGCACCCCGTTGGGCGCCGACGCGACGCCGCCGTCGGCGGGGGGGCCCCCCGACGCCGGGCGCCTCGCGCCGCACCCGTGCGGCACCAGCGCAGCGCCGGTCCCCATGGCGCCGTCGTCATTGCCCCCGCCCGGTACTGGAAACCTGGAGGCGTGGGAGCCCTTGGTGCTGCTTCCCCTGCCGCCGCCGGGACCGCCTCGAGACGAGGTGCCGGGTGTCGGCCCAGGCGAGTTGCGGAAAGGCGGCCCCGTGGCGGAGGCCACACAGCGCCCGTCGCCATCTCTGCAGGCGGCAGCCGCAGCGCTTCAGATGCCGGCAGCCCAACAGCCGGCAATGCCGGCGGCGGCGGCGGCGGCAGCGGCTGGCGCCGCCGCCGGTGCACCGGCGAGGCTCATGCAGGTCGTCGCGCAGTCTGTGAGGACCCATGGGGCGACTCCGTCGTACACGCCGGCTTCCATATCAAGATTCGCTCCGAGGGCCGCTGCGGGGCCCGCGCCGCCAGGGGCCACTCAGGCGGCCGACCTTCCTCGCGACGAGGGCGCCACCGCGCCCTCCAGCGACGCGCACGGCAACCTCAATGGCGGCGTCGGGGGTGCGAACGGCGCCCGCGAGGGCAACGGCGCCGCCTCGTTGCCGCTGCTGGCGCCAGGCCCGCAGTGCGCACCGGAGGGCCCTGGCGGCGCAACCGCGGCCCGGGCGCATCCTGAGAGCGCCCCCACGCCCGGGGCGCCCGCGCGGCTATTCCGCCTGAACTACGGCAAGATCAGGGGGCAGGTCGAAGGGGCCCGCCGCGACCTGCTCGCCCTTGCGGAAGCCCGCACGCGGGTGGAGCGGGATCTGTCCACTGACGCCATGGGCGGCGCGTGTTTTGACTTTGGGGGCCGGAACCGTGATGGGAGCGTCGCCGCCGCCGCAGCCGCGTCCTCTACCGACCCGTGGGTCCCCTCCTGCAGCTCCGTGCAGCTGCCCCCGTCCGGCACATTCGGGGAGCTGTTTGTGGTGCTCGTCCATTACTTTAGCGCCCTGCCGATGGCGCTGCTCCGCCGGGATGACACCGGGGCACGGGATGACCCGTGGGTCAGTGGCGGGCCGCAGTCGGAGGGTGCTGTGGCCGGGGCCCCACCGGAGAGGGGCGAGGGCTGCTGCTTGGCCGGCATGTGCGGCGCTCTGCGGCGAGGCGGGCCAGGTGGGGATGACTGCACCGCCCCCCTTGCCAAAACCATGAAACGAGTGGGGACGTCGGGGCTGCCGTACGTGTATACAAAACCCGACGCGGGGGCGCAACTACGGTCTTCAGATGACGTGTACGTGCTCGCGTCCGAGGCAGCCGTACATGTACTGCTGGGCGACAGCTCAGATGTGTAGGGCGTGAGGAAAGGCTGCCAGGGCGGCAGCAGAAGTAATCGCGGCTGCAACTGCCTAACCTTGCCTCTGCCGTCAAGGCGGGCGAAGGGGACCATCGGTGGTGGTGGTGGTGGTGGTGGTGGTGGTGTGGGAATTACTGACAGCCGCAACGCTGTCCGGGGGGTATGGATTGGGGAACCCCCAACGCTGTCCGGGGGGTATGGATTGGGGAACCCCCAACGCTGTCCGGGGGGGGGCCCTACGCTGGGCGAGCTGGCAGCAATGCTGGCAGCAGAGGCGCGGAGGGGACCCCCCCGCATTCCCCGCTCGCTCCTGAGGCGCTCCCGAACCCCTTCCCTCATTTCCCTCAATCTGCGAGCTGCTCGCCCAGCTTCACTGCCTGCCGTGGCGGCCGCTGTTACACATGCGCGCAAAGCCAGTCCACAGACGGTGCACGTGGAGGGAAATACATGGGTTACCGAACGTGCAGAGATTGGGGGGGGGGTCCGATCTGTGTTGGTGGTCATTGGGGGCGGCGGGTAGTTGCGTGGTGCAACGTGCAAGGGGGGCACGCCCTGGGGGGGCGCGCGGTGCCCAAGCGACCAGTGCGCGCAGGCGGGGGTGCTTAATATACCGTATGAAAGGTGCGTGGCCAAGGCGCCGTCGAGGGGGTTTCGAACGCCCCGGGGGTCTGATTTGCCGAGGTCTTATTTGCCGGTTTCTGCGGCTGAGGCCTTAAGATCCTGTTTTGCCGTGACACTTGACAGCGGAAGCGTCCTTGACGGAATCGTGGATGGCCGACCCCTGGGCCGGCCGACCGCGGTGGCGTGATGAGCCCACGGCGCCGTGAGGGCCGGACGCGCTCCGGCGTGCATGTTCGCGAAGTCCCAAACAGTAGCTGCAGCTGTCTGCAGCTGTCGCTGCCGGTGGGCATGGAACTCCAGCAGCAGGTTGTTCATATACGTCGTTGCTGATAAAAATGTCTGCTACCGCCTTCTCCCATTGCTCGCGTTTTGCCCATTGCTCGCGCGCCTGTCAAAGTACTTGTGATGGCCGAACGACGGTTGCAAAACCTGCCGCCTGTATTCGTCCCTGTAACTCAGGTGAACATCGTGTTTAAGCAGTCATCAAAGTTGCCGCGACGGGAATGTTTGGTTTTAGTTGTCCTGGGCCCACGACACTACACCAAATAGATTGCCCGGCACTTCTCAATAACACATGTTGAGTGTGCATTTGGCAGGTCGGTGGAACATGTTGAGGCCCAAGGTTTTACAAAGTGTACCGTATTCCAGTGTTTGGGTCATCACGAACGTTGCAGTTCACCAAAACACAGGTACGGCTTTTTAAAATACCACCCTATGGGGTCGGTGAGTTGTGGTATGCGTGCAGTGGCACAAATGTGGGATGGGTGCAGTGGCGCATGCTTCGCTCTATGAGTCCTATATTGGCGCTAGCGCTGACTGGCAGCCAGTTCAACAACGGTTGCGACTCCTCGTTGAACAAATCTCAATGGCAATTGTAGGTAGCAACGTATGTGTGTGTGTGTGTGTTTGGCGACTTCCTGTATATTCACACTTTCCTGGTCATACGGTCATACTTTCCTGGCCAAACAATTGGCACGGCCGCCTTGTCTTAATTGCTGGCCAGGCCCTTAGTGCCCCATGGACAAACTTGGTCTCGCTGAGCCCCATGAGCAATTCTTCGTATAACTCTTTGTGCGCATGGATTACGAGATGTGAAATTGAGGCAATGTTTTGGCCAGCATTTGTAGTTTAATATTTTATGATGTATTACTGTCGTTGTATAACGTCCATTGCAGTTGCAGCTCGTATACTAAATGGAGCCCAAGGCCTTGCGGCAATCTCCCCAAGGCCTTGCGGCAATCTCCCCAGCCCAGCCCTATAATCTCGCGCCAAGTTTAGCGTAATATTTTCTTTCACCTCTGTGGAAGAAACATAAACTGTATAATCACTCAGTGGTAACTCGGAACGCGCGAGCACGGCGTGTCACGTACAATGGCTACCGAGCACGCAATGAAAGTCGCTTCTCTAGGAATACTACCTTTATGTAAAATTTTTGCCACCTCGGGCTCGCTTCATTGACCTGATGTAGGTTTGGCCTGACAGTGTAGCACCCTCAACATTGTGGGTTTCGAAGACGCATACACCTAGGATGATGAAATAGTCACGTCGACTATATGCTACTTTTACACAAACAGCGGAGCGCTGTTGCTGCAACTGTTCTCAGAGTATGGTGCTATGGCCGTGCCTGTGCTGGCGAGTTGCCGATGGGAGCGATGCGGTGAGAATCGTTTATATGTTACATATGCATTTATCCGATAAGCTTCAGGGTTTGTGGCCATGTCGGGAAGCGCGCAGCATACGTCAGCCTGGCGCAGTGGAACACAACGCGATGGCCTGATGCCCTCTGCAGACGGCGGCAAATGACGCAGCGGTTATCGTGGACCTGCATATGCCGCCCAAAGGTATCCAAAGCTGTCCGGCCGCCGCGCAGGGCGACCTCCTCAGCCCAGCCGGCGCCCGCTTGTCGCGCGCCACCCCAGCCACTCCGGACCGACCTGCCCTCCCCTTGGCGTCGAGGATGATACCCAACCCAGACGCCAATCCCGGCTCGACTGCTGCACGCGCAACCAGCAGCCGCGCCGGGCCCGGCAGGACCGGCTCCGCCAGCTGCAGAACAGCTGCCAGTGGCGACAGCGCGACAGATACCTTCCATTTGAGTGGTCCACTCAAAGAGGAGGTCGGTGGCAGTAGCGCCAGGGATCCAGCGCTGCAGGCGGGTGCCACCCGCGTCGCTCCGGAACCCACGGCGGCAGCAGCGGTGTCAGCCCAGCGACCGGCGGTGGCGGTGGCGGTGGCGGTGGCGGCGGCGGTGGCGGCGCCCCGTGGCAGTGAGCCGGAGCCATGTCGCCGGGTAGCCCGCCCAGCCCGCCAGGTATGTTATCGAGATCCTGCGGCGGCGGCGGCGGCGGCGGCGGCTGCAGTGTCCCTCAGCTGCCGTACAGTTACATGCTGTACGGAACGCTTTGTGGGTTTGCAGGCGCCGTACTGGAGCCTTCACGTTGCTCACCGCGGCCTGTACCTGTGTCACGCGCGACACACATATAGCGGGGTGCGCAAGAGCGGGGTCGGGGCGGCTAGGACTCCCCGCAGCCGTCAACCGGTAATCGTACGTAGGTGGCTGCGATCCTCCCATTGCTGCGATGTGCGATCCTCGCGATTTCTCACACCATTGCTTCACCGGTCTCCGCCACTCCGTGCCTCTGCGCCTGTGTCCTCTTGGGTGACCCTCCTGAACCCCGCAGCGCTCGGCCATGCTGTGGTCCCCTCGGGCGGGATCCCATGTCCGGCCCAGCAGCCCGCCGCAGCCCTCCCGCCTCGGTCGCTCTGCCACAGCTGTGGCCGAAGACAACCGCGGAAGCTGCCGTGTTGCGACGTCAGCGGCGGCGGGGGAGCCGCTCGCGACGCGGACGCCGCCGACGGCCGCGACGCCCTGCACCAAAACCGCCGCCGCCGCCACTGCCACCGCCGCCGCCGCGACTGCAAAATCTGGCGGCATCGTACGGCGGCACCCGATGCGGTTACGCAGCAGTACAACCTCCGACTTGCACTCCGCTGCCGGCGTCAGAGCGGTCTTCGTACGGCGGCGCAGTGACTCTGACTGGTTGTCTTACGGCGTGGGGTGTACGGGGCATAAGGTGGTGCTGCTGCGAGAGGCAACGGGATGTACGGCAGCACAAACGTCTGTGGACGCCGGGGGATCTGCGGCGGTGGCTGCGGCTGCGGGGCCGGGGGCAGAAGCCGGCCCCGCCGGCGCAGGGCTGGGACTGTGCGGCAGCTCTGCTCGAGGGTCGTCGAGCACTGCCGCTGACGTCAGTGCGGCCGCGGCCGCGACGACGGCGGGTTTGGCGGCTCGTAACGGCGGCGGTCGGACGGCCGGCGCGGCGGCGGCGCCGCCGGCGGCGGCGACGGCGACGGTGGCACCGCCGCCACCGCCGGCAGTGTCGGTCTCAGCTCGGCGCGCTGCATCGCGGGCGACGGACCCTGCTGCCTTGCCCGTGAGATCTGCAATGACCGCAGAGCAGCCGTCAATGGTGGTTCGGTCCGCCGTCACCACCTCCTGGCGGGAACCGTCCAGTGACGCCGGGACGTCGGCGCCGTCGACGCGTCGCGATTGCTTGCCTTTCTCAAGGGGTTCGTCTCCCGACCATTCCCGCGCCGTCGGCAGCCGTACAACTGCCGGTTGCACCCGCGTTCTCACCGCCGCCGCCGCCGCCGCCGCCGCCGCGGCCACCGCTGCCCAGGCGTCGCGAGGCAACCAGGCATGGCTCAGAGAGCTTGCCGCAACACAGCACCTACCGGCTTCTGCTACCTATTGCAGCGACAGCGGCGGTGGCGGCGGCAGCGGCGACGGAGGCGGTCTTGCCAGGGCCTGGGCGGCGGCGGGCGTCAGCCTCAGCATCTGCGGGAGCAGCGATGACCCGCCAGATCTCGGGCGGCCCGCGGGTCAGTCGTTGCCGCGGGAATGGAGCTGCCGTACGCACGCCCCGCTTGCGGCGCTGGGCGGGCTTTCGCTGCGCCTGTCCGGCGTCGCGTCGGATCCGGTCGGGATTGCCCGTACACCACACGTGGTCGAGCACGACAGGCCGCCGGTGGTTGGCATGGCGCCGCCCTGCCGTGCACGCGGCGAGATTCGTCCCCGGGTGGACCTCGAGTCCGTTGATGCGGGGAATCGTTTTAAGGACGCGCTTTGGGATCAGGAGCAGCCGCTGCAATCAAACCGGCGGTTAGGATTACCGTTGGAACGGCAGTTGGGGCATAGCTCTCCGTTGTCCGGGGACGGCTCTGGGGCCGGTGCCGCGCGCGAGGCGGTTTGTGGCAGCCTTCCAACCACGCCCTCCCGGGGCCTTTCGTGGCTGCACCAGCAACTCGTGCTGCAGCGGCGGCAGCGTGAATCGGCGTCGTCCACGGCGGCGGCGGCGGCGGCCGAGCTGCAACCCCAGGGGGAGCTCTCACTGCCGTACCCATCCGTACCGGCAGAGCAGTGCAAACCACAGACAGGAGCGGAGACGGGCGGTTCTTCAGGTCCACCTTCGACGTTCTCACCGCCGTACCGACACCTCTCGAACGACGTTCCCGCGCAACAGCTGCAGCTGCCGCAGCCCGCAGCGTCACCGCCTCCGCGGATGCGGTCGCATATTCAGCCGGATCTTGACGGCGCCTGCGCCCGCACCACCATCACCACCGCCGCCGCCACCACCACTACGGCCACACGTGCTGCGACGGGCCCCTCAGATGCGGCCCGTGACGGAACCGCGGAACTAGATAGCAGCCGTGAGAGTGGCAGTGGCCTGCCCTGGCCAGTGCGCCGGAGGAGTCGTCGACCCGTGGGTCGGGCGCGGTCCCAAGGGACGGTCCTGGCGGCGTCGGGCGATTGTACGACGGCGTGGCGGGAGAGCGGCGGCGGCGCGTATCCTAGCTATGGCGCGGAACTGGCTTGGGATCCCTGCACAGATTCGGCGGCGACGGCAGCGGCGGTGGTGACACCAGGGGCTGAGGACGGGACCCGCCGTACATTCGGGCGGTCGCGGCTAACGCGCCGACAGACTGAACCTGAGGGGCTCAACTGCCACCACCGTTGGGCGGCGTCGGTGAATCCAGCCCGTCCCGAATGTGGTGGCGGCGGTGGCGGTGGCGGCGGCACCGCCGCGGCCGCCGCTCGGAGCACCGGGCGAATGTACGGAGCCCGTACACGTTCCGAACGCTTCACAGTCCTACGGGTCGCGCCACAACCGCCGCAACCGCCGCAACCATCACAACCACCACAAGAACGTCAACTGTCGTCCCCGTCTTCGTCATTCGCTCGCCGTCGTGAGTCGCGGCGCTCCGGCGTCAGTGACGTCAGCGCAACAGTCCCCGGCGGTAGCGGCTGGGAGGGCTCCGAAGACGGCAGCGCGGCCGTCGCCAGCGCGCATCGAGGCCCCGAGCCGCCGCCGCAGCCGCGACTGCCTTGTGCTGTGTTGATCTCCATCCCGGGTGCTTGCGATGGTGAGCCGTCATGCCGGCCGCTTGAGGGCAGGACAGCACACTCGGATGTGTCAGACGTCCGTTGGCTCGACGTGTGGCGTGGTGGCCGCGGCGGCGGCGGCGTCAGATCCGCCGCCGCCGCCGCCGCGATGGCGGGAGCGCCGGTTGGGGCGACCGGGGGTTCGGCGCCGCCAGCGCGAAAGCCCGCCGCCGCGGCACCGCCGGCAGCGGCAGCACCCGGGGCAAGGTGCCCTAGGTCCTCGAGCAGCGGGCATAACTTCCTCACTGACGCCCGGGGATCTGCGGCGGCGACGGTGATCAAGACGCAGGCGGCTTCGGAGGCGGCGGCGGTGGTGAAGTACGGCAGATTGAGCTTCGACGTCGCCGCTGGGCGTTACGGCGACGGCTGCAGGTCGCCGACGGGGGAATCGATCTGCGAGGAGACGTCGCTGCCACTGCCGTCGCTACTGCCGCGGTCGCCGCCGCTGCTGCCCACACCCACGCTGTTCGGGCGCGCGTGTTCTCAGCTCCCCGGCGGATCGAGATCGTGACCCGAGGGTCGGGCAGGTGAGGGCACACGTGACCCATGGGTCGGGCAGGTATGCCGCACGTGACCCATGGGTCGGGCAGGTATGCCGCACGTGACCCATGGCGCCGTGGGCCTACGGTGTCTATTTGCGGTGCCATGGTTGTGAAGAAAGCGGATGAGGCCTCCACTTATCGGCCTTTTGCGCCGCTGTTGGAGGGTATGAAGCTAGTGGCAAGATATTCATCATGTCGGATCCCGTGAAGAATTCTTCGTGTTTCGGGTTTTGTGTTTCAGATTGTTACACGCGCGCTTGTTACGGCAGTCGTCGCTCCGGGGCATGTGGCTACATACAGCAGTAGTACCGTGTAGGGTTTAGATGATTTCCGCAATTGATGGCGGGCGTTGCGATAACGGTTACGGATGCACGTCCACCACGGGGGACCAAGAAATGGAGGAGGGGTGGGACGGGGAGCTTACCAGCAGAGCGGCAGGAACGGCTCTGAGGAAGCACCAGTGGGCTTTACGGATCGTGGTTGTACACTTGGTGGTTTTTATGGCTTAAATCGTCGTCAGGTGTTGCGGCATGGCTTTCGTTCGGGTGGGAACGCATAGGGCTTGGGTTGTTATGTATGGGGCTGTCGCCAGAAAGAACAGTGTCGTACGTAATGTACGATTGTACGGTGTTGTGTTGGTTTACCACGGCGCGCCGTACGCCGTAGCAGGTGCATGAAAAAACCGCTTCGCTTGTTGCAGTACTGTGGTAGTAATGGTTACACGACTTTTGGCTTCATTCTGGATTTGGTTTTGCGACTGTGAGGCCGCCTTCATTTCGGTCGGGTTCATGGACGGGGACAATGGCATAGAGAATGTGCGCTTGTCTTCAAAATTATGCAATTGTCGTTTGGATGATGTCGGCTCCGCGTGAGGCGAGGCCTTGTGTAATGTGTACGGCAGTGCGAGGTCGAGGGGCCCAAGCAGTTGGGTTGGATGCAGGATGCTCCATGTGCTGTCTGTCGGTGACGTCGGGGCCCGCCGGGGCGGCTGCCTGCCGGGCTCGGGCTTCGCTGCCTGCTTCATTGGGTCGGGACCCGGCCATATGCACCCGACATCTGCCTCGCGTAATCTGTGGTGGCTGTCGGAACCCGTAACGGCGGGCCCCGTCCGTTACGATTTCTCCTCGTGAATGACCGAAAATGGGTTTGAAGATAATAATGTAAGAAATATCGTGCAAGCTCTTTTTGTTTGGTTTGGTCTGGTTGGCTGGGTTGGGCACTTGGGCTTCCCTTTTTTGCAACTCGTGTCGTTACGCATGGTCGGTTTGTCGCTGTCGATGGAAAGATGTGCAGGAGGCAAGGGGCATTGGTCGCCGTCGTGGCAATAAGGGCATTGCACTGACAGCGAGATCCTACGTAGGATTTTTGTTGGGCCTGTCATGGTTATCAACTCATCACCCATCAACTCATCACCCACCCAGGATGGGGGCCCGGTCGGCTCCTAGATTCGCACAGGTCCTGACAGGTGTACGGCTGATGGTGTGCCGTACCGCATCATCAGATGTACGGCGCCATGTTGAAATTATTAGTGTAGGGAAGCCGTGCAGCAGACTGCTGTACCCATCGCTCGTTGATCCAACTACGCCCGGGCTCCCCCGATTGGTCGGCAACCCGGTTGCGCGAGTTATGTGTCGTACGTGTCGTACACTCCCTCGCTTCTTCGTCATCTAGCACAGTGCGTGCTAGTGGCGTCCGCAGAGTGGTGCCCCGGGACGTATCTTACTATCGTGTTGCAGAGCTCACTGACCGGAAGGTTGGTAGGATGTAAGGGGATCAAGACAGGCGCGCGGCTGTTGCTCCTCATCCCACAGATGAGACAGATGGTTGGTTTCACAGATTGCAGCAACGAGGGGCGGAGTACCAAGGGGTCAGATGAATGAATGAACGTCACAGATGCAGGCGGGGTTGTGTCGGTCGGTGGCGGTCTCCGTGCTGGACCTGTCCCGTTGGACCTGTTGGCAGCTAGCTAGGAAGATGCCGGCGGGGGTGCAAAGCACGTACTCCATCCGTTGCTGCTACACGGTCGCGCGCCGTCCCGTCCCCGTCCTCTCAGCAGGCGGCTGAACGAAGACGGGATTGATCACTTGTGGAAGTGTTGCACCGTTGCATACAGTACAGTACTCCTACGTGCTCCACGCCTCAGAAGTTCGGAGATGTATAACCTGTCGTGCGCAGTGGCGTCCTGGGTCGTGACTGCCAGCAAACACCGAGAACCGCCCTTACCCCCCCACACCTCCTTGTCGCCTGCTCGTTCGTGCCTCCAGGTTTGTTTTGCTCGTGCACGGCGTTGAATGGCTGGGAAACGTCGAAATGCGGTGTTTCGTATCACGCTGAAGAGGCACACCTGTTTCTGTTATGTTGGTCAAGGTTGATGGAACGGAGCGGCGACATACACAGCTGGACCGCGAGTACCTTCCGGTGATTCCGTCTGTCTGTCTGTCTGGGTTGTATGTGCATGCCTGCATGGATGGATGGATGGATGGATCGAGGCTCCAGGGAGTCGCTGGGGCCGCACGCACACACGCACACACATACATACACACAGCCGTTCCGTCTTACGCGGCGTTCCATCTGTCACGGTGGGGTAACAAGAACGGAAGTACGCATCGGCGGAGGCATGTGTACTGGTGGTAGAGGGCCCGGCATGCCCTGGCATGCCCGCGGGACCGGCGGGCGGCGGGGCCGTGCTCACGCTGTCTGGCACGGATGATGTTACCAGGCGGTCTTCTTTGTTTGGTACCGTGCTCTTGGTTGATTGGCGAGGTTGAATCCTTGAGGTGGGTGTTATTTGAAAAGGTAAAAACCGGGGTAGCTGCTGATGATGAGTGCGTGGCCGATCTCCGTCGAAAGGCTGCAGGGCTGTAGAATCTAAATAATCCTGCATGCAGTGCGCAATACTAAAACTTGGGTTTCTCAAAGCACCTTCCGATGAGGTTCTACGGTGAGAATTACGCGCACCCAGCTGGCCAGCTCCCGCCCAGATCCGGACGGATGCTGACAATGTGGGGTCGGCTGTAGCATTAGTCAGTCAGTGAGTCAGGTTTGGTTGCTGCGGAGGCTGCGGGTCTCCAGCTACGGCCCTACCTGCCGCCTGCAAAGCCCCGCGGGTTGAGCACGCCTACTGCCGACTGAGCGATGGTCAAAACGTAAGCGGCAGGCAGCACGCGATGCCATCGGACATCCGCCTGTTCATCTCAACGAGGACGACTACTATTCATCACTTCGGACTGGGACTCTAAGGAATGTCGATCCCCGAATGTCGTCAGTTCGAATGAATCGTGTTACAGTGGCCCCCGCGGGCAGCAGCTGCCGGCCCATCGCCGGATTTCCACAGGTGCGCAGCGCAGGGCAGCGCAGGGCGTCAGCTCACCTTACCAAACAGCCCCAAGTGCCAAACGCAACAATTGGCTCTCCGAGGCTTGCAGCTTGGCCTTGACCGATGTACCACCATCCTCAACTTTATGATCAGCACGCCTGCCGACTGCGTTGCGGTGTTGCTTGCGCCAGACCGGGTCACAACGGCCGGCTGCCTAAACCGCCCACCGCAAGCAGGGCCGTTCCTGATAACAGCAAACGAACGAGTGCCAAACAAAGGGTTGCTAACGAAGTCAAAACGCTTGTCGGTACAGTTTCGACAACGTTCAAAGAGCCACACCAGAAAGCGAGCCCAACGACGGCATAATACCCTCTGCTGATGGGCGTGTAATACAAGAGCCGTTAGTTTGTCGTGAAGTAAACCGAAACTGTTGCCGCCACAGGTCGGCAGCGCGGGGGCGGCAGCTTCCCAGAAAGGAAATAAATTCCGGAAAAAGGCCGTGTCAGTAAGCAAATGTATCCGTCACGATCTGCACAATCTGTCGGCTAAATTTGCGGACGCCCGAGATGGCGCCGAAACCAGAAGGACTCCGCAGCAACACACAAACTCATCAACTCACATTCTCAGCCGCCGCCCTCTAATCGTCGCCTCGGAGGCGCTAAACGAAAAGCGCGAACAAATTACTTTGCACACCGCCAAAATATGCAAGGCGAATATCTGCACTGCATGTACCGAATTTGGTCGGCGCGCAAAATGACACGGTCGGCGCACAAGCAGGCGCGCGTCACGTCTCATCACGCCTCGGACATTGGCCGAACACATTCACACACGCGCAAGCACGCAAGCACGCAAATGCTCAAATCGGATGCTTCCGCTGCGTGTGCAGCGATTATGTATAGACAGACCCGTACTTTCCTCAAGTACTTTCAGCACGCACGGCAGTTCAATTCCTGTGCTGTTCGACCGACGCCGATGCGAATGCAGAATCCCATCCTCCTCCTCCTCATCCGCTTGCCTGCAATTCATGATAATGCATAACCGCATGACCAGCTGTGGTACGCGCCGTCCACTCCAGGAGGGTGGCGTGAGCCTCTTGCGACATTACGTCGAGGACGTCGCCGCCGCGCCGCCGTTCTCACTGACACGATCATCGTCAGACTGCCGTGCAATGTCGTACAGAGCGTTTGACCAGACCGTGGAGCCGGCGGCCGCCGCCGCCGCCTCCGGGATAGCGGCCATGGCGGTGCTGCTGCTGCTGGTGCCGAGGCTGAGGCTGGGGAGACGCAGCATTCGGCCGGTTCGACGTCGCGCCGACGGCTGGCCTGACGGCGGCGGCGCCGCCGGCATCGGCGGCGGGGCCGTGACCGGCAGCACCCTGGTGGAGGGAGAGGTTGGGGACTGTACGGGCGACATCGGCCGACCACGAATGCTCGACAGCGGAGCGTCGTCATCGTCGTCGTCCGCCGTCGTCGCCGCCACCGCAGCCGCCGCCATCACGACAGGCGTAGCGGCGGCGACGCCGCTGGCAGTGCCGCGGCCGCGGCCGCCGGTGGCAGCGGCGGCCTCTACCGCCGCCGCGAACGGCTCCAGGGCGGCGGCGGAGGCCGCCGGCGCCAAGCTGCTGTCCGATGTACGGCCGGAGCCCTGGCGTGCCCAGAGCCGTACACCCTCCGCAGGGGCGGCCGGAGAGGAGGCCGAGGCCGCAGCAATCCCGCCAGTCGCGCGGCCGCCTGACTCCTCCGCATCGTACGCCGTACTAGCGTACGACGGCTCCGCCGCCAGCGCCGGCGGCGGCGACGGGTCCTGCTTGCATGACTTGGGCGGCGGTGGCGGCGGCGGCATACCCACAAATTTCGACGGCATGGCGCCGCCGACGTCGCCGCCACCACCGCGCGTCGCCGCCGCGGCAGCGGCGGCCGCGTTGGCGGCGGCAGCCGCCGCCGCCGCGTCCCGTGCCGCCGCCTTTGACTTCCGTACCGTCCGGATCGCAAAAAAGGCAATTAGAGCGACCGACAGGGCGAGCGCGACGGCGACCGCTACAGCGATAACGGTGGCGGTGCCGAAGGCGGTGTTGGGACCGGCGGCGACGGCGGCAGGGCCCGGCGCTGTGACGACCGTGCCGCGAGGTGCGGGGGCCGGGGCAGGCGCCGGAGCATTCCCCACCTCCACCGACGTGCCGCCGCCCGCGTCCGCGGACCCAGCAGGGGACGCCCCGACAGAAGTCCCCGGCTGCTGCTGCTGCTTTTGTTGGTCCGCAGCTGCGCCGCTGATGGCCTGTGGACGGGTCATACGCTAGTGCTTAGAGGCCCTCATGGCGATCTGTTCAGCAGTGTTGCTGCAGCACCGCTTGTTCGAGCGTTCTTAACATTCTTAAAGTGGTTCGGGGAATTTTAGGGGAAACGATTACGTTTTGCGCCTGACCTCCTGCCTCCTCCTCCAGAGCCGCCACACCTTCCTGTCTCTGGGGATCGCCTCGGGCCGCTAGATCCATGTAACTTTCATTCATGGTTTACTGACCACATGGAATAAAAGTCAAATTTATAAATTATAAATTTATAATTTAAATTTGATTATATAATTTATAAATTTAAATTTTGAAGGTCCACCACTCCTCAAGAAGAAGGAAAGGAAACCTCACTCACCTCCAAACCGGGCCCCTTGGGCAGCCTCATGTCGACCTGCACCTGCCGTACCATCCGCATTTGGGTTTCCGTGGAGAGACAGCTCCAGGGAGTGGTCAGCTGCGCGTCCATCAGCTGGTCCGCCAGGTCCTGGGGGCTGGCGCCGCTGCTGAGGCTGGCCGCCGCGACGGCGGAGGTGGCGGAGGCGGCCAACACGCCGCTGGTGACGCCGGTGGCCGCGGAGCGGGAGATGTCCAGGGTGACGTTGAAGAGGACGGAGGTGTCGGAGGCGCAGGGCGGCAGCTGCGGCGCGACGGAGGAGGGGGAAGAGGACGGGGAGGCGAAGGAGGGGCGCGAAGAGAAGAGGAGAGGAGGGGAGGGGAAGGCGGAAGGTCAGAACTCAGAAGGGCGAGGGTACGGAGGAGGGTACGGAGGAGGGTACGGAGGAGGGTACGGAGGAGGGTACGGAGGAGGGTACGGAGGACCGCAAGGGGGAAGGTGAAGAGAAAAAAAGAGGCAAGGGAAGGGAGATGAGATGCGAAAATATCAAAGAAGGCTGGAGGGGTGGAGGATTACGAGGAAACACATGCACTGTGAGCCAGTACCCCTGCCAAGCACTGAGAGGGTACAATATCCGGTGCGATAGACCAACTGTGCCTGGCCTCCCCTGGTACGGCTTGCGACTGAGTGTCGTACATCTCCGTACCTCAGCCGTGTTCACCGAAGTGTACGGCGACTGCAGACATACGACGTCCGAGATGTGCTTCTCGGACACCCCCTGCAGTTTTGTGTGGCCGTCGGGGGAAGGGAAGCCGAGTGGGGCTGTCAGTCTGCCGTACGGATGTACGGATGCGACTGATCCAACGGGGACATCGACATGGCACGCCTGTTATCCCCTGATGACCTGCACACATGGCCCGTCCACGCAGCACTGTACGGCATGACGACAAGATGTCATTCCTCTCGATGTGCATCGCGTCTGAATCTGATCAGGCTGGAAGAACGCTTTTTCGCGCACCACAGACGCAAACCTCCCCCGTCCTGTGCGCCCCTCCCCAATCTCGGCCCGTACTACGAAGTACGACATCCATACCCGCGCACGGTACGGCAACGCACCAGCGACGCCAGCGCCGAAACCACCGCCGTCACCACCGCGCTGATCGACTGGCGGCCGCAGCTCTCCAAGTAGAGCGTCGACGGCAGCAACGGCGGCGCGGGGTCGCCGCTGATCGGCGTCAGGCTGGCGGGCAGGCCGCTACGGAGATCCTTCCGTACAGATCCGATCAGGAAGGACAGCGTGTCGGAGGTGGCCGTGACCGACACCAGAGGGGCTTGGGAGGCCAGGTCGCTGAGCCAGGCGGAGGCGGCGGCGCTGCGAGGACGAAGAAAAAGTGGCGGTGGCGGTGGCGGTGGCGTTGAAAGGTAGCCAGACAGGGCGGCCCCCCATGCCTCTTCCCCCCCTGCCTTTCCAGAACGCCCCACGCCTCCCACCGAGGTCCCCCGCCTTTCCCTCTACCCCCGGCGGGTAGGGGGCAATCCACGTGGCCCTCCCAAGTCCTTTGCGGTACCGGCCCTACGGTTTCATCTGACCCCCCCAAGCCCCAACCTCATGTACGGTATGCCGTATTCGTCTGGGGAGCCCCATGAGTGCCGGATAAGCGCCCGAGTTTCCGCACACCCCGTCGTGTCCACTGTCCAGGACGTTCGCGTTTCTCCTGGCCCCCCCCTTTGGACCTACTCGCGGGGGTCGACGGCCGCCGAGTACGAGTGGGTCACCGCCACGCCGTTGCTGAAGAGCTGCTGCCGCAACGCCACCTCGTCGGGGTCGGTGGCGGGGGCTGCCGTGAGGGCCGCGGCCCGCGCGAGGGCGGCAGCTGCACCCGCCTGCCAGAACGGCAGCGTCGGAACGTGGGCACGGCACAGCACGGCACGGCACGGCAGGGCACGGCACGGCAGGACACGGCACAGCACGGCAGGGCACGGGGTCGCCATCCAGGTCCCATGGGTCAAGATTGCCAACTTCCCATGGGTCTATTGAAAACCTCAGCGACGCTGTACACCTCCTTGGCGTCACGACACATGTGCTGTTCACGTGTGCTTGGTGCCCTCCGCCGCGCTGCTGCAAGCACCTGCCGCCACAACGGCGGGAGACGTCGGGCGCAGCGGAGGTCCCCCAGTTGGAGCCGCCAGTTGGCCCCACCGCAACCCACGACCGATTGCGATCCCTACATATTATCCTTATTTGTAATAATAATACCAATATAACGTGGGTATCGCGGTGCAAGGTCGTTGGTTACGGTGCCGTACTGTGGAGTCCTACATCCCAATGCTTGATCACTTGTCGTACGCCGTACATACCTGCGGCACGCGCATCTGCAGGTGCGCCGTCGCCTCAATCTGCTGGCTTGCCTGCTCGCAAACCACCACGGGGTCGCTCCAGCCCACGATGGATCCCATCACCAGGGTGTTAACTTGCCGTACAAGCACTCGCAGATCCAGATCCAGATCCAGGGCCTGGCAATTGCTGGACAGGCCGCGCAGCTGGATCTCTGCGGTGTAGCAGCTGTACCTCTCGTTGCCGTCCCCCGGCGCGGGCGCCGCGAAGTACATCTGCGCCCCCCTGTAGCTGATCTGACCCTCCGTCACCACCATGGCCGTCTCGACGGCGGCGCCGTCCGTACCCGTGGCGGCGGCGGCGGCGGCGCCGCCGCCGTCAGCAAGGCTGGCGTTGAGCACCGAGCTCCAGAGGGGTTCGAACGCCCAACCACACCTGGCCGTCAGCGTCACCATCAACTGACCGGCCCGGGTACGGAAAGCGTTAACGGTGCCAACCACCTGGTCCTTGCCGCCGCCGCCGCCGCCGACAGCGGATGCGATGACGATGTCGGCCGCGGCTCCGACGCCGCACAGCTGTACGGCGGCCGCGGGTGCACGGCGAGGCCAGCATGCGGCAGAGGAGGGAGCCCGGGGGGATCGATCGGTCGGTCTAGGGTTCGAGGGAGTGGCGGTATGTGGGCGGGGTGGTGACGGTGGAGGGATCTAGGGTTTGCGGGCTCAGCTGCATTCCACCATCGCCAAAGGCCCCCCGTACCATATTACGGCTTGACAACGCCTTGTTGTTCGTCT
Organism: Eudorina sp. 2006-703-Eu-15; assembly: GCA_003117195.1. Taxonomy (NCBI): domain Eukaryota; kingdom Viridiplantae; phylum Chlorophyta; class Chlorophyceae; order Chlamydomonadales; family Volvocaceae; genus Eudorina; species Eudorina sp. 2006-703-Eu-15. The sequence goes on along the minus strand of BDSI01000021.1, from coordinate 879,805 downwards.
AGTATATATATTACATAATTTTATAGTTATACAAATGGATATAAAAATACATATAAATTTTTTCTTAAGAATGCTTTGAGACAACCGCACCTCGACGCCCACAACAACGCCCGCCCTCTCTCCCCCGCCCTTCGACCCGCCACCAACGGCGCCAACGCACGTCGCCCGCACAACCGACCCATGGCGATAACACGACGTTTGAGCACACACCAGGAGCATACCGTACTCATGTCGTACTCACCGTGTCTGAAGAGACGGCCCCGCCCAGCAGGTTGGGCAGCTGGCAGATGCTGACGTCTGCGCCGTACCGGTCGGCGACCTGCAGGGGCGGGTGCGGGGGCGGGTGGAGGCGGGTTGGTGGCGGGTTGGTTCACGGGCGGCGGAGGGGTTCGTATCGTTCTCGGCCGCAAGTTTGGGTCTCCAGCGCGCCGCCACTTTTGCAGTGCCCGGCACGGGGCGGGGCGGCGGGCGACGCGGCCAAGTCGAGGGCCGAGTGACCAATCCAATCCAGCCGGCCTGGTCGGCATTCCCAGCCCCGTGCTGCGGCCACCACCGTCTCCGTTCCCAACCCACCCATCCGAAATCGCAAAGCCCCCCGATGGTCGGCCCCGTGGGTGGGGACGCGGTGTCGTCATCATTGCCGTCGTACACGTGACGGCGCGAAACGGACGGGGGAATATGGCGGTGGAACTGCGGAGGGCCCGCAAGCCCACAACCCCTCTTGATGGAGTGCTTCCCCCCCAGGGCGGGTTCCCCCGCGTCCGCACCTGGCAAGGATTGACGTCGCGATACTGGCAGGCGTCGCAGTCGCCGAACAAGGAGCACATGCCGGTTGCGAGGCCCAGGGCGTCCAAGTCGAAGACGCCGAGTCGGTCGCGGTAGTCGACTCGCATGGCAACGCCAGCGGAGAGCGACGCGGCACTTCCATCGATGTCAGCGGTGGATGCTGAGCGCGCGCCGACAGAAACAGTGGTGTCTGCTCCACATTGCGGGGGCCCAGCAGCAAACAAGGCCACTAGCGCCAGCATCGCCGAAGCCGCACGGAATGTCCGAAACGTCATCCAAGTATCAAGTTCCAATGGTTTAGAAGTATTCTGCCAAAGCGTTGGGTGCGTTTCGCCGCTGTCGATTTAAACTCGCGGCGTCAGGAATGTTGCATCTTTACATCCAAAACTTCAGTATATAAATTAAGGCAGCGCCTGTGATGCCCTTGATACGGTCGGTACGCATAAAGGATGGTGGCAAGAAACTCGACCGCAGCCTATGCACTAGTCGACAAGGGTGGCCCAGGTCTTTGCCGTGGACAAACCATACACTATCTATCTATTGTTTCATATACATGTCAGGTAGTGCAACTCCTGCCGCCGTGCATACGTCGGGAAGTCTACAGTCAAGCTCGTAGGTGACTACCAAACCAGTACGCCAACAGTTTCTTGAAAATGTTTTTATCAAGTTTATCATAATAAAAGGAATTACGCATTTCCTCAGAGTGGCTCTCGATGATCGCCCACCTCGTGTTTCGACGACGGGAGGCGGTACCGACTCCCAGCACCCGGACACGCCGTAAGACCTATAGTTCAAAGCAATACATATACTAAGATATCATATGTATCTCCCCACTTTGAAAATCAGATGCTGTAAATTTGGTGGGCGCAATGAGTCATACATCATAAGAAATTTCAAACGCGTAAAAACGTTTCAGGTTCAACCAATGTTATAAATTACACATGGCATGACCTTCTTGAGTCCCGTAGCTCTTACACCTGCAGCCACTGCTTCAGTCTATCTCATAATCTACCCCACGTCCTCACCCTTCCTCACCTGACGTTCCCGATCGTGCACGGCAGGCATCGTGTCTTGGGTGACATAATTTGGATTTCTGGAGCTGTCGCATTAGGCAAGGGTCGGTGTTCCCTTTAGGTGGGTGTTCCCCCTACTGGCAGTGTACGCCCTCGACCGCTGCCGCCTCCCCCGCCACGGTTCCACAGCCTCACGGCGGGGCCTAGAGAGACCGTCCGGTGAACGAGTTGACGCAGGCAGGGCCGTAATAATGTTAGGGAGTAGGCGGCCTGAAGTCGTTCACCGTTTGATGACGGTACGGCGGCCGTGGGGGTTTGCACGTGGTTGCCTGTGTTTGGGTGCGATCAGCACTGCGTGGTGGCAAAGCCTGACTTATCCCGGCACATTCATGGCAAGCGCTCAAGGGAAGCCCCGATCGTGTGGACGAGCGTGACAAATGTACGACAAATTCTGTGTGGAAGTTCCAGAGCAGTGTTGAGCATGGCGCGAAAGCCCCCGGGTCTCGATGGTTTTTACCTTCCAGCACCTGTCAAGACCCACACTACTGGCCTGCCAAAACCTTGGCTGCGGGGCGACAGGTAGACCGGACACCTTCAGAACCCCAACTCGTGCTGTGTCAAGTTCCAAGCCATTCGGCCGCCAACGCAACACACCGCAGCGCCAAGGAGCAAGACCACCGTCCTCCCCCATCCCTCTCCTAGCCAAAAGCCAATGCTGCCGGGCTCAGCCCAACACCTTTCGGACACATTTCATTTCCAATCCAACCTGCCCTCATCTCCAAGCTGCCCCCGCCAGAACGACCCAGCTACACCATAAGATAGAAGCCCCAGGCGGCCACCGCGCCCCACATGTCCTCGGGCACCTCGCCCCTTTTCTTCAATGTACCCCCGTGTTTCCACTGCCGCTGCAAAGGCCTTCAGAGAACGGGGATTGCGTGATCACGGAACGCCAAGCCGCCCTAGCCATAAGACTGGGCCCATAGGCCCTGGGGCAATGCTCATCTAGTATCGAGTAGCCCGCCAGGGACAATATTTTTGTTTTTGAGCGGAACACCTTCCCCGGCATCTCACGCCAACCCATCCAAGCCCGCACTACTCCGGCTGTAACGTGCACGCTGTGCACGGGTGCTTGCGTTATGAGTTCGTTACTCCGGCATACGCCCAGCAACCCGCACCCCATGCCCCAACGTCCCGCCACTACGTCGAGTCGTCGACCGATCCCTGCGAACAGCTGGCGCGCATTGAAGCCGTCGCGCCGTCCAGGTGAGCGCCCCCGGCCCGCCAGCCGCCCTTGGTCGCCTCTATCTCCCAGCACCCAGCACCCCCATACACACACATACACACGGTGGGCTTCTCATTAAACAGACATACACACGAATTGGCGCAACCAGCGCGCCCCGCAGCGCCCAGCAACACCCACCCACCCGCCCCAAAGCGACCAGTGCGTGCCCTCTCGCTTTACAGGCAGCCCAGCTGCTAGCGCCCCAAGCAAAGGCCTCCGCACCTTCCACAGAAGCCGTCGCGCCTGCGGACAGCCAAGCCACAACGTCAACATAAGCTTGACTGCTACATTATTGCTGCCACACAGCGGCTGGCGCTCGGCCTGTGTCGAAATTCGCGAGGAAGAGTCTTTGCCCACAACCAGCCCCAACCAACGAAGCGTGCAATCTTTGCGGGCGCCTTCCAAGACCCCTAACGCTTGCCGTAAAACCAGTCCCTGCCCTAAGCCAGTCCCTGCCCTAAGCCGGACCCTGCCGGACAGGTTGAGACAGACACCCTGCGATGCATGCTGATAAATGGATGTTTGTGAAGTCGCTTAATCGGCGCAACGGACATTGGGCCATCCCCACCACGAACGCAAGCAGCTCGCCTGTCGATCTGCTAGGTCACGCGAATGCGCGCACGGCCGCAGCAGCCCGCTCTTTGGTGATCATTCAAGGCTAAATTGCGCAGGGTATGAGCACTATGCTCTCGATTGCAATTATAAAGCCAGAGCGGCGGTGTAAAACCGTGTGCTCGGGCTCTATAATTTTGCTGTACTCTCGCAATACGCTTGATAGGAAGGGTGCAACGACGCTGATGCTGATGATGGTTTTACATGCTTCAGCGCCTGAGTACTTAGTCCAGGCGAACACGGCTGATCATAATGAAAAACGATTGCGTCAGCAATATGTATATTGGTTGTGATTGTTCTATATTGTAACGACAATATTGAATGGTGCTCGCCTCGCCCAATGTGCTTATGGAGCTTGACATGACGAAGGATTATACAAAGCGTGCAGGCATGGACTTGTAAATGTAGTTCATAAGCAAGCCTTTATTAGCGCCAAGATACTTTGGGGTCCCTGTCGAGGATACGGTAGGGTTTCGCAGACGCGAATGATGAGCTGAAAATCCGCCTCAGTCTTCGCTTGTCAAGCTTTCGTCACGACTTCAGCAACATGAATTCCGGATGAGCGCCAACCTGTATGGTTTCGGCGCGTGAATGATAATAGTTATCACAACCGACTTTCATATATTATTTTCATATTAGATTGCTATCACGACTATATTTCTCAATATCGGAGCTGGAAAGGGTCGCACTTTACGATACATTCATTGAAGATAGCTTACCGGCGGAAAGATAAACGGTCCCCAAAAGGCGCAATTTGAATTAATTGTTAAGCAGTGTAAATTTTCGTCATCCTGAAATGGCTCCAGGTCAACTGAACACGGCTCAACAAGATATCGAGGAAATGAGTCAGGGCAAGTGATGTGGGGTAACCATTGCGAGCATTGCAACGTGATGTCGTAGCAACACAGCGCTTGGAGGGAACAGTCGTGGCAGGCTGCCGGCGCCTCAGTCATGGCAACGTGATGAGCTTTTCCGCGAACGATGTTGAAAGCATTTGGTCTAATGGGGGGTATACGGGCGCACTTCTCTCATGTGCTGTGCCAGCAACGATGCGTTGGAACCCAGATGGTACCCGCCTTCCTTAGTCACGGACGTACCCGGCTCCCTTCAGCATGCGGCTCGCGTTCCTTGGCGTGCACCTTACTCCCTTCAGATGCTATGATGATCGCACGCTTACCTCTGCCTGCAGATCTTCGGGTTCCGATGCTGCCGACTTCGCCGTTCCAGCACGAAGACGCGCAGCGTGTAAAAAGCAATTTCTGGGAGTGCACTTTCAACCTGACGAAGGTCATTTTGGGCGCCGGCATAATGGTGCGGACAACGGAATCTGCGCCGTCAGAATTACCTGGGCGTAATGTCTGTTGAGTTTGCTGTCTGTATCCCGACGGGATGGGTCGTGGATAGCTGGAAGGGACCTTGCCCGTGCTCAGCGGACCTCATGGCTCCCGGGTACACGTGTTTGTAGTGCCCTGGCCGGTGGCGACAGGGTGCACATAATAAGGGAACAAGACATCGCTTGCCTGGGCCTCCTGTTGGCTTCCTCACAGGCTCTTCCCAAAGCTGTGGCGTTGCTTGGCTGGGGCCTGGGCATGTCATTGCTGGTGCTGGTGGGCTGGCTAACCCACTTCACGGTCCACGGTACGCCGCCCAAGGGGGTTGCGGCTAGGGGAAAGATTGCAGTTGCGTGGCCGAGGTCGCATGTGCCACGTGCTCATCGTACCTGTGCTGCGGGGCAGGAGTGGCACAACACCATGTCGCAGTCCGTCGTGTCTCTGGGTTTCGTCGTGTCTCTGGGTCCGTCGTGTCTTTCGCGGTAATCAATGCTGTTCGACGTGACCCAGATCGGGTTGACCCAAATCACGGTGACCCAAATCACGGTGACCCAAATCACGGTGACCCAGATCACGAGGACCTAGATCGCGCATGGACTTCTAATGGCTTGTCGGCTGTCAGTCAGCTATGGTGGAAAGATGTCTTTAAATGCGTTTCAAGACAAGGTCCTTTGTGTCATTGATGACAACCGCTTGCAGGTCTGATCTACGCTTCAGACTGCAGCCGACAGGACACGTACGCAGCCTTGGTTCGGAAAGCCCTGGGTCGCTGGTCGGAGAAGATCCTGCAGGTGGGATGTCATACCGGCTCGGTAATCACGTTGCGTGGTCTGGTCAGCGACTGCGTGAAATGACAACGTAGTTACGCAGATGTGCGGCCATCTTGAAATACCAGTCAGGCACTTGGTAACCGGGTTCGGACCCGGACCGGAGGCCTTGCCCGTGTCGTGGTGGTGTGAAGTGCTCACGGTCATGACGCAAGGGGAAGCGACGCGGGTCGTAAGGTGCTGGGGTGCCTCGTCGCATAACATACGGTAAGCCCAAGATGCCAATTTGGCTGGCACCTCCGGGCAGCCCTCGGCCCTGGGTTCCCAGTTAACGTGTGGACGGATGCGGGCGCCATAACACGTGCTGCTGACACATTACGTCATTCACTTAGTCATTCAAATCACACGTCAGGCGTCGCACTTGTCCAGCGGCTTCGTCGTCTGACTGTGCTACGGGGACGACGGTTTGATGTGTGTTGCAACAAGGTGGCAGTGTTCGCATTTGTGGGAGAAATTCCACCTAGGTGTACGGCAGGAGGAGGCTTGTGCGTGTTTGGGATCACGAGCCGCGCTTGCCGCAAGACACGAGTCCGCTTCGCAAAACCGGGATGCAATCAGCGGTTAGGGGCTGCGTGTGTTGTGCTCGATCCAAATCACCACCTCTGAAGAAGCCCCCCGCGCCATTGTGTCCAGCGACAACCCCCACCTACCCCACGCCCCGACCCACCCCACCCCACCCCACGCCCCGGCCCAAACCGCCGTTGTGTGTTTGTAAGAAAACTGAGCCACGAGAACTTACTGAGCCGCCGTTGTGTGTGTTTGCCGTACCGTTCCGCAGGCGACGATGCTGCTGGGCTGCCTGGGCTTCGAGGTGCGGGGCCGGAAGCCATGACAGCACTTGCCAGCGCATGCTGCTTGATCCTTTTGGGGTCCGTTGTAACGTTCATTTATTCATTCCTGCTGCTTGCAAGCTACCGTGTCTGACTGCTGTACTGCTGCGTCCTGGCCATCTGCTGTCTTGCGGCTGCTGCAGGTGGTTTACATTGATATCATCGGCGACTTGCTGATCGGTAAGCGACCTTGCAAAACCTGTGTTGTCTGAGGTAGTTAGGTTTGGCGACAAAATATTTTGAGCTTCCGGGATGGGCGGTGGGCAATGGCTAACGACAGGCAAAGCGCGCCAGCCATCTATCCGCCAGGACACCTAGGCTGCCGGGCGCTTTCCCGGCAAGCATGCCTTGGTCAAGTCATACAAGTAGTACACGTTGGGCTGCCTGGGCGCAGGTGAGGAGCCCCAGTTGGATGGCCTCATCACCACCTGGTTGCCCCGTGCTTTGAGGTACGCTGATGTTGCATGGCCCGCCGGGTTTTGGAAGTACTTATTGCCAGCCCATGCTCGGCAGGACATACGGATGATTCAATACGGTACCGTATTCGCGCACAGGCCAGTCACGGGGCTCGGGTACCCTATGCAATGCATGGCCGCGGTCACGGACAAGGGGTACCGTATGCAAGCAAGCATGGTGAGCGGGTCGGGTCACGACCCGTACGTTGCCCCGTGCGAGATATGTGACCACGACGCACGATCTGAGGAACCCCGTGCGCTGAAACCTGAACTCCGAAACCCAAACCCAAAACCCAAACCCTGGCAACCCCCCCCCCCCCCCGAAGGCACGAATGGTGGGTCGGCCGGCCCTTCGTGCTCGCGATCCTGACGGCGGCCGTGCTCGCGCCGTTGACGTCGCTGCGAAGCATGAACCACCTTGGCGCGGTCAACGTCATCGGGCTGCTGTCGCTGGTGGGCTTCGCGGTGGCGACCTGCTGGCTGGGCCTGGCGGCGGTGGCGAACGGCACGGCGCACGAGCTGCCCTTCGGACCGGACCTGCCAGGCCTGGGGTCCGACACGCCGTCCCGAATCACGACTGCCCTGGCCGTGGTGCCGATTCTGCTGACCGCGGTACGTGGATGGGTTGGGGGTTGATGAGTACACGCCGTACGCGATGGGGTAGAGCGGCGGCTGCGTGGGACCCGGTTGCACGGGCGCGCAGGGGCGGATAGGGTGGGGCGCAGTCCCTCGATGGTGGGTGCAAGGGAGCTCGACAAGGACACGGTGTTTTAGCCCCATTGCGGGGCAACGAATGAAGCCAGTCGGTGGCCAATGCTGGAGTGGGCGACGCAGGGTGACGGGCGGCGTTGGATTTGGGGCGATCTGGGTCGACTGACAAATGGCCGTGGATGTACGCAAGTCATCCACTCATGCAAGTTATTCACGTAATCCAGGCAACAACCCAGCATGAGCTTCGCCTCCGAAGTCCCCCATCCGGTATCCTTTGCCTCCTGCAGGCCTCCTGCCACCAGTCCGTCCACCCGCTTCGCACCATGCTGGTGCCGTACAACCCCGCCGTACTGGACCGCGTCGTGGCGCTTTCTCTGACCATGGTCACCGTGCTCTTCATGGTCGTGACAGTGGCCGCTTATACGGCCTTCGGCCGCGACATCCGGGGCAATTTCTTGAACAACCTGTCGGCCGCGCAGCTGACTCCGTTGATCGGCCCAACCGCCGCAACCGTCGTGTCGTTGGGCGTCATGGGCGGCTACGCGGGCAGTCTGATCGGGTCGTCGGTGCTGATCATGTTCCCGCTGCGACAATCCATGCTGGTGGGTACGGTATGGCATCACAAGCACTGTGACATGACATATTTATTTACAAACAATAGCGACGAGTGGAGCACACGAGAGGGTTAGATCTTAGATGGTCGTTAGACTGTTGCCACAGGCAGACTCGAAAGCCATGGGTTGACCTGCGGCGGGTGCAGCCGAGCCGCCATACATGCAGCAACGGAAAACAGCTTGGCCGGGGGGTACCGTCGCTGACCGGTCACCGTTGCACTGGGTGCGTAGCCTTCCCGGCAGCTCCCTTGGACCACACACAATCCATATTCACACCAATGGCTGTCACCGATGACCCGCGGGGTCCGCTGTAACATCCATAATAATAATATTCACACCCTTCCTCCGGCTCGTTCTGGGCTTCAGGGCTGTGAAATATTTGCTGATCCGCTTTAAAGCCCCTTCCGCCGTTCATCCGCCGTATCCCGTGATTCCCGTTGCACAGGAAGTGGTCGCGCCCGCCCAGGCGGCTCCCGACGCGGGCCCTGTCTCCTCGCGGTTGTACCTGTCCGTCACCCACCTCCTGCTGCTCGCCACGTACGTCATCGCGGTGTTCGTGCCTTCCATCTGGGACGTCATCAGTTTCGTGGGGGCGGTGGCCTGCACCATCATGTGCTTCATCATCCCGGCCGCGCTCATCCTCCGTTTCAAGGACAAGAAGACCCTGGGCCATGTGTTGCAGCGAGGCGCCGCATGGCTTGTGGCCGCTTTGGGGGTGGCGCTGTTCATCAATGTGTTCGTGGGCATGTACTTCTCGATGCGGCATCCACATCCGGAGCCCGTGCCGGGGCAGGGGCAAGGCCAGAGCGCAACGGAATGGCTTGGGGGTGTGTGGGGGCTAGGGCGCCCGGAGCGGGGGACTGGGCCGGGGGCCGATAGCAGCGTGCAGATGGTGTGGCGGTGGGCAGGATGGGGTGCGTGAAATTTGAACTTGAAAGTGCTGCTGGTTTGTGTGCTGCTGGTTTGTGTGCTGCTGGTTTTGTGTGCAAAACTGCAAATGCTGGGGAATTATGCGACGGGGTGAACTGCGACGGGGTGAACTGCTATGTCGACGGGTGACGGGCGACGAGACTGCGGAGGTACTGCAAGGATGCCATCCTAGTCACGGAGTTTCAGGGCTGACAAGTTATCTTCTCTCTTACCTGACAATGCAATGGCACTGGGTAAGTCATCTCTAGGAAGCATGGCAGTTGCGGGAACCCGAACTGCAAGAGATGTCAAGCGAGGTGCACTGCATCGCACGACGCTTGCTCGAAGGCCAAAAGGTCTGCTTTGCTTCGATTTGGAAACGGCTGCATGACTCCTGGTTGGGTTTTTTTGGCTCGTCCCGCCCGTACTGGATTTTGCCGTTGTCCAGTTAGACAACATCCCTGAACATTTTTTCAGATTTGTCGGAAACAAAACCGAAAGACATAGTTTAGGCCAGGGAGACTAGCAGCACAGTCCAAAGTTTAGGCTCCTTGTGAAGAATGGCCAAGACGCAGGTCCTATCCCTAGCGGGAGCAGCGCTTCTGGGAGCCGGCTTGGTGCTAGGTACCAAATATCTGGTGACCCTCAAGAAGCGGAAGGCGCTTCGGGTGATGATTACTGGCGCTGCGGGTGAGCTGCAACGACGCGTGCAACTGCAACGTGTTGCACTTCCTGTAAATGGTTGCGACGTATGATAGCTGCTCACTTTATCAACGGTACATCCTTGCGGTGTATAACAGTATGATTTGAAGACTCGTGTTGAGTTTGCTCCGTTAGGGTGGTGAATTGATCGAAGTGCGGTTGGAGAGTATGACGGAAAACAACCCTGCTTGTGAGTTGACTGCTATGTGCTCCATCTGGATATATTATACCAGGTCAGATTGGCTATGCTCTGGCTCCGCAAGTGGCGACAGGGGCTATGTTCGGCAGCGACCAACCCATCATTTTGCACCTCTTGGACGTTGAGCCGGCCAAGAATGCCCTTGAAGGCCTGAGGATGGAGCTGGTTGATGGCGCCTATCCTCTTCTGGAGGGTAAGCGATATTATTTGTGTGAAGGGTTTTTCAGCGGAACGCCCGCGGTGCATATGAGAAAATGAGAACATCGTCGAATGAACACGTTCCTGCTTTACACCAAGTGTGTGGGTATGATGTATCGATAAGAACGATCCATAAATTGAGCGAGTGCTTGAGCTTGCTCGGGAGTCTACCACGACCCTTGGGTCTTCCTTCATGCTGCCAACCATCACCACTCAGCCAGGCGCTCGGCAACTTACATTGGTGCGAGGCTGTCCGCGGCCGATGGCCGCGAGTTTAGTGCTGAAGTGCGGATGCACGGCTGAGCACAGCGGCCTCTCGGCCCTGCCTGCGACAGGGCCATACGTGGCAGCGCTGCGCTGCTATCTGTGGTTGTGGGTCGGTCCTAGATGTCCACCCATGGCGAATGGCGCGTGCGCCGAAGCCTGCATGCTGTCACTTTCACGGTGCTTGTGAACGCAGGGGTATTCACCTTCACCGACGTGGCTGCGGCGAGCAAGGACGTGGATGTTGCGGTGATGGTGGGTGGCTACCCACGCAAGGCGGGCGAGGAGCGCAAAGATGTCATGGCGAAGAACGTGTCGATTTACAAGAGCCAGGCGTCCGCGCTGGCGGAGAACGCCTCCAAGGACGTCAAGGTAGCGACGCCCGCGAGAATACGCTTGAATACATTGCATCACACAGCATCCTCATCTGCGCACTAATATGAATCGCATCTGTGTGGGACGAATGAAAGCTTCATGTTGACCAGTGAAGCCGTTACATTGATCACAGCTGCTTGTGATGCAGAGCGCATACCGATCGGAGCCGTCCGTGGGACATACATCCCAACGCTCTGCCTGTGGCCGGCCCGGCTCGCCTGCAGGTGGTGGTGGTGGCCAACCCCGCCAACACCAACGCCCTGATTCTCGCGGAGAACGCGCCCTCGATCCCGCGAGAGAACATCACGTGCCTCACCCGCCTCGACCACAACCGCGCGCTGGGCCAGGTACGATGTGATGAACAATCCCGGTGGCTTCACGCCCCGCCTGGATACCACGGAGGCTTGACCCAAATCTCATTTTTCGATGGTTCCTGCCGCGCGCTCGTCTCGCTTTCCGCCGTGCCCTGGCTGACCCGAATTTCCTTGCTGGTGACCGCCCCTGCAGATTTCGGAGCGCACGGGTGCGCACGTTACCGCAGTGAAGAACGTGATCATCTGGGGAAACCATTCGTCGACCCAGTACCCGGACGTCAACCACGGCACCGTGGACGGCAAGCCGATCCGGTCAGTGGTGGCGGACGACGCCTGGCTGAACGGGGAGTTCATCACCACCGTGCAGCAGCGCGGCGCGGCCATCATCAAGGTGGGCTTCGCTTCGGCGATTGAGGCTCGTCTGCAGTGATTTGGGTCTTGAGCGGATGTGTTTCTATCACTCGTTCCTAACAGTGGCCGTTCTTCGTCTGCTGCTGCTGCCGCTGTTCCCTGATGCGGTGCAGGCGCGCGGGCTGTCCTCGGCGCTGTCGGCCGCCAATGCGGTGTGCAATCATGTGCGGGACTGGGTGCGCGGCACCCCGGCGGGCACCTGGGTGTCAATGGGCGTCGTCTCTGATGGCTCGTACGGCGTGCAGCCTGGCCTGGTGTACTCGTACCCGGTCGTGTGCGCTGGCGGCAAGTGGCGCGTCGTGCAAGGTAAGGCGCAAGCAGGTACCTGCTGGATGGGGCACCCACAATCCGTCCGCTTCAAGCATGTGTTGCGGGCAGGCGCTGATAATGTCGTGATGCCAGGTTGTACGGCCTGACGTGACAGTCTGGATTCCATAACGTCGTATCGCCTATCGCGTCGTGGGGCCCTTTCCCGTGGCTCATCTGAAGGTTTGTGGGGCTGGTGTTCTAACGCTGATTTGTTTTGGTTCTCCATCGCGTGCCCTGTTGGCCTGGTTCACCTGCCGTTTTCCAAGTTTTTGACACGGCCTTCGTACTGGCTGCCTTCATTAGCTGCTGCTGACGTCCCTTCGATCTGCTGGAACCGGGTGCGGTACTTCCCGCCCCCAGGCCTCCCCATCGACGACGCGTCCAGGGAGCGCATGCGCACCACTGAGGCGGAGCTTGTGGAGGAGCGCGACCTGGCGCTGCAGTGCCTGGCGGAGAAGAGCAGCTAAATGAAGCAGGCTCGGTATCTGCTCAGAAGGCGCAGCCTACCCACGTAGTAGGCGCAGACTATCCAGTAGGCGCCTTCGCCTTGAGGAGGACGTCGCGCACGAAGGGCAGGGCTAAGTAACGTGTCCGCACTGCGGCGTCGTCGTCGATGGTGGCGCCGGGGCGACGCACGGAGCGGGCTGCGCTGGACCCCGCTTCACGGGCCAGTGGATATGCGCGGGGAAGGCCGCTCTATCATGTACGCGCTTCGCGGGTCAGTGAGACTTCCAGGAGGATTCGCTCTGCAAGATTGAGACCTTGACGAGGGGGTTTGTACGTGCTGCGCAATAGCGGTTCTGGAGGGTTCGTTGAGTGTGCGAGGGCGGACACGGGTTTGGGCTGGGGAGAGGATACGCAACGGTTCGAGTGGTTTGGGGGGAGGCGCATGCACGCATGATGAACGACCAAGCAGGCGGTTGACATGCGCCTAGACGCGCAGTGCGTCTCCGCGATGTGCCGTATGGAAGCCGGGGACAGACCTCAGTGACACGGCCGCTCACAGGAGCATCCTGACGGGTTGAGGTCCGGGACATCTGAAAGTGATGCAATTTTTTAGTATTGACATACGAGTGGTAGTGCACCTCTGTCCGCAGCGCGACGAAGGATGGAGCACGAATCACGGGGCGTATGCCTGTATGGGATTCACGAAACCGTGGCGTGGTGATGAAGCCGCGGAACCCGGTCCACATGTTGCAGGGATACCATGGTTTCATGGCGTGTCCCACGACACGTACACTACTACTCGACCACCCGCAATTCTTTTCTTGAAACTGGAGAAAGGGTCCATTGCAGGACCGAGAGGGCGCAGCGGCTGTTATTACTGCCGATAGCTCGGGGCCTGCTGCCAACCCCTCTTTTGACTGTTGTCTGGCGTATCTTCCAGCCACGGCCCGGGGCTTGCGAGGGGTCCCCGTCCCCAGGGATTTGGGATTTGGGGCTCATCACTTGAACTTCAAGAGGCGAGGGTGTGGACACCGTACCGGCTCGGATGGCCGGCGAGCTGACACTGGCCTGCGGGGTGCGACGGTGTAGGGTTTCGAAGCCGAAGTTCATATGTAATACGAACGCGCTCATGTAACGAACCACGTGCGCAGCCGGTTGCCCGGTTCCCAGGGCTTCCGGCGGCTGTTCTTCAAGAAGAGCGAAGGGAGCGGTGCCACAGGACGCCGGTCTGCTACGTACCGTGCAGTATGCTTCCGTGTGTACACAAGCCGCCGCAGTACAGCGTGTCGTGCATGCACAGATACTGCACTGCAGGAACAGCCCGTCGCGGGTGGTCGGCAGATCGGTTGTTGCGGAACGTTTGTCGGGGGCCAGCCAGTGATTCCCTTGGATTTGAAACGCAGTAACCTGCGCATTGGGAGGTCCCGGAAGGAGGCTGAGACCACCGCGGCCGACGGCGGATCTCGTCCTTGGCCTTTCCTGTGCAAGCGAGTGCCGTATTCTTCATGTGTTGAGTGAGACGGTACTGTTACAAACGCGGTTTAGCTTGCAGGAAACGTGGCACCGCTCCCAGGGAAAGTACGGCATATCCTCCTAAAATCAAGGAGGGACGGGACACGGGTGCCTCCTCGGCGCCCCCACAATCGACCTCCTGCATCTCTAGTTCTCAACACGCTTACTTTGGCGCGTCCGCACTGTGCAAGACAGGATGACGGGGCCGCTGTCAACGAGATGCAACCCAGACGGACGCCGAGGTGCAAGGCGCCCGACCACACGTACGAGAACAGGCAACCAGTAATCCCGAAGACCCAGGGGTCGCCAAGCGCCTTACAACACTCGATCGACCCCCCTCTCCGCGAAGTCAGTTGATCTTCGACGAACCGGGAAAGCAGGGGAAGCCGTATCACATGTTCACATCACATCACGCCCAGCAGCGTTTCTTCCTCTCTCCTAGCAACGGGGTGCGTCCCCACCATGCGCGGTTTCCCGCTTACGCCGGATCGAACGACCGCGCTATACAGCTCTATCAGTCCGCCCACACCTTCCAAACCGGGCAAACGACCGGGCACAAGTGAATTCCTGAGGCAGGAGCCGCGCGAGGTGGACAGCCAGAGACTGTTCCGACGTACAAATAATGCACAACGGAGTATATCGTGGTTCGACGGGGCGGCAGCGTGCGTCAGGGCGGCTGAAGAGGCCATTTTTTAACTACAAACAACCACCTTCCTCTCCGCCACATGTCGGGGAGAAACGCCAGGGGGGGCCGAACCCTACCTGACGATTATCGACCCGTGGGACTCACTGGGTGGCTATCGCTAGAGGCGCATCGCCGACCATCAATGGAAAAGACGAAACGCAATGCATATTATTTTCCCCCTCCCAGCTCCCACGGACCCGCCCCGGGTGCGGGGACGGCGACAGTCCAAACCGCATGTCGCAAGTACTTTTGTCAGACGTGGTGGTGGGCCCTCAGCACATGACTTCCAGGCGGCATGGAGGCCTAATCAGGTTGGTTATTCACTGCCACCAGCGTGGGCGTTTTTGAACACATTGTCTTTCACATCACACCTTGGGCATATTCACACAAAACGCTCGCTTACTTTTTGACGCCTGCGCATACACGCCAGACCCACAATGGCTGCCACATGCGACAAGCAAGCGCACGGCCGACACGGTCACGAGATGGCGGCCACCGAGGCGGCCTGGACATCGAAACCCGCCCCCGTGGCTTCAAGCCGCGTTGGATTACCCGGGCACCTGACGTGTCGTACCCAGGGTCCAGAGAGGCAAGAGCCGGCCCACACGAATCTGAAACCAGACAAACCGGGCCGGTGCCTTCGTTAGGTACACCCCGCGGATCCGGATCCCCAACCGGATCCAGATCCAGATGCATTGACCTTCATCTCCGCGCTTGCGGGACGTCTCTTGACGAGGCGCCCGTAAGGGTTTATCTTTCCGTGCGCAGCTGGATTTGAACGGACACCACATCTAAAACCGCGGACCGCCGTGGCGTCGTCCTGCTGGTGTACGGAAGGCGCATCACAAGCTTATAGCGGACCCGTCAGCTGAAAGAACGGAACGCGCATGGGGCCCTGACTTCACATTCAGCATCCAGACCCGGAGCATTTAATAACACACACATCTCAACAGCATCCCGACCCGGCGCAACTTAATACACATCTCAAGAACCCAGCCACAGCGTCATCAGACGCGAGTAGTCAGCAGCCATCAACTATTGCCGCAATCCTACAAACGGTTGAAAGAAACACACGCACACTGGCACACTGTGGACACAAAAGCACGCAGCACGCAGCACACAGCACACAGACACACAGACACACAGACAAGGACGCCGGGCGGGTGCACGGTCTTGCACGCCCCCGCCACTGATGACGCGTGTCATACACATCACTCCCGCGCAGCAAACCCCTCCAGCCACGGCGCCACAGAAGGACTGCGGCGGTGCGACGGCCGGGGAGTGGGCCAACATGCTCGGACAATCTCCGCAACCATGCTTCAATAGGGGAACGGGCAACCACCGTAGGGAGGCTGTAGGTACCCACTTCCCTGACACATACACACAGGTCTGCGGCCGGTGGGGCAACAGCCGAAAGGAGTCGTGGAGCCCGAGATAGACGCGCTTACTTGCTTTCCGTACAGTGTCCGTACAATGGCGGACGAACTAGATAGATATATAGACCATGTGGACCACCCGAAGTCCTTTGATGCTAACTTACTAACTGCGCATACCCCATCCAGGTCACACTTTTTAAGGACGCAAGGCGAAAGATTCAACGGACGAGCCGGCTCCACCTGATGTGCCGATTAAGCCATCGTCTAGTCGTCAGGGAAAGAGGGGGTTACTTCCGCAACGCGCCTTGAGACCTTGACATCCCGGTAGGAACGCTGAGAGCGCCAAGGCACGGGGCGGAGCTGGGGAGGCACCCATCCAGTAGGCTCCAAGCCGTGCCAATCTGCCAAATAAAGCGCGCGAACAACGGTCCCAATCAGTTGTCGCGAGAGCCCCAAAGAATGAATCCCAGAAAACGACGGGCATCGCACACAAACGTCCATGGAGCGCGCGCGCGGTCCCAAACACGGATGGGTCAGGCCCCGCAGGCCGCCCGCAACACATTAGGTACATGTCCCCAGTCATCAACCTTACATACACATGCTTTGGAAATCCGAGCAACCTGCTGCAAACCAACCCGGCGCGGCCTTACCTCGCCTGCCTGCTGTGTGCGGCCCAATGGGAAACGCACGCCCTATATGTACCGTATACCACCTGGTGAGTCCTCCCCTCCCGACTGGCGGCGGCCCCCGGCCCCCTTGCGCAGCCCAGGGGCCGTCCTGCGGGCGCGCAAATGACCACAAAGCTCTAAAGTACAGAGTCCCAGCTAGCGTCCCTTGTCCCAAACCCAGCCGCATCCGCGCAGCATGCCGTTTCCCCCTCTCTCTCTCGCTATTTCTCTCTTCTGCTCCCCCCCAGGTAGAGCCGAGCTTCTAGGGCGCCGACTGGCAGAAACCCAATCGCCGAGAGCCTGAGGCCTGGCACTGCCTGAGACTGAACACTGCCCAGCGCACGCGGCGGTAGCACACGCGCACGCACGCACACACGCACATACATACATACACACACCGGGTCTTTAGGGTCCCTCTGTACACACCACCACACAATCCCAGCAGGCGGCACGGAAGGACAGCCTCTGCAGCCACCAGCCAGCCGTCCAGCACACCCTCACTGCTGCCGCCCAAACACACACACACGGGCCTCGGCGGTCTCCCCCCGATGGGCGAGGGCAGCTGCCGCGACCAGAATCAGGCCCGGCGAGATATGTAACGATTAATCCACATGGGTGAGCCAGCCGTCCCTCTCCCACGGCCCAAGCAATACCCGCACCGCGGGCCTGCAGGCCCTGCGAAGCTGCACCGCTCCTCCAACGCACCAAGCCGGGGGCATGATGACACATGACAGCCCGCCGTCCACGCCGCGTCGCCGACCCCAGCGTTTCTCAGCCCCTGGCCCCATTACCACGAGGCGTGCTACGAGGCACCTAGGAACCCACACCGACAGCCCTGGCCATGACGCCAGGTCAGTCCTCCAACAGCCGCTACAACCGCTACAGCCGCAGAAGCGCCGATTGGTATTCCCCTGTACGGCAGTGCCGCACACATTGGACGCCTCACCCGTGGCACCCGGTACGGCGACACGTGAAAGTGCTGCTATGGGAATCATGACGGGTGCCGCACCGTACCGTACCGAACTGTACCGTACCGTACGACGCAACAACAGTACGAGCGGCGGTCTCAGCCGGACCAATCGGCTCAGGCCCT
Source organism: Eudorina sp. 2006-703-Eu-15 (assembly GCA_003117195.1). Taxonomy (NCBI): domain Eukaryota; kingdom Viridiplantae; phylum Chlorophyta; class Chlorophyceae; order Chlamydomonadales; family Volvocaceae; genus Eudorina; species Eudorina sp. 2006-703-Eu-15. Next base: position 861,882 of record BDSI01000021.1, on the reverse strand, counting down.
CGGAAGTTGCATCGACTGCCGCTCCCGCTGCCCAGCTGAGCGCAAATTAATAAACAAACAATAACGAAGGCTGTGAATAAGGCACCATGCAGGTGACGACGACCTCAAATACGGCAGCAACGGACGAGCAGGATTAAGAGCAGGGGTGGACAGCCGCGTAAGCCCTTACCTGTCATACCTGCATTACACGGCCCAACACGGGGCTACTAAAACTACGCCAACATCACACTACTCTACCTAGCCAAAGCAAGCAGCAAAGAACGGAAAAACCATCGCCAAATCGCCACCAACCCGCACCCGACTTCGGTTGGAGACAGGAGGTCGTTAACCGGGTCGCCTCCCCGTTATTTGATCCGACCACTTACCCCCTAGCCTGCCTGCCCGGCCACCCACCCTGCCTGCCCGGCCACCCACCCTGCCTGCCCGGCCACCCACCCTGCCTGCCCGGCCACCCACCCTGCCTGCCCGGCCACCCACCCTGCCTGCCCGGCCACCCACCCTGCCTGCCCGGCCACCACCCTTTCGGAAGGGAGTGACCATGCAGAGACCCCGTGTCCCTAGCTGCAGCTGCTGTCCTCCCCAAGATCTGGCCGGAGACTCTTTCACTTCGCCGTCCATCCACTGTCGAATCATTCAAGAACATAGAAGTACAAAGGGTGGCCAGCGCCGGCCCCAAGAGGAAGCCCGCTCGGGGCTGAGTGGCGCGATTGTGGGGATTGAAAGGAGATCAATCAATCAATCGATTGGCGGCGGCGGCGGCGGCGGAGAAGGAGGAGGAGGCGCCAGTGGCGGCGGCGTTGCGCCGCGGTCGGGTGTTCCGCTTTCCCTCACACTCCGCCAGCTCCCCATCAGTGGTTCTTCAGGCTGGCCTAAAGGCTCAAGGCGGCACTAGGCGCAACGAAGGCCCATGTGGCCCAGCTCGTCGGGTGCCCCAGCCCGGAGCGCCTGGCCAGCCAGCACATGTACTTGCCTGCCTGACTGACTGACAGACCCATGGGACGCGCACGGCATCTAAGTGGGCCCCTATCACAGTCCACCCAGCCCGAGATAATACACCGTACCACACCAGAGGGCGCCGTCTGCGACCGCGTCAACCGACCCATGGGTCATGAAACCCACCCACCCCCACGTCATAGCGCCTTATGCGATGAACCCCCGTCCATTTCGTATTGCTACTAAGCGCCGCCGCACTTCCGTACGACAGCGCCACAAGGCGCTCGCGCCTCCGTGCATCCAGGCGGAGCCAGGCGGCGACAAATGACTGCCGTACACCCGCACGCCGCGTGTTCCGAAAGCACGGCGACGAGGCGCCTGACAGCTGAGGGCGTTCGAGCCTACACCAGCTTCCGCTGAGAGGCCCGCAAATAACGGCCGTACGCCAGTACGACGGTGCCTTACGCCCACTCAAATGAAGCGCAACCAACCCTACGCAGCTTCGTGCCAGCGTTGTGGGGGAGAGCATGTTTTGGCGGCACCGGCGGCTACAGCGGCGCGGCACCGCCGGACGCCCCGTCCGTCTGCCAGACACAGGCCGGCGCCGGCGCAGCGGCATTGGGCAGTGGCGGCAGCGGTATCGGCAGCGCGACGCGGCCGAGCATGGTCCGACGGACCCACGGGTCGGGGAGCTCGCGGGCTGAGCCAACCAGCTCCACAATTAGGGGGGCTCGCGCGACGCCGTACCCAACACCTGCCTCTCCAGAGGAATTCTTTCGCCCAGCGACGGGCACCCAGCCCACCAGCCACAACCAAACCCACCGTCGGAGCTTCCCGACGGCCCCTCGTTCACTCGAAACGTAACGTCTCGCTTGCGCTTTCTCGCTCTCCATCTGCCGTACCAAAGACGACAACACACGCCAGTGCATACACCCCATTGCAACCTCGCTGTGGACCCGGTGGTGCCGTCGCCCGGCCGCGACCCTCGACAGCGATGCTGGCCTGCTGGCCTGCTGCTGCGCAACGAGGGCCTCGGCCAACGGGGACATTCGCGCTCCGTGGCCCCGTTTCTGCGGTTGTACATCAGTACGACACACCGGCTCAGAATGGCCGCACCCCAATGCTGTGCAACCACGGGGCGCGGGGGGCGCCCCATGCGCATTACCCGACAGACTGCACGACATAAGACACGCCGCGCATGTACGGCACGGCTTAGGACAGCGCCCTTACGCACCGAGGTTCAGCATAGCATAATAAAAAGCATAGCATAGCACAGCACAGCATAGCATAGCATAGCACAGCGCAGCACAGCGCCGCCAAGATTAGCAAAGCGCGGAGACGCCGGGAAGGAGGCTGCATGGAAACACGCATTAAGAATCAAGCAGTCCACCGTGTGCTCTATGTGCGCGTAGAGCTGCGCGCCCCCTGAGCGGACTGCGACGTAGAGGTCGCCATGCATCACTGCATTGATTAGCTCGCGAATGAACAGCGAAAGGAATCGCGAGCGTCGCCTTGACGCCCTCGTGCCGTACCGCCCGTACAGGAGCCCCCGGGCAGCCCGCCAACTGCGCCACAGAAGACAGTGCTGAAAATCCTCCCAATCCTTCTTCCAATCCTTCCTCGATGCTGCCGTACACCACACCGTACGGCACCGCGTGACCCCATGCCACGCTGCTCCGCAAAAGATTAGACCAACGGGCACACACACACACACTGGGGGGCTCTGCCGACAGCGGGCTGTTACCGAGGTCCCCAGGAGCCCAGGAGCCCTTCGGACAGTCGTACAGTCGTACACCGCATGTAGTACGACTGACATGCAACTCCTTCGCCGCCGGCGGCCCATCATGCATGTTTCCCAACCACAGTCACACACCATGCACGCACGCATGCTCGTTTCTTCTTCTGCTGACTGGATGGGCGGGGCGGTGCGTGCGCGGTTGCCGCGCAGGAGGGCATTCTTCCCGGGCGCAGCCGCGCCCCTGGCCTGGCACGGGCTGGTGTGCCGTACCTGTGCGGGCACACGCACATCCGTACCGACGTGCGCAATCGGCTCGGTCGATCTTGCCGTCCATGGCTCTGAAGGTCGTCTTGTCTCCGTGGTCCTGTCGAGCGGAAAGACGGAGAGGCAGGGAGCCCCACAGCGGCCCTCCTCTACAGAGCCAAGCGAACGGAAATGGTTTTCCGACGGAGAGGGGCCGACGGAGAGCCATCAGGCGCTGAGCCAGGGGTGACGCAGCAGCTCCTTGGCGGTGGGCCGGTCGCCCGGGTCCTCGGAGAGGGCGGCAAGGATGAATGAGCGGGAGGCCTGGGAGAGTGACGCCGGGAAGTGCAGGGTCTGGGAGGTGGCGGAGGTGGCCACGAAGTCGATGACGGCGCCGCCGGCGCCGGCGCCGGCCTGGGGTGGCTTGCCGCCGCCCGCTCCCGCGTGCGGCGCGCCCATCATGGGCATGAAGCCCACCAGAAGCTCGTACGACAGCACGCCTGCCGCCCAAACGTCTGCACGTGGTTGCGGGCGACCGCGCAAATGAGGGTGCGGTGCGGCCGACTTCCGTTGATTGGTTGACAGGTGCCGGTTGCCGGTTGCCAGGCTCTGTCCAGTCCTCAGACGCAGATACGGTTCACAACCCGATGTCAACACAGCAACGGCCGAGCCCACACAGCTGCTGCCGCACTGACCACACCCTTACACACCCTTACACACACACACACACACACACACACACACACACACACACACACACACGGGCGGGCGGGTTGCAATTCTACACACACACACACACACACACACACACACACATACACACACACGGTTGTCGGCGATTGGGTTTCCGGGTGCTATATAACGTGCATCGACTGTCGTGCTGGACTTCCCGTTACTCCATGCTCAGTTCTCGTTTACACACGCACGGCTCGGTTCTCCATCACACGCGCGTCTGCAACACAGCAATCACGCCGTCGGATGGCTCACTCACTCACCCACAGCCGACGTGTAGGCAAGCGACGGATCGTCCTTGTTGTCGGTGGGCTCCGCCTTGAGGGGGCAGCGGCACACCTCGGGCGCCTAGGGCCACGGGTCGCACACACGCGCCGGGGGAGTGGACAGCCGAGTGACCCGTGGGTCGGCGAGGAGAGGCCAAGATGGGTATGGCAGGCGCGACCAACGGAAACATCCGCACAACTCGCACTCGGACTGAAATCTAATGCGCAACGACTTTCACAGTTTCTTGACATGCCCTTTCTATATTTTTGCTCATCGCCGCGTCCAGGATCCCCAGGTCTGCTGTTCGATTCCTCGCAGCCGCCGCTCGCCGCACCATGTAATCGAGGGTGCCCGCCCTCGTGACCGCCCGCTCCTCGTTCAGATTGATGGACACCCCGAAGTCCGCTATCTTGAGGACCCACTGCTCGTTGTACAGGATGTTCTCGGGCTGCGGGCGGCGGCGGCGGCGGCGGCGGCGGGGGATATGTGCCGGGGAAGGCCAAAAAGATAAGAAAAAGTCAACCCAGGAACAAAGCCGGACACAGGGGAGGGTGTATATTTGGTAAGCAACCCGCCCGAACCGTATGATCGGGCGTATGATTGGGCGTACAATCGGGCGTAGGAAGCCAAAAGCGCACGCGCGCCAAAGAGATACCGTACATCGCTACAACAATTTTGTTCCGCGGGAGGCTGAATGACGACTGGGTTGGGACCCGTCGGCCGTCCGACCCAGAGCCGTAGCAGTACGACACGTCAAGGTAAGCAGTACGACACGCCACGGAGCGCAAAGACACCGTAACAAGGATAACCACCGGCAGCAGCCCATCCAGTGGGAAACGCCGCCCCGCCCGGAGCCCCCTGCTGCTCGCACCTTGATATCGCGATGGCATATGCCTTGACCGTGCAGGTATGCCAGCGCGTCCAGGAAGGGCCGCATCACCAGCTCCGAAACCTAGCGACCCCGCGGGTTACGGGGAACACGAAAGCAAGGAAGGAAGAATGCATGGATTGCCAGGGAGTAAGAAGAGTCGACGCGGCGGTGCAAGCACAGGCGTCGGGGCGCGACTACGGTACTCCGCATCCCTGCGGGAATGCCGCCCTCAGCAACTGCATCCCCATCGGGTACCGTACGTTCTGTTCCAAATGCGCTTCCCCCGGCTTCCCGTACAGCATTCCAGGCGCGCTCACTATTCAGTGTACTTGCAGCGTCGTTACTCGCCGATGACGCATCGGGCCCAGCGCAAACGTGCACACCAGCTAACCGAATGAACCTACGTAGCACGTACCTACACACACAAACACACGCGCGGGTACACCGCCCCCACCTGCGCCTCCGTCATGCGGCCCCCCATCTGCCGCAGCAGGTGGAAGAGGTCGCCCCGGGCGGCGTACTCCTGGACGAGCACGATGCGATCGCCGTCCAGGAACGCCGCGTAGAGCTGGATGATGTTAGGGTGCACCAGCTGGTGGTGCAGCTCTATCTCGCGCTGCGAACCACATCAACAACAACACGTCGGTTGGTGACCCATGGGTCGGCCCCTGTAACGTTACTCATGCGGAGGCCCGTCGTGCGGAGGCCCGGCGCGGTGAACGGGTCGCTTGGCGGGAGCGAGTGCTGACACCCGGCCGACATCGGCGGTTGTCGGTTTGTTGCTCTTTTGCGGTTTCGCTGTCCTAATGGATAAAGAGGGCTGACACTCAATCCGTGTTTACCAGCGGGCCGGTGGTGGGCACATAGGCGGGCCTCTGCGGAGCGAGACAACCAGGCGCCTTCCTCCCCCAACCCTTAAATCTAAAACCATAAAAATCATTAAAACTCCTAAAACCCTAAAACCAGCCTTCCGGCCCTCACCTTGATCATATGCACCACGTTGCGCGGCACCCGCGTCAGGAAGTAGACCTGCGACGACATTCACAGCCGGAAAAGCGAATAGTCTGAGGAGCGTTCGGTGACGCGACAACCCGCGGGGCGTTCCACGTCTCCCCCCGGCACGCGCTGCGGGCTTTTGGCAGTCGCCGCGCGGACACAAGCGTGTGCACACCGGCAGCGATGCCAGCACACACACGCACGGCCACGCCTCTGCACCTCTTACGCGCCAGACTTACTTGCTGGGGCTATCCCTAAACCTGAAAACCCTTGAGTTCTATAAATCCTAGATGCTCAGCGGATCCAATGACGCGCGACTGTCGCACCTTGAGCGCCACCGTCGCGCCGGACCTCAGGCAGGTCGCCTGGGGCCAGACAGATGGTGGGTCCAAGCAAGCGGTTGGGTAAACAAAGTGTGATTGCGACTTCAAGAAGTGGAGTGTCTAGGTGCAGGCGCTGGGAAGGGCCAGGCTGTGTCCCATGCAGGCTCACTCATCCTTGGGAACCCGGCGCTTCGGCGCCCTTACCAAGGGCGCCCGGCTGTGATCCGGCACCCCTTTCGGGCCTTACCCGTCGTGTGCCAACCCACGACGGGCCCCTGCGGGTTTGCGGTATTCCATCTCGCACGCCCCCATGCCGCAAAACTACCGCTCGCGCCATGTTGCAGAGCCAGCCACCGCGACCATGCGTCGGGACCGCAACGGCGCGGCGGCGGGAACCCAGCTGCGGAGCCCTGACCCCTGACCTGCCCACCACGCCCCCAGCGGGTGACTGCCTTGTCGTTACACCGCAAATGACGGATGCGCAACCACGAACCAAGAGCCCTTTCGTTCAGTCCTTCATTGCAGATCCCCGGTATCTATTGCAGATCCGCGGTATCTATTGCAGATCCCTGGTAAGAATGCCCCGCAAGCAGAGCGAGCTTGCCCAGGATGCGGTGCGCGGACTGCCATCCCGCGGCCGCGTGTGATGACGTCATCTCCCCCGGGCCGCACCTTGTACACACTGTTGGTCGTGATGACGTCATCCCGTCCATCCGTCCGTCCGTCCGTCCGACCGACCGACCGTACGCGCGCGTGTGAGTGGGCAGCGGTCCGCCGGACGCCAACATGTTGCGATGCCCCCGGCGGTTATAAACATGGAAACGGGACAACCAGCCCTTAACAACAGGCGCAGACACGACGGAGCGTGTGAAGAAGCGGTGAACAATAACTGGGCAAAAGACCTGAAACGCGTCGGCGGCAGGCCGCGTCAGCCGAGTGCTGGGGACTCGGCGCCGCCGAGTGACCTCCCTCCTCCCGCGAAGGAGGCCGTTCACAAACCCAAAACCCAAAACCCACGACCGCGACACGGGTTGGGTTTTCCCGTATTCCAAGTCGATGTACGACGTACCTAGCTGACGCGCCTTTGTACAGGCGTTTGACAACTTGGTAATCGTCCAGGCACCATGTACGGCGCTTCATTGGCCCAGGTACGGCAGAGTTGATCGCCAGGAGCGTCGTGTTAGGCGTGGGCGGCCTGGGAGCTGGTGGCGTCGGCGGGGCCGGGGCTGGGGCCGGGGCCGGCGCCGGTGTTGTCGCCACGGGCTGCTGCGCAGCTGAAGTCGGGGGCACGGACGAGGGCGACGAGGCAGCGACGACGGCGGGGGCGGGGGCGGCCGGAGCGGACAGCAGCCGTGGCGGGAGAGCACTGCTGGACAGGGACGAAGTCGATGCTGCGGCCAGCTGTTGCGGCGGCTGTGTCGCGGGCGCTCGGTCCAGGCGGCCGGGGCCGCTGCTCAGGGAGTTGAACGGCGATGTTGAGGCCAGAATTATAGGGCTGGAGCTGGGCAGCTGCTGTTTGGTGGCGGGGCTTCGGAGCGCGGGCGAGGAGATTGCGACGGGGGGCGTCCCTGCGCTGCAAGCGGCCACGTTGCAGCGCAGCGCCGGACAGTCCGAGTTGGAGGACGACAGGTGCTGCGCGCTGTCGCGCTTGAAGAAGCCACCGCCGCGGCCGCCCATGGGGAATGGCGAGCAAGGTGAGTGCGGTTCGATTGGCGGGCTCCCGGTTCCTCCAGATCGAAGAATTGAGGACAGGCGGCTGTTCTGTGAGATATCCATAGACGATGGATAAGGGCTCGCGGATATGGAAATCGGCGTCGCGCACGGAAAATCCGGTGTTGAGATTGCGTGGGCAAAGATGTTGTGCTGTAAAGAATCGGCGTCAGGTCGAATTTCCGCTGTGCCAGCGCTGACGGATGAATTTCCAGAAAAGATATTCCCAAGTCGCTTCAGGCCCTTGAGCAGGCTGTGGCGCTTCTTGGTGTTAGGGCTCGCACTGACTGGACCCAGCGCGTGGCCGTCCGAGCAGGGCACGTCCATTATTTCAGAGGACTTGATGAAGATGTGGGAAGACGATCCAAATCTACTCAAGGCTTGCGTTGGTCCTACCCCCAGCATTGTATATTGCCTACCACTGAAACAGGACAGACTGGGGCCTGGACTGGGGCTTGGCTTGCCTCTACGCGCGCGTCAGAATTTTCCCCTGCACTGCAATCCACGGCATTAATTTCGTTAAGATAAAGACAATATCATAAATGCTAAACATAGAAAAGCAGGTGAATAACCCAGCTTCCGTATGGGGTCGCCCACCGCTCATTCGCGTCCGATTGCCATGGGGCCATTTAGCGTGACGACATGTTTGCCGCCAATTTGCATCATGCGTCGCACTTACCACTACGAAGATGCCTTTGGTGCTTTACAAAGCACCGCGTGTACCCCTCGGATGCAGGGAATATGCGTCCCAAAAGGCTGAGACACAAGAAAACGCTGCCCCTAACTTGTCAAATTTTGATTGGATGGATGACGACGATCCCTGTGTGAAAAAGCCTGGCGTAGTCTTCGTACTGGTCCACTTACGTGATGTACTAAGGCACGAGCAATACCGAAGGGACCAACCCTGGCACTTGCCATCATAACAACTTTTCAAGATAACAATTGCAGCTCCATATATATGGGCATTGCAACGCACCGAGCGCATGAAATCTTTAGGGTTACCAAGGGAACCTCGAGGTTGCGTCCCTTGCGCAAGAATGGCAAAATGTCGTAATCCTTGTGTATAATTGTGCAAACAATATTTATAAGAATGACCCGTAATTGAGGACGACCACTTGCCTGTTATAAAAGACCTACCCGGTGCGACCTTCACTGTGAAACGGTGGCAGGTATTGCACCACTCCTTGGACTTCATGCCGCGATTGCATTAAAGTATTAGCTGTGATGCTGCGCTGTTATTCGTTCTAAGCCTTGAGATGCAACGTCCGAATTTCGCGGCACGGAGGGCCAGGCATACTTCCGTGCTCAACGTTCCCGATCGAATCCGGCACATATGATGATGAATGATGATGAAGTTATGAACACATTATGTCATGTGGCAGCTGTCTAATGCTGAGCTCTTGAAGGAAGCGCCGGGGCAGTCGTCGGTGCGCGTGTGCATGTCACGCGACATAGTGAATGGCACATGTGAGCCACATTACACGACGCAAGGCAAGCTGAGAGGTCTGCTCGCCATGAAGAATCACCTTGTGCATTAATGCAACAGAACCTAATCGAGCGGGTTGGATCGCCTAAAAAACCCTCGACAACCCTGGCCCGGCCGCCTAATTCTGGCGTGTAGTGACGTCGGTCTGCCTTCGCTGATGCAAGGGTGACGACAGCACCCCTCAGCGCCGCTTCCAAAGCCGGAGCAGTCGGCTATAGATCGACGCTGGACAGAGCTTCAGCCAGGGCACCTTGCTATGTAAACAAACTGTCTCGACCTACCTGCACGGGCCGCACGGACCTCATCCTAGCAGGCCACGACCTGCAGGAACCTGCGCAAACTAGGTGCGGATTGCAATGTAAGAGTCCAAGCGCCTCTCGCGAACTTTGACGGTTCCGCGTTTACGGCACACATTGAGACACTAGCGGACAGCAGACTGCACGAGCGAGGTACGACAGAGACCGACAGCTGCGAGCGCTTCTGCAGCGCCTGTCAAAGACATAGGCGCGACAAAGGGCACCAAACGGCTGACGCTGGCCAGCGATGAGAGGGCGTTAAGCCGCTACCAAAGGAAGACGCGGGAGTTTTGGGGCGCTTTTGGGGAGTCGGGTCCTAGACCGCCTAGGCTGCCGTATTACACACCCCTGACGACCGCAGGACTTGTCGGTTTAGAGCACAAGCGCCATGCGTCATGAGGATTAGGTGCCACACGCGCAGCAAAGCGCGTGAGCCGTTGCCTCGAGTAATTGATGATAGTTTGATAGTCGACCCGCAATTTGGGCCGGCTTGATTGCTGCGCGGGCCGAGAAGGGCGGCCGCAGCAGGGTCGTCATTCCGAGTCGTCAAGGCCCCTAGGTCTCAGGCTTTGGCAGACAGCAGCTAGCTGTCTTCATCACCCGGCACCAGTTCTGCGTCATCCGCGGCCAACACCGCGGCAGCTAGCTTTCTTCACCACTCGGCATCAGTTCGGCGTCATCCGCGGCCAACACCGTATGTAGCAGCAAGACGCAGCAAGCAGCCGGTCTGGAATGCATTCGACAAGTACTGCTGAATGCCGGCTCCGAAGGACGACTACATTCTGCTTGCTTCGGTGTCTGGCTGGGTGGGGTCATGGCCCGGTGTGTTTTTGGGTGCGGCGTTGAGGTGTGGAGTCCTGCCGCCTTGGCGGTGGGGCCTGCTGGGGCTTTGCCCTGGTATACACCGGTGATCCCTTTGGGGTCCGCTGTAACGTTCATTCATTCATTCAACTACATGACGATGACAACTGGTGCTGATTGAAAATTACTGTTGAATGCCGGATTCACCTGCTGGCTACAGCTCACCGCGTCACCGACCTTGGGGTCCTTGTGGGGGAAAACCTTCTCACCACGGGGCCACGGGCTTGGTGAGTGAGACACGTTCGGGGGGCAAGGGAATGGGAACAGCGACCGATGGGTCCACTGGGCCTTGATCCAAAATCAGCGGGTCGCACGGACGCACCCGGTCAGCTTAGGCCCGTACGCTGTAGCTAACGCGCGCTAGGCTTGCACCGTGCCGTATGCACAAGCCCGTAGAAGCCCGTAGCGCCCGTTGCGCCCGTTGCGCCCGTTAGTTCCGACCCGTGTTGGTCCAGCAGCGTTTCCATATATCGTATATCGTATATCGTATTCATTGACTACATGTGGGGTTTCTGGGCCAAGATATTTGAACCGACCTTACCTAAAATTACAAGGCGCGTTGCCGGGCGTGCTACCTGGCGCGTCCCAATCGGGCACCTGGCCCCAGCGACAGCTGGGTCAGCAGACCGCCGGGCCCAAACAGGACCGTTGCTTGGCGCTGCTTACCCAACGGTCACGAAAGTGCACCGAATGAGGTGTATCGCTTCCAGGAAGACTGAGACCTGATCAACATGACGTTGAAACACGCCAGAACACGCTCAAATCGCGCTGAATGAAACAAGGTGCCGCGAACCAGCAGCGGCGCTTGCCTCATGCTCTATCTCCAATGTCAGGAATTATGGCATCAGCATAGCATGTGCGCGAGGCTGCTGGCATCGCGCTTGGCGGTGGTGGAATGATTGGGATGATGTTGCAGCGCTGTGGAAGTAAAATGCACACGAGCGGTGCGCCCACGATCGCAGACAGGCAACCTGAATGAACATCATCAACTCACATCACGTCACCGTCAAATTAAACGCGTTTACAATCTCATTCATGATGATTCTGCTGGCCTCCATTGTGTTTATGTTTACAGTCGTGCGTGACCTCCAAAATAAACTGTAGTATCTATATAGTGTAATCGCAAATTGTTTTAGACAACCAGTTATCGACCTAGTCTTTGGGAAGAGGAGCGTGAATGCCTGGTTAGGCACGTGGTTCGGTAAAGTTAACGAGCTGCATGTGAATCGACAGGATAGAGGACATAACTCACGCATGATTTCCTATGTGACTGAGATTTACTTTGACGGTCGGTCGCGGGGTTTCGTGCCGGCCAGCTTGCTGTGTAAAAGCATGCATAATTGTGTCGCTGCGTCACTTTATTACTTTATGTTGCATAGTGGTTTATAGTTGTGCAAGAGTGTCCAGTTATGGACTGCAGGTGGGAACCTTGATGGCCGTTCAGTGATGTCTCGAAAGCGCTTGAGGCGCGGGAGTTCGCGCTACATACCAGTGGCCTCCAGTGACAAGGAAGCATCCGGATATGGCAGGTTGATTGTCAATGCAGCTGCGTGGCGGAGACCGCAATGCTGAGCCCGGCAAGTTGCAAGCTTTGCCAGGTTATTAGGTTTAGGTTTCCGCGCCTACCTGTAGTAATGGTCGGCTCGCAAAACCAAATTAGAATGGATGCAGTAAGCTCCAAACCCAGCCAGAAGGTCGAGCCAGCGGGACAGACCGCCCACCCAAGGGCGTCCAAGCTATGCAACAGCTCATCCTGACGGCACAGCCGAAGTAAGCCAAAGCGACACCCCAGCCCCCAAATGGTATTAGCCGAGAGGCGTCACCCACACCCTTCTCGGATGGCTACGCCGCGGCTGCATAGATCTCCATGTTCTTCCGGCAGTCCTGCACCTGCCCCCTCCAGCTAACGGTAGATGGATGGCAAGAAAGCAACAGTCCGCCACAGCCGGCCAGGTCCTGCCACAGCCAGGCAGCCAGATCAGAATGGACAGGCGCCCCGCCGGGCCCGACCCGTCATAAGAACGTCATGCGTGTCAACTGCAACAACGCCAGAGCAGAGCACGTCGAGACGTCCGGGAGCCCGTCGGTCAGCGGCTCCTCGCAACATGCCGTACACAAAGATGCGGCTCAGCTGCCCGATGGACGGCGCCTGGATTTCCGGTAGCGTGCTGCCTTGGTGGCCCGAACCCGCACGCCGCCGGAGCACGTGATGCATGCTTAATGTTAATAAAAACCCTTCCCTGAAGCAGCTGGCTTCCAGACTCCATGTCTGAGGCTTCGCGGCCCCGGGACGACCTCAGCGGGCCTCGTTTTCATGTCGGCCTGGCATCTGTGGGGTTGCTGTTGCGTGGGTGCATGGCCATGGCTTCACGGGCAAGGTCCCCCCGATGTCCCTTCAAATGCAAGGGTTTGTTACTGACGATTAAAGTTTTGGTTGGTTTGTTGGTTAGTTAGACTCTAATCTAATGAGAAGGGTCTTTTAGCCCTCATGCAGCCACGGCGGCGCAAGCCAAATGCATTGATTGGTACGGCGGGTGAGTAATCCGCAGGCCGTACCGTACGAGTGCAGGGCCAATGAGATCACCTAGTTGTCATTGGCAACATGCTGTGCGCACGGCTTATTCTTCGATATTTCCGGATGTAACTTTCGGCAACTGTGGATCAGAAACCTGCATAATAAATATAATTCAGTAGATGCCCCTCCATAACACATCGAAACGGCGCGCCCGAGGGCCATCCCACAGTTTCTTCTGCGGGGCCTTTCGGCTGTTTCCCCTGGGTGGGTGGGTGGGTGTCGCGTTAATCTGGGGTTCCTGCCCCCCTCTTGCCCCTGCCGTCTGGGTGGGGCTGTAAGTAAGCGCTTGGGTGGCGGTTTGCTGTCCCATTTCTTCTTCTGGGTCATTGCATGGCCCATGTCGCCCGCTGGCTGTACTGACCCCGCTCAAAGAGTCTTCAGCCTACTGTAACCATTACTGCCACCTACAGAAGCGAACTACAGGGGAGGGCCCGACGGCGCTCCGCGGGGCGTTTTGGCCCGCCATGAATTGAAACGCGCGCGGGAGCGGAGGAAAATGAAACATGGGCGGGGTCGATCAGCGGCAATGGATTTCTGTACGGTGCCCGCCCGAAGGGGCCGCACGACCCTAGCACAGAAGCTGGTCTCCGACGAGATCCTTGAGAGCACAACCTCTTGGTGTTGCTCTTGGTGCCGATTTGGGTTGAGCGCTTGAGCCTCAAGGGCCCTGTGGTGGCTGATGAAGGAGCACAGTGGTGACCTCCTTCCCCTTGAGGGCAGTGCCGGCAGAATGCTGAGTGACAGTTAGTTGTGTTGTGTGGTAAGGTGGTCACGGTCGTCGCCGTGGACCCGCCAATACGGTTGTAGTCATGACCATCCACAACTGCACGGCCTGATCGAGGGCACGTAGCCTGCCTACCCAGCGATGGGGTGCAAACCTGGGTTCTGCTTTTGGAGTTCGGGGGCAGCGTGTCTCGCCACGCCATCTAAGTGCGCAGGCCAACGACCCCGGGGCGGCCTGGGCGTCGCTTATTGGCTCCACCGCTTAAAAACCGACCCAGTCGCGGAGTTGCAGGCGACAGGCAGCTGGATGGGCCCTTCTTAGGAAGTAGTTCGAGCAGACCGGACCAAGGCATCACAGCATGCGGAGTTGTACGGTTCGGTACAAGACGCGTCAGGGCGCGTCTGTTGGTACATGGCCCCAGACAGCTGGCCGGTGTGAATAGCTTGAAGCTTGATCAACTTCCCCCCCTCTCCTCCGCAACCTTCAGCCTACTACCCCCGCCTGTAAGTACGGCATCCGACCCGTCCGAGTGCCTTGCCATGTAAATTCCGGCAGCCCTTGATGAGAGCTGTCCAACGGTGTGCGGATCATGTGCAGACTCGGAGATTTGCCCTTGTGTGCACGCGTTCCCGTGGGAGGGGTATGGCACGTGCCCGCACCTTGGCCGGGGAGACACAGACGCCTTACACTACGCCTGTTGCGGAAACAACAAAGAACAACTGGATTTGTTTTTTGAATTGAAGTCAGCGTAAGTAGTCTGTACGCCTGGTATCAGCAATTGAGCCGAATGCCCGAATCTGCTGTACCGCATCGGCTCGCAGCAGCAAGCTTTGAGCTCAACGTCCTTCATGCTTCGTATTATCCACAACTAAATTGTAAGAGATTGTCATAGTTATAGTCAAAGTCCGTTAGAGGTTTACGGGTCAAGACATCTTGCTCAGGGGTCATCTTCGCCTTAAGCCAAGGCCAGCCGGAAGAACAGTACCGCGAATCGCACGCATTACCAACTTTTTGAAGTGTATAAGTACAGGTTCCTGTCGCCAAACCAAACTCGGTGAAGGGTGGCACGGAAGGATCAGTGCGTTCCAACTTTCACCCACTTGCAAAGCCGCGGTTGAAACGCTAAGCCAGCCATGAAACGGAAGGCTGACAACCCAGACTTTGGGCCCCCGGGAGGTGGACGAGGCGGCCGGGGCAGAGGGTAAAAATGCTGGCAGATTTTCGAAAGCCGCAGGCGTACGCATGCACAAGCCTCTTACGGCAAAAGGAACTACATGTCTTTTTGTTTCGCGCAGACCGCCCCGATATGGACCAGGCCCAGGCTTTGGCGGCCCGCCTATGCACCGGGGTGCCTATGAACCCGAAATGATGCATGGTAAGCCAGTACATATTCTTAATAAAACAGCAACTGCAAATCAGCGTCGCGCGCATGCGGACACCGATTCCGACACGTTCTTTCCGCGGCAACGAATTGTCTGAAAACGCGTGGAGGCGCGCGTTGTAAATGTGAGCATGCATTCAACAAAGAGCGTTTGCTGATTAAACGTTGAGGGGGATGGATGTTTTGCCTGTAAGCTCGCAACCACGTTATGGTGCCACTTGCCCCAGGACCTCCTCCTCCCGCGGCGGTAGGACCCCTTCCGGAGGAACCCATTATGCTTCAAGAAGTGATCCTCAGCAAGCGCCTCGCCGGTGTCCTCATCGGCACGGGCGGCAGTAACGTTTCCCTTGTGAGTAACCGCAGACGCCGTGTCAGGATGTGTCCGCGGATGCCTGCGTTCAGTAGTAATCTGTGGCCAGACTAGCACGAAAACCTGGTCATCCGCAATATGCATGGCATCGCGTCGCACGTGAACACGCCACGCAAACTGTTTGCTTTGCCTGATCTCTCCTCGGCGCTGCTGGTGGATTTGATTTACGTGTGACTCCTGTCACAGGTGCGACGCGAGTCAAGGTGCAAAGTCCACGTTTCGGAGGTCCGTGGGCCTGAGCAAACCCAAACCGTCGAGCTGACAGGCACTGAGAAGCAGGTGTGTGCGGTCCCCCGGCCTGTGTAGAACAGAACAGCCTTCATGCCGCCAGGTTCGGGGCCAAGGCCTGCGAATCTCTGTCCGCGTGCCGCATGCTGATATGTGCACCGCAACCACGTCCGCCTGAACTGAAAACGATTTGGTGTGTTTGGGTTTCGGTGCCATATCACCGCTCGCATTTTATTTCCCGACTCAGTATCACCCGACATCCCCGCGCTGACGACATCGCCGAACGTTGTGTACAGAAAAGAAACCCGTGTGTATCATTGTGGTTGTGCCGCCGCAGATCACGGCGGCGGTCTCTGCCATCCGCCGCATCCTGACCGAATTCGACCCCGAGCACAAGGTGGACATCAAGCCGTCGGTGGAGACGACTGTGGAGATCTACCCGGAGATGGTTGGTTCGGTGCTCGGCAAGGCGGGCGCCACCATCAAGGTCATCCGCCAGAAATCTGGGGCGCACGTCCGGGTGGAAGGTAGGCGTCATCCCGTGAGGGTAACTTGGGTGGACTGGGCTGGGCTGGGCTGGTCGAACGCTCGACCAGTGTTGAAGGTCGAAGGCTTCTTCACATGCTGGATAGAATGGGAGGTCGCCTGTGCTGCCGTGGCGGAAGAGGTGGGAGCCCGAACGGATGCCTGGCGCCGGGAGAGTGTTCACAATCCATACGTATCCTTGCCGGTGCCGGCCTCCTTGCGTGAGAGGTGCAGCAGAGCTTTGGGCTCAAGCCCTTGACCTGACTTTGGGCCATAGGGTCATGTGCGGATGAACGTGTCATAATGGTTCCATGGATCGGTCGCGCACGTGCTTGCCTTGCGATTCGCAGATTTGCAGCCGGGTGAGCGCATGCAGCTGGTCATGATCAGTGGCTCGATGGAGCAAGTGAAGCTGGCGTACACGGAGGTACGGCGATCCGCGCGTCCGATACCCGTATTGCAATAGCTGCAACGCGACGTCGCGAGTACTTGCGAGGGGTACAGCGGTTTTACCTGGCTTGCCAACGCCACAAGGCGCTCAGCTCTTCCGGTGCCTCCAAACCGTCTCTGTTGGTCTTTGCGCCCATCGCACTCGCAGGTCAAGGGCATCATCGACAGGTTTGATCCTAACAAGGTAAAGGGCGGCTACGCCGCCCCCATGATGCCGCCGCCCCGTGGCATGATGCCACCGCCGGGCGCTGGCGGTCCTGGCGGGAGGTACGGACCGCCTGGCCCTGATGACCGGTACGGACCACCACCGGGAGGCGATCCTCGTGGCCGCGGCCCCGCGCCGGAGTGGTACGACGATGGATATGACTATCCGCCGAACCCCGATGGCCCTTATGGCCCCATGGGTCGCATGGACGGTGGTCGTGGCCCTGGACCGCGTGGCGGTGGTGGACCGTACGGTCCGATGCGCGGTAGCCCGCCGCCTGGACACGGTGGACGTTACGGTCCCAGCGGGCCGGAGCCTATCCCGGGAGGCCCCCGGGGTGGACCTGGCGGTTACGGCGGCGGCCCTGACGGCGGCCCGTACCGGGGCCCTGTGGAGTCGTACGGAGGAGGTCCGGCTGGCGACCCACGTGTCGGCCCAGGCGGCAATGGTGAGAGGCTCGAGCGGAAGTTTCCTGCAGAAGTCATGTCAGTCCGCTTGCGGCACTGATTTTCCGTCGTTCCGTGGTGGTGGGCGTCCAGTAAAAGTTACAAAGAGGCACTTACCCTAGAAGCTCTAACAATGTAGCCCATTTCCAGTGCTTGGTACTGGTGCATACCGTAATCATAAGCTGCTCGGAGCTGCTGCCTTAGAGAACGAGCTGGTTTCAGCACCCAGACAAGCATATGTGCCTTCACTGACCACCCGAATCCTTTTTCCTCTGCTTCTTACTTTAGGTGTGGCTCCGCAACCGCAGCCGGCCCCAGCGCAGCCGGTCTATCAGCCCGCCCAGCAGCAGTACGTCCAGGCAGGCCAGCCGCAAGCCGTGCAGCCGCAGGCTGTGGCAGCGCCGGCGGTGGCGGCTGCGACCGCACAGCAGCAGGTGGGCCCGGTGGTGCTGATGCTGCAGCCCGATGGCACTTACAAGCCA
The DNA here is from genome assembly GCA_003117195.1 of Eudorina sp. 2006-703-Eu-15. Taxonomy (NCBI): domain Eukaryota; kingdom Viridiplantae; phylum Chlorophyta; class Chlorophyceae; order Chlamydomonadales; family Volvocaceae; genus Eudorina; species Eudorina sp. 2006-703-Eu-15. The sequence goes on along the minus strand of BDSI01000021.1, from coordinate 844,040 downwards.
GCGCAGGTGGTCCTCTACCAGCCCGGACAGATTCAGACTGCCCAGGCGGTTCAGCAGCCAGCGCAGCAAGCGGTGCAGCAGGTCACGGTCCAGGCAGCTGCGGCGCCGGCGACCGCGGCGGCGATGCCAGTGGCGCAGGCGTTGCAGCAGGTCAGCGGCGCCGGAGCAGGCACGGGCCAGGTACGTTATGGGGTTGTAGTACTGTACCACCGCCGGGCTGGCTGGCTGCGAAAGGGCCCCTGACTCAACGGAAGCCGCTGCGCGTGTCGAAACTCTCCTTGGTAGCCAGCCGGCATGTATTTCCGGTTGTGACAAACGCCCGAAGGCTGCACCACCACGGACGCGGCTTCAAGGTAAACGTGCAGGGCCCGGCGGATCTCAAGTGCGATGTGCGCCAGATAGGTGTTGTCTGGTTGTGAGTTGACGAACCCAGCGGTAGGACCCCAGCTTGCTAATCACGGTCGCGCATGGTGGAATTGGGCGTCTGCACGGCGCGCGGGACTGCCTGCCGCTCCACAACGCAGGTTGTGTACGGCGGCCATGGCGGCGCCGTGTTCGACGCGAGCGCGCTGACCCAGTTGTCCTCGTCCATCAACACATACGCTCAGCACACGCAACAACACGCGCAACAACACGACACGCAACAACACGCGCAACACGCTGCAAGCGGCGCGTCTGGCACCGCAGCTGGGGGCAACCCTGCCGGACAGGCGACGTCAAGTGCAGTAACAACTGCTGCGCCGGCGGCCTCCGCTGCGCCGCAGGTGACGTATGGCATGTACGGCGCCCAGCAACAGGCTCAGCAACAGCAGCAACAGCAGCAGCAGGTCGCGCAGCAGCAGCAGCAGCCTCAGACGGCGGCACCGGCCCAGGCGGCGGCGCCGGCCCAGGCAGCGGCTGCAGGGACGACCGCGGCAGCGCCGGCGGCGTACGGCGCGTACGGCCAGGCCATGACGGCAACGTCGATGTACCCGGGCATGGTGGGTGTTTCCGGGGGCTACACGATGACTCAGGAGCAAATGCAGGCTTACATGCGCGGCCAGTTCGCAACACAGCAGCAACAGCAGGCCGTGCACCAGGCCTACAATCCCTACGCGGCGTACCCTTACACGCAAATGTACGCGGCCCAGGCGCAGCAAACTCAGGCCGGACAGCAGAAATCGGCCCAGGACGCGGCAGCGTCCGCGGCTCAGGGCTCCGCGGCCGTGCAGCAGGCGGGTCAGCAGCCTGTGAAGGCCGAACAGGGGCAGCAAGCGCAGGGACAAACACAGGCCCAAGCCCAACACCCTCAGTACTCATACCAGTACACTACGGGTGCCTAGGGTTGCTCTCGCACAGCGTTGCGACAGGCGGACACTGCAGCACTGAATCAAAATCAACATGCTGACATTTCGCTTTGGATACAGGCGGGTCCGAAGGTGCGGCAGCCGAACGGAGGGTGGTGAACGTGTGCTAGTGTTGGGGGGCGCCGTAGGCTAACGACCAACGCCCTGCACCGACGGAGTTGCGCGCACACAAACGTCGTCAGCCTCCTTACCTTGCGCTGAGTGTGCGTCCACCCTTCCCGGTTGCAGCTGAACGCTGGAAAGCAACATGCGCTTGAGTGTTGGGGGGGACGGGGTGCCAGTTCACTCGCAAGTGGTTGGGTTGGCCTCGCAGCAAGCCAAGCTAGTGCAAAGATTCAATCGAAGTGAAGAGCAGCACGACGGGGCATGTTTTTTCGCATACCAGCCGGACTTGAAGCGGACCAGCGCTTGTTTTTCTGTCGTTTGGATGATGGGGCTGAAAGCTTGCCTGAAGGACGTGCCCAGTAGCGTCGTGCCACAAAGCCTGCCAAGTGAGTTGGTCGTGCAATGCTGCGTTTGTAAGATGCTTGCTGGGTAGGAAAGGGGTTCCATTCGTGCTATGCACACACAGGCAACGGCATATCAGGTGCAACTGCCGATTACGGCGAGCTGGTATTGGTACGGATCCACATTTGGATGGTCGGCGCGCAAATCGAATTCCTGTTTATGACGAGCACAGCTATCCACCTAAAGGCTTTTTCTTCAGGGTGCGAGAACTCGTTCGGCCAGCTTTCAATTGATCATGGCGGTACGTTTCCGGTCGGGGCAAGAAAGCGCGAAGTTGTAGCTACCAGAGGCGACACATGACCCCTGCTGGAACCTGCATCGCCGCTGGTCAGGCGGGTGGGTGTGGGGTTAACCCTGGGCAACGGTTGCGCGGGAACCTGAGGGAAAAGGCCCTGTAATGTAATAGAATATACATCGTTCATATAAGCAGTCAGCCTACGAGCTCGACGGATGTTCATCTTAATGTAGGTCAAGGAAACTGACAGGCTTCAGTAGTGGGTGGCGCTGCAGACGCATTGAGGTCTTGGTGTGTCCTCATCCCAGCATAACGGAGATCCACGGAACAGGCAACTGGTGGGTCATCATCGATGGGCTCAGGTGCGCATTACATCAACAGTGCATATGGATCTGGCATGCCGGTGGGCTGCCGGTTAACCTGTACAGCAGCACCGCACAGTAAGCGCAACGGCATGGACATTTTACCTAAGGACCCGCGAAATGAATTGTCTAGGTATGCGTCCGACGCATCCCACCACACCGTGACGTGGTACGCGTCGTCACTTCTAAAGTCAAGTACGAGTGGGGTCTAATTTCCCACTGCCGTCTTGTCTTTCCCGCCTCTGCCATGTTAGCCGTGTTGTATTACGTGACATGAAGGTTACCTCCGTCGCAGAAGTCAAGGCGTTCAAATGCAATTGCAGTTGAACTTGCAGCCCTGCGCCGACATAGTAAAAGGACTGTCATCTGAAGGGCCCTACCTGCTGTTAGTCACCACAATGGCGCATTGCCTACGGACCATCAACCCTATGTGTGGATGCTTCATGTAACCTCCCAAGGACACACCCAGCTAAGGACCGGCACCAGATTGATCCTTGCGAGTGATCAGCGCAAGAGTACGCGGTAGCACGGATTGCGTACAGCACCAGCGTCACTCAAGTTTTGTATCTTCGTCACCCTCGGTGACGAAGCCCAAGCCACCGTCATAACACAACCGCCTTGGCGGTTCCTCTGAAGAAAGGCAGTCCCCACGTAGTTCTTCACTCCCATCGATGATCTGCCTGCCCTTGTATAAACCCTACCGTATCCTGCTTTACGGCAACTTGTTGGCTCCTATCCTCTAATCATCACATTGACACTCTCAACGCAACAGCCCCCTCCGATGCATTACCCCCCTCAGTCCCTGCCCCGAAGACGCCCACCGCCAGTTATCCTGCTTCAGGTGAAGCACGCGCCAAGGCCGTGTCCGCCTTACGCGTGGACGCACACTGGGCCTTACTTCAGGTTCCGGCCGTCTGTCAGGGTTGAGCCCAGGCCTCGTCGAGGCAACGTGGGCTGGAGCCCGTACCCCCCTGTGGTAACGTCGGGGTGGTAGGAGGGCTTGCCGCCGGGGCAACCTTGGGGAATGAAGAGCCCCACACGGTCTGCGTGCGCCTGGTCTGAAGTGTATGTGCCCAACATGCGCATCGCCTGCAAGCATTCATTTACGTGCGGATGAAATGGAGTTGATGGACACCAAGATTCTCTTCGGGGAGAATAGGACGAACGGGCTGACGGAATGGGTCACGGCGGGTCAGGCCGAGGAACGAGAACCACACTAGGGCGATAGCTCCGAGGCGCTTGGCGTTGGGACGCCACCCAGCAATGTAACTTGCCTGGTTTGTCGTCTCCGTCTCCGGCCGTATTTGAGCCATGAAGTCCAGTGGGTACTTCTTTTGGAAACGACCCGCCGTAATTTTGTGCTGCTGCTCAATGGGTGTTCCGTACGGGTACAGGCCTTGCTTGAATGAGTTGCTGGTGTATTGAGCAGGGCATGTGTTGCTGTCGAACCTGTCAGCATGAGGCATTGGAATTCCGTTACGACAGGACAGACGTCTCCGCAACGCAACCCATGCATTGGTGTGACAGGGTGCCTTCAGCCCCGGCCACACAGCAAAGTGGTGATCCAGGCAAGCAGGCAGCACATCAAACACGCAGCGCTTTCCGAACGGAGGTAGACTTCTTCGGCTTACCCGCTGTTCTTATAGGTGAAGCCCACTTGCGCTCCCCCTTCCTGTATCGGGTGGAGGGGCAAGGAAAAGTAACGGCGTACTGTCTCCCAGGCGCCACGGTCACTACACCTCACCCACACGAGGAACGCTCTATAATAATAGGCTTTTTCCCGACGAGCAGGTCGTAATAGCGTTATTGTTCATCAGAAAGAGCACATTACCTGGAACGGTGGGATGGAACGGGCGGAACTCTGACGAATGGACGCATCTGATGTTAATCGGTTCCATACGTCGGATTGTTGTGGTGTCGTGTAGAGCCTGAGCGGCACGCACCAAGGAGGGTGAGTCCTGCCTGTCTCTAAACCATGGAGCCAGGCGCACACGAAGCACCGCACCTGTTATACTTGTAAACGTCTTCATTAGCAAGGCCCAGACGCTCCCTGTACCGGATTGTCGACGGGTAAACCGGGTCCGCCATCTTGTAGAACGGGTGCTTTGACGCTTATCAGGAAACAAGTGCCCACGCTATTCCTGCATATAACGCGCTTAAAAGACGATCTAAGTTCGACCAAGGTTTGCGAATGTGATGCTCCACTTAAAAGAACTTCTCTAAGTGTGCCGTAAGTATGTACGATAATCCCAAAACTGTTGCGTTGGTCGAGACTCCATTATTGCTCGCAGGCTAACAGTATGTTAGACGCAAAATATGGTATGGCTACCCTTGCATGATTAAACACCTGCAATCGGCTGCATCCTGGCAAGTGGCAACCCCATAAATGTGAGCTTGTGCACAATATGCATGATAAGCTGCATTGTAAATGCGTCCTATGTGTGTCGGTGCGCTAATGACCAATAATGCTTTGGAACAGTTGTGCGTTAACGGCAACGAACTACCGGTACATGTGTTGGCATCGACCAATGCCAAACATACGCGGAGCGTATCATTGAGGCGGTAGTGTCAAGTGGAAAACGTGTCTTCTGTCTGTGAACATAAACGTTCTGCGGCATACCTATGACATGGTTCAGCTGAATGTTTTATGTTCCGGACTGGCGTCTGTCCTTAGATCTTTGCCGAAAGGAACATGTCAAGACTTACTTAGTGGCCCACGCTGTGCGTCCACGCTAGTTTCCCAAGCGGCTGGCTGGGTGGGGTGGACTCTGCACCGATGCGGTGTGCAGACTTATGCTGCCTCTTATGCTTCAGTCAGATACTTAAGCACTGGTAAAGCTGTGCACAGTTCTCCGTTGCCGAGGCTGGCTTCACAGCAACCAGCAGCTTTCGTCAGCGGAAGCATCGTCAGCGGATTCATCGGCGCCCATCAACATGTGGCTTCCACTACAGCAATTTCACAGCGGCTAGCAGCGCAGTGCGCGGCGCTGCCCTCCTTCCAGCAGATGGCGTCGATGGCAACGATAGGACAGTTGCTTCGGGGCGCCCGGAAAGGGCCGCCCAGGCGAAAGTGCAAGTTTCGGCAGTTGGACGGCAGCCCTTTCAAGAAGGGCATCTGCCTGCGCGTGTACACCATGACACCCAAGAAGCCCAACTCAGCGAACAGGAAGGTTTGCAAAGTGCAGCTCACCAACGGTTTCAAGGCACTCGCTTACATCCCAGGTGCGCACGGCACGGAGCAACCCAGCCGCTTGGATGCCCGGGGAAGTAACCTGATGGGGGATGCCGGGGCCTCCCCTGCCGGGTAGGATTCCTGCCTCCGGCGCAACCCCGTGCAAACCTTCCTTCCTTCCGCATCAGGTCGAGCGCGCACCCGAATGATCGGACTTTTCTGTTCACGAGGACCCGAAAGCGCAAGCGCTGCGGCACCGTGACTGTTTCAACGTCCTGTGGGCCCATCTGAATTGCCAGTTTTGAGGCCATCATCGTGAAACACCGATCGACGCACCGATCGAAGCACCGATCCCCGCCGGCCCCCCACGCCCACGCCCACGCCCACGCCCATGCCCATGCGGGGACCCCCGGCCCCCACCACGATCCGCAGGTGAGGGCCACAACCTCCAGGAGCACAGCATGGTGCTGCTGCGCGGCGGCCGCGCGCGCGACCTGCCGGGTGTCAGACTCCGCGTCGTACGCGGCCGGTACGACTGCGCGGGCGTCAAGGACCGCAAGAAGTCGCGGTCGCGGTACGGCACAAAGCGACCGAAGGCTTGAGTGGCCTTCGCAGCTGCGTCTGGGGAACGTCAGGCGGTGCGGCAACATGAGGAGGCGAGTGGAGGCGAATGGAGGCGAGCGGAGGCGCGCTCGGACCCATGGGTCGACTGTGGGGAGATGGAGGCGCGGGCCTCCCGCAACAACGCACGGAGCTCCGGGGTTCGGCAGCAGCGGGCATTTCCTCCGCTGCGGCCAGGGCGGTGCGGGAGCCATAGCGGACCCGAGGCCCCTGGAGGGGTCCAGGTCTGGCTGTGGGTGGGCGGCAGCTGCTGCTAGGTGACCTAAGGTTGCGGGTTTAGGGTTTGCGAGCGGTTCCCTTCAGCGTCCTGGAACATGGCCGGGACGTGCAAGGCACTGGGCAGTGGCTGGGTTCGATATCCAAACCGATGATGCGTTCAGGGGTCTGCTGAAAGGGCCGGTCGCTTCATCAGTTGCCAGCGGGCGACGTGCCCGGGTGGGTGCCGCCGTTGGGCCGATGGGTCGGGATGTCACGGGACATGCGCGCCGCCTTGCCGGCCATGGTAGGTTGCGTGCAGAGGCTTGGACGAGGCGCGGCTGTCGTCATCCCGATTCCCCCGACCTGTACTGCCTGTTCGCGGTGTACGGTCCTGCACGCGCTCGACGCGGGGCTTGGGGCTGCCCCCGAGGCCCCTTTGTGGTCGGGAACAGCGATCTGGGGTAACGCAGATTTTGCAGGCCCTCCACAGCGTTGTTGGTTGCCGGTCTATGGCGAACGGGGGGGAGTGGGGTGCGCTGAGTGCGCGATGACTGCTTGCGGTTCCGCTGTCTCGGTGGAGGGCATAGGGAGGAGGGGTGCGCGCTCGGGAGGAGACAGCGACGCATGGCGGCGGCGGCGGCGGTGCCGCTGCTTGGGTGGCCAGGCACCGCGGCGCAGGAAGACGGGATCGAAAAGCCTCTAGCGGGTCGGGTCGGTCGAGGCACGCGTGCGCTTCGCCGCGCCTCGCACTTGGCCGATGTGCTGGTGTGTGTGCAGGCCCTGGTCCGGAGCGCAGGGCGGCTGGTCATGCACCTGGACTGATCGGCTGCGTTGCGGTGGCGGCTCTGGTGGCTGTTGTCCAATGTCGGGGGTGACAGCTTGAGAACGGCTCTCTAGAGACACATGGACTGTACGGAAGAACACGTGGGGCACACCCTTGACACGGTGCTGCGCCGTGCCGCTGATTCGATGGCGACCGACGGATTCACGGGTCGGGGCACAGCCATCATGGGTCGCGGCATTCTTTTTCCCCAACGGAGCACAGCCATCATGAGGCATGCCTGTTGAAGCCTCTGCACTCGGCAGGACACAGCACCCGAACCAAAGCTTTGCCGTCAGCAATCCGTCAGGTCAAAATCATCATTCCCGTACCGTCACAGTGCCCGTCTGTCGTCGCAGTCCAAGGAGTGCCGTGTCGCGCACCCAACTTCACCTCATCCTCATCAAGCTCATTAGGCGTCGCGGGCGGGTCGAAGTACCGACCTACCACGGTGTGGCCATCACGGAGGTCGCCCGGGGGCCCGCCGAGGCCCCTACCTGGCAGGGAAAGCTCACGATACGATACGACACGATGACGTAACCCAGGACGAGCAATCATAGTCACGTGTTCTTCAATCCTGGCCCACGTTCGTACACGCCGGACCACCGGCACCCAACGGCTCGACACGCGTGAATCCGCCACATCACATGTTCACATCGGCAGCGGGCCGGCGCCCTTCAGCCGCCACCCACCGGGCGGTACACGGAGGGCGGCGCGGCAGCGTGACCCGGCGACACGGACAACAAGTTTGAGTTCAGGGGGTTGGAACCATGTGCGGGTTCCCAACTGGCCGATGGCCCCAGGACGATGCGTCGTGGGGGAGGCCGATATGTACAAACGAGGTGCGGCTGACAGGAGGTCGGCAGCGTCGTGTTCCTGACCTCCTGGTCCCGCACCCCTCTCCAGTTTTTTTATCTCCCTAGATCTCCTGGCCCCGCGCTCACTGTCACTGTCGGTGCAGACTCTGGTCTGCCGCCTGAAGGCCACCCATGGGTCCCTCGCCGACCCATGGGTTCCTCGATGGTCGCAGTGCGGGCGAGTCACGACGGGGGCCCCCCCTCCGTCGCCGCCTCCACACACCTCCCCCCTGCCGGACCCTTCGCCGCCAGCCCAGGACAGGACGCGAGCCGCCGCAGGGACCGGCGCCACAGGGACCGGCGGCCGCCGGGCGCCAGCCCACGTGGCCCCCCCATGGAAGTCACAAGACAGCCATTACGTACCGCATGGCGAGGTCCAGATGGTGCTGCCGCCACCTCCTCCTCCCCCTGGGCTACGAATGCGGTGCAGGCCGTTGCAGGTTGGTGGTGCGGCCCTGCGCGGCCCCCTGTGTCGCCTGCCCCAGAGGGCATCGCATCGCTGCACCGCCTCACTGACGTCGCCTGCAGCGACGGCGAGGCGGGGCGCTCTTGTCCTCCCCCTCCCCCTCCCCCCTCCCCCTTCCACCCGGCACCCGGCACCGCACCGCCCGCCTCTTCGCCTCCTCACCGACCACCGACGGTCGCCAGCAGTGGCTGCGTCGCCAGCAGTGGCTCCGAGGTGACTTGAGATGAGGCGGGGAGGCCCCCCAGGGTCCTTCCCTACCCGACTGCCGCCCTCCCCCCCGGCCCCTTTCCGGTGCCCAGTCCCGCGGAGTCCCTCCGCGCCCTCCGGCCCCCACAACGGATACATCCTCAACCCCACCAATCTACCCACCAGCGCTCGAGCCACGTCTCCCACTCGCATACCTAGAAGACACTCTACCTTTCCTGTCTACGGTATCTGCTTGCCTCATCTGTAGGTCTGTCTGTCTGTTTGGCTCATCTGTCTGTCTGCCCGTCTGCCTGCCTGGTCTCTCAGGACTCCTCCCCGCGCGCCACGTTGGCCTGCTGCACCGCCAGCGCTGTGAGGTCCTCGGGTATGCCGGGCACTGTGGCCAGGATGCGCGCGAAGAGGCTGGTGAACAGCGCCTTGACGCCCGCGCCGCTGCTGGCGGACACCTGGCAGAGCGGGCGGAGCAGGTGGGGCGGGGCGGGCCGGCAGCGAGGGCGGGGCGGTATGGAGGCGGTAGGAGCAGGTACGGTGGTGGTGGTGGAGGTATTAGGGTGCATTCATTGCCCGGCATGCGGCATGCGACGCAATGTGACGCAAGTCCTGCGGGGTGCTGCGTCCTCTGCCCCTTCCTTACCCTCCCCTTTACCGCACCTTTGCTCTGGCAGCAGCGCACTTGGAATACGGTATGTCTACCAATGTCCTACACCTTCCCCTCCCCTGTTTCGTTTTTCCCCCTGCCCTTCCCTCCGCCTCTTACCGTACCTCGTAAAAGGGGAAGCCCTTGGACTGCGCCCACTCGCGGCCCTCCTTCTCAAACACCTTGCGGACGGGCTGGTCCGTCTTGGCCGCAGCCACGAAGATCACCTGCGGGGGAGGCGGGGCAGGCGGCCCGGGGGGGATGTGGGCTGGGATGGCCCAAAGGAAAGGAGAGCTCGCACGCTCCCAGCCGTGGGCAGCCCCGGCAAGGACGCAACCATCGGACGCAAGCCCGCGCATCTGAGTCAGTGTCCAAGCCCGCCGCATTGGGTCCTGGAGGGGAGCCAGCGACCAGGGCCAACGGTCCGAAGGTGGGCGCCGCGCGCGGCGCCTTCCGTGCCCTTCACCCGCCCCAAGGTCGCGATTTGGGTCGCGTCGGGACTGCAGGGCGGCCTGGGTCGGGGACGGCAGCGCGGCAACCGCCCCCGCGCGCTCTCCTCCGTGGCCCGGACCTCTCCGCGCTCCAACCTGTACGACGGGCATGCCGCACGCACCATGTTCTCCGCGCCGTACTTCCGGCTCTCCTCCAGCCAGCCCTCCAGAGATTCGAAGCTGGCGCGGTTGGTCACGTCGTACACGAGCACGCAGCCCTGCGCCTCTTTGTAGAACTCGTTGCGGACCTCCGAGTAGTCCGAACCACCCGCCAGGTCCCACAGGTTGACACGCACCTGAGGGGGGGCCGAGGAGGGCGAGAGGAGGGGGAGGGGACGGGGAGGGACGAGGGGCGCGTGGGTTCATGTGGAGGGGGAGAGGCCGCGTCCCGACACCGGCGGGCCCGGCCGCCCAGGCCCGGCGTGCCCATCAGGCCCGGCTTCCATGGCCAGCTGATGGGCGCGGGTGCGACGGGGCCTGTCGCGGCGAAAGGCCATTTTGTGGGTCGCGGGCGAGTGTCGCAGTGTGGTATCGCTGGCAACGATGCGCACTTGACCGGTGGTGACGTTGTTTGAAAAAATGGCGCCGGTGCACAAATGATTTGCGTGTGCAGTGAATGACTCGGGTACGTTCAGCACTCCGTCACGTCGTGTTTGGGCAGGCGCCCATATATGTACGACGTTTTGGCGGGTCCAGCGCGCCAGACGGCGGATCTCCAACGGTACGGGCGTCAACATTTGGTGCAACCGCTCCGCTAATGGGCCTGCATAGCCGGTGTGAGGTGATCGGGGTGAGGAGGGCAGGTCCGTTCCCACCTCGTAGTCGTTGTACTTGTTCGGTTTGACGCCATAGTCCACCCCGATAGTCGGTATGTACTTGGAAACGAATTTTTCTTCGCAATACCTGCGGATGAACCAGGTTCAGGTGCTGATGCAGCGCATACTGACCGTCTGCCACATGCCCCGTGCGCGGCCCAATCCACGCAGCAGCTGCTCTCCTCCTCACCGCTTGATCAGACAAGATTTGCCACTTCCAGAGTCGCCCATAGATATGACTTTAATTCGAAACAGTTTTGCTCGGGCATTTTTCTTTCCGCTTGCAGCCTTCGCAGCACGCATTTTCTCCGCTGCTAAGCGATTAAATATTTCACTACATTCTGCGAATAAAATAACTTATATCATGAGATACACTCTAGAGAAAAGCTTCGAAAAATGAACAGGTCAACGTATTTGCGACTGTATTGTACACAAGCAACGTAAAATAGAATTAGGAAAAGTAATTTGTGACAGTCGCAATCACGATGGGGATGCTTGCAAATAGGCAAAGGGGGCCAGTTTGCCGTTGTCACGCGCACAGCAAGACCGTTGCTTGTCGTACAGCCTTCGGTCGCGCCCTGAAAGCCCCACCCATCGCCCCCGTCTTCACTGTTGACTGGGGGACCAGTCTATTCCCATGTCTCATGGTGCACATGCGAACGGTTCCAGATTCCCACTGCAAATGGCCGTCGATTCTTATCTGAAAACCCTGAGTGTTTCCAGTTCGCCTCAGACTTGCTTCGTCAGACCCGAAGCGCGCACCCCCGCGTACTCCACCTGTGCCCACAGCCCGACAATCCATAAATCCATCCACGCAATGCAGACAACAACACCATTGTCGAAATCACCGGTTTGCCAAACTGCAATGTCCGCTCACCTGCCCCTACACGCCTGGCCCTATCCTATCCTCCCCCCTCCTGCCCCTCCACCCCCAAGAACATCAACGGACCCCTCCTACCTAACACCCTAACATTTGGGAGCCCTCCTAATGTCCCAAACACGATGACCCGCCCCGACGGTCCCCGCCCACGGCCCCCATCGCCTCCGTCGCTCAATACTCCAATGCGGCGGCACAGCCAGCCCCGGCGTCAACCCCTCGCTTACCTTATACCACCACCCCTCCCAGCCCCCATCCCGCAACGCAGTCGGCGCCGCCGCCAACGCGTCCTCGAGGCCCCCCACTACAGCAATCTCCTCGGCACCGCCGCCTCCTCATCCGGCGGCGCCGTACTGCCCCTCCCTGTCGCGGACGCGATCTGCTGCGCCGCGTCTGTCCGGTCATCTTCAGAAGCCCCCAGCAACGGCCGCTGCAGCTCCCCACCACCCTTGGACGACTCCACTCGGGAAGAGCCATCCGCCGCCGCCGCCGCCTTGCCCGGCCCGCCGCCACCCGGTTTCTCCACCTGCAGTTTGCGCAGCGCCTCCGTCGCCGCCGCGGGGCCGCTCGCAACGGGTCGCGACGCGAAGTAGCCGTACCCGACCATTCCCAGGAAGGCCAACGCCATGCCTGTCGGGAGGGGAACGGGGACAGAGCCCCCGCGGAGGGGTTGGGGTTGGGTCGGGAGCTGACCCAAGGGTCGCGTTGTCGGCGGGCGCGCGGGCGGGCAGATGGGGACTCGACCCTGTGGGCCGAACCCCCCCCCCACGCCCGCACCGGAGCAGCCCCCGAGAAAGGCAACGGAGGGTGCAGCAGCGAGGACAGGGATCCAGGGGCCCACCAACCGCCGGTCTGAACGACGGAACGAACCGCCGCCAAGTCAGGGACCCAGCAGCGCGCGGACGCGTACCGAAGGCCTTCCGGGGGTTGATCGGCTCGTCGAACAGCAGCCAACCCCCGATCAGCACCTGCGCACACACACACACACACACACACATACACACACACGCAGGTTCTGGTAAGTATCCGGGCCTGGGCGGTTATGGGTGGGCTTCTTGTTATACACACACACACACACACACACCGCGCATCACACGGGGCATCACACCAAAAGGGTGTCAGCAAGAGGAAGACCGCCGGCGGGTCCGCTGGGGGTCCGCCGCGGGTGCCGTACGGGGCCCTGGCGGGTGCCGTATGGGACCCTGGCGGGTGCCGTATGGGACCCTGGCGGGTGCCGTATGGGACCCTGGCGGGTGCCGTACGGGACCCTGGCGGGTGATGGGACCTACCACCAAACCGACCGCTGAAACCCACAAGCACCCACAATCCCACACCAAGGGAATTTCACGACGGAGGGGGGCATAGGAAATTGGTAGACATATTTCACGCGGGAGGGGGGCCGGGCGGGCGGCTCACCAGCAGCGTCTTGGCGTGTCCGAGCACCTGGAAGCTCGTGGCGGTGAAGCGCCCCAGCACCAGGTACTGAGACCCGTTCACCGCCACCGCCAGCAGGCAGGACAGGGCCAGCATCTCCAGACCCGGCACGCTCGCCTGCGTCGTGCATACCAGGAAAGTCGTACAGTCGTACAAGTACGACACGTGTGGGTGAGCGAGTGAGGATGGCAGGCGGCGGTCAGCGGGCGGGGATCGACCACTCTGGTGGGGTCGGAGCGGAGCGGAGCGGGGGGGCGGTGCCTCCCACGGGGTGGTTCTGAATGAACCACATGATACCGTACATACCGTAGTGGACCTCCCGGGGGGTCATCGGTGACTGCCCCCTAGTGGGAGGTCCTGCGGGGGAGGACCGGTTTCCCGAAGGAGCCCCTGATGGCCCTCCCGGCCGTCCCCCACCCCACCGATATCGCACCCTCCTTTCTCTTACATGAACACCCTCTTTTGTGCCCCGCACTCGATAGTCCCGCGCCCACAGGCACCACCCCCCTCCGGGATGGGTCCGGCGGCGACGCGGTCGCCCGAAGTAACGGTGAGCGCATCATTCAAGTATGTATGGTAAGTAACTTGGGTCGCGTATTGACTCCTGTGCAACGCATCGGTTCCCCAATCCATACCCCCCCTTCTTTACAGTAGCCCCTGTCGCCTGTCCCCCAGGTGCGCGCCCCTCACCCCTGTAGACCTGCGGCGACCCCCCCGCCCCCGGGTCTGGGCTGTTAACCCCCCAGACCCAGGGTTCGTTTTTTCGCCAATTAACCCCCAGTCCCTCACCTCCCACTCCAGGATCCATTTGCTGCAGGCCAGCTTGTCGACGAAGGGGCCCACGATCAGGAGGATCATGCCCTGGAGCCGGAGGGTCCCCAAGGGGACGACAGGTGGGATATGGCGGACACGGCCGGGCGGTCAGGCCACACGCCACAGCAGGGAGGGGGCCGACAGCGGCGGGACGGCGGGTGGTCAAGGGGGGGAAAGGGGGTCGGCCACACACGCGGGTCCGTACAGAGCCTGGGCATCCATCGCCCGGACGGACCCGGCTGGCACCCTGTCCGACCCCCCGGGGCCCAGCGGCCGAACCCCCTTCCCGCCGGGGCTATCATCCCAACCCCACTTCTCTCCACCCAGCTCCCAACCTGTAGTCAGCCCCGCCCCTCCTCCCCTCCCCTCCCTTCCCCTCCCCTCGCCCCCCGGGAGGAATGTCTACCGAGTTCCTAGGTTCCCTCTCCCCTCCCCTCCCCCCAGTCCGCCCCCCGGGGATGGCACCTGCAGGAAGCTGGTGTTGGACATGAGCTGGTGGCTCTGCAGCTTCAGCTGGGCCTGCAGGTGGCCGCACAAGATCTGCTGGCTGCCGCCCGTCACTATGAACAGGGCCGCCATGGCCAGGCCGGGCAGGTTGACCGTCACGTCGCTGCGGACCGGGCGGGGCAGGGCATGACAATGGGGCACGACACGGGGCATGAAATGACATGCCCATGGGGCATGAAATGACATGCCCATGGGGCATGGCATGACATGACATGACATGCTGGGCGCGTAGCGAGGGGGAGTGCGGACACAGGGGCATACGTCCCCGGGGGCCGCCGTGCGCCGATTTGCGGGTGGCAAGAGGCGGGTGAGCCCATGGGGACGGCAGGACATGGACATGGGCATGGACATGGGCATGGACATGGGCATGGCGGCTGGCCCCGACCGACCCGACCGACTTGGGTCGGGCGGGTTTCCCCGCGCAACCCCAACCCGCGCAACCCCAACCCGCGCAACCCCAACCCGCGCAACCCCAACCCGCGCATCCTGGCACTTGCCTTTCATCCCCCACCCACCACCCCCCAGCCCCCCGCAGGCATCCCTGCGCACTTTGGGTGTGCCCGGGTACCTCCCTGGCGCTCTGGCTCCGGTTTCTTATTCTCAACCCCCTCCCCCCTCCCTTTTCCGGGTCGCCCGCCCCCCCCCCGTCCCCGACCCCGCCCCCGCCCCTCCCATGCGACCCACTTGACGGTGACGATGCCCACCCCCGCGAGCACCACCGCGATGCAGGCCAGGGCGGGGGCGGGGAAGCGCTTCTTGAGCCACAGCATCTCCACCGCCGCCACGAAGGGGCTCATCAGCAGCTTCGCCATCTGGTAGAAGCCCACCTGGCGGTCAGGCAGCCGGTCAGTCGACCAGGCAGGTAGTTGGTTGGTCAGTTAGGCAGGCAGTTAGGCAGGCAGGCAGCGCGTCCGTCGATCAGTCGCGCAGCCAGGCAGCCAGGCAGTCCGCTGCGCCCTCCCTCAACCCGTCAACCGGTCAGCCAGGCAGTCCGCTATAAGACCCGGATGCCGTGCTGCTTACGATCCGAATGTCGTGCTGCTGTACCCACGAACGGATGCCGTACGAGGCCCTCACCGAATTGAGCAGCAGGGAGAGGTTGGCGAAGCCCACCGACAAGGAGCCCACAACGGCGAACATGAGGGTGGCGCGGAGGGGCATGTCAGCCGCCTCCGTCACGCCCGCCTTTTCCAGTCCCCAAACAGCCCAAGCGCAGCAAACGAAGTGCAGTCCAGAGACCGTTGTGGCGTACTTCGGGGCGGTGCAGGGAGGCGAGGGAAGGGACGAGGGGGCGAGAGGAAACGCGCGTTTGAGTGCTGCGGCGAGCACCGAGGGCAGCGATGGACAGGGGTAGGCGGATGTTACACGTTTCGGATTGCGCTGACGCCAATGGTCTCCCATTGTAGGATATTCGATCCGCTTGGGCAAGAGTTTGGCTGCTTCGTACGGACGTCGCTGTTGGTCAGACCAGTAGGACGTTGCGGTACGACTGGCGCGCGGGACGGTGCGCGCGACCCCGTCAACCCGACCGCATCTAACCTTACCTTGAAGCGATAAATGCTCATGAGTGATTTGATTACGAAAATGATAATCACAGAAGTGCTGACGTTTGCCGTCCAGACGCAGACGTTCAGCACCAGCTCCTTCGACCGGGCGACTTCCGCACGTCCCTCCATGACGCCAGCGTGAGATTGAGCAGTAAACGGATGATCAGATGACCTTGGTTAGGTTCACCTGATGAGTATATCCTATCCACTTGACCTCTACACGAATCGCCCGAACCTATCTGCGCGCGTGGACGTGCACCTGAACTGCGTTAAATCGATGACGTTTATGCTCTGAACGTGCGCCATAACCGGCGCAAAATGCTCGTGGACGCAGCTCGCCTGCTCCCTAACGCCCGCGCGCGCCCGTGTCTTGCTGTACCATGCTGGCGCTACCCACAGCTTGATCCCAGCCTCTAACGTTTTCACGATAATAAACATCTAGAGTGCGCACCTCCGCTGTGGAAAGCTGTGCAATTGCCACTGTCTTAAACGGTTTCGTACAGCATGTCCTCTTTGAACCAAGAAAGCAAACCCGACGCATAGATGAACTGTGCGTGTAAGAAAGATCATGAATCTGAGAAATACTTTTGGCAGGAAGACCTTTTAGGTTAGCTGCGTTTGCTCAACGAAATCTATGCAATTTTGTTCATTACACAAATTGGCAGCCTCAAACGATTATTATTTTAATTTTCTTATTGAAAACAATGGTTGTCGTCATACCTGACCTATGGCTATGCTTGTCAACTTTTGCCTTGGGCGCTTTGGTTCTGGTGGTCCTCACGGTATGCAAATTGCAATATTATCTGAATTATGTCTGCGTGATTATCTACTATTTACATGCCGGAGCCAAACACTCTCTACAGGGCCGATTGGAAAGACGAGCGGTCGCACTTCCAGGTGCGAACAACCCCACAAGAATGGGACCCATGCTCTTTAACGGCATATATCACGCATATCCGTTTTCTATTCTGAGATTGGAGTGCCGGGAGGGATAGTCCAGCGCGGCAAGGCGATAGAACTGGGCCCCTCAGCCCCGGAACATGTGCCACCAGCCGATCTGTAGCGGTGCCTGCACACGCCGACACTCTTTCCCGGCTACGACACCAACCAGTGCCCCACGTCCTCACACGATCCAGTCTCCCATATGCCGGGAGCACGTGCCGGGGGCGGCTCCTCGAGCACGTACCGCCTCAAAACAACGGCTGTGGCCACTCGGTGCCCCCTGAGAAGCACCCTCAGGTACTCATCTACCACCGGCACGTGACGCTGCCTGTACCCGCTGGCTCGCCCCCCTCCCGGCTCTACTGTGGTCTGCGGTCCGCAGCTGCTCCTGGGCTTCCCCTGCTGGGTCACGCCCTGACGCTCCGTGCCTGGGCCCCTTGGCTGGGGTTCCGAAGGGCAGCGCGCGGAGACCTCTGGCTGCTGGGGGCGCTGCTGAAGTGGTCCGAGCAGTACGGCGGCGCTTTTCAACTGCGCAGCAGCTGGCTGGGGCGCTTCGTCCTGGGTGACCCACGGGTCGTCGTGGTGCTGTCGGACCCGCCTGCCGTACACGCACTCCTGGCGCTGGGCGAGGACGCCGCAGTCAAATCGCGGCGGTACTATTCCTCCCTTGACCAGGTGTGTTAGCAAGGAGAAAAGCTGAGCCGCGAATAAGCAGAACCGTGTCCAGCAATGCAACCGACGACTGAGACCGAGACCAGAGTTACCAATATGCCAGGGCGAAGTATGTCGACCATAAGTAGTCCCAAGGTGGTGTAGTCCGTGATGCGGTAGCGCCCCGTATCGTTGTCGAGCGCCGGTGGGCGCCGGGACGCCAGCAGAAGCAGCGGCTATGACGTCGTAGGCTAATGCAGACGAAACTCTACTAAACTACCTACTGATCCTAAGGTGCAGCAAAAGCAAGGGCGTATGCGTTAACAGCGCGTGCAATGCCGACAGCAAGCAAGTGCCCGGCACAACTGTCCCAGCCCGTGCAGAAGGAAAAAGATACTGACCTGAATGCAGAAACGGGAGCACCAAGCGAAGTGACCAGGTGTGTGTACGACAGGCAGTGCCTTACGGCGACGGATGCGCCTTATCAGCCCGTGGCAGCCCCTGCAACGGTGCCGTCTGATGTCCTCAGCCCTTCCCTTCATTTATTCCTCATCTCAGTGCATGCCCAGCCCTGATCACCACCTAGTTACCGGTACCTACTTATCACCGGTATGGGTACCAAGGCGAGCCTGCCCGCCGTCCCGCCGTCCGACCCACCCGGACCCGGACCGGTCCCGTGCTTATCCTACCTTCTTTCCTGTCCCGTCCTCTCCCCTCCTCTCGCGAACCGACCCGACCCGCCAGGTGCTGCACTCGGACGGCGCCGTCAGCAGCGCCACCGCATCCTCCTCGCCGCAGTGGCTGCTGCTGCGGCGGTCGCTGCTGCACGCCTTCAGCACAGCGGAGGTGCAACAGGACTTCGAGGTGGGCGTCTGACTGAGTTCGGGTGTCGGCGAACCGCGCGGCCGCCCCCACCCCCCTTGGGTGGCTCTGCCCCCCTGGGTGGCTCTGCCCCCTTGGGTAGCTCACCCCCCTTGACCGCGAGTACACAAGCGTCTTCTTCGGTGCACAGATGCTTCGCCACACAAACGCGTCGGTACACAAAATGCTACGGGGTATGAAGCTCGAAACCCGTATGCAGCCAACCATGCATAGAACCCCATGCGCGAGCTTTTTCACGCAATGAAACGTACAATAATATTCTATATGAATCCTGTTCATATTGCAGTTTTATGTGAATCCCAGAGGTAGAGGTACCGTAGATATGTTTATGCGATACACACAAGAGTACGACAACCGTATGGTGTGTACGGGCCAACAACAATCTGCCGTACCAGGTGGCCAAGGTCAAGGCGTTGTCCCTGGCGCGCATCGTGGTGGGCCTCGGCCCCGGCGTGATCCTGGATGTGGACGACGCGGCGCTGCGACTGAGCCTGGACGTGGCGGGGCTCAGCAAGCTCGGGTACGACTTCCAGGTGAGGGACAGAGGGTCAGGGTGAGGCTGGGGGTGGGGGTGAGGGTGATGGCGGGGGTGAGGCTGGGGGTGAGGCTGGGGGTGAGGCTGAGGGTGGGATTGAGGGTGAGGCTGAGGGTGAGCCCTGCGCCGCCGCCGTACCCTGCAGCCGCCCCATGCAGCCGCCCCATCCCCCGGCCACATGCGCCGAAAGCCCCAAACCACCCATTCACGGTGTCCCACCCTCTTCGGTTACCTCAACGCGCGGTGGTCCAGTGAGGTGTACGACGTACCCATGGGGCGCTCTATGACCCATGGGTCTTTCCGACCACGGCGGCCGATACCACCAGCTCCGAAGCTCCGCGCCCAGCTCTTACCGACAGCGGCTCCCCGACAGACCCCCAAACCTCCAACCGAACTTCCCCGGGGCCCGATCACGCACCACCCGAACCCACCCGCCCACTGAACCCGGGTCCCCGCGCCCCGGTGCTGCACACGATCACGATTACGATGACGATCAGGCGGTGGAGGCCACCGGCGAGGTGCTGATGCTGCGGCTGCTGGGGGAGGTCGCGGAGGAGTGGGACGCCCGGCGGCGGCGGCCGCTGGGCCGCCTGGCGCCCTGGCTCAGCGACGCGGCGGCGGCGGGTCAGACGCGGTGCCGCATCCTGCAGGCCTTCATAGAGAAGGAGCTGTGGGGTGACATCGCGGCGCGGGGGCCGCCGCCGGCGGACGACGTCACGCTCGCGGCGCAGCTGGCTCGACTGCGGTGCGACGGGGGCGGCCGGAGGAGCCTAGGGGGGCCTGGGGCAGGTGGGCGCGCGCTGGTGGTGGAAGCGATGGTGGTGGTGGTGGTGGTGGTGGTTACGGCGGTGGTGGTGGTTACGGCGGTGGTGGTGGAAGGGCAGGTTTCCGGGCCGAACCCGGCCCCGGCCCGCCGTCCCTTGCCACGACGACTCAGCGCCGGTCCCATACCGGCATCGACTGATGGCGGTCACTGTCACTGTCACTGTCACTGTCACTGTCACTGTCACTGTCACTGTCACTGTCACTGTCACTGTCACCGACACAGCGGGCTCATGTTCTCTAGGGATGGGGATGGGGATGGTTGCTTCCGTTGTGGCGGTTGGTGTCGGAGGCCACCTCCTTGGATGGGATGCCGTACACTCTACACTCTATAGAGTGTAGAGTGTACACACACGCGGCTCCGGGATCGGGCGGGCGGGCGGGTTGCAATTCTAAACACACGCGGCTCCGCGCGCCGGCTGGTCATGCCGTACCCCCGGTCATACCGGCCCCCGGCCCCTCGTCCCGCTCCCGGCCCCCCGTCGCGTCCCGGCAGCTCCCCGGCCTCCCGCGCGGCTGCCTCGCTGCCCCTGGAGCGCACCCTCTCGGAGCTGGCGGCGCAGCTGCTGCTGGCGCACGAACCCACGGGTCACGCCATCGCCTGGGCGCTGGGCTGCTTGGCGGCCCACCGAGCGGTTCAGGACAAGCTGGTGCAGGAGCTCAGGAGAGAGGGTGGGTGTTGAAAAGAAAACAGCCCAGACACACCCAGACAGAGGGTGGGTGGCTGGCTGGGTGGCTGGCTGGCTGGGTGGCTGGCTGGCTGGGTGGCTGGCTGGGTGGGTGGGTGCAGAGATAGATGGCTTGGGGTGTCGGGCGGGGGGAGAGAATGATGGGTCCCACCCCCAGGGACCATCATGGACGCTGTACGGATACCCCCAGTGCCCCAACCCATCTTGAGGGGGGCGGTACACCTAGACCCCCACCCGCGCCCGACAGACGGCACACATGTAAAACGACACCCCACGTGACCCCGCCCGCGCCGCGCCGGGTCGCTGCAGGCGTGTTCGACGACCCCCTGTCGCTTACGTACGACATCCTGCCGAAGCTGCCGTACCTGGATTGCGTCGTACGGGAGACGCTGCGGCTGTACCCGACCATGGCCTTCCCCGCCACCGTCCGAGCCCTCAAAAAGGTGATAAGAGGGCCCTCGTCGCTGTCTGATCAACATTTGCTTGCCTGATGCCTTTCCTTTTGTTCCACTGTGTCCGTCCTGTTTGGTTTGCGGCCCTTGCTCCCCCCCGCCCCCGCCCTCGAGGGCCAAAGCCCGCCTCCGGGATCCCGAAGCACATGATTGCTCGGACTGTTGGATGTCGGGAGGATTCCATTGGGGCTTAGCTGTACGGCAGAGCACCGCATCCAGGGGGGCTGAGCCCCGCCCGGGGACCCGCCTGACCCGACCTGACCTGACCTGACCCGACCCACCCGGCCACACGCACCCCGCGGCCCCTCTCTGCACCCCGTCCCGCGCTCCTCGTTGACGCTGTTCGCGGGTCCGTGGGCTCACATCGCCGGGGTGGCGTCAGGATGTGGACCTGCGTGGGCGGCGGCTGCTCGCTGGCAGCGAGGTGTGGGTGGACGTCTTCTCCATGCACCGCTCCCCCCGACTGTGGCGCGAGCCCCGCCGCTTCATGCCGGAGCGCTGGGCCACAGCCACCGCCGCAGCCGCCACGACCTCCACCTCCGCTGCTGCCGCCGCCGCCACCACCACCTCCGCTGACAACGCGGCGGCAGGGGACCCGTCGCCGCCGGGATCGGAGCCGGAGGCGCGGCCGCGAGACGGGAGCTCAGGGCGCCCGAAGTACGACGGGTTTTGTACGGTGGAACCGGATCCAGATTCGGAAGGCGCCCACGCCGACGGCGCCGAGGGGGCCGCGGAGCAGCAGCAGCTGCACCAGCTGCAGCACCAGTCCCAGCGGCCACCCCCTGGGGAAGGGCCGGGAGCGGAGCGGTCGTCTCCGTCGCTGTGTAACCCCGAGGCCTACATGCCGTTCAGTGCCGGGCCCCGCAGCTGCCTGGGGCAGCGGGTGGCGGTGGCGGAGATCAAAGCGGCGCTGGCGGTGCTGCTGTGCTTCCTGGTGTTCGAACCGTCGGGGGAGGACCCGGAGGGCGGGGCCGGGGGGGCCACAACCGCGGCGGGAATGGGGCTGGGGCTGGGCGGCGAGGCGGCGCCGCTGGGCCTGGGGCTGTTCTTGCGGCCGAGGGGGGGCTTGCATCTGCTGGTGGCGCCTAGGAAGCGGAAGGCGTGAGGCGGATGGGGGAAAGGCGCCCGCACCGGGGAAGCGACGGGGAGGGGGAGAGCGTGGGCATTGGCTGCGGGGGAGGTGGAGGCTGCGGGGGACGCGGGGCCCCCCTGTGTGTGTGTGTGTGTGTGTGTATACGGCAATCGGTGTGAGTCTGGACTGCGAAGAACCCCGAGGTGAGGGCGGGGTAAGGCGGTAGTGCGGTGCGGTGGGGATGCGTTGCCACTCGGGGCGAGTCGAGGCGCGCGGGTGGTGGTGGTGACGGTGGAAGGAGGGGCTACTACGGCAGAGGAAGCGCCAGACCCAGGAACGAGCCCGGGCACACCCGGAAATGCCGACATGACGAGGCGCCTACCCGCACGGCGGTGGGAAGCGAGACCCAAGTGCAACGACGTGCGGACGGACGGACGGACGGACGGGGGGCCCGGCGGGAGGGGTTCACTGTCGGGAGAGTCCGGCGGTGCGGGAGGGAGCAGGTGTGGAGCTGCCCGCCCGCCCGACTGAGTGAGTGAGTGAGACGTTGGCAGACAGGCGGCACCACGGCCAGGAGGCACCCTTCATGGTGGTGGTGGTGGTGGTGGTGGTGGTGGTGGTGGCCGTCCCGCGGAGGTGCGAGCACCTGACGACCTGTACCCAACCACCTCTGGCGGACGCATGGACGCGGCGGCGGCGGCGGCGGCGGCGGGGGTGCCAGTGTACAGGAGCCCCTCTCGCGCTCCTGGAGGCCTGCCTGTAGGGCATGTCGTACATGCACCAGCCGCAGAACAAGGCCGTACACCCACGTGTGTCCCAGGGGTCAGGGTTCCGCAGGCCGGCCTGTATGGGCGTGTGTGTATGGGTGGCAAGTTTACGGACCGGGCAACCCCCCACACCACCGCCACCCCTGATGTTCCCCCCGCCGCCGCCACCACCAAGCGACAGCTGGCTCTGCGCGGCAGGTACCCACCACACCACACCAATATGTATGGACAGGTGGTGGTCTGGTGGAGTACATGAAGTAACCTAAAACCCTTGGTGGTCTGGTGGAGTACATGAAGTAACCTAAAACCCTTGGTGGTCTGGTGGAGTACATGAAGTAACCTAAAACCCTTGGTGGTCTGGTGGGTACCCTAAAACCCTTAAGAGTACTTACAGGCAATGGGAGTACGCTCATTGCATGGCACGCAGTCCTGCCGTACCCCACCGACGAATACAGTTGTGGTCGGGCGGGTCCCTTGCTACAGCAACCGTGACACGCAAGCCGCCGCCTGGGTTGGGTCCGTTGCTGTCCAGCTGTGTCATGGGATCACCTCACACTTCACCACAAGGCCGTCTCGACCCCCGTCTGATCTCTACCACCCCACCCAGATGCCAACGTGGTCGCACTTTTGCTCGCCTCCTAAGGTATGGCTCGCTCGCTCGCTCCAGGTGCTTCCAGCGGAAGAGCCGGATCAGTGCCGGATCAGTGCCGGATCAGTCCCGGATCAGTGCCGGATCAGTCCCGGATCAGTCCCGGATCAGTGCCGGATCAGTGCCGGATCAGTGCCGGATCAGTCCCGGATCAGTGCCGGATCAGTCCCGGATCAGTGCCGGATCAGTCCCGGATCAGTCCCGGATCATCACCCGCACGTGTCAGCGCATGGACCGGTCAGGCCGGCCCGACAGACCTGCCGCGGTGGCACTGGAGCACACCCCCGGACACACACACAGAGACACACAGAGACACGCGCATCTCCTCCCGGGCCGCCCTCCCCGACATCCCACCCACCCAACCCCCGCTCAACCACACGCACCCGGCCTTCACAGCATGCCCGGCCCCCCCGCGTGTTCCCGATCGGTCCGATGCATGGCAACGACGACAGCCATCATCTTGCAAGGCTTCGGAGCCCCCAGCGAAATGACCGGACCCTATCCCCTCATTTTGTCAACAAAGACAGCGAAATCGCGAAACAATCACCGATTGCGCAGTAGTTGTCCGGTTGGCTGACGCCGCCGTCGAAGTAGCACGTATTAATTATAAAAGTAGATGTATATATAAATTTAATGCAACGTAGAACTGCGTATAGTGATATGAGAACTGCTGTAGTGTGGGCTGAACGCGCAGTAGCGAATGACAGGCGACCAGGGGAGAACTGCTAGCTAACCCGCGGACGACTGGCTGGCGTAAACTAACGTAACTAAATGAGAACCGCAAACGTCAGGCAGGGGAGCATGCGACAACAGCGCGTGGCATGCCACGAGCAAGCAAATGCCCAGCACAAATGAACCCGCCCGCTAAGTGCTCGAGTCACCGTAGACTGACCTGAAAGCAAGGGTAGCAAAGCGCCCCTCCCCTCGTCCCCCTCGGGGGAGGTGGGCCCGAGGGTCAGTCCCCCTCGATCTCGCCCTCCCCAGTTGGCGAAGCCTTCCGACAACCCCCACACGCGTGGTTTATTTCGTTTTTCAATGTATCCCCCACACGCGCCTTCCATTAACCCCCACACGCGCCTTCCCATAACCCCCACACGCCCTCCCTCCCGCTCTCGCCGGATGTTCAGCACGGGCCTCAGAAGTCCCCGAAGCAGATGTGGTTGCGCGTGAGCGGCCAGGAGAGGCCGCAGCAGTGGGTCACCCACTGCTGGTGAACAACCCGGGGGGGACCCGACAGGTCCACAACCTGTCCCCCGTCCGTTCGGGTATGAGGGGGAGGGATTGGGCGGGGTCCGGGTATGAGGGGGAGGGATTGGGCGGGGTCCGGGTATGAGGGGGAGGGATTGGGCGGGGTTCGGGTGTGCGTATTTGAATAGCTAGGTAGGCCATGGCCGGGAGCTGAGGCCCGGGGTTGACAGCGCCCCGACATTTCGGCGTGCGAAGCAAGAGATCGCCCCGGCCCCCCTCCTCCTCGCCATCGCCCCGGCCCCCCTCCTCCTCGCCATCGGCCCGGCCGCCTTACCCCCTTTGGTGATTTCCTTGCCGCCGCCGCCGCCGCCGCGAGCCGCCTCCCTTGACGCCCAACGCCCATCCCCCATTCCCAGAGGCCCCCAGCAGCCCCCTGTGGTGCCCATCCATCCATCCATCTACCGGTATTCATCCATCCGTTCATTCACCCTGCATGTGCCCCCCAGCGGACCCAACCCCCGCCCGCCCCCTCCCACCCGCGCAACCACCCCCTCCCACCCCCCCGGGGGCCAGTAGCCACCCAGCACCCACCCGCATGGGTCGCTCCATCCACACCACGGTGCGCTCCGGGGGAATCCGGGACAGCTGCTCCGAAACCTGCTCCACCGTGATGTTGTACACCCCGTCCGAGGCCGGCTTCCCCCCCGGCGGCACCCTCAGCATGTTGCCCGCCCCCAGGGGGTCCAGCTCGTGTTCGGGCAGTATACGGATCAGGTAGTCGAGCTGCATCCAGGGCAGAGCAAACGGGGTCCCAAGTGGTCCGCTGCAACATCATTTGTAATAATACCCACATTAAGGGTATCAACCGCAATACACGGAGAATCCGAAGTGGCTTACAGCGTTGGCCGGCATTGGCATGAGGCGTGTTGAGGGTGGGGATGTCGCAACGTGGTCGGCACGGGTTCATGCAACAAAGACGAGCCGCCCCCCTGTCACCCGAACCCGCCCGCCCCTGCACACACACACACACACACACACACACACACACACACACACACCGGGGACTGTCCCGTCGGTCGTGAGACGTCCAGACAAAACCCAGATGCCGTACCTCGTACGACAGCAACATCCGCGCCGTCGGGTGCGGGTTCACGTGCGCGTGGCCGTGGCGCTCCGTGTGTACGGGTCCGTGGAGACACCCTGTCGTACACAGGTTTCACCACGGGGTTCCGCACAGAGGGCGCGGGGAGATGGCCGGCGGATAACCCGCAACTCGCATCTAGACCGCCGGTTGGGAGCTGGGGACCCAGCCCGCCCTCCGGGATGGGGACCCAGCCCGCCCGCCGGGCTGAATCAACACGCGGCGGCGGCGGCGGCGGGCGCACCGGGAGGGAGGTGCATGGGCACACACTTGCGGGGTGCCGGGGCGTGGGGTTGGGGATGGCGTACGGTATCGCTCAGTGCGCTCACTGTCAGAACACAGGAACACAGGGGCGGGGCGGGGCGGGACGCCTTGCCCTCGCTTTTCCATCATCGCCTGCAGCGACGACCCACAGCTGAGTCCCTTGGGGGGTGCCCTACCCCCGGGCCTCAAACCCATCTCCCCCCCTCCGTCCCCCGACCCAATGAGGTCCCAAAACATCGTAAACCCTAAACCCAAATCTCAAACTCCGTGAGCCTCTTTGGCACGGCAGACCCGCACCATGCTGCACCCAGGCCAGCCACTCGCAGCTGAGGCGGTCCAGGGAGGGGCCGAAGGGGGTGAAGGCCTGGGCCGCCAGGTAGGTCCAGGGGAGCTGGTGGCTGCCGTTGAAAGCCCGGGGGGCAGGACCGCCTGCCGGGGAGGTCGCTGACCGGTGCATCTGTCCACAGGGGGTCGGGGTCGGGGTCGGGGTCGGGGTCGGGGTCGGGGTCGGGGTCGGGGTCGGGGTCGGGGTCAGGGTCGGGGTCGGGGTCGGGGTGGGGGTGGGGGTGGGGGTGGGGTGGGGGTCGGGGCAGGGGCAGGGGCAGGGGCAGGGGCAGGGGCACGAGTAGGGTATGGGAGGGACGCGGAGGGTGGCATGTGGGGGAGGGACTAGTGCGACGACCGACGAGTACTGCACAAGAGTGGCCGGGGAAGGGGGTCCCGGAACGAGAGATGGCAGCAGGCAGGCTGGTAGACAGGCAGGCAGGCAGGTATGCCCACCACTTGTGACACTGTCGGGAAGCCCAGTTGCACAAACCCAGTTGCACAAACCCAGCCGTACATACCCAGTCGTACATACCCAGTCGTAATCGCATGAGAGGCGCGGCAGCGCCAACGTCCGGCCCGCCGCCACTGACACCGAGCTGAGGGCCTCCACCACTGAGATCATATGGGCCTTATCCACCAGCACCAGCGGCGGCGCCGCCGCCGCGCCTGCCGAGGTGGCGAGGAACGCCGCGGCCAAGGCCGCCACGGGATCACCCTTGGCGGCGTCCGCCGCCGTCGCCGCGGCGGCGGCGGCGACGCTGGGTCCTGGGCTGATGGCTCCAGGGTGGAGCGCAATCACCCGCGGGAGGGGGACCTGTGGGACGGGGTGAGATAGAGTACGGCGGCGGCGTACGGTACGGCATCGCCGTACAGTATGGATGTCCAAACGAATCGGTACGGCTGTCTCCATAGTGCGGGGACCGACAGGGGCGCAACCAATCGCGAACGCGGGGGTCACGACCTCCTCGTGTCGCCGTACCGGTGCATACATGCACTACTGAATACATACATGCCGTACATCACGACCTCGAAAACACAACATGCCTCCGCCGCCGGTGAGCACCCAACACTGTTTGGGTCACTTGTTTGGGTCGGCGAAGGAACCTGCCCCCGTTTGGGACGCCGCGGGGCAGGCTCCTCCGCCAAACAACACCCACACCGGTCCGGGCGCGCGGCGCCCGCCCACAACGTTGCACCCACCGTCTGGTTCACTTCTGGGTTTGTGTTTTTCCCTTTCCTCCGCACCCAACAACGCTGCAGGTTGCACCCACCAGCTGGCCTCGCCGCGCGTGCAGCGCCCCCTGGCCCGTCCGCGCGGCGTAGAACGCGCCGCCCTGCAGGTGCGTGTTGGTGGCGAAGAAGGGCCCGCCGGGGCCGTGCATGGCGGCCGCCAGCGCCATGCTGTAGTGCCCGTTGGCCATCAGCGCCAGACGCTTGCCAAGCAGGTGGTCGGGGGTGGGCGTCAGGTGGCCGATCTGGGGGGGCCGTGGGTGGGTGGGTGGGTGGGTGGGTGGGTGTAGGTGTGTAGGTGGAGGGAGGGGAGGGAGGGGGTTTACAAAGAAACAGCCCGGGCACACCCAGCCCGGGAGGGGAGGGAGGGGGGCAGGACAAGGGTATAACAGGCAGTTTGATGCTGGCGGTGCTGCCGGAGCAACGGGAGGGAGGGGGAGAGGGGTATAGGAGAGGGGTATAGACATTTCCCAAACTGCGCTGCTGCCAGAGCAACAGGGGAGATAGCGGAGCGGGTCGCTGTCTTCATTGACACAGATTTGACATCATGAGGAAAAGGTAGGTAGGTAGGTAGCGGGGCAGGAGGCCCGCGGTCAGTCGGAGGGGCACCAAGGGGTGCAGCGCGGCCCCGCGGTGGAGTTAGGCGGGGCTGAAAAGCGGATGGGCGGAGGGGGGAGGGGGTGTCTGTGTGCCCATAAGGCTGCTCGAAAGCGGTCGCGGGTAGGGTAGGCGGGTCAGTGGGCGGTTGGCGGCCTCCCTCCGGAGGCAGGACGGCCCCGCGGAGCGCCCACCCCGCGTGCAGCTCCCTTGCACGCTTCCTGCGCACATTCCTCCTCCTCATCGGCCCTCCTCCACCTCCTGCCCCCGGCAGCCCGCAAGCCCCACTCACCACCACGCAGGGCTCGGGCTCCTCCCGGCCCTCCCCGGGCGACGCACCGGCCCCGCCCCCGCCCCCGCCCCGCCGCCTCTCCTCCGGAGTCAGGAACAGGAACATGCCCTGCGAGCCGCAGCGATGCCAGTCGCACGCCAGGTGGTGCGAGAACTGCGTGTAGCGCTCCAGAGGGCCACTGGCGGCGGCGGCGGCGGCGGCGGGGTCCTCGGGGTCGGGCCACATGGGGGGACCTGCGCACGTGTGCGCGTGTGTGTTTGGCCGGGGTGGAGGGGGTGGAGGGGGTGGAGGGGGTGGAGGTGGTGGAGGGGGTGGAGGGGGTGGAGGGGGAAGGCATGTGGAGCGCATTGAAAGGTGGATGTGGGGGGTTTTGCAAGATCCCGCCGGGGGAGGCGGGGAGCTAGGGTAGGGTAATGGCGACCGTCTCGGCGCCTCTGCCCAACATCGACCTGCCGATGAGGATGTGTGTGGCAGCTCTGCACTCCTACGTTCAGATCCGTCCAGGGCGTGCTCCTTCCACCTCTAATGCCCCACGACCTATCCACCCACTAACGGCCCACCACCGGCCCACCGCCGACCCACCCGCTTCCTCGAGCATCTGCAGGAAGCTCCTCGCCACGCGGCCCACGTCACCCAGCGCCCGGCCGCCCAGCTCGGGCGGCCACCGCCCGGCGAAGTGCGGCAGCCGCAGCCGCCCCTCCCGGCCCCACAGCCCGTCCGACCCCACAAGCGGGGCGTGGCAGGCGGGGCCGGGGCGGCTCATGGAGAAGCTCTGCGGGCGTGCAAGGGGGGTGGGGGGGGAGGTTTCAACGACACCACGCAACCAAACCCGTCCCGGCGGGTTGCGCAGCCACCGAGCTCGGATCAGCAGGACTGACGTCGAGGCCCCCCGGGGTCGGGGTCGGGGTCGGGGTCGGCGATGTTGACGGGCCCCGGGGCCCCCGGCGCCTTCCGGAGGTCCCTCCCGTGCCCCACTGGGGTCTGTGCACCCCGGCCGGCCCGTGCGGTGCTAACCCCCAGATCCGACCCCATTGAGTGCACCACCACCGGGAGCTGTGCGTCATTGCGGACCGAGCGGCCCCCTGGGGAGGCGGGCGGTGGGGGGATGTCACTGCCACAGGGCCCTGGCGGGCGCGTATGGGACATGAGGGCGCAGCGCGGAGGCAGGCTGGCTCACGGGCATCGGCCGCGGCCGCGGCCGCGGCACCATGCCCCCCTCCCGGCTCCATACGCTTCGTAGGCGCCCGGGCCTGACCCACCCGGCGCTCCAGGGCGGGACCGATAAGCGCCTCGTTGGCGGCCAAGAAGGCCTGCGGCAGCAGCAGCAGCAGCAGCAGGGTGAGAAGAGGCGGAGCTTGAACGAAAGACAAGAGCATGAGGTGGAGGACGAGGGGGAGGACGAGGTGGAGGACGAGGTGGAGGACGAGGTGGAGGACGAGGTGGAGGACGAGGTGGAGGACGAGGGGGAGGACGAGGTGGAGGACGAGGGGGAGGACGAGGGGGAGGACGAGGGGGAGGACGAGGGGGAGGACGGAGCGGCGCACGACGAGGTGGGCTGGCGAGGTTCGGCCCCCGCGCAGGTCCCGCAGCTGCTCAGGTGTCCCGTTCTTGCTCCCGACCCTTTCGGCAGCCCACCCTGTCCAGCGCCGACACTTGGCAGTTGGTCAGTCAGTTAGTCAGTCACAGTCAGTCAGTTTGTCAGCCACAGTCAGTAAGTTAGTCAGTCGGTCAGTCAGTCAGTTAGTGAGTTAGTCAGTCAGTTATAGTCTGTCACAGGCAGTAAGTCCCTCCAGAGGCGCCTGGGACCGAACACCTCTTCCCCCGGGCTCCAGCCCTGACTCTCCCACGCCAACCCACCCACCTTCCGCCCATCCTCCCGGTTGGCCCAGGTCATGTCCAGCGGCCTGCAGGGAGGGACACCGATCAGGTGGTGCGGCAGCGTCGGCGGCGGGGTCGGGAAGGGATGTGCACGGTGGTGGCAATACGGTTCCGGAGCCGCCGCCGCCGCCTTCCGGTCTGCCGGCCTTACGTGTCCCTCACCCGTCCGCAACCGCTCAGCCCCGCTCGTCCAACGCGTTGCTGTGTGACCAACCCACTCCCTCTCTCACCCAGCCACCCACTCCCTCTCTCACCCAGCCACCCACCCCCTCTCTCACCCAGCACCCACTCACCGATTGTCCAGGCAGCGCAGGAACACGGGCCGCCCCACCAGCGCCGAGTAGATCGAGTCCGTCACAACCGCCTGACCGTAACACGTCGTGACTACAGTGGGGCCGCGGAAATGGGACACGGGCAGGGGCGGTCAGGTAAGGGGTCAGGTAAGGGGTCAGGTAAGGGGCCCGGGCGTCCGCGCCGCAGGCACGCAAGAAGCCACCCCGCGCCGGGCAGAGCAGGACATTGCAGCTACAAGTTACAGCAGCTCCCCCCCTCTTCTCACGCCACCCCAGTGCATCGTACAATCATGTACGATCGTTCCTAGTCCTCCCCCTCCTCTTCTTCCTCCTCCTCCTTCTCGTCCTCCTCCTCACATGTGCAATTAAAGGTGGGGGGCAGCTGCGGCTGCTCCTGCCATCGGACATTCCGGAGCACGGCCTCAGCGAGCGCCCAGGCGGTGGGGCCGGAGGGCGAGG
Organism: Eudorina sp. 2006-703-Eu-15; assembly: GCA_003117195.1. Classification (NCBI taxonomy): domain Eukaryota; kingdom Viridiplantae; phylum Chlorophyta; class Chlorophyceae; order Chlamydomonadales; family Volvocaceae; genus Eudorina; species Eudorina sp. 2006-703-Eu-15. The sequence continues at coordinate 812,998 of BDSI01000021.1, read as the reverse complement.
CCCCGCGCGCGTACATCACTGCCGCGGTGGGGAAGTCCGTCCCCTCCCGCTCCATCAGCAGGTTGTAGTCTGATCGATTGGCGATGGGCAGGAAGGAGGGGAGGGCGGGGAGGGTGGGTAAGCGTGTAAGGGATTCGGTGCGCAACGATGAACAAAAATAGGGGGGGTCAGGGGGACCTGGGACGGGGTAAAGGCAGCAAGGAAGGCGGATGCGCGAGTGGCGGAGACGGGTGCTTAGGTGTGTTTCAAAGGGTGTTTTGGTGTGTAGGTGTTAGCGGTCGGTCCCACCTTTATACTCGGGCTGCTGCATCCACCAGTAGAAGTCGTCCTGGAGGACCACATCGGTGTCCAGAGTCTGAGGGTACGTGAGGGTGTGTGTGTGGGGGGGGGGGAAGTGGGGGCGACGGGCGGGGGGTGGAGAACACAGGAAATTGGTATAGACACATTCAAGCTGCGCTGCTGCTGCCAGAGAGCAAAGGCCCGGTGAGGAATGCACTGTACCAGGGGGGGTTGGGGCGGGGCACGGTGCTGGGACGTGGGCTTAGAGGAGGGGCGGGAAGGGGACGGTGGATGGCTGAGGCGCCACCGGAAGGGGCGGTGCGGGCAAGGGGCTAGACGAATCAGGCATCCACGCGGCGCATTCTGCGACGCGCAGCGGCCCCAGCGGCACGGGGCCGAGGCAGGCGTCCCGGCGCTCCACCAGTCCGCTGCCTTCCAGCGGTTTCCTCGAAGGGCGGGTGAGCTGTGGCTGCCCTTCTTTGGGTTGCAGGCGTATGGCGTGGGATGAGGCATGAGGGCCTTGGCGGCTAGGTTGGGTAAGGGGGAGGTTGTGGGTCGGGCTTTCAGTGGGTTTCTTTCCGAGTACGGTAGCCCCCTGGTCGGGTACGCGACACTAGGCGACACGCCGCGGCCATGGCACCGAAGGTGATGGAAGCATGAAAACTTCTCCCATCACCGCCTACCGGGGTACCGCCTACCGGGGTTCGCGTCAGCGGACCACCCCGGGATGCGGCCTCCCCCGTGACGGCATCACTTGCCCCTGGGTCCAAGATCACGTCAGGCGGTTTCGCGACTTCGCGGCCCCCGACAAGCACCCACTACCCGTCCCACCCGCCCCACCCATCGCACCCACCCACCCACCCACCGAATCACTGCGCTCCCCGACCGTCAGCAATCGACCCCAACGAACCACCCACGATAGCCAGCCCAACGGGCCACCCACGGCAACCTGACGAGCGATCCGTAATGATCAACAAACAACCGGCAACAACCCTACCAGGAGGTTGTAGCCTCCCAACCGCAGCACCATGGCCGCCAGCTGCAGCCTCCAGAAGGTGGGCTCCTCCAGGAACAGCGCGACCTGCCCCGGGTCCAGGAGCGACCCGGAGGAGCCGTCCGCAGCCGGCGCGGATTTGTGGCTGACGCTGTGAGGGAACCACACACAGCCCAGCTCCCCGCCGGTGAAGAGGTTGCTGAGGAGGAGGAGGAGGAGGAGGAGGAGGAGGAGGAGGCGGGGGAGAAGCCGCAAGGGAGGCGGAGGGGGAGGGGGAGGCGTCACGAGTGAGGACAGCAGGACAGCAGGAGGGGCCGCAGTGGGATGGGAAGGGGGTCAGAGGCAGGTTGTAGGCGCCTGGCACAGTACGGCGTGGCGTGCCGTACCTTAACTGGCTGCACGAGTGCTCGCCCCGGGAGAGCACCACGGTGTGCGCGTACCCCGCGCGGAGGGTACGCCACACCCACTGTGCCGCCACGTCAGGGCGGGTCTCGTGCGTCAAAATGATCTGCGCCGCGAGGGAACATGATGGGGCGCGAGGCGCGGTGGCAAGCAGGCGGATGCTAGGAGGAACGGTTTGGGGGCAAGGGTAATGGGAGAAGGGCGCGGGCCATCAATCTCCGCCGTTGGGAAAGCTGACAACGCTCTGCTGCCGAGCGCCCCACACACCACCCAGGGGCCTCATAGGGACAGCACGCGCAGCCGAGGAAGGCTGTCCGCATATGCGGCTGGTTGCCGCTGTTGGGTGTGTGCCAGGCTAGTTCTGCGTTGGGGCCGTTCCGTGTGTACAGCAGCTGTTTTCCGTACCTCGCCGTTGTAGCTCCTCGCCTGCAGCATATTTTTCACATCTGTCCATGTGTTGAGGGGACCGACGAAGCCTCTTGTAGTTCCAAGGCTGCAGCTTCGCGACTCGCGCGCTTTCGGAATGACAGAAAACACTTCTTCACAAGATGCAGGTGCCCAGAGCTTCTGAGTATCTGAAGAGAGTAATCTTTGCTGAATTGTTTGCTGCTCATCGATGTGTAGGTGCCGGCTGAAAACTAAAGACAGGCAGGTTGCCAACACGACGTGAAGCAGCCAGTTCTCACGGCTGACACCAGGAGTCAGGTGAAGATATGCATATAGTTTGGGAGAAATCATCGCTCATAACGTCTTAGGATCACTTTTTTTCGTTTTGGGATACACGGGATCTCTTCAAAAGACGTATGTTTGTGTCATGATCATCTACGTACTGGCATGCGCATGCATGTAGTGGCAAGGAAACGTTGCGCGTTGCTTGTTACTACATGACAGCTTGGTTCTGGAGCGTAAGCTTAAATCACTCATCCCTTCGCAACTGCAACATGAGCATTTGGATAGCCGCAAGTCCACAAATTTCAGAGTGCGTGTGAAGAGCGTTTTTTGATGAAATCAGAAAATTTAGGGGCGCATTCCCTTTCATACAGAAACAAGTGATCTGGGTCGCTTGTCGATAGGTGAATAGAATACGGTACAGAGCGTCACGTAACCTACAACGTTCTAATCAATTAAGGAAACATCCATTCATACCGCAATGTGAGTTTGGACCCCACGGTGTTGATAAATGTCGCAACTGTTACAACCAGCGGCGAGCTGCGAAGAGGGCCTTGTTCTGCTGACGTAGACACACGCCGCCACACACTGGAAGTTCCAAACGCCCGAATGCTGCTGCACATGCATGAAGGGGTCCGACTGCAGCCCTGCCACGTCGAGACCGGGGCTCGCCCTATTGTTGGCGTAGCAGGACTGAGCCGAACCTAGCCGAAACCCTGGGAAAGGTCCCTGGCCTAAGCCCCACCTGTGTGGAGGCAGTTGCGGCATAGCTCCCTGGAGAATGGCACATGTAAAGCCCCTATGTTCTCCCTCAGATGAAAATGGGCCTTCGGTGTTGACCTTTGGGTTGTTTTCACAGAAAACGTGCAGGCGCTTGCAGTAAAGGCTCTCAGGGCACGCTTTCACCACAACCCCTGCAATGGGTTTGCTAGACCACCTCGCTGGCTCAGGCTGGCACTCCCAATAAGGCAACTGGAAATGATCATACCATTTGCCTAACCCTCACGTTTTGTGTAATGAAGTGTAACCGTTACAAGGTGGACCCATATCCCGACCGGGTGTTCCAACGGGCCCAGATTACTGGTTTGCAAATCCGGTGACATTCCGCTCCTGTCCGCATGGGTTCGCGTTGAAGGTGGGGACCTTCCACATCGTGATCTCTCGAGCAACTTTGACAACGACATCCCCCAAAGCCGGCGCGACCACGAGAAGCCGTTGCAAAGCCGTTGCAAAAGCATCTTGTCGTGCACATCTGCAGACGTGGCATCGGACAGACTTCGGGCAACATGACGGGTACTATACCTCACAACATTCAGCAAATTTGAATGCACATCCTCAAGAATGTCAAGGATAATGCCTCAACTAAGCCTTCACGTGCGCCGCATAGTCACCTGAACAGGCCTGAACTACCCATCCAGACTTTCAGCGCAGCACCGCAGTCCCAGCAGGTTCCCAGTCCCTAGTCCCTAAGCGTCTTCACAGGCAAACTCCTCACCAGCAGCAGTTGCTGCACCTCCTGCCACAACCTGGCGGGTGCACCGCCCTGACGCACAGACCCTACATACGACACATACAAACAGACACAATGGGTCAGACACTTCTTCTTTCTCGCGGCTCAGTTGGCCACGTGGCCCCTTCCCAAAGCAAAGATAGCTTGATAAGAATCATATCATTTTCGCAACAGCTGCCGTACGCATGCGCTGGCATCACGTCTCGGCGACACACACATGCAGCAATTCCGGCAGTGAAAATCGCTCCGCAAATGCACACGTCGTGTCTGTTCATATTCCCCTTCCTAGTTCAATCCTCCGGCATCCATCGAGACCGTGTAGTGTGCCCGCGTCCCCGCGCCGAAATCCAAGCAGCCCGCGGCGGCCGACTGCGCGTTTCGGCCGACCCCCCCCCCTTTAGCTCGTGCAAGGCACACACCCCCGTCGGGTCCTCTCCCCTCTCGGTCCGTTCCGCGGGGGCCGCGCCAACACCCCAGCGCGACCGCCATGTCATCACGGCGCAAGGTCCCCGGCATCAAGATCCCCGGCATCAAAAATTTCAAACCCTGCTACCTTACTGTGCAGTGACTAAGCTACAGATTGCCCCTCCAGGAGGCAGCTCGCCGCCGCGCCGCGCCCGCTGGACAGCCAGCACCTCCGCACGTGGGCAGACCCACCATCGGACATGCACATACTGTCTCGGGCGACTCGCTGTGTCCCCACATTCTCGCAGTGCGTTTCCACCCACTGCACACACTGTCCGCTCCCCCTCCGCCCGCACTTGCCGCCTCTGCCTGTAAACCCCTCTCGCCCGCGGCCCCAACATGCTCTCAACGTGCTCACTGTATCGGCTAGATCTCGCCCCGGGGTGTCACCTCCAATAGTCCAAGTCCCCCCCTCGCACACACATACACACACACTCGGCCCCTCGCATGTCACGCACTCCTGTTCTGCCTGCCTAAGTAACACACACACTCACACACACACAGCTCCATCTTTGTTACACGCACAACGTCCCTCGGGGATTTCGTTAAAATGAGGGGTTAGGTCGGGTGGGCCACGTAGGTCGGATGGGCCACCACACAGGGCGAACAGAGCCCGGTGGATACTGCAGTCACAGCAGCACCCGCAGCCCCCTCCCCCCTGTGGAATCACAGCGGGGATAGCCTCGAGGATGGCCCCATAGGGCCCCCCCAGGTGTACGGCACCCTTCGCCACCCCAGCGTGAGGACAGGACACACGGCGGCAGCCTCGACCCTGGCTTCTTCTGCCCCCCCCTCTGCATATCCGACCTACATCCCCCGACCGCCCTCGCCCTGTCCCCTCTCGCCCTCTCAACGACATTACGACAGTACGACCGCTAGGAGAGAGAGAGGCGCGGCGGCCGGCTGCTCTCACCATCGGCGAGGACCTTCAATCACGGCAGTCCGCTCTGCAGCAGCGCCGACCCGCGGACCCGCTCGGGCTGCCGGCTGCGTCCCTTCCCTCCCCGCAGCAGAGGACCTCGGCAACAACAGTGGGGTGCCGTCCACGTCCACGATTCTGCCTGTCTGTCTGTCCGTCTGTCTGCCTGTCTGTCCGTCTGTCTGTCTGTCGGCCCGCTCGCAAGAGCGTATACATGATGGCATACGTGGTTACGTCACACCCCCTGAGTTTGCTTTCTTTGTACAATCTGCGCGCGACGAAATAGTGACCTCGGATCCCGCGCGCGGAACACACCCCGCTTTATCTGTGCTCTGCGGTGCGCCCCCGCGCAACCCAATCCTTGCCAATTTGCATACATACAATGCGCCCATTCTAGTGCTTCCCCTAGTGCCTCCGGCCGCCCTCCTCCCGCCCCATCCCTGTGTGGCCCCTGCCACAGACCCTTGCCCGAGCCGGCTCCACCTCAAAACAGGGCCACTGCATCGCGCCGAATTCACTGCCGCCGACAGCCCCAGGTCATGGTGGTGGTGGTGGTGGTGGTGATGGTGGCCGAGTGCGGCCGTGGAAGTTCCCGTATGTTTGTGTACGGCTTCGTGGCCCGCTGGGCGGCGCGCCGGTACGATTCGACCCGCGAGAACACAAAAGTCTGTTCAAGCGCGAGTGTGTGGTATTGCGTTTGCGGTTGCACCCGTGCTTTCGCATCCGTCAGTCGTACACCGACATGACCGACATGGCCCCCAGCCGCTTGTCCAGAGACCGCCGCTCCGAAGCCCACACCTGATCCGCCCTCATGCCGATGCTCACCCGGCGTAGCGTGCCGTGGCGGTTAATCCAGGCGCGTGTGCCCGGCGTCGGGTTGCCTCGACCCGCGGCGGCGGCGGCGGCCGAGGCGGCGGCGGCGCCGCCGCCCGACAGCAACGCTGCCGCCCCGTGCGGTCCGACGCCGACGCCGACTGCCTCTGCAGCGCTTCCGACCGCCGCCACCGCCGACGGCGGGTCGGTTCCCTGGCCGCAGCCGGGGCAGATGCCGCGCAGGCAGCCGGGGCATTGTATGATCATGGTCGCGGGGCCGCCTCCGCCGCCGCTGCTGCCGTACGGCCCCACGGCTGAGATGGGCGATGCCGCAGCCGCCGCAGCAGCTGCTGCCAGCTGCGGCGCGGTGCGGGCTGCAAGGAGAGGTTCAGGTGGCGAAAAGGGCTTACCAAGCGGGGAAGGGAAGGGAGGTCCAGGGAGGGAACCGGGAGGAACGTCCCCGGATCGGTGCAGTACGGCACACGCTCGGATCCAAGGTACGGAAGAGATTGTCAGCACACACATTCCGGGCTCGGTCGGTCGGGTTCCTTTCCTAAACACACTCCGCCGGGCGGTTCTCTTCTCGAAACACACACTCCGGATGGTGGGAACGGCGGGCCTCTAGCAGCGTCCATTAGGTCCCGACACAACTTCGGGGCTGCCGTCATGGCCTGCCGTCATGGCCTGCCGGGCCCTTTAACCCCTGTCACGTGATCGTGGCGGCAGTGTCGCACGAGCACTAGTGCGTGTGCTGGCGACCCGCCCTCAACCCACCTGCACCATAGGGACCCGCTCCACCACCACCACCACCACCACCGCCGCCGCTGGCGTGCACATCCAAGCCGTAGGATAGCGGCCGCGGCTGCGCCCCGCCGTCAAGCTGGCCCCCGGGTCCCATGGGTCCCATCAGCGCAGCCGACAGCGCTGCCGCCGCCGCCGCCGTACCAAAAGCCGTGTTCGGCGGCGGCTGACCTGCAGCGCCCGCCATCGCAGCCGCCGACGTGTACAGCTGCTGGTGCTGCACCGGTGACGGGCTAACGTCCGCGATCCCCGTCCCGCCCGCGCCGCCGCCGGACGGGTGAATGCCGCCCGCCGTCCCACGGGTCGGCACGCCGCCGGCCGCCGTTGCGGAGCCGCGGCCATCCCGGTACGTCACCGAGGTGGGTCGCCCCTGGCCCCCGGCTCCTCCGCCGACGCGGCGGGCGGCACAGGACTCCAGCAGCTGCTCCAGGAAGGGCTGCAGCGTCCCTTCTTTAGCGGAGGTCTGTCGAGGGGGACACGGTCGCGGAATCCGGTCGAGGGGGGTACGGTCGCGGCAGGTCCGGAAACGGGCCGAGGAAGAGGGTGGGGAACAGCCAGGACAGAGGCGGGAACACAAAAGGAGGCAAGCCCGACGAAGCGGGGGGAAAAGCCCGTATGCCCAAGACCTTCAAAACAATCAGAGCGAGAAACCCGCATGTGTGTGTGCATATGTGCAAACGGAAGACCCTGCCGCGACGAGGTGGCGACGAAGTGGGGTCAGCAAGGCGAACGTCGCAGAACTGTGTTGCGGAATGTGGGTGTTGAGAGAGGGCGCCCCAAAGTCGGATGACGCCGGTGCGTCTGATCCCGCCGGCAGCGGGCTCGGCTCCGCTGTCCCTGGAGGGTACGTGCGACAGCCCGCGCCCACCAGGGCCATAGTGCGCCAGCGCGTGCTCGTGTCCCTCGCACTCCTCCCCGGACCTCCTCCCAGGACCTCCCCGCCCCGGCCCCCGCCCGGGCCCGCTTTGGCGCTCTCGGTGCCCCTTGCAAACACCGTATCACACATTCCTTCCTGTTTGGGTCGGGCAGGTCTCTGACCTAAACGCATTCCTGTTTGGGTCGGGCGGGTCTCTTATCTAAACACATTCCTGTTTGGGTCGGGCGGGTCTCTCATATAAACACATTCCTGCCCTGCCTGCGAAAGGATACAGACACACTCACCTTTGCCAGATGAAAGATCAGATCGTCCGCCTCCTCATCAGATATGGACTCCTGGAGGGGAGGGAGGCAGGGCCCGGGCGGCGGCACGGGCGGGCACGGGGCCAGGCGGACATGTTGAGGCTTGCGATGCTGCCAGAGCAAAGGTCAGATCGGGACGCCCCCGGCGGGATGGAGACAAAAGTGATGCATGGGGGTGGAAGCGACACGGAGAGGCGGAGGCCAGGGTAGGGTGGTTTTCACATGGACTGCTGCCATGGAGTCACAGTCACATCGCCCGCCGCCCGCCCCCCTCCCCCCCAAGATCTCCGCCCCCGCCATGTCTCCTTCCCGGCCGCTGTCCATTGTCCGGACGGGCTGACACGGGCTGGTGTGGTCTCGTGCGGGCTGGCGTGGGTCGTAGCAGGAACTGCAGCAATAGCCAGTCGCAGGCTGCGATGGGCGGTAACGATCAATTGCGGGCCCCAATGAGAGATCTGTAGCGGGCCGAAGCAGGCTGCAGCGCGGTCGGCCTCAGCAGGCGGGGGGGGGGGCCGAGGTCCTCCGAAGGTGCCCTGCCGGCCCCAGGGGGCCAGACCTCCACCTCCTTCACGGCACCGCGCAATGCCCTGCCAACGACAAACCACAGATGCCCCCCTCCCCCCTCCCCCTACCCCCCTCCCCCCTCCCCCTACCCCCCGCCACGCTTCAAACTCCCTACCGCGACTCGGTTGGTCCCTTCCACCACGTACCCGGCACCCACCACCCCCGCCAACCCCACCGTCCCAAGAGCACGCGGTGGACGGCCGCTCGTACTCTTCAGTCCCCTACACTCACTTGCAGATGTCGTACGATCACGGCCGACACCTCGCACCAGTGCTTGTCTCGGCTGGTGGGACGGTTGGGACGGTTGGGGCGGTTGGGGCGGTTGGGTCAGTAGGTGGGTTGCGCCATCCGTGGGTTTGCTGGTCAATCAATGTGATGACGGCAGGTCCGGTTGTGGTGGTGGTGGTGGTGGTGGTGGTGGTGGCGGCGCACTCGCGGGTCCGCGCGGAGGCAGAGTCCAGAGCGGAACCACCCCAGGAGCCCGCCCCCTCTGTTCTACTCTCTTGCAGCCGCCATCCGCTGTCGGAATCAGCGCCACTACCTTGGCCAGCTTGTCACGGCCCGGGTATCCCAATCTCGTGGGTTAAGTTGAAAAAAAAAGAAAGAACCCAATGTCGGGGGTGTGCGGCACCCCTCTACGGCAAACGGCCCCCCCCTCCGCCCCGCGCCACGGGCCCGCAAAGGCGGTCGGATCGCTCACAGGTCGGCATCGAAGGCGCACGCCGGCGGTCTGAGGTCGTTGATGATCTTGAGTTTGACGTGCTCGGCCGCCATCTCGCCGATCACCGGGTAGATCCGCATCAGCGGGTACAGCTCGCCCAGCGTGATGCCCCACAGCCGACAGGGCGTCACGGTGCGAAGGGTCCAGGGGCGCACCCTGCGAAGGGGTCGGGTCGGGTCGGGTCGGGTCGGGTCGGGTCGGGTCGGGTCGGGTTTCGTTTAGGAGGGGCGTGGGTAGGGGCAGGGTATGTAATTAATGAATCGCTAGTAGTTGCCGTCAGAAGAGACTCCTGCCGGAAGGGAACAAGCAGCCTGTCTGCGAAGGTCTGCGTCACTGCGGATCCAAACCTGTTCATGATGACCTGATAAGCTGTTGGTGATGCGGCGGGAATGAGAGGGAGGGCTGGCAGCTACCGGATGTGGGTGGGCGCTTTGTTGAACAGGAAGCGACTCCGGCTGCACGGCTGTACGGCTGTACGGCTGACCCTTCCGCGCGTCACCCACGCTCTCCCCCCCCATACACACGACCCCACGTATCCGCTCCCTTGGCTCGGGCGGCCACCACAGTTCGTCGTTGACTGCCCATGTCCATTACGGTATCCAACCAACCAACCAATCAACCAGCCAACCAATCAACCAACCACCAACCAACCCACCGCCCGCATGACCCCGCGCCTGCCGCAAACCCACCTGCACGCCTCCACGCGCTCCCCCAGCAGCACGCTCTCGCCAAGCAGGCGGGGCATCTCCGCCGCATCCAGTGTCATGGGCTCCTCCCTGGGCGCAGGGAGGGACGGAGGGAGGTTGCTTTGCGGGGGGGGGGAGGCGGGGGGTATAGGAAATTGGTGGACATATCTTTACTGCGCTGCTGCGGAGGGGGGGTGTCTTTATTGACAAAAGGGGGGGGGTGTCACCGTCGCGCGGGCCAGCGCCATCCCCGCCAGCGTCACCCTGCCGGAAAACAGCCCTCAACCGCTCCAGGCTACAGCAGCCCCTGGCATTGAGGCTGCAGCGCGATTGACTGTAGAAGGCGGCCAGGTTCGGGCGAGATAAACCCGTTCGGACCTTCTCAGCATTCTCGCCAGCAGTATTTACTACCAACCGTACATCCGTACACCATACGCCAAGTGGCGCGGCAATGAATGACTCGCATACATGCGACGTCTGGGTGAGCAGTCGGTGGCAGCAAGTTGTACGGCACCTACTTGTATCGTACAGCTTGTACGATGCCCTCCTGCAGGATCCACATACAGTTGGTGACGTCACCCTGCTGACACAGGTCTTCGCCTGCAGCCGGTGACGGGGCCATCGATAACAAGGTTGGATTCGTTAATTAGGTTCCGGAGCCGTCGACCAGGTGACGGGGCCCCCATAGTTAAGGTTCCGGAGCCGTCGACCAGGTGACGGGGCCGACAAGACTTAGACCGGGGGCAGCTGCGTGTGGAGCCGTGGCCGCGCGCGCGGGACGTCATTGCCGCATCACACATACGTTCCCCGCCCGCGTCCTGCCTGCCGCCGCTGCCCCCCAACCGCCTTCCAGCAAACAGACAGCGACCCCCAGCGACGGCCGCACCACCCCATCCACAGTACCGGGGGCGACTGCACTCGCCCCTGCGCCCTTTCCCCCTTCCCGCCCTGAGGCGCCCCCCAACACCCTAGGTGGACCAGGCCCGCTTCAGGGCCCGGATGCCCGGGTTCGTTTCTGGGTTTGATCCCTCCTGAATGTATCAACCCCCGGACGAGCCCACGGGCGGGACGGCTGGGCGCTTTTCTTGACCCACCGGCCGGCAGACGCATGGGCTTCATGCTCTCCGCCAGCAGCGTCTGACGGGGCGTTGCACGTCGAAGGGCGCAGGTCGAACGTCGAAGGGCGCAGGTCGAACGTCGAAGGGCGCAGGTCGAACGTCGAAGGGCGCAGGGCGCACCGAGGGCCGGGGAACACGTTCAGTCGTCCCTGCTCTCGTCTGTTAAACCAACACACAACTGCAATCTCGCATGTTGCGCGGTCACCACCGGTTAGCAAGCCCACACCCGTCATTCCCTGGGTTTAGTTTTCGTTTTTTCAACCCACACCCACACCCACACCCACACCCGGGCGGCTCGCTTCTCCTCTACACCCAAACCCAAACCCACACCCGAACCCGGACCCCCAAACTAGGCAGCAGCCGTCTTCCGTGTACCTACCTGCAGGTCCGCCGCCTGCAGGTCGCGAAAGATGTCTACGGCGGCCAGCAGCGGGGTGCAGATCGACTGCGCCACCTTGGCCCTCAACCGGCTGGGCAGGACGGACATCATGGCGACGTCAACGGCGTCATCCTCCTTGCGGCCGTACTTATCCGTGAAGAAATTCTAGGGATGGGCAGGGAGATTTCCCCCCCCCCCCCGGGCGAGGGCGGGGTGCGGGGCGCGGGGCGGGGTGAGAGGCGGGGTGGAGGGCAGGTTGAGGGGCGGGATGAGGTGCGTGGCGCGGGCTGCAGGGCGGGGTGCGGGGCGTGGCGGGGTGCGGAGCGGGTTGAGGGGCAAAGTGAATAGCGGGGTTCATAGACATGGTTGGCGACGTTGGCTGCCAGCGCTTAGAATCAGAGGATCTAGGATGCAAGGCAGGGCGGGTCGGGTCGGGTCGGGGCGGGTCGGGGCAGCAGTCAGACCGCAGCTCAGAGGCACGTGGCGGAGAGCGGCGGCAGGGAAGGAATCACGGGGAAGGAAGGAAGGAAGGGGGCCCCGGGGCTTGACATATCGGAAACGTGGCAGTGTCGCTTCACGCCTGGCCGGAGCGAACCCACCTCCGCGGGTGAAGCAAGGCACACTCGAGTCGACCCTAGGGCCTCGGCCACCGCCTGGGGTCCTCCTTCGGCACATCCTTGACTTGGAAACCCCCCCTTCAGGACTTGGACCCCCCTTTCTGTCAACCAAAAACAGCGAACCCCACCCCCCATCACAGTCACACGAGATACACACCCCCCGTCCGGACTTGCCCCGTTCCTCCGGCCGCGCCGCAACCCACCCCGTGTCCCATCCCGCTCTCCCTCTCACTTCCTTCCACGCGTCAGTACCCCGCCCCCACCCGCCGCACACTAGAACTCGTTTCCTCCGCCTCCCACCTCCGCCTCTCACGACAGGGCGGCTCCCGGCGCACCTGCACCTGTTTCTTCAGGTCGTCCGGCAGGTTGCGGTGCTCCGCCCAGTCCATGACGTGCATGATCCTTTGACGCACGTTGTACGCCTGGCAAAGGTGGGGGTGGGGCCCGGTGGTGTGGGGTGAGGCCGGGGCGTGGTGCGGCCCGGTGGTGTGGGGTGAGGGTGTGCGGTGCAGCCCGCCCGGATAGATGCCGCGGGGCCCCTGGCGCCGCCCCTTTGGTCGTCGAGAGTGGCCATGTGCCGCCCATCAACCTCCACAAGAATCACCGCTCCCAGTCCCCACTTCGACACCGCGGCCGCGCAGGGCAGGACAGCACAGGCCAGCGCGGGGCGCGAGCGTCACACTACAACCGCCGAGGCGGGCGGCTGCAGCCCAGTTCCAGAGTCGGCCGCTCTCCCTTGATACAACGTACATCGTACAAATTGTACGGCACCGTACCTGCAACGCTTCGCGAGTGGCCTTCGCCAGCGCCTGGCCGATGGACACCACCAGCACGCCGAACATGATCATTCCACCCACCATCGCGACATTCGCAATCACCTGCTCCGGCAGACTGCGCGGCTGGAAGTCGCCAAAGCCGGTGGTGGTGGCCTGGGGGTTGCGCCGGGGGGCACGGGCTCACGTGCGTTCGGAGAAGAGTGTTGTGGGTGGTGTTGTGGGTGGTGTTGTGGGTGGTGTTGTGGGTGGTGTTGTGGGTGGTGTTGTGGGTGGTGTTGTGGGTGGTGTTGTGGGTGCGCACAAGGCAGGCGCGAACGGGTGGTTGAAAGCAACGGCCTCGCTGGCAGATGGACCAGGGGCAATGGGCAATGGGCAACTAGCGGGGGTGTTGTTGAGCGAACGCAAGGCTGACTACGTCCCACAACGTCAACGTTGTACGGCCGTCCTCCAGGTCCACAACCAGCGCGGGCTGCCAGAACAGCACGGCGGAATCCCCTACACAAGGGCGTCGTACCGCCGTTCCGTCGTACCGTTACGATCATCCAGTACACGGCACAATACCACTGGTAGATGGGGGAGGCTTCCGGGACGTTGACCCAGTTTACCGCCGTCATCCAGCTGTTTTCGTAGCCCTGTCCAAAGGAGGGGGGTTGTCACCTTGTCAAGAGCGGCGGGAGTCCAAAAGGGTGTGTTTAGAAAAGGAACACGCCCGACCGAGCCCAGGCCCAAACGTGTGTGTGTGTGTGTGTGTGTAAAAGAGAACTGAGCCGCGAGAAGCGAAGTCCAGCGTATCAGGTGTGTGTGTGTGTGTGTGTGTGTGTGTGTGTGTGTGTGTGTGTGTGTGTGTGTCAATCGTGTGCACCAACGCGTCAAGAGGCCCGTATGCCCCCCGCCCCCCGGATCCGGAGCGGTGGGGATCCGGGGGCGAGAGCCCGGGTGCCTACCGGTGGGGTGGACGGGGTGCAGGACTGGGGGTCCCGGCTGGGGCTGCGGTAACCCACGACCGGAGCTCAGTGTTGCGGGGGGCAGAAGGTGAAGGGGTAGAGGTCATGTCGCTGTCTTCCCGCCGGGTGCCACGCCGTACCTCCTCCTCTCCTTGGGGCTCTGTGCTTCGGAACCCCTCCGGCCCATACCTGGCCCCCCTCCCACCTCGCCTGGCCCCCTCCCACCTCGCCTACCCTCCTCCCACCTCGCCTTTCCTTTATCACCCCCTCCCTCCTCGGCTTTTCTTTTCCCTCCAACCTCGGCTTCTCTCTTCTTTTTGCCTCCCGCCCAACTCAGCTCTGCTTTTCTTTCAACCCCTCCCACCTCGAAGTAGGCGCACAAGATCATCATGCATGCGAACAAGTTGATGGCCACCGCCAGCTGGTACGCCAGCAGGATGGAGTAGATGACGGTGACGGACAGCCACCGCGCCAACCAGCTGTCCTGGAACCGACCCGACAGGGAGTCCATGTACACCACCTGCGGGGCGGAGGCGGTGGAGGAGGCGGTGGAGGCGGTGGCCGTAGCATCAGCAGTAGCAGGTGCGGGTTGGCAACAGCTGTCATGGGACTTGAACAGCAGCAGTAGCAGTAGCAGAGATATTATCAGAGATGTAGCAGCAACAGTCGCAGTCCACAGCATCTACTGTAGCATTATTGATGATAAGTGTCAGTCGCACGACGACAGCGCCAGTGGTTGCGGTTCAGCGGTGCAGAGCCAGCAAGGCCGCGTTGGTGATGAAGTTGTGACTATCCATCGTGTCGGCGGTGGTGCCACTGCCGCTACTGCTACTGCTGCGCCTGCCGATGGGCTGTGTTTCTCCCGCCGAAGATAACGAGCTCAGCTGTGCTTAACCGCACGCGGAGGTGCAACTCCGGACGCAACGCTTCCTCCGCCGCCGCAGCCAGACGCCATACACGCCCGTGCTCCCAATACCCACCCTTGCCGTACCCCTCCCCTTCGTACCCCTGCCGTACCTTTGTGATGCTGAGCAGCCGCACCATTCGCAGCAGCCGCAGCAGTGACAAGCAATTGACCCAGCCCTTGTTGAGTTGGAAGTGGCCCTGGCCCGCGAGTACGACGATCAGGTACAGCAGCGGTACGGACGCCACGAAGTCCAGCCAGAACTTGCCGTATCGGACGTACAGCCCCGCCACCAGGCGACCGTCCACCACGGTGCGTTTACGGATGCCGTTGGTGGCCACCACGCCGATCTGGGGCCCGGATAGGGGCGTGGAAGTTGGGGGCGTGGAAGTTGGGGGCGTGCAAGTTGGGGTCAAAGAGAACGAAACCCAAGCCCGGCCCTTTCCCCGGGAGTTGCGAGACACGAGACGTAACAGGGAGGGAAAGGAATGACTGGGAAGAAATAACTGGGAGGGAAACGACTGGGAGGAAGAAAATGGGAGGAGATAAGTGGAAGGTACACACATCAGACGTTCATAGTTTGCGGGGTGTGGACGTGTACCCAGGAAGCCCGTCGCCAGCTTTGCCCGCGCTTGACCCATCGCCGCAGCCGAGCCGCCCATCCATGGGGCGCGTGTGAGCCATCCAGGCGGCGAAGGGCTGCACTGCGTTGGGAGCTCCGCCCGGCCCTTGCGGCTGGTCCGTGTCTCGGCGACCCACGGACAAACCCCGGACACACCGCCCATCCGCATCGCTGCCTAGAGCCCTTGGCTGCATGGCAGCGCCGTCTCATCCTACGGTCCCTGCACCATGCAGAGGCATGGCTGCTGCGACGGTTTGCTTGCGAGAAAACAAACGGGTGTACCCTACCCCACCCTGCCCTACCCTGCCCTACCTGGAAGCCGAGCAGTACGTTCAAGAAGTACAGCACGCCGCCCACCAGGTCGCTGCTCGTGCACCCGGAGCTCAGCTTGCCGTACTCAGCCGTACAGAAGGCAACCTGCGTGCCATCCGCAGCCGAAAGCGTCCGTCAGCGGGCGGACGTTCTTGCGCACGCCGGGGTGTGGCGGTGTGGGATGCAGCCCTCATCTACCTCTGAGAAATATGCCTTCCCTGCATCCGCTGGAAAGCAGTAGTGGGCAGTGGGATGCAGCCGCCCACCGGCCTCGCCTACGCCAGCGCCGCACCCCACACTCCGTTTGAGATTTCCCAGCGCTTGCAGGGAGCCACTGATGCGTGCCCATCGCCGCCGAACCCAATTCAAAACCCCGTCCCATCCCCATCCCCACGCCCTTGTTCCCTGACGCGCTGATTTCCAGACACACCGCGCGCCCGCCCGGTCCAACGCGCAACGGCCCGCCCGCTCTGCCACTCACGTTCATGGGCACCCAGAAGGCGGTGTACGTCAGATCCAGCGCTAGGATCCCAAACGTCCACAATACGGCAAACAGATTGTACGGTTGGATCACGGGCATGAAGAATATCGACAGCCGCCTGCGCGGGTGGATAAACACGGTCTCGCTTCTGCTCTTCTGTTGGCAACGGTCAGCCGGAGCACCGGTCACGATTACCGCACACACCCGCACCCGTAGCGCTGCCGGCGGCCCTCACTCCCGTTGTCAGGAGCGCCGGTTGTTTCGCATAGTATAAACCATCATTGGATTTTCAGGTCCTGGGGCTTTTTCAACGGTTGACGTTGTTTGGTGGGGGACGAGCGGCCACGCCGTCCGCTCCGCAAAACCTCGTCCGAGGGCATCCCCCGATTTCATTTCCCCCGATGCGTCCACACCCGCAAAATGGTGACCGTTACCAAGGAAAACCTCCCGTAGCGAAGATCGGCGGGAACCCCCAAACAGCGCCAGGAGCGGGACTCACTCCCGCTTGCCCGCGAGTTGATCCGCACTGTCGGCCCTCTCCGCGGCGCCGGGGCCAGCGGCGGCGGAACTGGGCTCGTCGTCCCGGTTTCCCGCCGCAAGGGAGCTGCGCAGGAAATCGCCTGGCGTGTAGCCGCTCCTGGGGGTCCGACCAAGAGAAAGGAGGTGGGCGGGATCGGGCGTTGTGATGAAAGCCCCGAGCGGCGTCTGGGCTGCAGGCGGCAGCCGTTTGCGGGGGCGTCAATTACATCTCTACCTCAAGACAATCCTGGGCGTTGAAGAATTGAGAGGAGAAGCACACGAGAGGGGGCGCCATCCGCCAGGGTGAAGGGTGAAGGAACTCAGGCTGTGGCGAAAGTGCTGTTGCGGTTTCTTTTGCCGCCAAGCAGCTACCGTGTGAACAGCAGCCCGCAGCCCGCAGCCCCAGCCCAACGACCCTGAAATCTCTCCCATGGACGCATCGCTGTCCCCCGGCAAAAACACACCCACCTTCCCCCCTCCCCCGACAAAACACACTCACTGCCAGAAGTGCCCGTCCATGGCCCCCAACAGCTTCGTCCAGGCCGCGGGGGGGATATCCACGTGGCGCGCCAGCAGTGCCACAAGGCCCTGGTCCTCTGCGGCGTCAGCCCACGGGTCCACAGCGCGGGGGGAGAGTCGGGCGGCGAGGAGGGCCGCCAGGCTAGAGTCCCGTGGGTCGGGGAGAGTGTCACGGAGGGCGCTTGCGACTAGGTGCAGAGGCTCGCGCAGGTGATCCCCCGGGCAGTGGTCCGGGGCGTGGTGGGGTGGATGGTGGCGGATGCGAGGGCACACCCAGCCCGCGAGCCCCGTGGGCTGGGTGCAGCTCGAGCCGCTGTCAAGGGAGGGCGCTGCGCCGACCGCGGCGGCACAGATGCCGTGCGGCACAAGTCGGCAGGGCGGCATGGAGACTGCGCGCATATGTCTTCCGGTACAGGCTGTGGTGCGTGCGGTACGGCAGGAGTACGGTACGACGTCAGGGACTGCTCAAAGACAGTGACTGCGGGCGCTGTGGGAGCGACCCGTGGGTGATCCCGATGATCCCGATGGATGAGGGTGCAGGCGCGCGGCGGCCTGTGCTCGCTCGCCCCTTCCAACCAGGCACACCAATACACTGCAGAGAGAGAGAGCGCGCTCTGTTGATATACTGGCCCAAATCGAACGAGTCAATGAAACGCCCCCTGCCCACATCGCGCCCGGAGATCTAGGTCCAGTTGAGCACGGACTGCAGGTCTTTCACCGCTTAGATAAAAACGGTGTGACGTTTGGTGATGACACGCGGCCCTCCCAGGACTGCCGCTTCCGAGCGCCGTAACAAGCTGTCAAGCAAGTGTCATGCCTCGCAGCCTGCACGAATCGGAGGTCTCCCAGGGAGGGCGGTCCGATCGCACGTGGCCCTTCCCGCTGCCGCATCCGCTGACGCCTGGCAGCATCACCCATCACCCCGCCCCGAGCCGGTCCGAGGAAGTGCAAGCGCCGCGCCAGTGCGTGGGGCGACGATGTGGGTCGCAGCCGATGTGGGTCGCAGCCGATGTGGGTCGCAGCCGATGTGGGTCGCACCTTCATTGATGTAGTCCTGCGCGTCGGAGCGTTTGACGAGTGTATTACTCAGCCAGTTCGCCTGCAGGCGACCTATATCGATTAGCTGCTTGCCGCTCTGCTGCAGCTTCATCACAATGCTGGTGCGACCCAGGGCGCCCGACGGGCCACCGCCGCGGGTGACGCGCGCGAGGCGGGAGGTGCTCGCGTGGCTGAGGGTGCCGCTGCCTCCGCCGCCCCCGCCGCCGTCGCGCGCAACGGGGCTGCCGCCGAGGCCGGCGGAGCCGCCGCCACGCAGCAGGCTGCCGCCGCCGCGCCCGGCGGCAGCGGCAGCGCCAGCACCAGCGCCGCCGTTAGCGCTGGGCTGCCGCTCATCTTCGGGCACCGGTCTCAGTTCCGTGGACCGGCGGCTCTACCGGAATTAGGGGAATGGGATGCGGGGTGTGGTGGGGGGGTCGGGGTGGCGAGCGGAATACGTGATTCAACAGAGGGTGGCTTCTCCGACGTCAGCTTTCTTTTTTCAGCGGGCAGCATGGAGGAGGAAAGGCACAGCGTGCCTCAAAGCTGCTGGAGGGGGGCCTGCCATGTCGGGCATGTACGTGAGGGAAGGTGCGACGGTTGAGGAAAGACGCAGCTTCCAGCAGGTGCGTTCAAGAACAGCCAAGCCCCTGGCACCGATACCACAAAGAATTCCTGAGCATGTAAGCTAGGCGACATACGTGCACACAGTTCCTCTGGGGAATGTGCAGATGGAGCGGTTAAGCCTGTCGTGTGAGGCGGACATGACATTGCACGCTGGTCATAACGACTCGGCCCTGGCCATACCGTGCCAATCTTAAGAAGCTCCTCCTCAAAGCTACATATGGTCAGGTTACCTTGCCACGACGTGGCAAGTCACCGAACCCTCAATCCTACCTACAGATATCAAGGTTACGCTGCAATCCACATACTTACCGACATTTTATACCTGTCTGCTGCTACTGGACCTCTGGCGACCCTGAAGGCTTCCCAAACGCCACCCTCTCTCTTCTTGGCCGTCCTTAACGAAAATAAATTATCAGCATGTGCACTTTTGGAAATATTAACAATCACATTGCGCACCAATACGCCCTAGACACAACGCCGGTGTGGCGAGGGTGTCAAGCATATGCCCCATAAGTTTTCAGCACAGCTCCAAACATATTATGTTGTTTTATTGAAGACTACTTTTGCTGCAAATGGATCACCTAGAGCGCCGCAACGCTCGGCGATACGTTTTCATCGTGATAGTTCGTAGAGGCACCTCATCGTACTGCATTCGCAAGGTCAAATAGAGTGTGCAGCCCTGGATAACTTAGGGCAAATGGTCAGGATTCTGGAGACAAGCGTTCCAGTCATACAACGGGCGAGTACCGGTAACGAACTTCCACTCCTTTCGTAATCAGAGCACGTGAAATATGCGGGGCTTTCAGATTGTTATGATAATGATAAGAGGGTATTGCGACGCAGGTATAACCTCCAATCTCTGTCCCTTTTTCCTTTGCGCACCAGATCTCTATCAGAAACAACAAATATCAGCAGTTCCCGTCCATCCACCCCAATGACAAAGCCTGCTTAGCATAAAAAGCACCTGGGGGATAACGTCCAAATCCATTACGCCAGCGCAACGCTTCCATCTAGCCCACGGACTGACAACCTCCAATCACTGCACCTCCGGAATCTCCCGCGGTGCCCCTGCACCGGCAGCGTCTGACTCTGTTTGCGTACCTTCGTTCTGTTTTTGTTGGCCGGCCTGCTTTTGTTGGGCGGCCGGCCTGCTGCCACGACCTCCCCGACCGCGGCCGCCTTTCCCCTTACCGCCCCGTCCGCTCCCGGCCTGCCTTCTCTCCCCAAGGAGCACCGAATCATCGTCACCCACGTCCCCGAACAAATCCCCGAAAGGGTTGGGATACTCCTGCGGCAGTTCGTCCGGGTCGTCATCCACTTCGTCGTACTCGTCCTCTTCGCCCTCTTCATCCTCCTCCGCGCCGCCCTCATCTTCCCCACCACCTGCGGGGCAGCCACACGACCAAACACATGGGATGCGGCGGGCAACACGCAGTACCTCTGATCAGCCAACAGCCCCGCACAGTTCATGACACAGCGTTTCGTGTGTGAGTCAATGGGCATACGGCTGAATCCCCGCCACCCCCGAGACTGGTACCTTCGAGCTCGTGTGCTTCCGCCGCCAGGGCGGGCCGCGCTCCCGGCACCAGCTCAGACTGCGCGTGTGCGTTATTGGAGGGACGGGCGTGCACAGTTGGGCGAGGAACTTGTTATAGTGCACCCAATCAACTGTGTTTGGTTGTCGTCAGCGCTCTTTTGCTTGCAAATGTGGTAGGCTACAAGCAGAGACCACCGGCAGTTGCGAACACCGGTAGGGGGCTCGAGGATAAGACCCCGACCCGTGAACATCCGACACAGCAATCGGTGATGGCCGGATTGGAACCTAGGAGAACCCCTCCATGGCGCCGCCGTCGGTGGCGCAACGGCTTCGCCGCTTCCGGCTGGCTCTCATTATCTGCCTCGCAAGTACCGGTATCCATTATTTTCAAGACCTCGCGGTGTCCGTGTACGGTGCAGTGCCGTTGTCAATTGAAGCCTATCCCAGCTTCCCAGGCTGGGTTTGGTTTGCATGCCGTACACATACTTGGTTGGCATGCCGTACACATACACACACACACACACACCTCGATCTCTGTACGGTATCGCTCCACCTCCTCACGCCCGATGACCCGCACCACGAGGTCCGCCTCCTCCTCGCTGTCGTCGTACACGAACCGTACCTCGGGCGTCCGCCGGAGGCGCACACGTTGGCCGATCAGGCGCCGTACATAACTGTGGAGGGAGGGAGGGAGGCAGCGCGAGCAATGGCCTAGGTATACGACTGTACGACACAGTACCGCAGTAGATCAGATGGAGCGGCACGTTGAAGCGTGGAACCGACCAGGTTGCCGTACGTGATGCGGAGCGACACACATTGCGGCTTTGTGTTGCAGGGTTGCCCGCAGCTCAATGCCGGCTGCATGGCACCCCACCACACCGCACCGCACCGCATCGGCAGGTAACCACCGGCGAACTGGGTGACAGAGCGCCGGGTGGAGCCCGGAGCGGGCTTTGTGGGGCGCGGTCGGCAGCCGACCGACCTTGCGCCGTACATGCCGTGCACTTACGGTTCTAGCCGTACGAGGTTCTGCATGGCCACGCGCTTGCCGTAATCATCGCTATACACCGAGATGTACACCTTCACGACCTGAAGCAGCAGCAGAAGCAGCAGCAAAAGAGACCCAGGACGTTGAAAGAGGGAATAGTAAAAGTTTGAAAGGGCTGTGCAGACTGCGCTTGAGGGTAAAAGGGACGGAGGACCTTGTCCGAAGGGCCGCCCAGATGGGACGTCATGGGGCATAAATTGAGAAAAATAAATAAACCCGAAGAACGAACCCGTGGGACGGCGTCATGGGGAGGGCGACACCTGGTTGGGTTTCAGGACGATGGACTTAATTACTATCTTACTGCATGGTTGGCAGCCGACCTGCTTGCCTGCCTGTCGGCCTGCCTGCCCGACCTGTTTGCCTGCAGGCCGGCGTGGCGAAGCGGCGTGCTGCCTTCCTATCTCGCCTCCTCCGCGTTCCGTGTTCCTACCATTCCCCCTCCTCGCCGCGTAGCAGCAGCAGCCAACCCTGCGGCTCTGCCTCCTCCCTACCCCTGCCCCAACCCTCCCCAACGCGCCTGGAGGTCGTTGGATACATAGGTGTTGGTGATGCTGGCCACGGCCGACAGCGTGTCACCTCCGCCCTTGCGCTCCGGACAGATGGCCGCTTGGATCACCTGCAGAAACCCCGCCCCCGGGGGAAAGGGGTGATCGGGGGGATGAGAAGCAATTACCGGAATCAAAGCGCGGCGGGTTGTTGGCGCGGCCAAACAACCGGGTTGGAGACACTGCGAAGGCAGGGGGGGAGCCAGTATGGGCGTGGCCCAAACTCCCGATGTGGTGGGCGCGCCACCCGATATCACCGCCCTGACCCTAGAGCCCAGCCCGCAACTGGTAGCTCTCCTGAGGGCTAGGGCCACCCCGCGGTAGCCGCGGCAGCCGCAGCCAGCCAACAGCTGCCGCGAGGCGCCGATATCATGAAAGAGGCGATGCGGCACCCTTGGGTCGAGATGTCCAGCACGGGCGCCGGCTGGAGACCCCTGCCCCTGCAGCTTCAGCCCCTGCCCCTGCAGCTTCAGCCCCTGCGCCTGCAGCTTCAGCCCCTGCCCCTGCAGCTTCAGCCCCTGCCCCTGCAGCTTCAGCCCCTGCCCCTGCAGCTTCAGCCCCTGCCCCTGCAGCTTCAGCCCCTGCGCCTGCAGCTTCAGCCCCTGCCCCTGCAGCTTCAGCCCCTGCAGCCCCTGCAGCTTCAGCCCCTGCCCCTGCAGCTTCAGCCCCTGCCCCTGCAGCTTCAGCCCCTGCCCCTGCAGCTTCAGCCCCTGGCCCGTGACGCCGGCCTCACCGGGTCGTACACGAACAAGTCGCCGACCTCCCGTTGGATCTGGCTGGCCACCCGCGCCACGCGCCGGGGGTGTGCCTGTCGTTTGGCGGCAGCGGCGGGATGCGCGGAACGAGGTTTAGGGTGGGCAGGGCCGCTTTCCTTGCTTCGTGGTGGTGAGATGCGTGTCACGGTTGGGTTGCGCGGTTGCGTGTGCGATAGGTTTGGGGTGCTGGAAGGTGTGGGTCGTAGTTGCGAGCGCAAGTGTTGACACACAAACCGTTGGGAAGGGAACGGGTATGAGTACGGGGCGCAGGTCCCGCGGCGTCCCCGGAAGGACGCTGTTCTGAGGGCTGTCGCATATCCCAGGCGGGTAAGTTGTGCACTAAGGTGTCGTACTCACGACGGACTCACCATACAAACAACCTGCAGGCGTTCACATCTGCCGACGCAATTTTTGCGAATTCCTGCAGGGTGGGAACGTGCCCGTTTGGTAGAAGCACGACCACTTCTTGCCTGCCCATGCTTCCGTCAAACCTTGACCACAGGCCGTCACGGCACCCAGGACTCGCAAGGGACAATCCTAGAATTCAGATAAGATATCAGCAACCCATCATTTTTTTCAATTGTTTGGCACATGCTCTCTGTCTTACCGGGGCACAGAGGAGGTCGGAAGCGTGCGCAACTTGGCGGCGCGCATGTTGCAGACGGAGACGCCTGCATGATGCATGGCCGTGTTCCTAGGTTCCCTAAAGTCCAAGCATAGCTCATGCTTTTAAATTCCTGGTTGAATGGACCTCCTTGTGGCTATGTTAACAAGAGAAGCAGCTCAAATGCTAGCCCATACAAATTCGTCAATATTCGTCAAAGTTTGGCCGCTGGTTGTTAATAATAATATTACAGGCCGAAAATGAAACACCTTCAGCATACTCGACTGCTTAACTTCCGTGGGCCTTATCAGAGCATCTGTCATTCACTTGTTGTTGCTGTTTCCACCGGGTGCATTTTGACAGATTATTATACGTCATTGGTGACACACCATCCTGAATGCCTTAGTGTCAGGCAAGGAATTTTGTGTTCATCCTGATCGCGGAAGATTCTCCAGCTCACAACATATAGTTCCTTTGAATATTGACCTGACAGCAATTGCCGAAGGATGCTGCACCGGGCGCCCCTGCCAGCCTCAATCGGCGAAAAACCGCCGCGTCGCGCTCGGCTTGCTCGCGGCGCTGCGCCAACGACGCGTCGCTCTTGCGTCGCTGTGTTCGCAAACGCTCGTCCGAACACCATAAAATTGTTCTCCCCATCAAAGGTGAGCGAATGCGATGGCTGGCACCAGCACTGCCAATCATGCTCCGCTGGTCCCTGCTGACCCCAGTGGCCCCGCGCTCCGCCCTCACCGCCTGGCCACAGATCAACCTCTTCCTGCGGGTTGTGCGGCGGCGCGAGGACGGATATCATGACCTGGCGTCCCTGTTTCACGTAAGTACGTCAGCGCGTGCATCCACGTCACGATTGGGTCGGTAACCAAATGCCCCGACCGCGTCCAGCGGCTCGTGGCTCCCTCCCCAAAAGCCAACGGATCACGGCTGGCTGGCAGACTCCGTTGTTGACTCACATATGGGGGCGGTGCGGCGTGCCCGTGCCTCCGGGACGGGTGTCTCCCCGACCACATGCGCCTGTGGGGCTTTTAAGAATGGGCCAGCCAGCCGGTGGCCGGGGGATGCCGGCGCGCGCACCGTCAGCTCAGCAGTTGGGCGCTGCTGTGCTGGAGCGTGTCGGGCTGCCCGGTGGAGGCGGGCCCCAGGAGATGTACGGGGCCGACCTGGGGGGCCGACCTGGGGGGCCGACCTGGGGGGCCGACCTGGGGGCCCGTCGACTCGCCGATTTAAGAAGTACAGGCCCCAGGACCACCCTGCCGTGACCTCCTGGGCAACCTGGGCCCAGTTCCTTGTTCGCCCTCTTCAGTGTTTGAGTTCCTCCCGATATATGTATCCTCCCGCCCCTCCCCGGCCTCCCCTTCCCTCCGCCTCCAGGTGATCGACCTGGGGGACCACATGGAGTTCACCACCCTGCCGTACGCAACCGCGGACACCCTGGAGTGCTCGGACCCCACCATCCCCTCGGACGACTCCAACCTGGTCATCAAGGTGGGGGCAGGAGGAGAGGGAGGGCGGAGGAGAGGAGGGTGCAGGGGTGTGTAGCGGGGACCGGAGGACGGAGGGTGGAGGCGCGTGTAGCGGGGGACGTGGCTGCGCCGCCCGTTGCAGCCCCGGACGGGACTGGGGCGGCGGGCCGCTGCCGAGACACCGCACGCCTGGCCGCGCCGTGGAGGGGGTTTTGGAGCGGGCAGATGCTGGCTTGACCCCATCCTGACGCGCTCGTCCCAACGGCCGACTTCCGACTGCCGTCCCCCGGCCCCTGCACGCCCCATGCTTAAATTGGGGTTTTCCCTTCCGCGTGCTCTCCTGCACGGCACGGCCCTCCCATGGCCTCCCATGACCTCCCATGGCCTCCCATGGCCCCCTTTGCCCCGCCATGCTCTCTCGCCCGCCCGCCCTCCTCAGGCCCTGAACCTGTACCGTCGAAAGACCCTTCAGACCATGTACTACCACGTCAAGCTCGTCAAGCGCGTGCCGCACGGCGCGGGGCTGGGCGGCGGCAGCGGCAACGCCGCCACCACGCTCTACGCTGCCAACAGCCTGTTGGGCAGCCCCGCCAGCAATGAAGACCTCTTGGAGTGGAGCGGCGAGATCGGGTCCGACATCTCGGTGTTCTTCTCCAACGGGGCCGCGTACTGCACTGGACGGGGCGAGGTGGTGGAGGATGTGCCGCCGCCGGTGCCCCTGGACACGCCGATGCTGCTGGTAGGCGGGGAGGGGCGGGGCAGGGCGGGGAGGGGCGGGGAGGGGGGCGGCTGAGCTCCCGACACCGTGGAGACCGGCGCTACAGGTGCAGTACAGGTGCAGTACAGATGCAGTGCAGTTGCGGATGCTCCCTGCTGGTGGGGCAGGGAACGCGTGGAGGGGGGCGGCTGTGGAGCGGGCAGACGAAGCGGGCTGGAGGGGCCCGATATCCAAGCAGAGAGGAAACAACTAGCGGAACCAGGACAGGCTCCGGAACCAGGACAGGCTCCAGAAACAGGACAGGCTCCGGATCAGGACAGGCTCCGGAACCAGGGCAGGCTCCGGAACCAGGACAGGCTCCGGAACCAGGACAGGTTCCAGAAACAGGACAGGCTCCGGATCAGGACAGGCTCCGGAACCAGGGCAGGGTCCGGAACCAGGACAGGCTCCGGAACCAGGACAGGCTCCAGAAACAGGACAGGCTCCGGATCAGGACAGGGCTCCGGAACCAGGGCAGGCTCCGGAACCAGGACAGGCTCCGGAACCAGGACAGGCTCCAGAAACAGGACAGGCTCCGGATCAGGACAGGCTCCGGAAACAGGACAGGCTCCCGAACCAGGACAGGCTCCGGAACCAGGACAGGCTCCAGAAACAGGACAGGCTCCGGATCAGGACAGGCTCCGGAACCAGGGCAGGGTCCGGAACCAGGACATGCTCCAGAAACAGGACAGGCTCCGGATCAGGACAGGCTCCGGAACCAGGGCAGGCTCCGGAAACAGGGCGGTGACCAGCGCTGTTATTCGGGTAGGAAGCAACGGAAAGGCGAGGTCAAGGGCGAGGTCAGCGGGGTGAGCGGAAGGAGGATTGAACAGAGAGAAGCGGAACGAAGGATCAGCGACCAGGGAGCACCCGGGTGGGGTCTGGGAGCGGGTTTCGGAGCCAGGTAGCATGCAGCGCGACGGCGGGGGGAGCGGCACCTACGACAGCTACGACAGCTACGACAAGACTGCCTACCTCTACCCCGGGGAGCGGATTGAGCGCCGGCGCTCGGCCTTCTGATGCTCCACCGGCCGAGCGGTCTCCGTCGTCCGGTTGGGGACTCAGCCGGGGGCGGTCCAACCCGGGGGCGGTCCAACCCGGAGGCTGTCATCCCCGACCTCGCTCGCGGTCTGCAGGCCTGCCGGTTGTGGGAGGCCTGCCGGCCTGCCGGCTGTAGGAGACCCGCGGGTCCAACTCGATTCAAGCCCCGTGTCTTCCCATGGGACCAGTGGGACCCTCAAATGCCCGCCCGCCCGCGGCACTGCTGCTGCAGTGCGCTCACCCTGCTGCTGCTGCTGCTGCTGCTTCGCTCCCCTTGGACGCCGCAGGTGAAGCCGCCGGTGGGCCTCAGCACCCCGCGGATATTCAAGTCGCTGGATCTGGGTCGCCGCTCGACCGCCGACCCACGGGTCTTGCTGTCGGACATCGCGGCGGCCAAGGGCGTTGACCAGGCCGCCGCGGTCAACGACCTGGAGCAGCCCGCATTTGACAAGTGAGTACGCGTTGGGTGGCGCGGGGTCGCGTCAGGCTGGCAGGCTAGGTGTGTTAAAGAGGACTGAGGCAGGCTAGGTGTGTGTGTGTGTGTGTGTGAGGAGGGGGGGCGGGAACGCCCGGCCCCTTTTATCGCGCGCAGAAACGAATCATGACCACCAGGCCATTGCCGTCCATCTGGACGCCCAGTTGGTGCCGTGACGTGCCACCTGGCCGGCGGTGTACCGGCGCTCCACCGGGGGAAGGGGTCCGCCGCCGCCGCCGTCGGGTTAGGTCGGCGACGCTTCGGCGCTTCCCCCCGGCGGTTTGGCTGTCCGGACCTGCAACCCGCACGCCCGGTAAGCGGTAACGGCGCGCTTGAGCTGCGGTTTGGTGTGCTGGACCCCTCGTGGCCGCTCCTTATCCTCACAACATCCAATCCAATCCAATCCGATCCAACCCAACCCAACCAATCCGATCCAATCCAACCCCTAGCCTGCCGGAGCTGGCGGCCTTGAAGCAGCGGCTGATCGACAGCGGCAAGTTCCGCTCCGTCTTTATGACAGGCAGCGGCTCAACCATCGTGTGCTTCGGCGCTGACGACGTGCCGGCCTTCCTACGGGATGACGAACAGTACAAGGTGCGCGGCACCGGGCTCATCGCGACAGCGCCCTCACGGCCCCAAATCAAGGGGCCCCGTGTGCCGACCGGTCCTAGGCTGGGCGGCGTGACGTCGTACAGTCGTACTCAGTGCAAAGTGCGCGGCAGCGCGGCACCACCTTGCAACACGGCGCGGCAGCCAGAGGCTTCTCGAGAGAGGGTCTATTGCAGGGACTTGAGTCCGCCGTTGTTACACACCTCGACCCGGGAGGAGGACAGGACTCAGGGCTCATTGGTACCGTAGGGGACACGAGGGGCGGCACCGACCCACGGGTCGCTCGGCAATATCTCAAGTGCCGACTGGGATATTCGCGGGGTGCGCGTGTGTGAAGGGCAGGGCAGGGCGTCAAGAAGTACACCACACGGCGTCAAGGCCGTACTTCGCCGGGTGGCTCTTAACGTGTTGCCCTGGTTGCCCCCCTGCGCAGGACCTGTTCATTTCCCCTGCGCGGCTGATCACGCGGCAGCCGAACAGCTGGTACTCCCCCAGCGGTCTATGGACCGCCCCTTGAAGCGGTGCCGCGGGGACGGCCGCGAAGCAAAGCGATCCAGGGGAGGGGGAAGGCACCGGGGGGCCTGCCCTCT
Organism: Eudorina sp. 2006-703-Eu-15; assembly: GCA_003117195.1. Lineage (NCBI taxonomy): Eukaryota > Viridiplantae > Chlorophyta > Chlorophyceae > Chlamydomonadales > Volvocaceae > Eudorina > Eudorina sp. 2006-703-Eu-15. The sequence goes on along the minus strand of BDSI01000021.1, from coordinate 784,704 downwards.
CGTTGCACGGGCCCTGGGTCAGGGGGATGCTGGAGTGGGAATGCGGGATGCTCCTCGCCGGCCGGGGGTCTAGACCGGCGAGCTGGGGGAGCTGCCAGTGTATACTGGCGGAGCTGCCGGAGGAGCAGCCTCGCCATCGGCCCAGGTCTCACTTCAGAGTCGGACAAACATGTCCTGGCGGACGGGACGTTTCAGGGGCGCCTCTGCAGCGTTGCGCGAGGCGGCAGCCCCGCGGGCAATCGAACCAGGCATGCTGCCCGCCCGCCCCCAGTCGGCGCTTTACATCGTGCGGCGCGTGTGGAACCCACCCTGCCCGCAACCGGACGTCGACGAGCAGCACAGTGCGGTGCTGTGAGTACGTGGGCCTGATTTGGCAACGAGGGCCGCGCGAGCAGTTGCAGGTCTCGGTGTGGCGTGGTGCTGGGCGGCATGCAGGCGGAGCGGCGGGGCTGGTGGTGGTGGTGGTGGTTGGGCGCAGACGCTGGAGCGGATGCGTCGGGCCGATGACCGCAGCGGCTCGCACTGCAGGGGCAGGGGGACATCGCGACTCAGTCTGGCGCGCGCGCGCGAGCGTCTGGTCTGCATGGGGCCAGACCTGGTGCACTTCGCGCGCGCCGCGGCACGCGGCGATGCAGACATGCCGGCATGATGCCTCGATGCGTTGTACGTACCATCGAGGCACAGGACTCTTAGGCAGTGCAATCGGTGGCAACGTAGAGGCCTTAGGGGGCCGATCATGACCAGCCTGGACGCCAGCGGCGGGCTGTCCTCGGTCCGTCCCGGCCTCTCGCGGCTTTGGGTAACAGGCAGGCCCCAGGTGACCCGAGGCGAGGCGACTGTGGCTATTTGTCTCTATCCGGACGGCGACGTGATGCATGCAATGCATGCCGAGTTGTCGACTGCGCCTCTTGACTGCGCCTCTTGACTGCGCTTACTAATTTCACCGTTTTAAGGGCGAAGCGCGACATGGTGGGCGTTTTTGAACGGACGTTGCTGCCGCCGCTGCTGCAACGGCCTCTCGCAGTTCAGGCGCGCCGCGCTGCGCCACAAGCGGTCCTGTACGAGACACGGCAACACGGACGCAGTCGGCGACGATGAAAACGCGCTCCGCGCGTGCTGGACAGCGGCCGGAGGCAGCGAATGTTCCAGAACCCAAACAAGCGCCGCATCGCCCCATAGCACCACCTGCCCGGCCGCTGCACGGCCCTCACGGTCAGAATACCGTATGCGGCACGCATAAGACACAATCACCTGCCAACTGCACCGTGCCTGCAGGCCTCCTACCCGTACACGTTCCATGGGTCCGAGTCCAACAAACACAACCAACCGTCCGCCGCTAATCAAGCATGCATGCGCCTTGCGGCCCAGCCCAGCAGCTGTCATATCTGGTCTTGAGCCACCAGTCCATCATCCGGGGCACCGTTGTACTGACGGATAACCCAAGTACGCATACATGCACGCAGCGGCATAGCAGCAGCAGCAGCAGCAGCAGCCAACTCAAGAAGGCCGCTTCGCCGGGCCGCCCAGCCGCGCAGCATGCATTCGGGGATCGGGTATCGTCCATGGGAAAGGGTGTACGGCATGCCCTGCCGTACGAGCCAACCAAGCCCCGTGTCCCGGGAGCCGACAGTGTGGAGGCGAGACATCGTACGTTGTTGAGCGCGCACGGTGCGGCGAGAGCGTGCGTGCGAACGGACTCGCGTAGGGAATGCGTCGTGCTGGTGACAGCGCACCCGGCAGGCGCGCGCGCGCCGAACGGGTTCACCTGGGTTTGGGTTACAGCTGAGAGGCGGCCAGGGGCAGGCATGCCGGTTGAGGGAGGACAGCTGCGCTGAGCGCGCGCGCGCGCGGCCCGACCCAGCCGGCGTTAGGACGCTGAAGATGGAGAAACCAGCGGTCCCGGGGGCACACACACGCGCGAAAGGAACTCTGTCAGGGGCGCTGAACAAGTGTGACTGTGCCACAATTAGGACTACTCCGCGCAGGCCAAAAAGCGTCAGGCGCTGACCGATCTAACGCCTGCGCGCGCAGCTTCACGCGGCCCCAGGACAGCTTGGCAGGCAGTGCGGCCCGGGAGGAGCCCGCAAGCTGGCGCCGCTCGCGAATCCGCACCCCGCCCCGCAGTATCTACAGCACTGAAGGCCATTGTCGCGGGATGGACTTGACACCTGGAACGGATCGTACAACAGACGCTGTACGGCAGTACGGACGCGTCGCCGCGCCCCCGCAGTGCTTGATCTCAGCCGCAGCGGCAGGTCACGAGGGGCGCGCGCTCACAGATCGTCCAGGAAGCCGTCCCCGCCCCCTGGCCGCCGGCTCCCTGTCGGGCCGTTCTCCTTTTTCCGCAGCAGCTCCCGCTCACCGCGCTCCTTCTCCAGGAGCGCGTCCTTGAGTCGCTGCAGGGAAGCCTCCATCTCCGTTATCCTGGCCTTGTGCGCCACACTCTGCCGCTCCAGTTGCGCCGCGCCCTGGTCAACGTCACAGTGCGATGTGGATAAAGTGAACACAGCCCAGGCACAGCGACAGATACTTTGCGATTGGTGAGGGGCTCTACCCAGGCTCGGTCGCACAGGCTACCGGCTACCGGCCCCCCTTTCTGACGCGAGGAACGACCGGGGACCGTTCTGTTGTATGTACCCATGCAACAACCCGGCAAGTGCATGGACGGGCGCAGGGTGACCCCAGGCGGTGCGCCCGTCCTTCTTCAAGACCGTCCTGCCGGACAACTGACAACGGACAACCACCCTAACTCCGGAAGGAGGGGCCGCGGCTGACGTAACGCAATCCGACCCAAATCAGCCCTTGACACGCCCAGGTGCCGCAACAAGGCACGCCACCTGTCGGATCTCCCCCTGACCAACTTCTGTGTTGTTACACATGGGGATAGGATTCCAGGCCCTGCCCTGCTAAGGTTTTTGTCGTCGGCCAACTTGTGACTGATGACCCCTGCGCGCCGCGGCCCCTTCCTATGGCACACGCGCACCCGCGGCACCGGACCTGTGTCTTGAGCATGGCTATCTCGCCCTTGAGCTGCCCGATCTCCACGTCGCGCGCCAGCACCTTCTGGTTGGCGGCCGCCTCGCGAGCGGCCGCCTCCTGCACGCGCTGCTGCGCCTGCAGGGCGGGGCCGCCGCGGTGGGGCCGCGGGGTGGGTGCAAAACCCCCGGTTGCGCGTCACTTGCGGCCCTGCGAATCGGGTTACTGGGAATAGCGCAATGTCGCATCCCTGGCTTGCCGGCGCCTTTTCTCTCTTGCCAACTCGCTTGCCGCGTCGGAGCACAACACACATGCCATGCCAGGGCCGGTTTGGAAGCGCGCTGCGCCCTAAAAACACCCGTGATGCCATCAGCTGAACGTAAACTTTCCGCTTGGAGCTGCCACCTGGCAGCTATCTGGCTGCCACCTGGCTGCCACCTGGCGGTTGCGCTCAACTGCGCGCAAGGGGAGCCACGTAGTCGCCACTGGCTACCTCAGGGTACGATACAGACTGGGTGGCGACAGCAGCCACCCATGGCTTTCCCGACCGCCATTCCCCACTCAGGCCCGATGCGCCTCCTGCCGCTCCCCAGGCGCCCCAGGCCTCCTGCCCATCCCAGAGCACATCCGGAGGGAAGCCCACCTGCTCCTGGAAGCGGCCCGACCGCCTCGCATCCCTGACCATGCCGTTCGCTGCATGATTTGGGTCGGGCGGGTCTCTTTTCTATATAACCCAGCTCTTCGCGTGTCGAGAGAATCCGAGAATCAGTCCGAGCCAGCTCCCGCATCCGGCATCACACGCACACACACACACCCTTCCGCGGGGTATCACATGATGCCGGGCAGTCAACTCGGCCATTTTCCACGGCCATATCTACATTCGCCCACCCACCGGCTGAACCCCGCAACGCACTCCATCGCCTCCCCCACCTCTCCCACTTTGCCGGCCTTTCCAACCCCACCCACAACGCTTGGACCGGTGCCCCGCATGCATACGGGCATCCCGTCCGTGACCGGGATCGGTGGGGAGCCAACCTTTCCTCTGGCCCGCTACCCGGATCACACCCGCATTGTCCGCACATATGTCATTACCCCACCGGCCGATAGTACACTGGCGTCCCTTCCGTACCCTACCGTACGGCATCCCTGCCGCGTTCGTACGCGTCACTGCCTACAAATCCCTCCTTCCCCGCTTCTCATCCGTAGCCGCGCCACCACCATAGTAACCTGTTTGCTTTCATCCTGGTTGCTTTCACCTTGTTTAGTTACTGTATTCTTTCTTGCTCCCTTCCACTTTGCCTCACAACTTGCTTCCTTCCGCGTTCCCGCATGATGGACGACCGACGCTGCTTCCGTGGGGGCCATCACCATTTATTCGTCATACATTTCACAGGTCGGTAAAAAATCCGTTTGCGTGCGTCGTGCGTCTCCGTATCTAGTATTTGCGGTATGATTTTCCTTGCGGTGGTGGCGCGGCTGCCTTGTCCGCGCGCCTGCATATGGTAAGTTTTTTCCTCGCAGGTTCTATGGTAAGTATATTGATACCTGGGATCGGGCGGGCGGGCGGGTTGCAATTCTAAACACACATCCTGGGTGCTGCAAGGACTTGAGGAGGTTGAACAGCGGACTGCGAGGCGCAGACCGCCCGGGATGGGCTTCCGCCCAATCCCTTGAGGGGGCACAGCTGTCACCGATCCCCAGGGATCGGGCGCGCGCCCTTGGTTGAGAGCGAGGGGACAGAGGCCCCTTACGCCCCTTTCCCCCCTATCCGGGGGAGAGTGCTTCGGCGGTCTCCCGTATGGGGCGGGTTAGCGCCCCCGGCCAGCGTCGGCCCGGCAGATATGTAACGATTCACACACACACACACACACACACACACACACACACACACACACACACACACACACACACACACACACACACACAAATTCGCTGCCTAACTGCGACTCTCCCACACAGCTTGCCGTACATTTCATATCGTCCACAATCCTGACAAAACTGTCCAACCCCATAGTTCTGCCGCGCCACCACCATAGGTTTGCTTTGAAATTTGTCTATTGCTCCGCCACTGTTCGTTGTTCTCCTTGCTGACCGTCTCTTTCCCTGCCCGTGCTCATGTTGTCCCTGTCGGCCTGCTCCGTGGACTTCGGCGCCTACATCTCCACTTCTTCACATGTCCTCTAGGTCGGTATCATTAATATTAATTCGGTTCGGGTACTGCTGGGTCGCCAATTTCCTGCCGGGTCTTGTTTTGTTCTGCAACTTTTGTCGGTGGTGGCGCGGCTGCCTTGTTGCTGTTTTCATGTTTTCCAATTCTCAGGTTAATATGGTAAGTATATCGGAGGTTGGTTTGGGTCGGGCGGGTTGCATTTCTAAACACACACACACACACACACACACACATGCGGGTTGCATTTCTCACACATGCTCCAGGCAAGTATTGGGCGCTAATCTGCCTGTGCATGTCACGCACTCCTGCTCTGCCTGCCTAAGCAACACACACACACACACACACACACACATGCTCCACCCAGCCACCCCACCCCACCCCGCGCTCCCGTCACTTCCCCTGGACGCCCCGCGGCGACGCAACCCTGCCGTACCTCCTCAAGACGTTGGTAAAGCCGCTGGTGGTCCTCCCGCACCTTCCGCAGCGACTCCTCCAGGGACCGGATCGTGCCCTCGCGTTCCTCCGCGACCTGCCGCCAGTGCTGGCTTTGTTGCTGCTGCTGTTGCTGCTGCTGAGCCTGCGGGTGGCCGTTGTGCTGATCTGCCGCGGGCATAACGCCAATATGCTGTTCGACGGACGTTAGCGGCGGCGGTGGTGGTGGCTGTGGCGGCGGCGGCGGTGGTGGTGGCGGCGCCTGGTGCCGCTGGGAGGAAGGTGTGGGCCTGTCGCTGCTGCTGCGGTGCCGCGCCCGCTTGTGCCCTGAGCTGTTCCCGGCCCCCCCACCGCCGCCGCCGCCCGAACTGGTCGCGTTGGCGCGCTTGCGCTCATAGTCGGCCTTCATCATCACCTGCAAGCGGGAGGGCGTGCCCGCCCCGGGCTGCTGCGGCGGGCTGCTGACGGCGGCGTGCGCGGCCGCGGCATCGGCAAACTCCACGTACACACTGCCACGGAAGCTGTTTGTGGCTGCCTCGCGCCGCAATTTCACTCGCCGGATGCTGCAGGCGCCCCCGTGCGTGGGGGGATTATTCAAGTGGCGAACAGGCGCGGCGTCGTGTAAGGTTCGTGCAAGGGAACGAGCCGCGGCTGACAGAAAGGATTAAACATCAAAGTGGTGCTGACGATGCGCGCGGGGTGCTTGGTTGATCGCAGGCAAAGAGCCAGGAAGGAGGACAGGCTGCCGGGAAAGTGAAGGGCTCTGGAAAAGACCTAGTGCCGCCATACACGGGATGCAGCCGGAGGGACCTTGATGTTTTGGACCGTGGCATTCCGCATCTTCAGTTCCAACCATGACAGGCTTGGATGGGGCAATGGGGGAGAGGGGGTGCTCGTACCGGTCCGGGGACGGCCCCTGTCCGTACCATATGGACGACTGGGATACATCGGTTTAGCCGGCCCACATACATGCATGCATCTGTGCTCTGAGTGTCGCAGTATGTTGGGCCCCTTGTTCGGGCGCACGCGCTCGAGGGTCACAGAAGTAACCGTTGCATACACACCTGCCGTACGCGCCGAACAGGTCTCTGACATGCTCATCCGTGGTAGATTTTGGAAAGGGCTTCTGTGGATGCCCAACCGAACGGGGAGGAGGAAAGGTCTATCAGGCGCCTAGAAAGCTTCGCATGGTAAGGCAGCCAACAGCGAGACAGGCCTGGCATCTTTTGAGTGGACAAAGATTTAACCATTGTAATCTCACCGCATAAATTGTTCTGGCGTCGGCAGCTGAGTCGTCGGAAGGAAATGCCATTCCGGGCAGCAAAGAACTGTGGTGTCTGAACGCGCCCAAACGTCTATAATTCGTCGTGGATAAATGGAAGCAATTTTCTTTCTAGCATTGTGCTGCAGTGTATTTCCAACAGATGTCAATAAAGTTTAAAGTAAAAGCTGACTGAAAATGCAATCATCCCTGCATATCTGTCAACCTCCTATGTAAGGTGTAATCCATGTAACAACGTGCTGCAGTTTGAGCGGGTCGTTTGCGTTCGTAAACTGCAACAACGGGGGGGGCCCATGGAGAAAGTCGTCGTGCAAGTAGACCGGCTCAGACCGCCGCAAAGACCTCAGATGCGTAGCCATTATTGTATGCAACTCCGGTAGATGCATGTGTAAGAATGCTATCACAGGCCTTTCTTGACACGCAACGAACGGATTGCCCCAAACGTCGTTCAACTGCTCGGCCAGCTGCTGGGAACAGTTAGGCAAAGCCTTAAGACGGTGAAAGAAGTGCTGGAACCTAGGGTTTACGGTGAGAGATAGCTCTGGTTGGCGGAGCATGCTGCATGTTTATGTCAACTCGGAGGCCAATCAATTGAACGCCGCTGCAACCGACTTCTGCAGATGAGTGGTCTGACCACCGTCACTCGGAGGGCTGCAAATGGCTCTGGGCGTTCAAGGTGAGTGGGGAGACTGCCGCCTGGACGGAGCGCGCGGCCCCATCGCGCCACAGGTTTCCCGTCCCACGAACGAGACAAAACCTAGTTCGTGTAAATGGAATGGCTTACTTACCAGTCGACTTCACATGGGCTCGAGGGTTAGGCCTTCGCCTTGTGACGCCAGAGCGTTAGACATGCCCTTGCAGTAGCTATCCTGTTGCTGAGAGGCCGCTACTTCAGAATTTGCCTATGCTAAGCCTCGTGGCTTGCAACATGCGAGCTGTTCCTATCCGATGGAACACGGTGTAGGCGAGGTGATAGGTTGGCGAACGACTTTACCCCATGTCACAGCTCAAACTTACTGTGCGCCTGCCAAGTCTTTGCACCGCTCCGGCCACGCTTCTTTTCTCTACGTTCAGGCGGAACATTTACAGCGGCGACTTTGAGACTGATTCTGCCGACCATGCCAGCGGCTCGCAGCCACCGACCGGCGGCATCTTTAAAAATGCCGCATTTGAAATTCTCAAACAGGAAGAGCGTCTCATGACTTCAGGTCAGAGGGACGGGACGGGGTCACTTGCAAGTATCAGGTGTGTCTGGGCGTAGTGTCAGAGATGGCTTTTGCGTGCGGTCGCGTTGCGTGCAACAGCGCGCGGTCGTGCGCTTCCGTCTGGACAACATGCCTAACATAATCACCTTTGCTGCCCATGAACGTGCCTTACTGAGATTTCTCGGGCGTGCCTTGCCGCCGCCCCTCGACCGGACGGGCATCCTCGCCCCAGGCGAAATCACAAAGCTTGCGATGGAACGCAAGCTCCTTCGCTGCATGGGCAAGACCCCAGAGAACACCATGGCTTCAGCGCTGTACACGGAGGTTCGAAAAAAGGCGAGCACGACCGTTTTCATCAAGTAAGCCTTTCCGGGCGGGGACGCATGGTCGGGCGGAGGGCGCCGACTGGAGCTGGGGCGCACTGTCACCTGATACGCGGTTGCGGGCACTCCAAGCGGGGCGCTAGACGCCTGTGTGCCATAAAAAGGTCTACTGGATCCGTACTGGGTGCGCGGCATGTATGAGGCGCTTCACGGGGAGCATTGGTGGGCATGAGAGGAAAAAGACCGGCTGACCGGTGCCCTGCACGCGGGTGCCCTTGCCCCCATAAACTGTGTTCTCCTTCCCCCTTGCGCAGTAGCAAGTGCGCTTCACCTGTCATTCACACCTCATTCACCGCATGAATAACATAAAGAAGTTGAAGTCAAAAGTCTGCGCGCCTGATGTGGTCCGATCTGCTTCCCGACCGCCTGTGCCCCGCTGCAGGCCCAAGGAGGGCCTCTTCGGTCTGAAGGCCTGGCTGAGCGAGCCCTGGCTGCTGAACTGGCTCGCTCAGGAGGGCATCGACCCCGCCGATGTGCACGACCCGGGTGGTGCTGCTGAGCCGGTGTCCAAGAAGCTGCGGACCAGCTACAACGGCGCCGCCTCCCGTGGCGGCGGCGGAAACGGCTATTCACACCACCGCACATCGTCGAATGGGACGGCCCTACACCGTTCGGCTTCTGCTTCTGCTGGGTTGGCTGTGGCGGTCAGCGGTAGTGGTGGAGGCGGCGGCGCGCCCGTGGGAGGCACCGCCGGCCATCGGGCGTCTCTAAACGGCGGCCCCGCATCCGCCGGTGGGGCGGCCGCGTGTCGGGGCGCCCTCGCGAACCCCCCGGCTGCTGGGTTGGCGGCGGCGGCGGCGAACGGTGGGCGCGCCGGGACGACTAGCGGCATGACGGCCGGACCCGCGGGGGTCAACGGCGGCAGTGTGGCCGAGAGCGACGCGCTGAGCAGCCTTCATTTGCTGGTCGACGCCGCGGACGAAATCGAAGGGTAAGCGAATTGATCTTGAGGCTTGCGAAGCAATCCGAGGGTTTATCCTGGGCTCGTGTGTGTGTGTGTGTGTGTGTGTGTTACGAAAACAGAGCCGCGAGAAACGAAAAGTCCAGCTCGACCGTCGATGTATATGATACCACCCGGAACCTGGGCTTGTGTGTGTTTAATGAGAAGCCAACGCATAACCGCCCAGGCCCGGATACTTACCAAAACCTGCAAATTACTTACCAGAGCAGGAGTGCGTGGCATGCGAGGGGCCGATTAGCGCCCCAATATTTGCCCGTATGCGTATACAATATACCCATTGCCCGACCGATATTGTACATAAAAGGCGGCGGCGTAGGAAGAACGCTGTCGATTTGGCGCGCTTTTGGTATCGCCGCGTCGCGGAAGACTACCAGCTGGTGCGGGTCGGCTGCCTTGGCCACACAAACTCACACCACAATGTTGCGCGTGCGTGCGTGCGATCCTCGCTTGTGTGTGTGTGTGTGTGTGTGTGTGTGTGTGTGTGTTTTAGGCAGGCAGAACAGGAGCGTGTGTGTGCGCGCGTGCGTGTGGCTGTGCACCTGGGTGTGTACATAAGTACCCGCCTACAACAGATCTGTTGTAGGCGGGTATCTGTTGTAGGCAGGGTGCGAGATGGATTGACCCTGGGAAGTATGGATATGGCTGCACTGCATATCCGCCGTCTGTCCTTGTGTGCGTGTGCGCGCGGTCTGAGAATCGTTCCTGGCTCGCTGGAATTTCAGGGGACCCGAGGATGCGCCCCGGGCCGGCCAGAGGATGCTGCCCAGCCGCCGGCGTAGCGACGGGGTGCTTCGGCAGGCGTCCTTCCGACGGCAGCGGCCGCCGCTCAGCCGCGAGACGTCCCTACCGTCCATGATAGCGCGGGTCCGCGTGCGGGACGACTTTGAGGACGAGCAGGACGGGGTTGCCCCGGGGCAGGTGCCCGAGGATGCCGACGGCGAGGTGGGCGAGGGGGAGCAGCGGGACGACTCGCTGGGGTACACGGGCGATGACGGGGCGCTGCGGCGCGATGCGCTGCGGATGCTGCAGCTGCGGCAGCAGTCCTCGAATCGGCTGTACCAGCAAGGGCCGGGTCGGGTACCGCCGCCGCGGCCGCCGCAGGACGACCCGCAGATGGACCCGCACCTGCTGGACCCGCATGCGTTTCGGCAGCGTGCTCAGCACCACCTGCAGCACCACCACCACCACGACCACCCGCAGCAGCAATACTACTACCAGCAGCAGCAGCGGGGCGGGTTCGCAGCACGGGGCGCGGCTGAGCAAGCCGCCGGGGAGTGCAGCGACGAGGAACTGGAGCAGCAGCAACAGCACCAGGAGCAGCTGGAATTGGAGGAGGACGTGGAGGAGCGGGAGGACCAGCGGGCGCTGGACGGGACGGCTGAGGGACTGCGCCACGCGGACGAAGACGGAGGAGCGGGGCCGCGCACTGTCGTGTACCGCAGCGCGCGGGGCAGCCGGGGTGGGGGCCGGGGCGCCGCGGCGACAGGCCGGGGGCGCCGCGGGGGCGGCCGCGGACGAGGACGGGGGGCCCGGCCATCGGTCAGGGCGGAGGAGTCTGAGGACGAGGACGAAGGTCAGCAGCATGTGGACGAGGGTGAGGCGGTTGAGGACGGCAGCATGGGTGAGGAGGAGGCCGTGGAGGAGGAGGAAGAGGCGGAGGTGGAAGAGGCGCGGGTACAGGAGCGGGCCCCTGTGCGGCGACGCGGGACGTTGCCGCCGCGCCCGGGCGCGGACCGGCGCGGCTGTGGGGCCGGAGGGGTGCGGCAGTCGGGCGGGGCCGCGCAGCGTTGCCTAACCTCTGGCGGCGGCGGTGGCGGCAGCCGCAGGCTGCATCCCAACGTCTCGTTGCCTCCACGCATGGGCGGGTCACATGTGGGTCGGCTGCCGCCGCACATGGGCGGAAGCGGCTTCCCAGTGCAGATGCCGCTGATGCAGATGCCGCACGGAGCGCTGGGGCCCGGGCCGCATGGTCCGCCGCCCCTGCACCTGCTGCAGCGGATGCCGCCGCCCGGGGCCGGCATGGGTCCGAGGCGGCCACGGGGCCGCCCCGGCGCCGCCGTCAATCCCATGCTAGCCGCAGGCGCCGCCGGCCCCATGCCAGCCGGCGGTCCTCTCGGCCTGGGAGGACTTCACGGCATGGGCCCTGTAGCTCTCCATCAGGCCCACCTGAGTGCGATGATGGGTCCACAGGGGCTTGCGCCCATGCTGGGCCACATGGGTCTGGGTCCTGGGCTGGGCCCGATGGAGATGGGGACGCTGCCCGGGGACGCTGCTGGCGGGGGCGGCGGGCCCTGCGGCTACGGGCTGCCGCCGCGGCTGGCCCAGCTCGCGACGGCTTTGGGCCGCTCGCCAAAGCTGTCGGCGCAGCTGGTGGCGGTGCAGGAGAAGATTGCGGCGCTGAGCGGAGTCAAGGCGGAGGAGGAGGAGGGGCAGGAGGAGCAGGAGGTCGGGGACGCCGCGCCGCCGGAGGGGAGAGCGGGCGTGAAGGGCGAGCCGGGGGTGACGAAGAGGGAGGTGAGGCGGCGCACCAGCGGCAGCAGGGCGGCGGACGCGGCCGCCGACGCGACGGACGCCGACCCGTGGGTCAGTGGCGGCGTGGCAGATGCGCTTCCGTGTCGTGACTCGAAGACGGACGGCTCCCCGGGACCCGCCGGCGACTGCCCTGCTCCAGGCTCCCGCACCGGTCCGTCGGCGGGTGCATCCGACGCGCTGCCTCCCCGGCGGGGGACATCAGATGTCCACGGCACCGGCACGGCGGCGGCGGGGGCATCTGGGGCATCGGGGCCCGCACAGCATGACGAGGACCCACCGCGGCGCACCCTCCCGCCCACGTCGGCCGCCGGGACCGCAGCAGCCGCGGCTGGAGCTGGAGCGTCGGTGGCTGCGGTCCACGACGCGATGAACAGCCCCGACTCCCAACAGGCCGGGGGAGGCGCCGGTGAGCGCGCGTCGTCGGCCGCTGCCGAGGACGCTGGTAAGAGCCGGAGCGCGGAGAAGGCCGCGACGGCGCCGGGGCTGGCCGCGAGCCAGGCCGCAGCCGCGGGGCCGCGGGGCTTCAGCAGTCCCGGCGCCGCAGCCGCGGCGCAGGGCCATCAGACGATGTGCCCGCTGTCGCAGCTGACATTGCTGCAGCAGCAGCACCTGAAGCTGCTGCTGCCGGTGGAGGCCGCACGCCCCGGCGACATCCCCGACCCAGAGTCCATCAACCGCATCCTCCGGCAGGTGGGTTGTCCAACCAGCGAACGATTCTGTCAAATGGGTTCTCCAACCAAAACATTATGAAAAAACGCTTGGTTTTCCAACCCAACGCCTTCCATGATTGGGCTTTCCAACCAAATACCAAAAGCTTTCCCTAATGCGCGGAAGCTGAAAGGCGGGTCTCACTCGGGCCCATCGAGCTGTGCCCCGGGCCTACCCGCCTACCCGCCTACCCCTTATCCAAGATGTGTGGGCTTGCCTGGGGTGGCCCCTTCACGCGCACGTTTTGGGCCGCGTGCGCATGGATGGATGCCGGTGGAGTCGTGTGCGCTCAACGTGAACTGCGGGTTGATGCTTGTGCAGGTCCTGGATTTGGAGTCGCGCATGGGCGCACTGCACCCGGAGACGGGGCGGGCCTACGTGCTGCTCGCGCGGGTATTGGAGCACAAAGGAACCTGCTGGAGCCTTGCAATGGCGGAGCGCGCGCTGCTGCGCGCGTGGACCATTGTGGGCGTGGTGACAAGCACCAGCCGCCGCTCGTCGGAAGCGGGCGGTGGTGGCGGCGGCGGCGGCGCCTCGCAGCAGCAGCAGCAACAACAGCAACACCAGCAGCAGCCGCAAGCGGGCCCAGCAGCGGCGGCGGCGGGCGTGGCCGAGGCGGCGGCGGCGGAAGCTCCAGGGGACGTCCTCGGGCAGCTTCCCGACAGCTTCCACACCTTCCAGTACCTTCTCGAGCAGATCCGCTTGAAACAGGCCTACCTGCTGGACCAACAGGAGCAGCAGCTCGCGGGGCTGCTGCAGGTGGTGGCCATGGTGGGCGCCAACGCGGCCGCGACGCTCGCAGCTGGGCCGGCGGGAATGGGTCCAGCAAGTGGAGGCGGCGGCGCAGCGTCCGCGGCTGCGGCCGCGGCCGCGCTGGGCGGCTACATATTTGGCGGCCCCGGCCTGCCGCACGGCGTGTGCGGTCAGGACCCCTTTGGACCGACAGCAGGCATGCCGATGTGAATGCGCATGGCCGGCGCGGCGTGGAATGGGGGATGGGGCGCGGCGTGGAATGGGGGATGGGGCGCGGCAGCGGGATGGTTGCACCTGTTCGTGGGGACGTCATGGGTGGTCAAATCACCTCCCAACGGAGGAGGAGGAAGGAAACCCAAAAGAAACGCCTGGCTCAGAAACAAACCCGGGGCACACCCAAAGGTGATTTGGGTCGCTGGCGAAATGGGCAGCAGCGGGGGCCGGCAGTTTAGGCGGGCAGTGGAGTTCGGGCGCGGGACTGGGAAGTGCTAAGAGGCCCGGGAGAGGGTGGCTGAGCCTATCAGGTCGGAGTGGGGACGGTTGGGTCCCTAGCCAGCAAGCCAGCGGCTGCACGCCGGGCGGCCAGGGCCGTGCTCTGCTCTGAAGCGGTGCAACCGCACAGGCAGGGGTCGATTGGCAATCGGTCGGATGAGATGGGATGGGGCAACAGAGCGTTGACATCTAGCGGGGTACAGGCCTGCCATACGGCAACGAAGGAAAAGTGGCTGGTCGTTGGTATCGGTGGTGGTGTGCGGCCGCTGTTGGCTGTTTGCACGCGCTTGTGTGGGGGCTGCAAGACCGCGGCTTGGGGCAGTGGTGCCCAAGGGCCTTGCTGCTGGCAGCTAGAACAAACACGTCAAGCGTCAAGCCCTGCAGGGCTTTGTTTACATGCGTTCCTCTTGATGCACGGTTCCCCATCCTGAACTGTTGAGTGCGTGCGGGGCGGGGGATGGGTGTGCAGCCCTACCGCAATCCCACTGCCCTGGCCGCCCCAACGCGGGCGCGGCAGCGGCGTTGTCAGCGGGGCGGGTTCTGCTTCATGGAGGTCCCCTGGCGTGGGGCCAGGCGGCGATGGAATGGATGGGGCCGACGACACCGCACATCTGACTGCCGCTACCCGCCGTCTGCCTTTGGCTGACTGCTTCGTTGGTCTGGAGGCCCGCATGCCGATCAACGCGAATCGCACGTGCCTGTGTTGGTCTGCACGCTCGTACTCGTGGGTCGGTCGTTGGTTCCTGTTATCTTCTTGATGCAATGGTGGATGCGGTGGCAGATGCGATGGCGGATGCGATGGCGTGACGGGGGCAGGCAGAAGCACTGCCCTTCGCGTCGCCTCACTACCCATATATACCACATCGACCAGCCCGGAGATCCGCCTCAGCCTCCGGATGCAGCCACTGGGGCGGACGGTGGACACCAGAACCGCGCCTCGTGGTTTCCCTGTGCCCTAGGAACCCCTTGGGCCTTACATGGGCCTTTCATGGGCGGAGCGACGGGCCGAACAGAAGCTAGCTCGACGAGTGCTTGACGCTTACGAAAGGGTCGTGACTTGGCGTCATCCCCTGGGCCAATCCCTGCCATGCTCGTTTGGGCGCCTGCGTCTAGTTGGCTTCATCCTCCACCGCCGCCGCATCTGGCCCCGTCGCGCCGGCTTCACGTCGTGACCAATGACCGCCTGCATGGGGTGCCGCGGGCTAGGCCGTGAATTCCAAGGCGCACCGCGGACGCCTGGCGGGTGCGAGGAGGCGGGCGTTGTGGGGTGTGATGCGGCCTTGCCCGATCGCACGATGACCTTGCCAGAGGGAACCAACACTACACTCGCTTCTGATCTCTGCATCCTTTTGTTTTAAGATTATGGATACATGTCTGTGTGTGTAATAAGAAACTGAGTCGTCTTTGTGTGTGTGTGTGTGTGTGTGTGTGTTCAGCAATGTGTGTGTGTCAAGCATGGTGTGCGTGTTTGTGTGTGTCCTTGAAAAAAGCAGCGGTGATGGCGCTGGTGGTGTTGCTGGTTTGCGAGTTAAACTGCAGCAGCAGCAGCATCCGACATTGAGTCTCCTCGCGTCAAGGTCCTGGCCGGGCGCAACGATTTCATCTTGGCTTTGGGCCAGGATGAGGTCATACAAGTACTGATGCATACAGCTGGGTGAAGCCCCAGGAAGGGGGCCTTGCAATGACGTGTACCACACTGCGTGGCAGCGGACAGGCCGCGTGTTGGAAGTCCTGCGCCATTGCCATGGCAGCGCACAGGCCGGGCGAAGATGTTGACCTGACCTGGGTGGGGAGTTGGCCACCGGGCCGTAGGTCGCCCGGCAGGATCACAGGATGGAAGGCTCGCTTGCTTGAGTCGCTTGCTTGCTTGAGTCGATGGACCTGTGACCTGGGCAGATGGGTTTTGGGGCAAGGGATGTTCGTTGATTGACTCAAGGGATGTTCGTTCATTGACCGGTGATTGCTGAGGTGCAGATCAATCCAATGGCGGGCGGGCTGATCAGAGTTAGCGGGGGGGGAGCTGAAGCGGAAATCAAGTCCGGAACGAATGGTGAATGGGGGTGTTGGGGCCCGTACGTCGTTGCGGCGTCGGGTCCGACCCGGGCTGTGCGCGAGAGGGTGTGGTGCCTGTTCTGTTCGGGATTGCGTGAGTGGACGCTTTATACCAATCTGGGCTTTTGATATGATATATATTGTTGTACGTTTGTGTGCGCGTGCGTGTGTGTAGAAGGAAACTGAGCGTGTGTGTTTAAAAAACTGAGCGTGTGTGTTTAGAAATGAAACCCGCCCGCCCGTGTGTGTGTGTGTGTGTGCGTTTGTTCACAAGTGGGTGTGTTTTGGTGATTCCGAGCACGTAGCACCGTGTTCGGAGGGCCCGCCGCACAACTCCGCGCCGCTGCGCTGCCCCATGCGCCCGGCCCTCGGCACGAGCTGGCGAGTTGGATAGCTAGCTACCGACGGACGGACGGACGGACGGACGGACGGACGGAAGTTCTGGCGGCTTCCTCGCGTCGTGCGTCGTGCGGGCGCCTTTGGAACGCGCATCTTGGAGCGCATGGCATCTTGGGGGAACAGCCGGGCGGTGCGGTGCCGCTTGGGGCGATGGCACACGCACGTGTACAGCGCCGCGGGCTGGCTGGCTGGCTGGTTGGTTGGCTGGCTGGCTCGCTGGCCGGCTGGCTGGTTGGCTGGCTGGCTGGCTGGCTGTGGACCAGCAGCGGGGCGTTGCTGTGCTTGGCAGTCGGCATGGCGGACGGCCTGTGTGGACAAGAAACCTGAGCCGTGAGGGGAGAAGGTCTGGCGCCAAGTCCTGTAACCTTGGTGAGCAGCCCCGGCGCTGTTTGTTGCGGAGGGGTCTATGCTCGGTCGCTTGGCTCGGGTCGGTTCAGGCAGACTGGGATGTAGTGCAGGCGCGCTGTCGGCTGGCGACGCCCCGTTCGACAGCATGATCCATCACCGGTGGACGCCTGTCGATTGGCATGGGATGACTGTACGGCTGGCCGGTGACAGCCCGGGACGTGTGGCTGCAGCCGGTGCCGTTTCTGTTGCTGTACCGTAATGGCTGTGTCGGCAGGGCTGCCTCCTTTCACCTGGGGGATGCTGATCTTTATTATGGATGATGTTACAGTGGACCCCGATGGCGGGTGCATCGACCCGTATGTGTGTGTGTGTGTGTGTGTGTCATCAGGAGCTTCGAGTTGCTGCATGCACACCGCCCCCGGGCACCTCGGACGTACCTGCAGCCGTTGTCCGGCCCACCTCAGCCCTTGGGGGTTGCGGTGCTCTAGCGTGTTTCGATAAGAGACCCGCCCAACCCAAACCAAACACCAATATGCTCTAGTATGTGTATACAAGACACGCTGCCCAGGCCGCCGTCTTGCATGCGGCACGCCTTCCGGCGTCGACAGGGCGTGTAGGATCTTCCAGCGTTGCAGCTCGCGCCTCGTTGGTGCCCCCACAGCGGTTCGAGGAGCCCTGGCGAGACACCACCTTGCGCGGCCAACACGGCGCCGTGCGCTTCGACCTGTCGGCAGCTTTGACCCTAGAGCAACCGACCCAGGTCCCCCAATGCTTCCGCCGGAAGCCTTCCGGTCCCCGGCGGCATAGCAGTGGGCGTGTCTCCCGATTTGGGTTTCGCGGCTCACTTGTTTTTCGTAATAAAGACGTCGTACAAAGCAGCCGCAGCTGGAGCTCCCTGGACCAGCTCGCGGCCGCTGTGGCCGCGACCGCGCCCCTGATGACATCAGATGAAGACGCCGCCGCAGGCACGAAGACGCCACGGTATGCACAGGAAATGAATGGCAAGGATGCATCGCCGCGGCCTCCTGCAGCTACGCGAACAAGTGAGGCAACTGTGTACGATTTGTGCTGCGGTACTACCACGAAGTACGATGTACAGCTGACCAGAGGCGCAGTAATTCACTGCGCAGCTACCTCCTTGCCGGCTGGGTAGCGTCAACACAACCGGGTCCATCAACAAAACAGAAGTTGATCCCAGTCAAAAGACAGACGGGTGGGCTGGGTTTCTAGGGGTTCGCTCGAGCCTATCACCGTCAAGAAAGGACGCGCAACAGCCAAGGCTAATGACCACAGGAGAAGAAGAGATGGCTTCTGGCCAATGACCCGGACTCTCCTCGCATTCCCCCACCCACAGATCGCTTTCTCAGCCACAACACCACATCCCCCAGCCCGAGTTCCAAACCCAGCGCCCCGCCACCAAGAGCAGCGCGTCAGCGCCCCCTGCTGCCACCGCACCCACACACGCCTACATCGCCTGTTACGCTTCTCGCGGCTCAGTCATTTATAAACGCCTGCAGGCAGTACACCGGCCTGCCTAGCAATGCGCACTGACCGCCACGCCACAGGCACTTCTTTTGGGGCCCTCCGCACGGCTATGAGCCTGTCGTCTGCCCCATGCGATTGGTCCCAGGGGGCTCTTCACGTGCCCCGTGCAGGTGGGTACGGCAGGGGCCCCATGCAGGTGGGTACGGCAGGAGCCCCATGCAGGTCGGGCAGGAGGGGGCTCCAGCGACATTGACGATTGCTCCGCCTCTGCGCCCCCGAAGACCCGCTGCTGAACTACCCCCCAACATCCGACAAGGGGCAAACCCGTGACCAACCGAAGAACAAGTTGATGCGCGCTGCCACTGCCGTGCACCCTGCTGTACACCACTGCCGCACACCCACTCACCAGTCACGCCTCCCCTTGCCGGAGCCCTGCCCCTTGAGCCCCGGGAGCTTGTCGAACAAGCTGCCCAGCAGCGTCCGGGTGCCCCGTCGGCCGCGCCCTGCCGCGCCCGCGGCCCCGCCGGCCCCGCTCGCTTCGCCGGACCCCCCCGCTCCGCCCCCGCCCGCGCTGCCGCCGCCACTACCGGCCCCATAGAACCTGCTAGGCATGCCCGACGCCGCGCCGGGCAGGCAGTTCTCATTCGCGGCCAGCGAGATCAGCATCTGGAAGGGCACCAGCCACACCACCACCAGGAAGAAGCCCAGCACGACACTTATGTGGTGGAAGGTGGCCATATGGTACCGCATCCACAGGACGTGGGACAGCACCGTCATGGCCGCTGAGAAAGCCAACACGGGGTCCTTGAAGGACATGAAGGGGAAGGACCGCGCCACCACGCGCCAGTAGCCCAGCGGCGCCAGGATCGTGGGAATCATGGTGCCCAGCTCCACGCCCTCGAGCACCCACAGCAGGCACAGCAGCACCAGCTTGGCTTGGATGGTGTAGAGGATGACCTGGCGGCGGTGGCGGCGGCGGCGGCAGCAAGCGGCGTGAAGGTTCGGGGGCCAGCGGCGACGGCAGGTGTCTTGATGGGCTGTCCGCGGTGGCCACACACACACACCCGTATCCGGGGGAAAGTGCTTCGGCGGTCTCCCATATGGGGCGGGTTAGCGCCCCCGGCCAGTGTCGGCCCGGCAGATATGTAACGATTCACAGACACACACACACACACGGCTGGTCGGGCGGGCTCCTTTTCTAAACACACAGGCTGGTCATACCCCTGTAGCTCCCAAGTCATCCTCTCGGGCGGGTCCGTCACTGACCCATAGGTCAGGAGAACGGGACAGGGAAAGTCAGCCCACATTCACCTTCCGCGTCATCTTCAGGTGCTCCTCCACCAGGTCGGCCTGACAGGCCAAGGGACGCATGCAGGGGTATTATTGTACGTCAACACGTGCGAGCACGAGGTGGTCGTACAGATGGAAGTCGTACAGGGGAGGCAGTGACGAGCGCACCAGACAGTACGTGCCCAGCAGTATTGCCAGGGTCACCAAGCCGACCCAACCACCTACCAGGTAGTACAGGGCAACCACCAACGCCAGGCTCATGCAGACAACGAACACGTAGATGCCGAAGTAGCCAATCGCCTCCTCAAATGTGATCTCTATCATCTTCACTTATATCGCAAGTTGCCAGGAGGCTGGGGTGAGGAGTGAGGAAGTGGGGCAGGGGGACCGGCGGAGAGGCCGGGGAGGGCGGCGGGTCCAGATCGCTGGTGTCCTGCACGGGCGGTCGGGTGGAGTGGCTGGGACCACGGTGCCCGGTGGCCAGGCTGGTTGGTTTGGTTTTTGCTCCTGGCACACCTGCAAGGGCGGATGGCGGCATGATTTTGAGAACCGAACGGAGACTGCCTGGATGCCTGGACGTTATGTACCGGTGATGTTACAGCATGGAGACGCCAAGCGACAGCTAAAGTGACCATCCTCGCCAACGCGCACCTGCAGAACTCGGTTGTGTGGACCGTCTTTATTGCTAGCTGCTACGGCGCGTTCAAGCGCCACGAAGATCGTGTCGGTAGGCGGTAGGCGCAATTATCACGAGCGGCCGTGGCCCGGCTGCCTGTGGCGCTCGGGGCTTTGTGATATTTCCAGGATCAACTCTGAGATTATAGCTATGCCAATCTATTTAGCACTGCGCAAACGAGGGTGAATCGCTCATCTGTCAGCCGCACGTCGGACATACGCATTACGCCACCTGATATACTTTGCAAAGATATGAAAACCGTTAAGGAATTACCTATGTCTGTTCGCTTGGGAGTTTGACACTGCATGACTCGCAGTTCAACTACCAACCAACCAACGCACTCTATTGGATCCACGCCGTGGGGTTTAGGTAGATGAACACCCTTGGGAGTTGAGACTGCTATTGAATTGGCCAACGTCATGGCGGATGTACACCAATTAGGCGTAAAATGTTCCGGGCTGCTGTTACAGTAGCTAGATCGACTTGCTAAGGATAGACGCTTTGCCCGGTACCAAACTGTGGAGTCCGCAACCGCGAAGTTTCCAACCTTTTCTGTTTGCGAACAACTTGATCACGCTCTCTTGCGCGGTTCAGGCCGCACCTTGTCGTCGTCTCCTATGCCCCGCAATAGCGCGTTGGCTGAAATTTCGGCTGTACAGCGCACGGAGTAACCAAAGAAGACTGCCCTATAACGACGTATCAGCCTCGAAGGCGACGCCGGCACCTGTAAGGACGGTTGTGAGACCCATGAGAATCTTTCGCAGCTTTCTGTCCGCTCGGGTTCTCGGAAGCGAGTCCAGCGTCTTGTGTGTGGAAAGGGCGTCATCGATTATTCGTTTGCACAAGACCTGTCAAGACCTGTCTAGATCTGACAAGACCTGTCCCACCGCGACCCATCGGCGAGGGCCACCTGCCCAACGTCACGGCTGCCCACCGTGACGTTTCGGACCACTCAATAACGAACCCCAAACGCCGCCACGCACTTTTGCATCATACATACCCACCCGACAAAAGATACGATCAGGCCAAGACCAGACTTGTCGACAGGGTGAGCAGCCACACCACACCTCTCCTCCTCCCCCGCTCCGTATCCACAAACTCGTATAACTCGCATTCGCATGGCTTCGCTCCGCGAACAACTCTCGTCCTCTGTCTCCTTAAGCTGGAGACGGCCTGGCGGCATCATCCCCCTCCGCGCGCGGCTTCCGCCACCCGCCGAGACGCAGCCACGACCACCAGCTGCGCTTGGCAGCGGGCGGCGGCGGCGGCGGCGACACCGCCGCGGCAGCCAGCGGCTCAGCCGGGGCAGCGACGCGTGCCTGCAGCGGCTGATCCTTCTGCTTCGCAGCCGCCTCCGTCTTCGACGTCTTATGGCTCGTGAGTCCGGCCGCCTCGACCGTTGCAGCCGCCGGGGTGCTGGCGCCGGCCTGGTAGCACCAGCGAGCACACCCGCACCGGGTTTACTTCTTTTTCAATTTAACCCGCACCGGCACACGCAGTCGACCAACACAGCGGCAGCGATGCATCGTGTGAAACACGGGACCCAAACCAGTACGAGTGTGTGAGTACATGTCTTTGAATGACAAACCCGCCCACAACCGCACTTACCCAAGGACCTGCGAAGTACTTACCATACGCAACAGAGTACATGTGTGCATATACAAGAGAGCTGAGCCGCGAGAGGAGCACTCCGGCTTGACAGGCGACAGGTGATGGATATTGCGGTGGCCAGTGACGCCCGACCCGACCCGACCCGACCCGGGTTAACGGGCGCTCACCGTTGGCCCGGCCCCGGCAGCCCCGGCCGCGGCTGCCGGCGGCGGCTGCTTCTCTGCCGCCTGTGAGCCCCCCTGGAGCTCCTTGTTGATCGAGTTGATGACCCAGCCCGCATAGAAAGTGCCCAGGATACCCAGCGCCGCAATGCAGACCGCGATGAGCGCTGCGCGGAAGGGCGGTGCCCGGAAGGGCCGGGTCGGGGGGCGGTGTGGGTTGAAAAGAAAGGGGGCGGCGTGGGTTGAAGAGAAACGGGGCCGCGTAGTAAGCATCGAGATGTATCATGTGTCCGAACATCGGGTCGGCTTTGGCGACGGGCGGGCGACGGTGAAACGGTGGACTGAAGGTTTGAAAACAAAGGCCCACCAGCCAGCCCTCATGCGATACGCGGAAGTGCTTCAATCCTTCAAAGCTAAGTTGCAGTACAAGCATGCCGTGACGCGCAACGCTCCTCAGCGCCTGAGCTTCAGTGCAACTCGTGCCGCAGGACCAAGCGTGTCGAAACACATGCCGTACACACACGCATGCCGTCCCCCGGGTCCGCGGGTCCCCCGCGCCCACGACGCAACATACCGCTGATGGCTGCGCCGGCTGTCACGAACAGCACCCCCGGCACCTCCGCATTAGGATCCAAGGGGACAGGCGGCGGCTCCTCCTCCCCATCCCACCCGTCCCCCTGGGGTTCCTGCGGCTGCCCCTGCGGCTGCCCCTGCGGCTGCGACGGCTGCTGCTGCACTGTGGCCGCGTCGGTGCGTGTGCCGCCTGCCGCCGCCGCCGCCGCCGCCTTCTCACCTCCGATTGCGCGCGCCTCTTGCCTCACGAGCGTCTCCTGCGGGGGCACTGCGGGTCCAGATGCAGCTGTAGCAGCTGTAGCACCAGCGCCTGAAGCGGCCGCGCGGTCCTCCGCGCCGGTTGACGCCGGCCCGTTGCTCAGGAGACGCACAGCCCCGGCGGGCCGGGCGGCCGACACTGAGGGAGATGCTGACAAACTAGCGCATTTCCCCGGTAGGATGGGGCCGTGGAGGCCATGACTCAGAGCAGCTCTGGGGGGGGCCCTGGATGCAGACGGCGCGCCGAGGGGTAATGCAGTCGCGCGGCAGTAGCTCCGGAGCGCGAGGGTGGGCCCGAAGGCAAGAGCAGCGGCAGCGGCAGCGGCAGCGGCAGCGGGGGCTGCTGCGGCTGAGTGTGAAATGTTCCAGGCTGTGGCGCAAAGGCCGCCTGAGTTGGCTGCGCCAGCGGTGGTTTGCGCCGTTGACAGATGGAGGGCGGGCACGGGGACAAACGCGGGTGTGAATGGAAGGAGGATTGCGTGAAAAGCAGGCTCCTCGCAAAAATTTTGCCTTGCCTCCGTCGCATATCAAATGTTACGTACAGGGACGATGAAGGTGTTTTACCAAGCCACCCACGACATGTCGCAACAAGTGTTACGTAGTGAACAAGACGCAAATGATAACGCCAACGTGCGCGCAAGACATTAAGAAGCAGCGTCAGGAAATGTTGATTGTTACGCAAGTGTCGACAGCCGTACCGCGCACCTGCCAGAGCGCGAGATAAAAATTTCAGTTTATTCACGGCGCGTCCCGACATACTTGGTGCAGGCCTGGATTAACGCGAGCCAGCCGGTATGATATAACTTCACGGCCTTTGGTCACGGCGACGTAATACTTGTCAGCAAGCACGTATCTATGGACTTACAGAATCCTTTAAATGCAATGCGACTACTGCAGAAGAAGATGATTCCTTTCGCAAGTTTGGCTTATGCGAACGGCAGCCGTTAAGGGCCGTACAGTGAGATCCAGAACAGTTGCAGCAGGACCTCAAGGGAACATCCGATGAAGACACGGCGCGATGACTCCCAGCTGGCGTGGTCCACGAAGTCACGCATGCACAATGGCGCAACCGTATTCTAATCTGGGAGATCAAGGGTGCACCACACAGGACGGCCGCGCTGACATTCCGCAGGAGACTGTGACAAATTAGGCCTCATGGCCTGTAGGCCGGACGGGTGGGCGGATGGGCCGGTGGGCAGATGGGCCGGTGGGTGGGTGGGTAAGTTTGGTCTACCGGCTAGGACCGGCTTCAGAACCTTCCAGATCCCGGGTTTCATCCTTTAAGAGTGACCTCGCTTCAGTCGGGTGAGGGACGAAACTGGAGGCGACGACGGGGGCAGAGCAGTCGGCTGCGGAACGGCCAGAGGAAGCCACTGACGTCCAATAGGAAATAGAATGCCGCGTTGTGTCGTGTTGTGGTGCTTGCCTGACTTTGAGAGGAGTGTGGCCGTTTCGGAAGGCGCCATGCGCGGTGCGTGGTCTGTTTTGTGAGGTGGTCGGTGACCTGGGTCTTGCTGCCCTGGAGAGGCATCCTCTCACAGGTCAACACCATAGCCCCCCTTTGAATCACAGGCGCTTTTGATCCAGTACGTAGTGCGTGGTGGGGCCTTTACGTACTAGTTTACTTTACCAAGGATTATTACTAAGGATGTTACAGCGGACCCCGCGGGACCAAGGATGCTACAGTCGACACCGCGGGTCATCGGTGACAGCCAAAGCTTGCGAGGGGCGTCACCTCCTGCCTCGTCCGGGGGGACGTGGCGGGGGCTGTTCGGATTGTGAGGACGGTCGTTTGGCATGGTGTGGTGGTTGCGGGTGTCAACATGGGAGCGTGGTTTTCCAGGTTTTTCTTGTTTCTCTCTTTGCTGCCTTACGGTTGCCTCGGCCCCCTGTCTACTTGCCGCACCGGATCAGTGTAAGGCCCAGGCCCTGAGCAGCACTGGCATTCACCCGTACGGCATATGACCGATGGGACGGTCAGGTCAAGGCGGACAGTTCGGAAAGGAGGGCGGGGAAGAAGGAAGGCCCTTCGTTGAAACAACTCCTCTTTCGTTGGTAGAAAGGCGTGTTCCCAAACCGATGGTACGACAGAGATGAGAGCCAGCAGTGCGAGGCAGTTGCAAGACAAGCGCGCCGGGGGCCCAGTGTAGTCCAGTGTTGTTTGCATCCATCTATGCGTTCAAGTTGGAGGACAGCGGACCGGGGACGGTGGTCAGCGCTGTGTAAGGTTCTCACGCGGGGCCTTTGTATACATATGTTTCCATTTATTTGCCATGAACGAATCTCCTTGTCACCCGAAAAATTGTGGTATGAACAAAGATGATATGCGTCGACACTGTACGAACCAAGCCGACTGAAAAGGCTCAGATATGTATTTTGTTAAGTGTAAACAAAATTGATGCCTTCATTGGAAAATGTCCTTGGCTTCATTTCATCGCGCCAAAACGTGGCCAAGCAGGTCGGAGACGTGAGCACTTCCTATTCAGCACACAGCAGGCTCCGCCGAGGGAGACCAGTAGTTATTTTTTATAGGTTATGATAGATATTTAATAATTCGCATGTAGGGAATACAGAATTCGGGCGTCCTCATTGGGCTGCTCGTTCACGCCAGTTTACGCCGGTTCATGATGATGCGTAACCATGTGGATAGAATGCGCGCCAGCAACGTGTTATTTAAAGTAGAACACTCTAAAAGACAAAGCGTCAGAGGTACACGTCCGTTATGCCACCGGCCACAACATATGTGCAGCTCATGCACACATGTCCACGGTTTGCCCGCCTGCAAGCATCGCCTAATCTCAGCAACACAAGGGAATGTGCTGCCTTGATTTCCGCTACATATTTCATCCTGGTTCACTGTACCGGCAGGTGTGCATCTGCGCACGTGCTGCCCCAATGTACGGAACCGCGTCCGCTGTACCCGCCGAAACTTCTGCTCTATTCAAAAATAACGAACTAAGGACCTCCACTTATCATGAAACGTTATGATTTTCACAGTGTTGTCATTTTCATTTTGGCGGAGGGAACGAAGTTCTGGGGCAATTGATAAATCCAAACATACAACCGCCGCCTCAACGACGAGGCCGCCTGCTGAAGAGGACAGCAAACACTGCGTTTGGTCTGTTTAAACAGAATAATAATTGATAATCATCATCTTATAGCTCAAGTCGTCTTGATCACAATGAAGTCAGTTGCCAGTACAAATGCGCCGTTGAGCTACTCGCCTTTCGCGGCGTTGAGCAATGGCAACGCCTCGCCGACGGTAGAGATGTTTACTTGCGCTTCATCAAACCCATCGCAAGCTCCCGGCTCGCCGCGCAGCTTCTTTGGATCGCTGTCTCGCACGGGCGCCGTCAAGGCATCTCTGCGGCGCCTGGGCAGCGCGTTTGGCCTCAGCAAGAGCCTCCGAAAGATCAAAAACCAACAATCCGATGCGCACATCATCGGTGAGCGCGTTTTATTTCATGCGGCTCCTGAGGACCCGCTGCGGATGGGTCGGCGGCCGCTCGCACGCCGTCCCCGCGGTCGCTTGAAGCGCTGTGCTGTGCTGTGCTGTGCTGTGCTGTGCTGTGCTATGCTGTGCTGTGCTGTGCTGTGCTATGCTGTGCTGTGCTGTGCTGTGCTGACCCATATCCACTCATGCTCCGGTCTCTGAAATCGCAGCGCATTCCGTACACGGAGGCTGCCAGCACCGGAACGCTGCAGACGTCGCCGCGCCGTCCACCCTCCGCCACACCGCCAGCGCCTTCGAGCTCACGCAAACCCCGCAAACTCCGAATACCTCATCTCACGGCGGCGGCGGCGGCGGCGGCGGCGGCGGTAACACCAGCGCCACCGCCAGTCGACTCGCGGACCCGGGCATCGCCGCCGCTCCGGGCAGCATCCCCGTCGCCGCGTCCTCTTCGTTGTCCTCCCCGTCGGCGGCCGCATCGTCCTTCCGCCCGACCTCCCCCGCCTCAGTGCCGCCCACTCCGGGCATCAGGCCGAGGCACGACCTCATGACCGGGTCCCCCGTCCCAGAGGACGGCCGCCCCCGCGCGGCGGCTCCTGCCGAGAGGGCCCTGACCCAGTCGGCGCCGCTGCGCAGCCTCCAAGCCAGCTGTACGGCAGGTGAGCTGGCGCAGCGGCTGGTCCGCTGCGGCGGCGGTGACGACGACAACGGCGCCACCGCTGCCGTCGTCAACAAAGTGGGCCTGGGGTCGAGCCTCTCCGCTCCCTCCGACTGGCCACAGCTGCAGCGGGCGTGCGCCGCAGTCGCCGCGGCGATGTGCCTGGGCAGCCCAGTAGCGGAAGCGAAGCCAGCCGGCGCCGCCGGCGCGGGCGCGGGCGCCGCCACAGCCGCTTCCGCCGCCGCCGAGGCCGGCTGCGGGCAGGTTCAGGCCCTGGCGACCATCAACGCAGTCGGACCGCTGAAGGGCGATCCGTCGTGCGGGCGTCAAGCCGCGGACGTCGCCGCCAGAGGCGGCGCCGCAGCGATACCGGTGGGGCCCTCAAACTCGGGGCCTCATAGCCGGGGGCAACTGCAAGAGCCACAGGATTGCCCCCTGCAGCCACAGCAGCAGGCACCGCAGCGGGCACCGCATCAGCGCCAGGCACAGCAAGCGCAGCAGCTGCAGGCACCCCAGTCGGAGGAGCCTACCCGCGGCCGCTCAGGCAGCATGCTGCTAGGCATGGCGCGCTCGCTGCCGCCCGGCATGCAGCGTTTCGACTGGTCCATAGACGACTACCTGGTAACGCGGCGGCTCTTCAAGGGAGACCGGACCGCGGTGTACAAGGTGAGCCGGCGGTGAGCCATCCATCTGATTGCGCGGCGACGCGAGCAAGTACGGTGCCGTGCGCTAGTACGGCGAAGTACGGCGCGTCTGTATCTCCCGTGTGTGTCGTGTGTCGTGCATGCCGCGTTTTCTCTCTGTGCTGCTGCCTTCCATAAGCGTTCATGCCCTCTGCTCCTGAAACCCCAGACTGACCCCAACCCCCCAAATCCCGAAGCTCCACAACCCGGCACCCAGAAATCCCGACCCCCGGGTTCGTTTCTGGGTGTGCCCGGGTTCGTTTCTGGGTTTTATTTTGTCCCCGTCACCCCGTCACCCCGACACCCCGAAACGCCGACCCGGGTGCAGGCCACCTGCAAGCGGAGCGGGGTGCCAGTGGCGCTCAAGGTCTACCTCCTGCCCCGCATACCTGTGAACACGCTGCACCAGATCGCGCGCGAGATCCAGATCCAGCTGGGGCTCTCGCACAGGAGCGTGCTGTCACTGTACGGCGCGTTCCAGGTATGGATCCAGTATGGATCCAGTCTATAGGCCTTTACGGGAGGCAGTAAACTTTGATTTTGAGCGAAATTAGGTGACCTTTTGGCGCTAATCCAAAAAACGCGAAGGGACATTCTCACGAATCGGGCATAGATCTTTCCTCCTTTTAGCTAACTCATCTTTGTGCGCCCCTTGACGTAAATCGTTGTGGGGGAACGCATGTCAGTATTGGCCATACGACCAGTACAACATGTAACATATATACATACATATGGATCCGGATCCGGAGGTCAGCTTCGACGGGCAAAGGGAGAGGCATCCTGCGCAGAAGATCTTGCATCCGGGGTGGGGGGAAAGCACCGGGGGGGTGTACATCTGTGTGTATATATCGTTACAAACGATACCGTATCTGACCGGGCCCGACGTTGGCCAAGGGCTGCTAACCCTTCCCTAACGGACCTTCCGCTGTGCTCCTTCCTCCACTCCACCCCTTCCTCCACTGCACCCCTTCCTCCACTGCACCCCTTCCTCCACTGCGCCCCTTGCTTCGCTGCGCCCCTTGCTTCGCTGTGGCCCCTTGCTTCGCTCCTCAGGATCCGAGGCGGCTGGTGCTGGTGATGGAGTTGGCCACCCGGGGCGACCTTTTCAATCTGAAGAGCGCCATGGACCGTCCCTTGACCGAGGACCAGCTGCAGCAAATGATCCTTGAGCCGTTACTGGATGCGCTGTCGTACCTGCACGGCAAAGGCGTGTGCCACCGCGACATCAAAGTAGGGGGGGCCACAAATTGATATGCTGTCCTGCAATCTTGATGATGCTCTGAGGTGCACGGTACCGAAATTTGTGCTTCACCTCGGTCGTTGGCTTCCCAATCCTGCCCCCTTGTTCTGCCGCCCAGTCCCCCGTCCCTCCCTGCTCCGACTCCCTCCCTGCTCTGACTCTCTCCCTCCTGCCCTGCCTGCCTCCGCGGTCAGCCCGAGAACCTGCTGTTCACCTCCGACTGGGGGCTCCGACTCGCGGACTTCGGGGTGTCCATCAACCTGTTGGAGGAGCGGGCGGTCACGAGGGCGGGCACAGGTGCGTGGGGGAAGGGCGGGGGCAGGTGCGCGGGAGAGGGGCGGGGACAGGTGCGTGGGAGAGGGGCGATCCCGGTCCCCGCAGGTCGGGGTGTGTCTTGATGGGTGGGTTTGGGTGAAATTGAGAGAAATAAATAAACCCGCAGAACGAACCCGGGCACACCCAGCATAACGCAGTATACTTACTGGGTGCGGTACCTGCAGAGCAAACGAAAAGATAGAGACCGCGCGCGGGCGCGTGGCGGCGCGGCCGCGCTGCCGCAGTGCCACAACAAGCAAACTGCGAACCCAACCCAACCCGGAAAGGACAGATACGTTACCGACCTGTGGTGGTAGACGGAGTAGCCGCGCCGCGAGCGATGTCCAGGGCCATGGCGATGCAGGGAGGGAAGCCGGGTGGGTTTGGGTGAAATGATGAGTCATTGGGCCCCCCGGTGATGACAGAAACAGGTTCTCTGTCGTCGCTCTGACTCGCCTGGCACTTTGTCAGTGAGGGTGTCTCGGGGCGGTGTTCCGTAGCGAGGATGGGTTGGACCTCGCCCGGGGTTCAGCTGCCCGTGCAAGCTGCCGTACATGAGTGATAGACTTGTGCGTGAATGACCCCGCGTTCCCTGCGGCCCGCGCGTGCTTCCTGCTGCGTTGCTGCCTCGCCCCGTGCGTCCTGACCTCCTCCTTTTGTCAACACCGTAAAGACAGAGAAATCGCGTCCTGACCTCCTCCCCGTCTCCGGCCTTCTGAACGCCCTTCCGCGCCGTCTCCCCCTCCCCGCCTTCACGCGCACCACACCTGGTGTCCCGGCATCGTCATCCCCCGCACGGCCGCCGTCGCGACCCGCCTCAGCGTACTACATGGTGAGACGCCTGTTGATTAGGACTGACCTGGGGGTTGGGAACGAACCGGCGCTGGGTTGCTCCGCTTTATTTATCCCCATGGGACAGCGCACCACAGCCGGCCGCGAGGTGTGGGTCCTGCAACTGTCGCCGCCGTGGCCGCAGCCGCAGCTGAGGTTGCTGCTAGGGCTGCTGCGGCGGCGGCTGCTGCTGCTGCGGCTGCTGCTGCTAGGGCGGAGGCTGCAACCGCGCGCTAAGGCTGATGTTACCGACGCTGCCCACGACCACCCGAACCCTTGGGCGGCGTCTCTTCGTAACCCCAGGATATGCACTCGCCCATGCATGCAAGATTGCCATGCAGAGATGATTGCCATGCAAAGATGATTGCCATGCAAAGGTGATTGCCATGCAAAGGTGATTGCCATGCGTTAAAACCAACTGCACCACCCCTGAAACCTCGTGACCGTCTTTTCCCCATTCCCCCGAACCCCGGCCAGGCGCCCGAGGTGGAGCGCTGCCCCCTCAAGACCGACCCAGAAGACAACAAGAACAACCCCTCCATCGCATACACCACGGCTGCGGTGCGTGCTGCGTCGCGCGCCGACCCTGTCGTACACTGCTGTAGTCTCCGATGCTGCACAAGAGTTACTCCAGGGCCTTCGCCCAAAGGTCTCCCATGCTGCTCATGAACTGCGCTTTGCACTTGTTGCGAAATGTTATATAAGCTAACCCTTGCGAATCCCTCCAGGTCCTCCCGGACCCTCCCGAACCCTCCCGAACCCTCCCGAACCCTCCCGAACCCTCCCGAACCCTCCCCAGGACGTGTGGAGCGTGGGCGTGCTGGCCTACGAGCTGCTGGTGGGCTTCCCGCCCGTGGTCAAGGAGAAGGGGGCCGCGGCCTCAGGAGGGGGCGCGGCTGGCGCAGCGGGGGATGCCCTCCTCAGTTTTCCGGCGTCCGTGTCGCCCGCCGCGCGCGACTTCATCAGCTCGGCGCTGGCGCAGCTGCCGGAGGAGCGACCCACGGTTCGGCAGCTGCGCTGCCACCCCTGGATGCTGGCGGCCGCCGCCGGTCGGTCGACTTCGCCCAGGCACTAGGCTTGAAGGGGCACTGGTTGCTGGTCAGCAACCTGTGGCCTGCTGGCAACGTTGCCTGTGGCCACGTGCCTGTGGCCTGCTGGCAAGGTTGCTGGTCAGCAAATACGATACATACAAACGGGGTGTCATGCCCTGCGGGCTGTTACGCCCTGCGGGCTGTTATTATGCCCTGCGGGCTGTTACGCCCTGCGGGCTGCTAGTATGTCCTGCGGGCTGTTATGCCCTGCATGTGAGGAGGGGTACGGCAAAGTTGTACGGCGCTGCGTCATGAGGTGGGCCCACCCACCGAACAGCGATCAGTCACCTGCCGTACATGTGCGAAGTCGTTTGCCGTACAGGAAAACTTGTTCGCCGCACAGGTGGGAGCACGTGCACGCCGGAGGCGGCGCGTATGTGTGCGGGGCACCAGTGCAAGTATTGTCAAGGGCGGGTTTGTCAAACCCTCTGGCCCACCTCAGTGGGAAGACCCATGGGTCATATCGTAATGAACGCGGGGCACGGCGAGCAGTCGCCTGATGAGGCTATGTGCAACGCCACGCCTGCCGTGTGTTTTGTCGTACTACACGTGCTGCATGCGCTGCGCTCCCCCGTCACGTTTTGTTATCCCGGCCCGAACCGGGTATAAATTTGGTGCACATTTGCGAAGCTAGCTTGTGCGTTTTTTGCAAACCGTTTGTTGATTTGAGGTCGAAAATGTGCCCACATCCATTCATGCATCATTTACATGGGATGCTGCATTATAATAATTGTGGGGTCCTTTTGCCACGGTGCGGGGTCTCTTGGCGCGTTCACCTCACAGCGCCTCAACGTGCAGGGGCGGGGCCGGCCACCCAGATCCGAGCCGTACATGGTACGGCGACCATTAAATAAGTACGGGTGGCAGA
The DNA here is from genome assembly GCA_003117195.1 of Eudorina sp. 2006-703-Eu-15. NCBI lineage: Eukaryota > Viridiplantae > Chlorophyta > Chlorophyceae > Chlamydomonadales > Volvocaceae > Eudorina > Eudorina sp. 2006-703-Eu-15. Next base: position 752,820 of record BDSI01000021.1, on the reverse strand, counting down.
TCCCCGGCCGAGCTGTCCCATATCGGCGTCGGCGGCATTCGAAGCATACACGTGCGTGTGATGATGTGGGTCGGTGGGTCGGAGGGTCGGTGGGTCGGTGGGTCGGTGGGTCGGTGGGTCGGTGGGTCGGTGGGTCGGTGGGTCGGTGGGTCGGTGGGTCGGTGGGTCGGTGGGTCGGTGGGTCGGTGGGTCGGTGGGTCGGTGGGTCGGTGGGTCGGTGGGTCGGTGGGTCGGTGGGTCGGTGGGTGTGATCTCAGGGTGGAACATTGACCAAGCCATAAGAAGCGTTGCATATGCCATGTGCGTGTGTGCGTGTGTGTTATTCAAGCAGGCAGAACAGGAGTGCGTGACATGCGAGGGGCCGAGTGGCGCCCAACAGTTGTGTGCGCGTGTGTGAGTGTGAGTGGGTGTATGTGCGCGCGCGCGGGTTTGGGATGGAGATGGCGAGAATCGGCGGGGACGGGTTCATCTTGCGTAGGCACACCTACGGGCGAGAACGTGCGGGTGTGCGTGTGCGCGACTTGTGTGTGTCCGTCCAAGAAGAAATATAAACATCATCGCCTTCGTTCGTCACATGTATGGAAACTTGCTCACTTTGGTGCTCCGACGGTTTGCGGTTTGCGTTGCGTGTCGCGTAATGCTTAGCAGCACTGCTGCGCGCCGTGGGGCCGTTGGAAAGGGTTATTATTGATGCTGTCGGCCTTCGGAGCTACGAATCCAGCAGAGATCGGCGGAGAGCTGGAATGCGCGGATTGCAAGTAGCTGCGCGGACGTGGACGACGTCACTGACCCACGGGTCGCGGTCTGCCAAGCGCGCGGGAAGGCGGTACGGTGAGGCATGCATGTAGGGTTTACACAAACACAGTACGGCACATCGGTCAAGGCGCCGCGGCGGCCGCTTGGCTAACTCAGCCCTTTGAGCCAATGCTCTCCGTCCGGCAGATGTGTCACGGAAGGCGCTGTCGTGCCCGTTTTTTTGTTAATGTGGCCGTTGTTTTTGCGAAGCAATTGGTCGAAGTCAGGGAAGGAAGGGAAAGGCCAGGCCCCTTCCTCGTCAAACTCGGCGGTGCATTTTGGCCGTCAGCCAGGTCGATCGCCATGGCATGGTCAACGCTCCGTCTAGAGGTAACTGGGATGGCGCGAGCGCCCTTTGAGAGTGAGCCCGTCAGAGCGTGTTCTGTATGTGTCTCTAGCCACATTTGCGTGAGAAAGCACAATGCATATCTCGCGGCTTGGCTCGGGCGACATGCCGCTCCTGCTTGGCCGTCCGACGTAGAAAGGTCCGTTCCCGTGGAAGAAACTCCATGGCTTAGCTTGCGTGGGCGGATGTGGCCCCAGGTATATATGCGTGTCTGCCTGGGGTGTGGGCGCGTGTATATGTGTCTGTGCAAGCACATATTACATGATGTGTATGTGATTTGGGGGATGGGCAAATGAACGGCGGGCGCGTGTGGGTGAGGACGGACTGACGGGGCCTGATGCGCGAGCACCGTTTTGTTTGTCAAGGCTTTTCCATTCAGCGCCAGCGCCGGGGGAGGCATTTCACTGTGCCCGTGCTAAGCGTGGGTTAGCGAGGGCCGGGTGACTGGGCTTGGAGGGTTACTTTTAGCGGCCCAGGGCAATTGCAGGTCAGGATTTGCAGCGCTGCAGGCTGCACTGCTCGTGCCGTACATACTTCTCCACTCCATCGTAGACTCCTTGATTGATGCGGAAGGATGAGGACTGGGCGCCAGAGACGACCGACAGCGGCTTCATGCGTTTATCGCTTGGTTTTGCGGGAGTTAGCTTGCGGCCGCGGATAATCGACCTAGGCCCTGGGCCCAGGCGCGCCTAGAACCCCAGTTTGCCCGCAATGCTCTACATATTAGCGCGGGCCTTCGAGTGCTATATTTCGGCATGTGCTTCTTTTGACATACTGCGGCGGGAATCGTGTTTTTCAAGGCGTGCCTGGACCTCCTATCCGCGGCCGCTGCCTCACTGCTGACAAAGGCAGGCGGGGAGCAACGGGCAAACCCCTGTTTCACGCAGCTCCCGAGGGCGTATTCCGCATGCCCCTTGACATGCTTGCACATATCCACACGGCCCACGCGGCCCTTGGCAGTGATTCTCAGTGATTGCGGATGGCGCGGTGTGGGCGGGTTGGGGGTGTTTGCAGGGGGCGGGACGGCACAGTAGAGGGACGCGAGGGAGGCCCCAAGGTTAGTACGACAGGTCCTTCGATTGCATCGCTGCAAGTTCGGGGCGGCATAAACTGGTGGTACGGCACATCCTGGTGGTACGGCATAACATGGTAGTACGGTACGGCACAACCTGGCGGCGGCGGCAGATGTGCGGCACATCCAGTGGTATCTCACCCATGAACTCAGCAAGGGAAGTATCATCTGCATGCACGTTCGCCAACATGGTTACTCGGCGCCACATTACGCTGTCGTCGAGCAGTTATAACGTTCATTCAGTCGTTCAGCTATAGAACTATTTGTCGTGCAACGTGGCCGTGCAGCTGAACGACCTGACGTGGTCATGAGCCTGCATCCGCGGGGGCTGTGACTGCGGTCGAAGTCGTGGGCGCTCGGTCATCGGCGTGCCGGGGAATGAAACGTTTGACATCATATCATCCCCAGGCAGATTGCAGGGTGTTGCACGAAGTCATGATTGAGGATATGCCGTACAGTCGTATCCGTACAGTCGTATCCTGTCGTGCTGATGTGTAGTCGGTAGTCGCAGTGGGCTCCATCAAGACCCGACACGGAGGTGCATGTGGCGGCAAGGACGTGGCCTTGCCTTCATTCCCCGCGAAAACAGTAAGGCTCATGTGGTGCCATTTCCATCCAGATCAGGTTCCTTGAGGTCGGCCCAGCTGGGGCACAGGCAGTAAGCACCTCGGTGCCGCCAGGTGTTGTCCCGTGGCTAGATGCCTGTCAAGGTAACGACAAGGTGACGAGTCGGTGGCCTCGGCCTTCAAAAACATGTCTCTGGGGGCCGATGTGGGTCATCACAAACTGCCCGGTCTTCCGAGGACTGGCAGAAGCGGCGCTGGCACCGAGTCGCTATCTTGGATTTGCCCTGGTACACACGTTTGTTACCTTTAGCGGGGTCCGCTGTAACGTTCATGCATTAATTGAAATAATTGTTTACGGACAGGAAGCTATGTCTGCGGACAGATCACTTGGATTTATTTGGACAATCGGTCACATCTCTTGGTTGCAATTCAAAGGTGCGGACAAGTTCCACGCTGACCACGGTTGTCCACGCTGACAAGCTGACGGACACGCTGACTAAACCGCAGTGAAAAGGAGCATTCCGTAAAACGCGCGAAGCGCCATGGCGTACGCATGCATCGCTAAAGAATAACACGAGAACTCGCGAAATACCAATTCATTAAATAAGGATACTGCGGGAACCCTGAAGGCACTTGTAAAAATTAAACAGTGGGACGTTCAAGTCGTCACACGCGCAGACACTCAGTGACTTCCAATTGATATGGGGACAACATCATAATCATCGTGCCTGCTGGCCATCTTCTTTCATTTAACAGACCTTTGACCTAGGGATTTTCTTTGGCTACCCCGCCCGGAATGCGGGAGGCGCTTGTTGTACGTGCAGGAACGACCCTTCATTGCAGATTCAAGAATTTCGAAAGACTTTGTTGCATATCAATTTCTTACATATCTACGGACAAAACATAGTTTGCAGGATGTAACCCTGGCAAGAGATCACGCACTCTCCAATGACGGGCGTAAGAAGCCCTAAGAAGGCAAACCATTCATTTACTTGTCCTAATAAATTATATTAATGAGACAATTTGTTGACTGGTTGTAGGCATCCTTGAACTGGATCTTCCAGATGGCTGTCTGTCGGAACCCCAACGGTCTTGCAACACCCTTACCATGGTACATGGTGAGCTCGCATCATCTGCCTGCATATAAAATTGTTTTTACTTTTTGCGCATGCTGAGCCGTATTTCGCGCCAGAATGAGCCCCCCTTGACCAGAATACGAAGGGCCTGTGAGGTAGGGTTGTTCCAGTACGCGTGTTCCTAATCATAAGAATTTTAATTGAACATTGAAGCATTATTATTTATCAAGCTAGCCTCACTTGTACAAGGCAGGGTCATTTTTTCGTCATTGTTGGTTTGCAAGATTCGCCTTACGGTGATGTAATATATACCTCTCACCACCATGACTTCTGTTAAATTTGATACAGCAACACATCGCACTTCTACTTATCCTAAACGCCGCATGCGGCGATTCGTGAAGGTCTTAATCCAGTCACGTGGAGCGTAAAATTTGACCAATCTTTGCGGCCGCACCACCGAAGGATTGATATGTCCTACATGCTAACTTTTTTGATATCCTGTGCACATTTGATCGGACCGGGCGCCCCCAGATAGGGCGGTGATTCAAGTGAAGTTCCACTTCAATAAAGTGTTGTTCCACAATTCTTATAACGCTGGACAGCTTGGATAATGACAAGTCTGCTGTGGGATGGGCTGCGCCTTCGGGCGCCACAGTGGGCCGGCGGCGACAAGGAACTTGATTCGCCAGGCCACTTTTCGAGCGGCGAGCAGAACCGCACACTGACGGCATTCAAGAAAATTGGTGTCTCGGCAAGACGCGCTCTGATGCTCGTATCACGGAGCCTTGATCATCGCGGTGCTGCCCGGAGTCCTTCGGTCGACGATGACGCTGGCACATCGCAGACCGCAGGACACGAGTCGCCAAGCGTGCACATTGCAACTTTATCGCAGCAAATGTGCAGTCAGAGCTACCATGATCACCAATCCGTCAGCCTGCCATATCGTCGGCAGTCGACAGACGCGGACCTGAAGTCCCCGCCCGGCAGAAGGGGAGCTCGTTCTCTGCGCCTCAAATCAAGCCTCTCAGCTCAATCCATTCGATCACTTTCTCCCGGGCAGTCTCCGCCGCAGCTGCCACCGCAGCAACAACAGGAGCAAGCTCGGCAACGTCAGCAGCAGCAGCACGAACGACCGCCGCAAGCTGTGTCACCACCCACAGCGCCCTCCGCCCCAGCTCCGCCCACCAAGCCACGCTCGCTGCTCTCCGCGCTCCTGAAGCGGCCCCCGGCCGGCGTGCCGCCCTCCACTGATAGCGGTGCGCCCAACACATGGGACTCCTGCTGCCCTGCGACACCGTCCCGAGTGTCACCATTGCAGCATCCGCCACATCCCTCAGCCGCGGCAGCTCCACCGACGGCCTGCTCTCAGCCCGCAAGTGGTCCCGGAGCCATCCGATCAGGCCCCGTGCCGTACGTCGTTAATGTACCGCGTCGGAAGCTCCCATCCGGCCGAGCTCCGGCAGGGTCTGGCGCCGTCGAGCCGTACTCGTTCGACAGAATGTGCGAATCTCTGCCGGCGCAGCCCGGTCGAAGGGCTCCCGTGCCGCACCCGCTGTTCGTCCCGCACCGGCCCCAGCGGGCGGCGGCGGTGCCCGCTCGGCTCGACTTGTGCTTATCTGCGCCTAGTCTCCACCCGATCATGGTTCTCGAACAGGCTGTTGCGGACGCGAGGGACGGCGTCGCTGCAGATCTAGATCGCGGCGGCGGCGCCATTGACGACGCCGACGCAGAGGCTGCCGCCATGGGCGGCGTCGCCGCCGCGGCGCCGCGTGCAGAGCCGCCCCAACCCAAGATGCCGTACGATACGGATTGTCGTACGAAGCGCGGCGGCGGCGCTGACGCAGCTGACGTGTTGATCGAAATCGACGCTGACTCCCCGACGGTTCCGTCGAGGTGCTCCCCGGGAAGCAGCGTCCCTGCGGCGAGTTTGCTGGCCAAGTCCTTCGCGGCGGATCGAGGGGACGCCCCTGGTCCGATGATGGCGTCGACCAATGCGGCGGCGGCGGCGGCGGCGGAGCTGCTACTGCAAGGGGCGCCCAGCATGCTGCTCGCGACCAGCCGCAGCACGCCCGCGGCGATGCACCGGAGCTGCTGGACGCTGGACGACTACAGTCTGCACAAGCGGCTGTACAAGGGCAAGATGTCCTCAGTGTACAAGGTAGGGGGTCACGTGCAAAGCTTCTTCATATACAGCACTCAGGAGTTGAGAGAATGACTGCTGGATTTTACTGTATTGGAGGTACTCTGCTGCTAGGGGTTTGTGAGATACTGCTTCTCGGACCTGGGCTGAGTGAGGATTGCCGTATGATTACGGCAGCTTTCCTCTCGCCACATCCTTCCGCCTGCCGCATCGGTACGCCTTATCGCTGACCGAGCTCCTCACACCCCATTACCGCCCTTCGTGTGGATTTGATGCGGGCCGCGGTTGGGACAGGGCCGGTGCCTTAAATCAGGCCTGCCTGTCGCGCTGAAAGTGTACTTCAAGGCGCGCGTGCCCGCCAACATCGTCCACATGCTGATGCGGGAGATCAGCATCCACCTTGAGGCGAGCCAGCACAAAAGCGTGCTCAGCCTGTACGGCGTTTTCCAGGTACGGCCAGCTGGATGCCGTAATGCGAATTCCATTTCCTTGCAGCAGCAGCAGCAGCAGCAGCTCAGCGCCGGCCATTTCGTGTTTGGCTTGCTGCTTCGTCTTGCCGTGCTCCAAAAAGTTCATTTAGCCAGCGTGTACCTCTCCCGGAACGGATCACCCGTAGTTGAGCATGGTGGATGATGTGCGTTGTACCGTGTACGATGTACGGCAACCCACAGACCGACGACGTGGTGGTGTTGGTTTTGGAGCTCGCGTCACGGGGCTGTCTTTCCAGCATCTGTCGAACCGTCCCCAGCGGCCGCCTGAGTGAAGTACAAGTACGACAGACCATCATGGAGCCATTGCTGGATGCGCTGTCGTACCTGCACGGCAAGGGCGTGTGCCACCGCGACATCAAGGTAGGCCGCACGTGGCGGTTGGTGTGCAGCGCGCAGTTGCCGCATCGCTGCACTTGGCGTTGTGCCCTCACATCGCCCTGAGACGCATTATCAGCGCGCCCCTGGGACCAGATCTCCTGTTCCAGGACGCCCCCGCCGAGCATGTCACCAACATCACCCTACATGCACTGTATGTGTGCCCCTATCCTCGCCCCCGGCCCCGCCCCCACCCGTTGTCAGTTTCTGTGCTACGCAATCCTGCCCCCTTGTTCTGCCGCCCAGTCCCCCGTCCCTCCCTGCTCCGACTCCCTCCCTGCTCTGACTCTCTCCCTCCTGCCCTGCCTGCCTCCGCGGTCAGCCCGAGAACCTGCTGTTCACCTCCGACTGGGGGCTCCGACTCGCGGACTTCGGGGTGTCCATCAACCTGTTGGAGGAGCGGGCGGTCACGAGGGCGGGCACAGGTGCGTGGGAGCGGGGCGGGCAAGGAGGCGAGGAGAAGAAGTGCCGTGCTGTGTCCGAATTTCAAGCGCCAAACTGAAGCGTGGCTGTTTTTCTTTGTGACATCTCGTACCGTACCCGAATGTACGGAAGCCTTCGGTTTATCTGGAAGCGTTGAGCCGTCCCTGCCAACCGTCCTGACGTCGTGAGTCGTGACGGCCGTGCAACTGAACAGCCTTCCGCAGTGCATTAAGATTTTGTGCACGCACCGGGCCTCTCCCTCTCTCTCACTTCTTATTCTTAACTCTTTCTCTCTCTTATCTCATCACTCTCTCACTCTTGGCTGCCCTCGTACCCACCTTCCCTCCGTTCGCCACGACTTGCGCTCCATGTCCATCTGTTCTCGACACCACCGTCATCACCATCATCATCATCATCATCATCATCATCATCATCATCATCATCATCATCATCATCATCATCATCATCTTGGCTCGACAAACGACCATACTCGGCGCGACCTTGCACCAACGGCGCCTCCCACCTTCCTTCATGGCGGCCCCTTCGGAATCGCTTCTTGCTCTTCTCCCACATCACCTTCAGCGGATTACATGGTGAGGAGGTGTTTGGGGGAATAGTACTCGCGCAGCAGCCGCCAGCCAAAACCAGCAGGTCTTATCGCGGACGGCCAGGAGAGGACGGCTCAGGCCAGGGCTGTGACAAGACAAAGCCCCGCTGAGTTACGACGAACTCGGTGACCAAGGAGGAGGATAAGCGGGTCCCGGGCTGAGCACGCAGCAGCCAGAACCCAGCACCTCTCGCGGCCTGATGGCGTGACAGGTTGGGAGCTCTGGCCTCAGGGCTGCACGCACCTGCCTCCACCCCGCTCCCCCGTATGTGTTCGTGTTCCCGTGCCCGCCGCCCTACACAGGCGCCGGAAGTTCAGCGGTGCCCGCTCAAGGCCCATCCCCAAGACAATAAAACCGACGACTCGCTGTCCTACACAACAGCGGCGGTGAGGCGGCGGCGGTCGTTTGCTGATAGATAGATTTAGCCGCACTAGGTGGCTGGTTGTTGGCATGCTTGGCGCGCATAATACCGCTTTTGTATGGCACCGAGGGAACCCGCCGGGCATGATGGCGGCACTGCGGCCACCGGGCCCTCCGGACACCTGGCCAGCACAAGTCGTCGTGTACTGCACGCTATGAACCGCTCATCTCGCTCGGACTTCACGGAATGTCCTCCTTCCGCGTCGCCTGCTGCCTGCGCAGCTAGCCAGCTAGCAGTCACTGCTCCCCACTCAGAGGCTTCATGACACTCTCAAAAACTCCTGTAATAGTAATCTGCCCCTCCCGTTTTCGTGATGTGCATCCTCCCGAACCCTCCCCAGGACGTGTGGAGCGTGGGCGTGCTGGCCTACGAGCTGCTGGTGGGCTTCCCGCCCGTGGTCAAGGAGAAGGGGGCCGCGGCCTCAGGAGACGGGGATCGTCAGAGGAGCGGTTACCGTGGGGGCGCGGCTGGCGCAGCGGGGGATGCCCTCAGTTTTCCGGCGTCCGTGTCGCCCGCCGCGCGCGACTTCATCAGCTCGGCGCTGGCGCAGCTGCCGGAGGAGCGACCCACGGTTCGGCAGCTGCGCTGCCACCCCTGGATGCTGGCGGCCGCCGCGGACCTGGGCCGGCAGCGGAATATTGTCCTGTAACTGATGGAACTGCTGCCCGAGATCACTGATGGGTTATCGTTGGTTGCAGGTTGGTGGGCCAGGGGCGCGGCGCCGGGTTTACATGCAGCCGGGCGTTAGAGAAGTGTCCGGGCAGGGAGGGCAGCAACCAGCCAGGCACAGGTCGCACGGGCGATGCGGCCACGGCTTTTATTTTCTTGGGCAGAAGCCAACATCACAACATGATTTTCAATCAGCCTGGCGGAAATTGTGGTTACAGTTGTGGTCGGGCGAGTATGCTTCGCCAGTTTCGTCGAATCGCACAAGACTCGGGCACGCAACGGCTTTCATCTTCGTGGTTCGAATGCGTCGCGACATACCTAAAAATTATTGACTACTGGATTGGTGTGCGTTTGGTCGCCGCATTATGGCGTTGTGAAGTGTGAAGTATCCTTGCAGGGTATTAATTTTGTTAGCTGCATAGCGAAATAATGCCAGCTGCTGCCAAGTCGCCCCCTATGTTTACTACTCTTATCGATGTATTGCTGGTTCGTCTGCGGTCCGCCGTGATCGGCACGCCGAGGTGCTGTACAACGGGATGCTTGCTCGGATGCAGTGATGGTCGGGGGCAGGTTCTCGGGCCCGAAAACCTCACGTGAAGTGTGTTGAACAGTTGGATTCGCTTTTACGGGCTGCGGTAGCGGTTACTGCGGTTTTCAACGGACGCTTTGAAGGTGCGTGTATTGACGTCGGATCCACCCAAAGGCTATCTGTGGTAACCTTTGCGGGCGTCCGTCAAAAAGCAATTGATCAATCGGGTCATGCATGAGCGTACCGCGCTGCCGAGCCCCGGATGGAGCGCCTGCTGCCAGTCGGCCCAACGATGTACGGCACTCGTGCACGTAAGCGGCAGCAAGAGATTGTCCGTCGGTCATACATCTTGCCGCCAATGCTTGCCGTGCGTGTTTCCGCAAGTCGTACGACCTGGATCAATCTGTGTCCCTGTGCGCTTGGGCTTCATGTGTCCGGGCTCCACGCATGCAACCCGTCCTGCAGCCCACTGTCGCCACTTTTGTTGATGGGAAAAGGACGCAAGGAGGCGGTGTGCGCGCTCCGGTGCGCGGCAGATGCATGCGGGCCAGGCATTCCTGCGATGCAAGGGCCGGCGGTTGCAATGCATTGCTTCAGTGTGTGTGGGCTTGTCAGTATTATATATGTGCGTGAAGGCTGCTGCGCGGTCGAGGTCGCGCCCCTCTTACTAGTATGCCTGGTTATTACGGGCGGTCGGGAACGTCGGAACGGGTCGGCGGTATGCATCACGGGCTGTACCATGTGCCAGCCAGCGTTGCTGGTTGATGAGCATTTCCACATATGATTGTTGATCTGGGGCCATCTGGGTCATTATTTATTTTGGGTTATCATATGTAACGCGCGGGTATATGTTGTTTGCACTGGTGTTGTCCTGCAATGTACGGCGATGCCGTTCAATTCTCGCTGAACTTGCGAGTGTAGCGCCTCGCTTGATTATTTGCGTGTCGTTCATTGGGGCTTTGCGACTTTTGGAAAGGGGCTGGGCGGGCGTTCTCGGCGGGCTGGAAGCACCTTGTTAGCAGCACCCACGCCAAAGCCGCCCCCCATACATGCGTGGTCGTCAGAGCAAGCTGCAACACTGAACTTACTCCGAACTTGCTTGTGAGGAATTCAGATGATGGTGCCCTAGCTACCTGAAGGAAGGCGCGCGGCTGCAGCCATTAGACCTTGCGTGGCAGGGTCCGTTGATTTTGATGAGCCGGATAGATGGGGGGCATGTTTCTCGTCGGGCAAGGTCAGCGCACTACTTTCGTTGACCCACATACCATGCCATGCGCGTCGCAGCCGCTTCGTCCCCCAGGCCTTTCCCCTACCTTCGGATCCCCGACATGCGGGCTGTACGGCAGGATTAATTCACGTCAACGCATATCCACGTCACCGTGACCGGCCGCTGTCCCATGTGCCGCCATTTGATGGGACTTGCATCCCTGCTGTCCTTGATATGTAAGCAGGGGTTACGTACACAAGTGTTACGTACACCTGGGCTCTGTCGGGCGGGTTCCTTTCCTAAACACGTTTGTGTTTGCTCGTGTTGGGTCTAGAGGCTGTTGTTTGTGATGCGATCAACCACCAATGTAGTCCGGCAGGTTTCGTGGCACTGGAGGTCGATTGGGCATCTCGAGGTGAGAGCCAGGCACTGGATAGCAAGCCGGGCGCCGGGCCACTGCACTGGAGACCTCGCAAGGGCCAGTGCCGTACAGGGCAGCTGTGTCGTACACATAGTGGGTGGAAACTAACTAATTCGGATACTGTTGCGATGCAATGCGCACTGCCCACCCCGTACGCGCGGCCCGGGCGCGTAGATAGATTGCGTGTATTTACGTCTGGTCAGGAATAATAATTCTTATTACGTAAGTTGTGCTTCGCATTTTTTTTGGCCGCGGCCATGGATGAACTCCTTTCCAGTATGGTGATGGGAGAAAACAGGACTCCGCGCAACGGGCTTCGCACAACTTTCAACTCGATTGTGCTTCGTCCAATGTCAACCATTGGATTGCGGGGGCGGATGAACGTCAGGCGACCCACGGGTCTCTCGCTGATGGATGCAGGACGACGTGAACTCGGTGGTGGCTGCGTTCAAAAGCAAGGGGGCGGTGGTGTGTGTAGTTGCTTTTTGGCTGGACAGGACTACGCTGTATGGTATATGAATGAATGAATGAACGTTACAGGGATTGACGATGTATACCAGGGCAAGCCCCAGCAGGCCCCATGGTATATGTTGTAATACGTTTGGGATGACCCGCACGTCTTGCCCGCTGCTGCACACCCAACCATGTCGGTTTGCAACCGTTTCTAGGTGGACCCGCCCGTACATGGTGGCTGTCATGGCCTGCTGGTGTGTTAGCCAGGGTGCGCGAGAGCTGGCAACCGGTTCTCCAGGTGATGGGAGGATGCTGAGCTGTGAAGGCTGTACATTGTACGGCCCCTACTCCAGCTGTAGCATGTTATTTTTTGTTGGGTTGAAGCCTTGAAAAGAGTTTAATAGGCTGCGCATCGTCGTCTTCATGGTACGGATTGATGGCTGACACGTCGTGGTGGTGGTGGTGGTGGTGGTGCGGGCAGCAGACAGCGGTGACAACGCCACCCCTCAGCAGTTCCCCATCCCTTTAATACGTGCCAGGCTCCGGCCAGGCGTGCTGCTATTATATTTATTATTATGACGATGATGGTGGTGATGGCCGGCAGCGGAGGGCTTCAGCTTCCGTTGCGTGGCGTGGATTGATTGATGGTCTGGCGCGTTTGGCGTGCGCTGGGGAAACCTGGGGGAACCTCGTTCCCGCGCCCCGTCCCACTGCTGCCTTTCGTGGGTGTATGGGTGGGTGATGGTTACCGCGGGTCTCACGGGTTGCTACATTTCTGTAGTGCGACATGGCGCAACCCACAGTTGCAGTACGGCGGGTACGGTAATTAAATACCCCGCGGCAAGCTGTGCGTGTTGTTAGCACATCGACAAGCACCTCGCGCTCTAGGCGCATTTTGGGCATCTTTGGGTTCATGATCTGCGGATTGGTGCGTGGGGGGCAGTGGATGGGATACTGATAATGCGCGTGGGTCGATCGCCTTTGCTTGCGTCCTGGCGGCGACATAATACTTCCTGGCGGTGATTATAATACTGCAGGCGATGTCCGCACTGCCGAGCTTAAGGATACCCCCAAACCCCGTCAGGCTGTAGACAAGCCGCGCCGACGGATTACGAGCGGCCGTTTCAGACCGGCGGTCCAGATGCATGTGTGTGTTCAGAATTGTGTGTGTGTGTGTGTGTGTGTGTGTGTGTGTGTGTGTGTGTGTGTGTGTGTGTGTGTGTGTGTGTGTGTGTGTGTGTAAATCGTTACATATCTGCCGGGCCGACGCTGGCCGGGGGCGCTAGCCGCCCCCATACGGGAGACCGCCGAAGCACTCTCCCCCGTATTCGGGGGAGAGGGGCGTAAGGGGCCTCTGTCCCCTCGCTCTCAACCAAGGGCGCGCGCCCGATCCCTGAGGATCGGTGACAGCTGTGCCCCCTAAAGGGATTGGGCGGAAGCCCATCCCGGGCGGTCTGCGCCTCGCAGTCCGCTGTTCAACCTCCTCAAGTCCTTGCAGCACCCAGGGCGCGTTCCTCAGCAATTCAGAGGCGTGCCCCTGCCCGGTGCGGTAAAACTAGCCTGGTCCCGCGTCCCAACCTAATCGTACTAGCTAAGGTTGCACCCTCCGGCAGGCCTGCCCGCCCAGCGCGACGTCGCACACGTCAGGCCTTGCTGGGTCCGGGTACGCAGTCGGGCGCTCCATGATGGGGCTATAGTTTGCACAAGGCAGCACATCACCATGTAAGCATCCCTGTCGTACACCCCTTCCCGTCGCGAGCGGCCCTCGCCTACAAGTCCCGCAGCCAACTCCCACTGGTCGGGCCCGACCCTCCTCGGGCCCCCACGATCCCCAACGTGCCCGGAAGTGGGCTTCCCTTGTCCCAATCCCTACACCCTAGCGTCTCGCGCTGCTATCTATCCATCAAAAGTCTACGTCTACTGGCTGCACGCAGCGGATCCGGCCGTGTGTGTGTGTGTGTGTGTGTGTGTGTGTGTGTGTGTGTGTGTGTGTGTGTGTGTGTGTGTGTGTGACCCATTCGGCGGCGGTGGTTGCGCCGTGGTCCGTACCCTGGCTGACTGGTGGTATGCGGCGGCGAGCGGGCGGGGCCGCCGCGAGGACCGTAGGCGCTCATCAGCGGTCGCTTTCTCCACTTTCTCAACACCATTTTCGGACGCCACTGTGCTCCCGATTCCCCTTCCAATTCCCCTTCACGCATACGGCGATTGAGTGGCATACCGCAGGGCGCGCGCAGTTGGAGTTGCACTTGACGACGAGGCAATGCATACACGGTATATGTGTAGCGCCAATGTGTAGCGCAACGTTATTGCACAGATGCGTTACCGTACTCGCACAGTCCTACACCTACCGCCCTGGCGCGACGGGTCATTGGCGACGGAATGGCAAGCTCGCATGAATGAGGCTGTGTGATGCATGAATGGCGCCAAATGTTCAGTAGGTAAATTCGCATTAAAAATCCTGATTCCCGGACCCAACGAAGACCTGCGAATGTTGACTTCGAGCATGCCGGTCAGAGCCGGAAATCTGTTCACCAGGCTACGGTCATCTGCTCACTACCCAAGTCGCCCCCCGAATGAAGGGAGCAGGGTTGTATGTTGGTCCCGGGACGGTCCCCGTCAAATGGGGGGAGAACAGTGTACGGCCCTCAGCGGCACTGTGGTAGGTGGCGTACAATGTACGGCCCTCACCCATAATCTCATGGCGCAAAGGCAATCTCGAAGGCGCTCTTGCCGGCTCTCACCAACATCCCCGTCCCCTCACCGCCGTGTGATTAGGCGGGTCTGGCGCGGTTTCCAGGAGAGGCAATCCTGGCGCGCTGGTAACCTGGTGTAGTGGCCGGTATGGCTGCGTGTCCCCCCCCCGGGTGATGGAGGAGGGTGCGCAGTCCTTGGTGGGGGTTGATGAGACGAGGCACCTACGAGCTATCTGGGCCCGTTGGAACACCCGGTCGGGACTCGGGTCCACCTTGTAACGGTTACATCACATCCACCGTCCGAGGTTAACACGCAGAATACTACCCGGCTCGATGGGTGTCATCCTCGAGGAGCTCCATGAAATCGAAGGCCCTGTCAAAATGTTTTGCGACAGGAAGAAAACCTGCGGAGCCCGATGATCTCGTTTGGGAACATACGAACCTTTGGAACTCTGGCGGGCGCGCGTGCGTACTGTGCTGTACCGCCTGGACGTGGTGTGGGCTGCTAGACCAGAACCCTCTTGAATAAACTCATCGTCGTAAGACGGCATCCCGATTTGACCTGTCACTACTTAGTCGTGGGGATACGTGGACTACGGAAAGATTCCAGCCTGCAGCAGCTTACACATTCCTGAAGGGCCTGAAGGGTCCGCTTTACTCTTACCCTGCATGCGCGCCTGGCGGCGAATGAAATATCCCCCAAGATTGAACATTGTGTTCCATTAAATTATGTTCCCGCATGGCAAGAGATGAGTGAAGGAGAGGACGTCCGATCGTCCGGCAACCCGAGCGTTTTCGCGACCAGCGTTTTGGCACGGAACCTTAGTAATGACTGAGACGATATTACTCGTTGGTATAAAATTTACACACGATTACATGGAAGGATTTGTATAGTGGCCGCGAGGCTTTGGCGTCGGTCAACCGTCGACCATCAGCAACAATTTTTTACTTTCACGGCCAGGACGCCGCAGCGTATCTTTTGGTAGAATGTATATAGGTGGAGCTTGAGTGCTGCTTCGCAATTGAAACCAGAATGTTTTGGGGATCGCCACACTATTTCGCCGAATAACGATATTATAATCAGGTTGCGTTGTTCATAGCGACAGCTCCAGATATCACAATTTATTTCCGTCAATGTGATGCTCTCAAGATAAATGTCGTCCTCGTACTGTAATCGGTTTCGAAAGACGTCGTTCCGTACTCTTCAAGCGCAAGAAGGCGCCATAAGCTGCCTCGCCCGGTAAGTGGTCGTAAACTCATGAGTAAACTATGATATGTGATCATGTCATAAACGTGAACATTGTCGTTGTAAGGTTGCCGGCTAGAATCTCGCGCCGCATGCGAAACCGTTCGCATTGCTATATGTAACTACTTGCCTTACCTCTGAACGGAAAACAAGAGCTCGGCAGGCCAAACATGGCGAAGTCGGCTAAACCCTCTCGGAAGGACGAGGAGGAGGACCGCGTCAATTGTTTTTGCGTGTCCAAGTTCATTTTCTTTCCTTTTGTGTTGATATTCATGTCATTCAGGTGCGGCGGCTGGTGCCTATGTTTGCTGACCTGCCCTCGTCGCCGCTGTCCAATTTTTTCGCACTCCTCACAAGGACTCCTCCTAGAGCTTCAAAAATATTGAAACTGAATGCCTAAGTGGTTCATCGTGTAGTAGGCGCGAACTAGCCGGTCGGGGTGTCAGTTCTCCTCGTCCATTTAGTCAAACTTTCCGCGCGGTCACGCGATTCCTTTGCCGCGCCTTCATTCGTTGGTCGCACAGGATCTATGTACTGGGTATGATCTTCGCCTACCTCGAACGTCTCGGCCGGGGCGTCTTCTGCGGTCTGTGCGTGTGCTGCAACTGCACGTACCAGGTAGGTCTGTCCCGCGCCTGACGGCCCGGAAGTCCGTCCCTGGGAGTCATCGCAGAGTTTTCTGTGACCCCACGTCGATGAGCCTTCACGCACATCCAAGCACAAACTGTGAACTTCTCTGTACGACATGATAGTACCCTGGCTTGACATGTCGCAGTGTACGCATCAGAAATAGGCCGCTGCGGCGGTCGCGGGGCCGCTCACGTCCTGCCGCCCTCAGCTCCCTCCCAAGTTGTCCCATCCCGAGCGACCCTCTTACCCTGCCTTGCTCCTTTTCCGCCACGAAGGACCGCGGCTTCCCTCACGACCACCGAAGCATCGGGACGTTCAAGGGCAAACACGGCGCCGAGCTGGACAAGGAGATCGTCTGGTGGGTGGCAACGAACCAGCGTGTTTGCATCACGGATTGCCCTTTCAATCGGCACACGCCGTAAGGCGGTAGAGCACATGCCCAGAAGCCCACGCCCAGAAGCACAAGCCCATAACGCTCTTTTGGGTTTAGGTAGGCGCGCATGTCAGCTGGATTCCGGTGTGTGAACACATGCTTGGGTCTCCAGGAACCTGGAAGCGGCTGGTATGATGGTTGTGTACACACCTGCAATGGTAGTGCACCCACGATTACGCTGTTTGTGTAATTTTTTAAGTATTTACATTGAGGAGCTGCTTCAAGGGATGCAGCGTCCCTTACTCTGCGTCCCTTATGGGGGAATACGATAAATGGGAACGGTTCCGCTTTCCTCAAGAGCACAAGCGCACAGCTAACAGAGAGTTCACGAACGAATATGTATAACGCGAGAACATAACGACTGCCATCACAATTGCCTCACAGGCGCCGCATCGGCGACATCTGCGCCCCCGCCGCGCAGTCGGCCTCCAAATCGAAGAACACAACCCGGCTCTTCGCAGGTGGGCTTCGCAGGCGAGGGTACAGCCGTGCCTTAGCTCGCACGACGCACGTGCGTTCCCCTCCCCTTGTCACCCGTTCGTGATTTGGACATGTGCGTTTACGTTGACAAATATGTTCGTCCTCGCAGGCATCCTCCGTCCCAAGCATGCCCTTTGTTCACCTGTTCCCTTCTCTTCCGCCGCCCCTCCTGTCCCTTCTACCTCTTCCACTACCGCTCCAAAACCTGCAGATGGAATCTCTCCCTCAGACATCTGCCAGGGAGCCCTGGGCGACTGCTGGCTCATGTCGGCCCTGGCGTGCCTCGCAGCTCAGGAGGGGGCTATCGAACAGGTGGGGTTGGGGCGCAGGACTGACCCCGTCTGTCTAGGGTTGCAGATAGGAAGTAGACCCAAAACCACCAGCCCTGGATGTTAGGGACGCGCGCCCGCTGGGTTCAGCTGCTCTGCGCGGGTGGGTACCGGCGGCGGCGCAGGTGTTTGAGACACGCGAGTACAACGCCTACGGGCGGTACAAGTTCCGGCTGTTTGACGGCAACAAGCGCAAGTGGCGGACGGTGGTCATCGATGACTGGATCCCCTGCAGCGTGGCGGACGGGCAGCCGCTGTTTGCCAAGCCGCAGGGCGACGAGGCTTGGGTGATGCTGCTGGAGAAGGCCATGGCGAAGTTCATGGTGGGTTTGAGGGTGTTGAGGGCGTGAGAATCTGAGGGCGGGAGATTACGGGGGCCGAGCCAGAGACGCCACCTAGGCAGGACGGACAGACTGACACATATCTGAATCATCGTCCCTGTTTGTTTGGTTGGGTTTATGAGGGCACGAAACTTCTTCTCAGCGAGAAAGGCGTGTAGACGACGGAAGAAGGTGCACGTTGTTCTGGCATCCTTTCGGTTCCTGACGCCCGTTCCCTGACACCCATGCATACTATGAAGGCCCGTCATACGGTCCGGGCATATGCCTTGCCCGAGCTCACCTCTTCTGACCCTTTCCACCGATCTCCCAGGGCAAGGACTACGCCTCCCTGGACGGAAACCTGATGATCAAGGCCATGGAGGTCCTCACTGGCGATTTCGTCTGCATGTTCCGTCTGGGAGACATCCGGGTGCGTGGTTCATTGGATCGTCCGACCCGTGGGTCAGTGGGGATCGTCCGACCCGTGGGTCGGTGTGGACCTGTGTGATGAGGATTAGATTCAAAACCGGTGGCAACGCTTGTCGGCTGGGTCATGTAATCGCGTTGTCTCTCGCGTCGCATTATTAGGACCTCGGAAGCCGTAGATCGCCCACAGTCGCCCGTTGGCGGTTGTCTGACGGTGGGTGCAACGCCCCTGATCCGATGCCTCCGCGACATGTAATCCAACACCACTAACCAGCAGCACCCACCGGCCCATCCCATCCATGGGGACCCCAGGACCCCGACAGCCGGGGCAAGCCGCGGCTGCAGCAGCGCTGGACCCGGCTGGAGCTGTCGCGGGGGCCGCCACCCAAGGACGCCCAGCCCGGCGACGACTTGCGGCTGGTGTACGCCAAGGACACGCCCTTCGGCCAGGAGCTCATGTTCCGGGTGAGCTAGCTTGAAGGAGGAGGGGCGCATGCAGGGATTTAGAAAGAAACAGCCCAGGGGGAAAGCCAACCAGGGAGAAGGCCAACCAGTTTCTGGGTGAGCAGTACGTAAGTTGTGTCCCGCAAGCAATAAGAGGTTTGTCGATGGCCGGCGGTGGATGCCGGTTTAGCACACCAACCGAGGATAGCAGGAAGTCGGGAGAGTTGATATGGATGGATGGAGCGACCTTGGACGCGTTGAGTGCAGTGTGAGGGGGTCGGATGTGTGTGTCCTGTACTGCTGGTATTTCATGGACGGCGAAGCTCACTACACTACTTTGGCAACGGACTCCGATCCGACCCGTTTCACATGCGTATGCACATGGTCTGTATGTCCTCAAATCGCCGAAATGGGAAATCGCCGAGACGGGAAATCGCCGAAACGGGAAATCGCCGAGACGGGAATTCGCCGAGACGGGAAATCGTCGAGACGAGAAATCGCCGAGACGAGGTCGCGCAGGCAACAACACCAGGATGCTGGGGCTGGGTGCCTGGGGGTGTGGGGGAAGGGACCTGCACGGTGTACACACGGGACACATGCACAACCGGTTTGTCCGATGCCGACGCCGCCGGAGCGTTAGTTGTTCCCCCTGACCGTCTCGTCCCGTCTCGTCCCGTCTCGTCCCGTCTCGTCCTCACTTGCGTTCCGGGGCTCCTCAGAGCACCGTTGCCCGCCATCGCTGGTGGGCCCCACGCTTCGGAGTCCGTACTCGCGCGCGTCAAGCACGCGCTGGTTAATCATTCGTTGGTCCATATATATGGTTTCCACCCGCTTAGCTTTTATTTATACGACATCGACATCTTTCCACGACATCGACATCGCCATAAGCTTAGCTATCTCATCAGCATGGAAACCAGTGTGCATGCGGCAAACCGCCCGAAGGCTGTTGTCCAGTCGTCGATCGCCATGACAACATGTGTCCTGCCCCGTGGGCCATCCCGGACCCCAGTCGATCAAATGGGAGCTCCGACACGGCAGCACCATCGGTGCCAGCAACGCCGGCGGCAACGACACGGAGAACGTGCAGGGCATTGTGCAGGTACGGCTGCTTGGGTGTTGGGCGGTTGGGTGGTTAGGTGCGGGAAGTCAAGGTCGCCCGAGATTTATGTATGGGCTCTGCGGCCCGAGTTGGGGAGAGGGTCGTTTGGGCGCTGCTTGGGCGTCGTGCATATCAGGTAATCAAGTCAAATGTCATTTCAGGAGTGTCATGTCATATTGGTCCGCCGGGAACAACTGCCAGCGAACATGCTTTGTCACCTCATACTGATACAGTTGTTGCTGTGCTTGCGATGCGATTCGAACCTGGTCAGGGCCACGCGTACAGCATCATCAAAGTGGAGGAGGCTGAGGATCTGAAGTTCCTCCGGCTCCGGAACCCGTGGGGCACGTTCGAGTGGAAGGGCGACTGGAGCGACAGCAGCCCGCTGTGGGAGCAGCACCCCAAGGTTCGTTCTTCGGGTTTATTTCTTTTTCAGTTTAACCCCAAGGTGACATCTACTCTGATGACTAGGGCCGCCAGCACGTAACGTGCTACGCTGTCTCTCTGGGCTGGGCGTGATTTGTGCGACTGTGCACTCCTTCTCGGCGGTGTGATGCACGGACGAAAGGGAGTTGGGGTGATGGTGATGCAAGGAGTGAGCGGGGTGAGGGTGTAAGGCACGGAGCAAAAAGGGTGGGGGTGTGGTGTAAGGAGTAAGAGGCAGGGGGTGAGGGTGTGGAGGCGCGGAGCAGGAGGGCTGAGGGCGTGGAGGATGTGGAAGTGGGACGTGGGATCAAAAGATCCTGCAAGACCGCATGGGCAGGGCTTTGACGCCGCCGTCAGCTTTAGTATGCTGTCTTGCCTTGCACACTCCACGTCCTCTTGCAGATCAAGGCGGCTCTGCAGTTCGAAAAGACATCAGATGGCGCGTTCTGGTAGGCGGGTGGGCGGATTCGGGGTTTAGAATTGGGGGTTAGGGGTTTTGTTGAGGCCTAGCGCAATCGGGCGTAAGGCGACAACAGCGCAGCGAGCGCTGATGTCATGCATGAAGGTATTTGTCTTGGTCTCGGAGTTTAGGTGCACAAAGCTCAGCCAGTACATTGTTCTAAAACCAGCGGGTTTATTACAGTTTATGACTGCCTGGATCTGCTAGGTACAGCAAGTACGAAATAAATCCCCGTACACACGTCCTCCTTGCCGCAGGATGGAGTGGCGCGATTTCATCAGGCACTTCAACACTCTGGAGGTACGACACCATACTAATAGGCTGTAGCCGAGTCTCGGCAACTATTAATCGGTGCCTGTATGCTTTTGCAAGTCGGTTTGAATCGTAAATCAAGAACATATGCGGCACACCGACCCCATACATCCATTTTCAGCTACTGCCCGTGACCGATGTGGCACCGGCCTTAACAAAAGCCCGATCACCTGCGGGGGTTCACGGACACGTCACTGACCCACGGGTCTTGTGCTGTTGTGGAGAGGCGCTGCGGTTTCATCGACACACGCTTTAGCCCCGAGCGCCTCCATCGGTCTGTGTGGGTTCCTACTCATTGCCGCCCCTGTTCCACGCCCAATTGGCCCCCTCCCTCCCTCCCTCCCCGCCCTCCGTACGTACGTACGTACCTCCGGCCTCATCCGGTCGGTTCCCCTCCTGGACTACTCCGCCGCCACTGTGCGGCACTGCACGACGGGGCGCCTTGTTGCTTGCCAACCGTAATCGCTGCTACCGCTACTGCTACGTACCGCAATCGGTACTGCAATCACTACTGCTACTGCAATGACGTCAGTTTTGCTGCCGGTGAGTCCTGTGGATGCGCAACGTGCTACAGCCGGCAGGTTGGAGGCAGTGTACGGCAGCACAGCCATGCAAGAATGTCTTCCATCGCGATACCCACATTTGCCCTCTGAGGTCGTGAGGATTCTAAGGAAGCATATTTTGCAAGGTGGGCCTCAGTCGACAGGCCCTCTGTCGACAGGCCCTCTGGTGCGACCCTTTTACATGTTTGCCGTACTTGCCGTACCTCGATCCGTGCAGGAGCACCGGTTTCGACCACATCGTCATCAACATCCACGAGGTGAGTGACAACTGGTGTGCTGTACGGCAGACTAGACGGCATTCAAACCCATACATGCCGTGCCGCCCTGCATGGTTAAGCTCGCGTACTGTGGTGTTCCAGTGCTGCTGGCAATCCCCCGGTTGAGTGCACGATAAGGTAGGTATGTAGGGCTTCAGGTTTTAGGTAGATACAAGATAGTCAGGGAACTAGCTGTATAAAGTATCTATGTAACCGGTTGCTGAGCCCTCTGGGTTGCTGAGCTGTCAGCAAGATGCACCGAGTCGGCACTACCGACGGATTCAGACCTGACGTCTGGGAGCGGCCCGTCCCGCCCTCCTGTCTGTCTGTGAAACCCTGCAGGAGCATCCCTGCTGCGGTCCGTGCTGGGGCTGCATCGCGGGCTGCTTCAGGTACGGCAGTACGGGAAACCGCACCCATCACACGCCCGGGTCGGTAGTAACGGAACACAGCCCGAGCGCTATCCCTACAGATACCGTGTTTCGGAAATCGCTGCTGCTGCACTACGGCTTTCCAAATCGTTCGAAGTCAACACGCCGCGTGCCTCATCGAGGGGGTTTTTAATGTGTTTGTAGTGTTTCGGGTGTCGGTTGCCCCAGGCACCTTGGCTCTCGAGCGCTAGGGAACTCTTCGTATCGACGCTCAGGCATCAGGCCGCTGGGCCGTTGTGTGCCTAGATAAGAGACCCGCCCGACCCAAACCCTTGGGTGCATCCAAAAGCCGTGGTCGCCCTCAAAACCGTGCCATGGGTCAGACTGCAACCGCGTCTGAACCGCGTCTCGACCGCGATGACGATGAGCGCCCCTCGCCTCACCCCGAACGGAACCGCCTCCCTTCACGCCCAGGTACTGGTTCTGCTGCCTGGGCTGCAAGGCGCTGTTCTGCGGTCGTAAGGTCTACCGCTTCCAGAGGCCGCCCAAGGGCTGCTGCGGATGCGTCTGAGAAGAACGTCTACGCGGCTTGGAGTGCGGCGACAGGTGCGGGGCGGAGTGTCGGTGCGGGGCGGTCACCTGCGCGGATCGGAGCGCGACTGGCGTGATGGCGTGGCTCGATGGGGGTGGCCTGCTCCTCGGGGCTGCCCCTGCGCGATCTGCGAAGTGTTGTCGTCGGAGCGCCCGGGACATGTTGATGCGTGGGTTGTTCCCCGTGGAGATCATACATTGTTGTCGTACACCAGGAGGCGGAGACGATGCACACACACACGGTTATCAGTTACCTTTTTACACACACGGTTATCGATGATTCGGGTTCCGGATGTTATCATGCGAACTTGCGAAGCCATCGACGGACCTAAACTCCTCGTTTCTCGCGGTTAGGTTTCTAGTACGCACAGAAACTGTCCCGGGTTGGATGGCGATGCGGTACATACGACGGTTCTACAAGGCTTCTTCTCACCGTATTCGGATGTGCGGTGACGCTGTCTCATCGACCCAAACGATGAGCCAAAGATGCTGGTGCGTGTGGCGTTTGCTGACGTCAATGCTTCATCGGCAGCTGCTGCACCCGTACACGCCCGCCATTGGCCGTACATGTCCCACCTGTGCGTGCTGATGGGGGAAATTCAGCTGCCTGACGTCGATATGCCCTTCATATATATGCAGATCCTTTATGTGGGCCGCCATCCATGTGTGTATATGCGCGCGCGTGTTTGTTCGTATGAAAGGGGCCCACGCGTTGGTGGATATGCCTTGGGCCGGGTCCCGCAGGATCTGCGAGTCTGAGGCACCTGGGGAATGGCGACAGTTCACCCATCGTCGTCCTTGTATCCCCGAGGGACGCCCGGCCTCCCACCGCCATGCTTGACCTTTCGTTCGCCGGTCGTGGGTGTGTTGTCGGGTATGACCGATATCTATGCCTTTGCTGAGCCTGCCGCCGTGATCAACGAGGAGGAGTGGAGGGTCCACAGTTTTGACGCGTGGATGAACTTCCGCAGGCCGGCTGCCCGGGGATAGGGAGGTGGATGGGGTATGCCAACATATGTGGATTACGGGGTGCTGTGTCGTTTTATGATGTTTTCGTAGCTGGAAGTGACAAACTTTCATTAGTCCATTTTGATAAAATCCATTCGCGATCCTTTGCGTCGTGTATGTGTTGTGCAGTCGTGGCCACACATTACGTGGGACCGGTGCGGGCCAGACCACGCGCCTTCGTCTCACCACTCGCGCGCCTTAGAAGGCGCACCATATGTACTCGAAGGTTTCCACTGGTTGCTCACTGATTGTTGCCGGCCAGCATGCAGGCCTTGGTTCATGAGTGTAGCTGTCGTGGCGGCGATGCCGGCATCCGTGACTCTATCTATAACTGTGAACCCGGCGACGATATATGCGTGATCACTACGCATGATTCATTGATTTGTGATGCATCCAGGTTCGAGCCGCTGTAATGTTTCATTGTTGCCAACCTATTGAACCAACCTGCGCGCGAGCAACGTACGCCATCACGTGGCGAAAATGAATGGGTTTGCGCATCGATGCCGGGCAGCTGCGTCTATCAATGTGGAATACGGTAGGTACCGTATGTGAACCCCTTCATCGGGAAGTCCATTGTTTCAGGCGCTCATGCTTCGTACATAAACCGTAGTACTGCTGTTGACATGGACAAACACGAACCAAGTCTGAAACCAAGACAATCTTGAAGCAAATGGATTGATCGCGACAGAAGCAACATGCTGGGACCCGGCCCCGCCGGGGGGACCGTTGGTTCCAGATAGGCCCAATTGCATCCGGAACCGACTTGAAACGAGGCGGCCCCTGGAACGCTGCGTATCAAGCTCGTTCGCGCTAGACCGGCCACTGCATGCGCGGCGTGATGTAAATGAAAGGGTGACTATATCGCGGTTCGGTTCGCTCGGCACGATGCCACAAAGCACACAGGTGGTCGGTTGCTGCTGTCTACTTCGCACCGGGCATTTTATATGTCGCCTTTGTCGTTGCGTCACAATGTGCGCAGGTCGTACTTGTCCAGGCCGTCAGTGTTTTAATAACCCATCGGAAAATATCATTTGCGTTTACCATATATGCCGTTTCCATGCAGTTCGCTTTTTGAGAGATCAAGTAAGCATACACTACGTCAACCCCGCAAATCCTTCATTACAAGATATGAGATCGCTGTTAGCTAATACCTTGACACCAAAGGCTTGCTCCAAATTGGCACCACAAGTGCTGAAACCGCCGTAGGAGGCATGAGAAAACTTCCTCGGACGAACATATGTAGGAACCTGGTGCTATCGTTGAACTGTTTACGGTATTCATTCGTGAAATGGCACCTATGTTAGGGGTGCTTTCCAGGCGCATATCGCTCTTCAAGCAAATCAGACATTCGCAAAAAACCATCTTAAGTAATTGCGTGACATCTAGTCCTTGCGTGACATCTAGTCCTTGGCCCCAGCTTTACTCATCACCTTCGGCAGTTGGAAAAAGTCAGTCACGTTAAAGTTATCTTGTGAGTTCAGCTAATTGCTATTAACCGACCATTCAAATAAGATTGATTAAAATGAGGAAATGGTGGCACATTGCAGGGTCAAGTAATTACAACGCGGAGCAGCATGAGATGCAGGATTGCCATATTCATATATTTGATTGATTTGCTGAGGAAATTCATCTTGGTATCCTGTACCAATGGAGACGTTCGTAATCCTCTGTCATGCTGCCGTACTTTTCGACTTGCTTGGGACTCTGTGCGTTATTTGTGGTCTGTTGAGCTCTAGTCCATACCATTTAACATGAATGATTGCGCCTGTTACGACAGCCTACACACAAGCGACAAACTATTCCATCCTTCAATTAGGATGTTCCGCGCGTGCTTTGGCGGAGCATTGTTGGAAAGAAATGGACAGTCTGCGGTTGCTGCACAAATTCCGTTGGGGAACGTCTCGGCTGCGCAAGGAACGGGGAGCAGCGGGGGGCTTATTAATGCAGTGCCCCAGACGCCACCACGCCGAGACGGCAGTCCCGCTCTGACAGGAGGCACAACCCATCCAAGCAGTACATTAGGCGAGCCGAGCGCAACAGGCAACCCCGCGACCACTGTGACCTTATGCGCGACGCCAACCCTTAACGCGACGAGAATTCAAGACATGCGCCCAGAGAATGTGTCTCCATGTGATGCTTTGCAAATCATGGAGGGTCTGAGTCTGCAACATCGCCTGCTGGGCCGAGGAACTTACGGTGTCGTCCTTCCTGGTAAGTGGTTACCTAAGGCTATTTGCTCCATTCTGCAACGGCAGTGATCATAGACAATCATCAAGTCAATCGCAACGACGTCACAAGAACCTTAACAACTTGAAATGCACGATGCGCGCTTGAATGTGCCCTCCATCACGCAGTATCTCAACCAACTCGTTCCGTCATAAAGCGGTTTAAATGTTGTGCTTTCGCGTATTGTCCCGTGCCCCACAGGCACCTACCGAGGCCTTTCGTGTGCCGTCAAAATCATGTTGTGCAACGGCTTGGAGCGGGCCGCTGTTCACGAGCTGCTGCTGAGCCCCCGCCTGGTGCACCCAAACGTCGTCCTGGTGGGTTCGAATCCGCTGGAAGTGCTCTGACGAAGCTGTCTGGGCCGCTTGGACCTCGCCCGGGGTGGGGTGGAGGGACCTCCCGGTGTGTGTGTCGCCGCCCTTGGAAAGGGGCTAAAGTGACGGACGGAAGCACTCAAACTACCGGATCAAGCAACCGAATCTGGCCATCCTGGAAGCCGTGGGTTGGGAGGAGCCGTGAGTAGCAGCGGGGCGACCTAGCTAGCTAGCTAGCTAGCTAGCTAGCTAGCTAGCTAGCACCGTGCAGTGCAGTGCAGTGCAGTGCAGTGCGAAACAGCCCTCTACCCTGTGCGCAGCAGCAGCGGTGATGCCCGCCCGGGTCGGTGCTCAGACTGCCGCACCTGGTATCCCCCGCCCTGCACCCGAACCCCGGCGGAGGGCTGTTCCTCCCTCATCATCGTCATCGCACCCGGGTCGCGCCCCAGATGCCGCGTGCCGCAGACTCCAAATTTGGTTTTTTATGCTGCTGCAATTAGAACATCTATGACCGTTTTGGCGCTTTTGAGAACCGCCCGCCGTCGTGTGCAGCTCCGTTGACGGGTGCAGCTCCAGTGAAAAGACTAACCCAACTAACCCCCGACCGACGCCTGCTGCGCCTCCGTGAGTCGGATTCGCTGCGGCGGCGAGAGGTAGGGTGCTCACGCTCCGCACAAGGTCCTCCAAGCGCCAACGGTGATTCCAGATCATGTCCTCAACTCCGATACTCATCTCCAATATCCCGCCCCATGGTCATGCTCGACCGCAGACGTACGCCAGCCGCTGCGCCCCCCTCACAGACGCCTTCTTCGACCTACTGGAAGGCGAAAGGTACGGCACAGTGCGTACGGCGCAGGGAAAGAATTGAGTAAACGAACACAGGGGAGTCTGACTATCTGCTTAGGTTTTGGTAAGGTCTGGGGGGTTAGGTGGTCTGACTTCTGAGGGTGGACGGGGGGACGGCCCTCGCGTGGCCTGAGAGGGGCGCAGGGGCTTCACTGGGGCAGATGAAAGGCCTGGGGGGGAGTCGGCGACATAGAGAGGGCCGGGTGGTCTTGCGTTGTTTCTAGAGTGGCCCAGACCTCGTCGGGAGAGCCTCACAGATGGCCCCGCCACGCACAGGAGCGTCGGCCGCGGCCCGAACCGACCCCGCGTCCTGGAGCCCGTTCCGTTAAGATCAGGTGAGTGTTGCGCGTCGTACATGCCGTAAGCCGTACACAAGTTCTGTGGCTAGCTAAGGCACTCTCCATGCGACCATGCCCGTTGCTTGTCATTTGCCAGTGTCGTTCGCCGAAGGATGCGGCTGCTGCCATCGATGTCCCCCGGATCATGGTCTGGGGCCTGCTAATGAGGCACGAATGCCATTGCCGTACGCAGATGATGGTTTCGGAGATCCCAAGGACCTCCACGATGGACACGACTCGCTGCTCGTACTGCACCACGTCCTGCACTCGCTCGGGGTGAGGACAGCTCGGCAGGGGGGAGAGGAAAGCGCGCGGGGGGTTGACTGCGTGACGTACTATGCATCTAATGCTGTGTGTGTTTTTGTACGGACCCGATCCTGCAGCCGTTCCCTGTTGTGCAGGCCAGCTCTTCCAATGTCTGCGTCCCCGTCAAGTCCGCCACTCTTGCCTCACACAATTGACCTTCACGCATCAATTACCCATACCTGTCGGCCCTTGACAACAACCCTGGTTCGATCCCCGTCGTGAACCTTTGTGGGGCCCCAGGCTGAGACCGGCAAGATGATGGTGGTGGTCATCCAGGAGCGCTGCAATCGCGGCACGCTCGACGGCGCGATCCGCAAGCGCATCTTCCAGCCGACCCAGTTCTGGGGCGTTCGTGTGGCGCGCCGTGCCGTGATCCGAACCGCGGCGGAGATGGCACGCGGCCTGCTGCATATGCATGAGCTGGGGGTGGTCCACGGAGATGTGAAAGTGAGCGAGCGGACCCGTGGGTCGGTGCGTCGTGTGGTTGTTTCCTGTGTCTTTCTCCTGTTTTTTCTGTTTTTATTTCTGTTTTCTGTTCTTCCGCTGTGAGGCCTCTCACCTTGTTCCTCTTGCCCCTTGTCGCGTGTCTGGGCCCTCGTTGCCTTTTCCCTGTCTCCCTCGCCGTTCACCCTCTCGGCCCCCGGGGTTCTCCTGCCCTCCGCTCAAGCTGCCTCTTCGTCCCGTTGCCGCCCCTTGCAGCCCGCCAACGTGCTGCTCAACACCTCAAAGGAGGACCGTAGGGGCTTCACGTCCAAGGTTGGTACGGCGCCGCCAGGATATTCCTGCCGTACCCGTCGTGGTGTCGTGAGTACTGCCGCGTATCAATCGTTGGCGCCCGTGGCCCCACCTGCGCATTGTGTGACTGCTTGAAATAAGGAACGGCGCCTTTCCTTTTCTGCCCTTACTTCCTTGTACGAAGCGTATCGCGTGACACGTACGGCATGTGTACGACACGCAGGTGGGGGACTTCGGGTTAGCTCACGTGCTGCCGGTCAACGCCACCAGCCTCGACACGGACTGCTGGGGGTCCATCGCCTATACGGCCCCGGTACGGCATTGTCGTACACTGAGCAATATTGATATGGCAAGCAGCTCTTCCTTTAGACTGCACGACGAGCGCCTCGGGCCTCACCGTATTCGTTCTACGGCCTGTAGGAGCAGGAAAAGGCCAGTCAAAAACGTTTGCTGCTGCTGCTGCTGCTGCACAATTCCCGCTCCCCCTCGCTGCCCTTCATCGATGATTTTTTAAAGCAAGCCTGTGTTTAGCGAGAAACCCTAATATGTGTTTTGACTACGAGCAAGACTACGAGCAAGATGGGCCAGTCTTTGTGACTAAGCAACTCAACCCCGACAATTCATTCATTCATGCACCACGCGCCTGCTTCAGGGCAGCTAAGCAAACCCCCGGTAGGCTAGCGCAATTGCTTGCTTCACTATAAGAACCAGCGCAAGAAGTTCATGATGGCATTTCTGTGGCCTTTGCCTCAGCTAGCTTCGGATGCCACTATATATAGCTGCCGTAGCTGCAATTGCATACCCGGGCTCCTGCCAACCAACAACCACCGCACCGTTATCCGTTAACGGTCTGCAGGAGGCCCTCAACGGTCGCGTGAGCCGGGCCACCGACGTTTGGGCCTTTGGCGTCTGCCTCTGGGAGATGCTCACTGGCCAGCGGCCGTACGGCGGGATGCACTACTGTAAGTACGGGCCGTACCGGCTGGCCGTGCGCCGTACAACAAGCAAGTTGATCATCACCGTGTTCTGAAGCGTTTTGATCCGTACCCGACATCCCGCGCCTTCACAAGTTGACCACATAGATGTACGGCATGAGCACGTGGCGTGGCTGCCTCGATTCCCGTACTTGCTTGCTTGCCTGCTTGGCCCCCGCGGCCTCTCCGCCCTCCCGGCTGCGAACTCGCTTCTCCCTTGCCTTGCACATTTCACATATCTGACGCACACACGCCCCTCCTTCATTCCCCTGGCGATTGTTCCCCTGCTGCCTGCGCAGCTGAGGTGGTGGCCGGCGTCCGCGAAGGCCGCCTCCACCTCCCATGGCCCGAGGACGAGCCCTTCACCGACGGCCTCATCGCGCTGGGGCGCTGCTGCCTCAACCCCGACCCAAAGATGCGCCCCCGAATGGACGTCGTCATACAGGCCCTGGTGGACATTGAGAGAGCCATCCGCGCCGAGCTCCTGGCCAACGGGAACAATGGCGCTGCGCCACAGCAGCAGCAGCAGCAGCAGCAGCATCCCGCGCCGGCGGTTCCCACAGCGATGCGGCAGGCGGTGGTCAGCGCGCCCGGCGGCGGCGGCGCTGCCGCGGCGGCGGCGGCGGCGGGCGGCCTGTCGGCGTACCCGGCGGCGCCGCTGTCCCATGTCGCCGGCGACGATCCAGATTGGGATATGATTTTCCTGTAATTCGTGAAGTGGTAATATGGAGGTGGTGTATGTGTTGTGATGAGAGCAGATGAAATGTGATTTATGGTGATGACGGTGATTCTGACAGGCCTGGGGGGCCATTTCGATTTCGCTGCGCCGAGAGTCATTTTGGGACCTGTACTGCTTATGTACGGCTCTACGGCAACAGCATGTTCGGGTGGATGGGGCACCTCTGGGCGGCCTGCGCAGTGCGTGGGCGCCGTCGTTCCTCCGCCGCCACCGCCGTCGCCGGGCCATCCGGCACGTGCTCCAGGGGACCCGCCACATCCCCCCTGGAGCCGCAGTTCCGTTTGTCGTGTACGGCACCACAAGAGTGAGAGTGTGTGAGAGGGGCGCGGGGAATAGGGGTCCCATGGGATCGTCGGAGGGCGCGGCCCTGCAACATGCAGAGAGAACCAGAGGACCAAGGGCTGCGGCTGTGACCCATGGGTCGCTCTAGGGAGACCCATGGGCCGTACTGGGCCGTACGGCAGTCCTCAGGACGTCCGGCCAAATCGAGGTCGATGAGTGGCAAGTGTACATACGATACGATACCAAAAAAGCAAGAGCTAGGATGGAAAGGTACGAGCGGTGCGGTGCGGTGCGCACCAGCGACGACGCCCTTCGGGGTTGTCTCGCGGAGCGATGTACAAAACCTTGCACCCGTTCCGAGCCCGCGCCCGGCGCTCGTCGAGGCCGTGATCGCAGCATTACTTACAAACCTAACGAAACGATTTTCGTCCTCGAAATTAATGCGATTTATTTACTTTTGAGGGACCCATGCACGGGGGCACGGGGGATCCTTGTGGACGGGAAAGAGGTGGTGAGGGGATGTGGTGGTCGGCTGGACTGTAGGGCAGTTTTCTTTTCTCATCATCCTGTTGATCTACGCCCTCCAGAGCGGCAAGGAAAGCAAGCGCGCCACACGCGAGAACTGGATTTGCTTTATTGGGTGGCGGATGTTTGGCAGGCGGATGTTTCGAACTTGTGGGTCATTTCCGGAGTTATCATTTGCAGCGAGAGGCTTGGGGGATATAGGAAAGTGCTAGAGGAAGGGCTTGGGGGAGGCATGGCGGGACGGCTGTCCGGGCGGTGCATCTGTGGGGTATCGTGCGCACAGCAGACGGCGCCTGTATCGGGGCCCGAGGGCTTCCGGCAGTAGGACCCTGTCCGGGGCAGTGCCCCGTGGCTCCCCCTGGTGGCTGCGGTCCTGCAGGGCAAGGGGTCGCGCTTGTCTGGATGTACACGTTTCCTTTGCACACGTTTTGTGCATGTACGACGGGGGACGGTTGCCTCGGCGGAGCCCGTGCGACTTATGTACGACTTGGCAGTACAGCGCTAGGGCCAGGGATAGCGCCTCGTGGGTGTGGGCTTTTGGCCACGATCAAGGCTGGGTGGCGGATGGAAATGGTGGGGCATAAGTGGGCAGTCAAGGGGGGGGCAGTCTTCCCCCTTGATGTGCGTATTCAGTGTCTCGTCTGGTGTCTCTAGCTACCTGGGCACCACCGCGGTGCAGGAGCGGGCCCTCGTTCCTGCCTGCCTTCTCGTGCGGTACGATATCGTTTTGCACACACACTGCGGTACGTCTGGCGCGGCGTACGACGCCGGGATGTCTCGATGTCGGACATGGGGTGCCACGCACCTGCTGGTGCCGCATTGTACACCCACAAAGGTGCCGCTATACCTATCTTTGGGGACACCCGCCAGCCCCTCGGTTGTCTTTGCCGTACATACACAGCATGGGCGGTTTTTGGCTGGTCTCTCATGATACACAGCATGGCCGGGATTGGGTTGAGGTTTGACGGATGTTGGTACCGGGTAGGAAGAAACAGTGATGATGGTGGTGGATGGGTGGTGGTGGTGGTGGTGGCGGTGGTTTCGCGACTGGGCGGCGATATCGATCATTATTATTTATAGGATGTTACAGCGGACCCCGCGGGTCATCGGTGACAGCCCACACATTACGGTGTTGCTGACACTGGCGGTGGGAGTCTGAGGCCACTGCGGGAACATCTACTTGAGATCTCGGGGTTGGGGGCCGACACGTCGCGCGGGGACTGCCACCCCATCATGCGTGCGTCTGTGCTCCCAAGGATATTGAATGAGCGTGAATGAACTTCCAATGAATGGGTGGGCGACTTAGTGGATGAATGAATGGCTTCATGAATGAATTAAAGTGATTCGTTATACGGCGGAATCCCCCCTCCCGGACCGATCGTCCGGTGGGGGTTATGGAAGTACGGCACCTGGGCATCACAGATGCGGCGCAACGTGTGTATGCGTCGGCTCTGGCCCCCGGAGGGCGGAGGGTGGAGGCGTCCTGCGAAGAAGGAGATTCCCGCTGTGTGTTTCGTGTGTGTATGTGTGTGTGTATGTGTGTGCGTGTGGTGGGCACGCGGAGTGCGGCCGCGTGGTTGGGGTGGCGTTGTACTGCCGGCGGGGGATGCCCAGTCGGTCAGCATGTGATTGAATTCACCGTTGTTGTCGGATTGTTGACGTTCCGTTGAGGGTTGTCGGAGAGGGGCGCAGCGCGACTCGTCCCGAATGAGAAAGAGGGAGACAGAGAGAGAGAGATATCTGAGTTCCGCGGGGCTTGTACGTAGCCAACACGGACGAGTGCGCCGCGCGCTGGCCGCTGAGGCTGCAGCGGCGCTGCTGGATGGCGGTTGGTGGTTGGTGGCCGCTGAGGCTGCAGCGGCGTTGCTGGATGGCGGTTGCGCAACCGCACGAATGGCTGGCGAGCGACGTCTTCCTGCGGAAGGCACCCACTCCGCACCCGGGCCGTGTGCGGGTGTCCCAGAAGGCGAAGGGGGACCTTCTGGGCCCCAGATCCAGAACCTTCTGGGCCGCAGATCCAGGTCTGCTCCCCAGGTCATCAAGACCGCCGCGGGACCGTGTGGGACCATCGATACCGATGTGGTCGACCCAGCAAATCGCCCATGGCCCGGGGAATACATGGCATGTGGCGGGGACGGGATAAGGTGCGCCCGGTCGGTTGGGGTCGGTCAACGCTTGGATCCGTTGATACGCGCGAGAGACCTGGCTGGTCTGGTTGGGTTTCAGAGGGTCGCGGGGGCGGACGTCGGGGCAGTGCGT
The DNA here is from genome assembly GCA_003117195.1 of Eudorina sp. 2006-703-Eu-15. Classification (NCBI taxonomy): domain Eukaryota; kingdom Viridiplantae; phylum Chlorophyta; class Chlorophyceae; order Chlamydomonadales; family Volvocaceae; genus Eudorina; species Eudorina sp. 2006-703-Eu-15. The sequence continues at coordinate 719,596 of BDSI01000021.1, read as the reverse complement.
TTCTCGTTCGCCGCATGGGGAAGACCCAGTCTACAAACTGCGAAGGTGGATGCCCCCGAATGGTCGTCATGTCTGCCGTACCTGGGAAGCACCATGGCAATGTACAGGGCGTTTTAGGTGCGGTGCGAGGTTGGAGCTTTGTCGGTGGGTCTGCGTTGGGGGCATCATGTCGCTTCTGTTCTCCGGAGCGGTGCGTCGTCTGCGGAGGCTGCGGCGGAGACTTCGGTGTCGGGTGGTGGAGGGCTCCAGAACCCACTTCGATGGTGGGTGCAAGCAGGGTTTCGGTGACGGTGGTGGGCATAATGATAATTATTATATTTTACGGTTCGGTCTTAAACAGACGCGTGGGTTTAAGGGGGCGCGGGTGGATGGATTATGGGTTTCCGCTGGCCTTCGCAACCTCCCCCCGGCACCGATGGGTTCACTCTTGACCCCCCTACTGCGGTGCCAGGTTGCCTACGTGCCGTTGCCCACGTGGCGTTGCCCACGTGCGCATCATGCGCATTCATCTTTCCTGCTGTCTCCGGGCTATGTCCAGGCAGCGCCTCCACGGGGGGGGGTTGCTGGGTATACCGTAATTGGGGTGTTTGTGAAGGGGTTTGGATCGGGCGTGGTGTTTGAACTGCGGGTTCGGTGGCGGTGGTAGCGGCTGCGAAGTACGAGTGGTTAGGGAAGAGAGACGGCAGCGGCCATGGGCGCTGGCCCTCAGCGTATCCCCTCCGGCAGGGCCCCCACGCTGTACGGCGGCGGGTGAAGCTGCGACCCCCCCTGGGCAGCCAGGCCCGGAGCACCATGGGGTGTTCGTACATAAGCGTTTAGGCTTTAGGGTGTGTCGGTATGTGACGCTAGGGCGGTTTGACACCGCGGACCAGCGGCCAGCCGGGGCGTTTCGGCGCACGGGTTGGGCCGCCTGGCGGCCGCAGACCGGGCGGTGTCGCCCCAGGACGTTCGACTGCCGCAGCCGAATGGGGCTGTGGTCTGAGCCGCGGCGGCGGCCGCGCCGCCCGCGGCGGCGGCTGCGCCCGACGCCGCGGCGATGATGCGCCCGCGGGCGCCCTCTGGTGGCGGCAACCTTACCCGGTGATGCTATGCGGCTGCGATGCACGCCCACCCGCCGCATCCGTCGGCGTCCATCTCATGATTCTGATACGTACGATAGTGCTGCAACAGATGAGGTACCGTGCCGTAGTAGGCAAGCAACCTAAGGGTTGATGAGGTGGAGCGCCTACAGAGCTGCCTGGGCCGGTTGGATCGCCCGGTGGGGACTGAGGATTCACCCACCTTGAAACGGTTACATTATCCTTCTATCCGAGGAGCCGACACACCGACACTGTCACGTCCTGAAAAAAGGTCCTGAGGTTAAATTGAAAAAAGGTCCTGGGGTTAAATTGTGAAAAAAGGTCCTGGGGTGCCGTCAAGCGGTCAAGCGCTCAAGGGGATCCGGGCGATGAAACCCCAACTACGGTAACCTTGGCGACGGCGCCCGAGCTGAGTGCCGTGGGCCAGGAGGGCCCTACGGCCGCGTGCCACGGCCACCAGGAGGACCAGGACCGCGCAGCCAGCTCACCGCCTTCCACTGTTCCACACCACACCGCCATCTCATGTCATCTCATCTCTCCATGGGCCTCTCCAGGGCAGATGAGACCTCCCCCCCACGCCCCACCCCCCGGGTCGGAGGGCCACCCAGCTACCCGTCGCGAGGTGGACGCGACCGCATCTCGTGCCGCCATGGGCCCTAATAGGCTACTGTAACGATGAAGGTTTTACGAACGAGACGAGACCGTTTTCGAGGCCGTTTTCGAAACGATTTTCGATGTGTGTCCGAACGCTGCGCGTTACAGCCCACCTGAGAGGCCAAGCTGCCAGGTGCGCACCGGCAAGCCGCCACCCCGTCTGCGCCGGCAGCCCCGCCATACCTCACTCCCGCCCCCGAGGCGCATTGCAAGCGCCTTCTGTACAGCTATAGCGGGGGCAGGGGTCGCCCTCTGCTGCCAGCCTCCGACCGATCCGACCCAAGTGTCCAAAGTCGTTCACTAGGAGGTCTCTATTGTTGATCAATACTCATTCGTTCACATTGAGGTATTACTTAAAAATGCAACGAGTTCATCACATTTGCAGCACCGCGACCAGCCGCCATGGCCATGCAGCGAACACCGAGTCAGCGATCCGCAGCTGACCACGGGCCGGGGCCCTGCGACACCCGGCATACACGCATACTGAAGGCGTCGCGCCGGCCCTGTTCCCCCCGGATCACGCGCAATCCCACCCACGCACGCCGACGCCGACGCCAGGTCGTGCGGTATCACGGAAATGAAATCGGTCGCGGCAATCCGGCCCCCTGAAAGTGAATCATACCAGATCACACGTCCAGTGAACAGCACCAGGTAAACAATGGTCGCCGAGTCTCCGCTGCACGACACCCTGTACGTACATCTGCCGTACATTCCTTGTTTCGCTCGCCCGCTGGCATTGTCACTGGCCGCCGCACGCCACCGGTTCCGGAGCCGAGTCAGCTCATCACTTGGAATACGGTAGTCGGGCTTTATTTCTGGCCTCGGTCTCTAGGACTAGCCACAAGTCCACAAGCCCAGAAGGCCCCCCCTTCCTACCCTACCCCGCCCCACCGCGGCCGCGGGTTTGGACGCTCGGATTGCACCATGTCCAGGCACCGCGGCCGCGCTGCTGCAGCAATGGACAGGCAGCTCAACACATGCAGCCGCAGCAGCCCCCATCTGGCGGCCTCTCGAAGTGACGGGCTCGGCGGCTGAAGAACAGGGCCCGCACCCCCAGGCAGCACACCCAGTACCTGCGCGCAGGCTCGAGGGTTGGGTTGGGGGTTAAGAAAGATAAGAGGGGTGACTGACGGTTCGCCCCGCGGCAGCCCGCCCAGTGAGGCAGCGCAGGAGGGCGCAGGAGGGCGCAGGAGGGCGCAAGCGATGGACGGACTGGTGTGGTCGGTGTGGTGGTCGCACGGGCGGCCACACGAGGAGGTACTGCGGCCACACGAGGACTGTACTGTCCCCCCCATCCATGCCCCCCCCATCCATGTCCCCCATCCATGCATGCACCCCGGTGCCGCCGCCCCCCCTGATCCCGTCTCCATCCGCCCAGCCACCTGAAGCAGCCCTCCAGGCAGCCCAGCACGGGCCCGCAGTACGGCCGCTCCTCGTGGATGTCCAAGGAGATGTCCTCGAAGCCGGTCGTCCTGAGCACAGCAGATCGCATCAGGGCGCAGCAGAGCGCCGGGCGGGCAGGCGGGCGGGCGGGCGGGCGTGTTTTCCTTGTTTCCATCCCACGCACGTGGCTTGTTCAACTTCTCGTTTTAAGCCACACATGCTCTGAGACCCCTTTTTACCGCCCGCCATACACACACACACACACACACACACACGGGCGGGCGGCTCAGCTTTTCTCCTTGCTAACACACGCGCGCGCGCCTCTCGCTTCTGGACTTCGCTTCCCGCGGCTCAGGTCTCTTTCACACGCGCTTCTCGCGACTCAGTGCTGCTACCTACACACGCGTGACACGCCCACTGCATGTCACGCGCTCCTGCCCCGCCCGGCCCGGCCCCGCCTGCCGGTCAACACAGAGACCCAAACGCACACGCACCTGGCACAGAAGTCCAGGCACTTGTAATGTTCGCAGAAGTCCCTCCACTCCATCCAGAACGTGCCGTCGTCCGCGGGGCGGAAGTCCAGCGCGCGGCGCACCTTGGGGTTCTCGTCCCACAGCGGGCTGCCGTCGCTCCAGGGGCCCTTCCACTCAAACGTGCCCCAGGGGTTCCTGCGAGGGGCGTCCCACCGTTGACCCACCACACCGGCACCGCTTCGCTTCGCGCGGCTCAGTTTTCTCTCTTACACGCCGACATAACCCCTCCCCCCAGCCACCACGCTCGCACACACCTGACGGCGACGCGGCAGCAAAGCTAGGGGAAGGAAGGGGAGTCGGGGGCGCGGTCACGGCGTGTTCGTCCGTGGCTCCCCCCTGTCCCCACTCCGGCTCCCTCGCCATGCCGCACACAGGCCCGTGCGGGTCCTAGCCTGGTACGGTCACGGACGTCAATCCGCAGCTGCAGCGCTGGCGTGTGCTTAGTTAGTGGGTGAGGGACCCGCTGGCGTGTGTAGCGTCCTTGTGTGTGCCCCGATACGCACCCCCCGCCCGTCGCCCCACTTCATTCCTTCCGACGTGGGGCCTAGGTAGCACCGATTGGCGCTCCGCAGCAACACCGCAGCGGGTCCCCGCACCGCACGCTGCCGCGCACCTCAGCTGCACCAGCTGGAACCGATCCACCCGCTTGACGTTGCAAATGGCGTAGGCGTGACCCTGTCGGGGGTCGTGCATGAGGTGCGCAGGTGGGCACCTATCGGCGCTGGACCCTGCCCTACGAAGCAAGGCAGGCGCATGTACGAGGCGCCGCCGGAAGCCTGTACGACATCATCTATCTGTCTCCTGAAGGTGGGACGACACGGACGGGCACACATCTGTGACACACACTGCGTGCGGTGTACGGACTGTGTATACACGGCATACGTGGCATCTCTCCCCAGGACAGCCCCAGGGTTCCTGCCGCTGCGCTGCGCTGCGACCCCCTGGAGCCGACCTGCACGATGCCGTTGACGTCCTGGGTGTCGCTCCCGCTGCCGGAGCTCGCCGCGATGAAACTGCGCTTGCGGTTGTAGAACAGCATGGTCTGCGGTGTGCGGCGCGAGGGGGTGAGGCGGGGGGCGGGATGCCGTGGAGCAGGGGGCGGTAGGATGTGGGGGATGCCGAGCAGGCCACGGGGACGGTTGCCAGCTGCCGTGGGCTTCCATGCCGGCATCGCGACGTCCCTGGCGCTGGAGGCAGAGGAGCGCTTCAACCCCAGCTCAAGTTGTGTGATGTTGGAGGCAAGGGGCTGGTTGTCAGTTGTCACCGGCGTCGTCGGGGAAAGCAGGTGGCTGTGCCCGCGAGCGAGCGAGTTTGCGGATTTCTGTGGGAATCGAGCTGGCGAGTGCGCTGCGCCTGGATCCGATGTTGCAGTGGTGGAAAAATGGGGCGGATGTTGAATCTTGATCTTGGGATTTGTGTACGAACATGCGTGAGGCATATGCGAATTACCGGTTAAGGCTGAGGTTGTTGGTCCCCCTTGTAACCGTGAATCCTGAGGTCCCGTCATCTGCAAATCTACCTTAACCAGAAAAGTAATTGCAGTGCAAACATTTGGCATACAATGTTTTTATCGATACAATTTTACATAATCCCTTACTCTAATTGTCGAAGACGCTGTCGGCATCCGCTTAGTAACGGGAATCTTAATCAGGCAGCATCACGCGCGCGAGGCCGCCTGGCCCAAACCTGCTCCACGTAAGTCCGCCGCATTATCGCAAACAACATTGGTTTCGCTCATGCCTTGATGAGAACATTCACAGATGCTGCCTTGCTTTCGGCCAATTTTGCACTTTTCGTAGTCGCCTTATAACGAAATGTCAAGATTGCGGACCTTTCTCACAGCCGCGCAGAGCCATGCGGTTTCTGTGAAGGGAAAACATGCGACGGCCATCGTGAAGGCTGGCGACGTCTCCGAGCCCAGTAGTTTTGTTGGTTAGCGGGTACTTTGAACCTTCTGTACCTTTCGTGTTTCCTTTCTTTTTTCCCAGCGTCAACCTGGCCCCGGCCCGCTCTACCCCGAACTTGCCACCAGATAAATGCCCTGCCCTGGCACACCCGCGAAGTGCTGGTCAGCCAGCCCGGTGGTCCACTCTTTTCAGCGCGTTCACTCGACCCCCACCAACAGCTGCACCCCGCGGTATGTGCTGTGTCATCGGTGGTGACGCGTGGGATGCACTGCAACCTTGCCCATTCAGGCCGATGTCCAGTGCCGCGCCAAGAAACCCACATTGAACATGCCGTCGCTGTCCAGCTCGTCATCCGAGGGCTGCAGCATCACGTCGTAGCCAGCCCCGTCGGCTTTGGGCTTGTGAACGATGTCCAGCCGCCGCCATTTGCCCGTCTGCCAAACAGCCGAAAGAACGGGGCGTCCGCAAAATCATGTACGGTAGTAGCACCGCAGATCCGTGCCTATCAGTGTTGGCCTCCCTGCTGCTGGACGCGGCGTTAGGGCCCATCGAGCCTCACCGCCCTGGCCCCTTTGACCAATGACAGGGTCTTGCCTAACGCAATGAGAGGTTGTAAACGTCCCAAAGTGGACCTGACTCGTAAATCACATGCACTGTAAACGCGTGTATGGCAAGAGAGACTCGGTGGGGTCCACGGCATCCTTTCACTTCTGGTATGGCAAGCTCTGCGGCACGCCACCGCAGCCCGGAGAGTCCGTCATTTGAGGAGGCACCTCGCAGCTCAAGGGGGCGCACTAGCGGCCATGCGCGGCACGCACGCGACGCTGGCCAATGCGTGCCTGTTGAGGGGGCAGGCCTCAACAGGCGGGCGGGGCGGAGCGTGCCGCCGTACCACGGACGGCGCACCGTACCTTGACGTCCATGTTGAACTTGAACACGTAGTCCCCGGTGAGGCACTCGAGAGCCCACATCGTGCTGCCGCCGTCCAGGTTGCCGTAGCTGCCCTGAAGGCCAACGGGTCAACGCACGTGAGCCCCATCCGTCGGTCTCAGCACCCTCAACGCGGCATCAGAAGGACTGGACTCCTCGCGGCACCTACCTAAGGCGCGCGTCTGCACAGCTTGCGACTCGTGGCGACCAGCGGCCTCGATACTCCATCCCGCACACATCCCTCTCGGTCCCGCCTCCACGCCTCATCCCCCCTTCCCTCGATGCACCAATGCACCAATCCGGAAAGGGAAATGATGTGATTCAGTGAAATCGGTTCGTGAGTTGAACCTCAACGACCTCCCCACCTTGAATTTCGCCATCGCCTTCTCCAGCAGCAGCACCCACGCCTCGTCGCCGTTGGGCTTGGCGAAGACGGGCTTGCCGTCCTGTCCGCAAGGGATCCTGCACGAGTACACATGCCCCCAGGTGCCGTCAGCCGCACAGCCGCTTGACTGGGGCAGTGAAGAAGTGGGCCCGGGCGCCTTCAGCCCCAACGCCCGCGTTTGAGCAAGTAGCAGCGGTGGGATGGCGATGGTGACAGGATTGACCAGTCGACTCGAAGTAAAGTCGGCCGACCAAAGCAAGGCCCGGCCCCTCCGACCATTTTGAATTCTTTCGTGTTCAACTCTCTGCCTACGCCGGCACCGGTGCCGCTACCGACCAAGGGCGCGCGACCTCACCAGTCGTCCACGGTGATGGTCACCCATGCCTCCTTGGGCGCGTTGTACAGCTTCACTTTGTACTTGCCGTACGCGTTGTACTCCTTGGTCTGAAACACCTGTCGGCACACGGCCGGGGGAGACCCAGGTCGGGGCGATGCGGTGCCGGAGAGCCCTGTGTGGGAGAACCCATGAGGCGGCAGAGGGCGTTCCGCAGTCTGCGCCCGTCAGCTGTCCCTTCCAACGATAAAACCCCAGAGCCCTTTTCCCATAACCTGGTTCGCTTGCCAGCAGCCACAAGGCCTGCTGAACAGCATCCCCTGTCCCAGCTAAGGTTACAACCCACGCCGCAAACCCGACCAGGCCGCTCGACCCAGGGCAGAGCCGCCCCAGGCACAACCCCCCCGTCGGTACCTGCTGCACGGCTCCCTCCTGGTTTGCGAGGCATGCCAGGGCGGACATGAGCCAGCAGTCTCCCAGACCGCCCTGACAGATGTCCGAGGGCTCGATCTTGTCTGCGGCGGCGGGGGTCGGGCGGAGCGGTACCGGTCAAGCAGTCCCCCTAAAGTCCATAACGTCCCCCTAGAGTCCATGACTTCCCCCTAGGGTCCATGAGTGTCTCTGGCCACACCCATGCACCCGCATTCCCACACGAGCTGAACGTCGGGTGCTTATAACGCCGCTGCTCAACAGCGGCAACAAGTGTGGCAGTGGCAGCCGGGTCCGGCTCCGGCTTGCTCGCAGGCCATATGAGTGGACACTCGCACAAGGTAGTTTGAACGACATTCCAGTCCCCTCCCACCAAGCCTGCACCTCCTGGTTACAAGCACGCAGGCTTCAAGGCGCATGGTTCCCCCCGGCGGTTTCCCTGACGACCGTTTTCTCCATTCCCAGGCGCGTCAGACCTGCTCGTCAGCCAAGCCCTCCAGCCCCATCCGTCAGCCCCCTGCCGTACCTGCAAACAGCCTCGCCCCCGTCCTGCTGCTCGCGGCCACAATCTCGGCAATTCGCCGCCTGAGGTAGCGGACACGCCATGACATTTTGTAGGGGGGGCCATGTCATACGCGAGCGGGATCAGGGGGCCTCAAATGATCCAAGAAAACCCGAAAGCCGGGGGCGGGGCTGACCGGTCCGCCACAGGGCCCTGCGGCAGCCAGCCCCGCGGCAGCGCCGTCCCCTACCCTCCTGCCCCGATCGGCCATCGTGGAGACACGCATGCGCCACCCTCCCTGTCACCCCTCCCTTACCACACCTAAATCGCGTAGGCGTGCTGCTAGCTGCATCAACCGTCGAGCTGAACTCCTCCTTTTCTCGCGGCTGCCCAGACCTCCATGAAAACCCAAATCGGAAAGCCGACGAGCGCTGCCCGTGAAGCCGCACTCGTGCTGCCACACGCTGCCGCTCCGCGCGCCGCAAGCGCCCACCCGATGCCTCCAAGCGAGACATGAAGGTGAGGCACCCACCCGAAGTGCCACCCACCCCAACGCAGGGCCTGCCCCACACGCCCAGCGAGGGACCTGCGCCGGAGGAGAGCGTCCCCTCGCCGTCCTCGGACCACCGGACCTCATCCATCCCACCCACGCATCCACCCACCCACCCACCCACCACTGCACCTCGGCGTCGATCTGCTGGGGGCTCTTGTCCTTCCATGCGCCGATGGCCGCGTGGCTGTGCGGGAAGGACTTGTCCTTGTACGTGCAGTGGCAGCACACGCACATGCCGCAAAGGATGCCGCGGCCAAGGCGCGCGATGTACACCCAGATGCATCCCAGGAGGTAGATCCTGGAGGGCATTGATGCGCCGGGTGAGGTTCACAGAAGGTCGGCGACGCTGAGGACACCCCCGGGGTCCCCGGTGGCCCGATGGACTCAACAAGAAGGCACCCTCCTGTCAATCCAGCCATACGGTCGAGGGGGTGCGGGCGGGGTTGGCGCTGCGCTTGCAGCAGCCGGTCTGAACTGTGTAGAGTGTGTCGAAGGTGGGGCATAGCACACATGTGTTCAGCGAGAAACCCGCGCGAGCCGCCCAATCCCATGACGCACATATGTGCTTGCTAACAGCGGGGCGTTTGCACAACCGTGGGCTACGCGTCGTGCAGATGGCCCAGCTGTATTGTGTGTGGATTCATACGCACCGATTTGCGACCCAGCTTTGCCCTGTCAGATACCTCAAGTGTACGGACGCCACCCCGGTCGAAAGCTTTTTCATTAGGTAGACGAGCGCAGGACGCCCCACCTTATCGCCTGTACGAGCAGGATTACTGGCCAGAAGACCGCCTTGCCGATGCATTTCCACCGCGTGAGGTTGCAGCCCCCACGGTCAACTTCTTCTTGCGCAGTCGAGGCTATGCCTGGCTTCATCTGTATTGCCGCGGCAATGCAAGCGTGTTTCTGCTGCTCTTGGGAGTCATGCCACTCCCCAAAGTGGTGGGAAGACACCTCAAACCACGACTACAACGACATTGACTTGCTGACATGATGCTACATTGGAAAGAGTTTTCCACCTGAACATGAAGAAAGCTGTTCCTTATAACAATAAGGCATTATCAAAGCTGTAAGCGTACCTAAACGCTGGATCGTACGCTGCCGTACTCTCTCCGTTTCCCTTACTGCCCTCTCAGAGCCTCCGCATTGGTGAGCGACCGAAAAGGCATGTATGATTTGCGCCTTGTGAATTCGACTATACATGGGGAACCCTGTATTTATTTCTAAGCGTGGTGACCGTCGAGCACACTGCTTCCTGAACTTGCATTAGGCAGAATACAACAGCACGGATTGTAGTGAATCTTGTGCCTAGTCGATTTGACAGAAGTTCAGACGGGGAACTGCACACGAACTTCTCGGGCGCCCAGCCGGTAGCGCGTCTTCCGGCCATGGAACGGCCCATGGTGACATGGGGATTATACGCAATGTTAAGCTGGAGTTAACAGCTGCTGGCTTGGCCGTCGTCGCCGGGGATGGCAGGTAAATGGCCCTTCGCCTCGCTTGCGAGCGCTCTACGCGCTTGCACGTTTCTTTGCAAACAGAGGCCGTTGTGGGATCCTGTTACCAAGATATACAAGGTCACGGGCGTAGTCCGCATGATGGCCTGGTTCGCTTGGAGGGTCCCTCAAAGTTCCGCATTGTTCTGCAGACGACGACCCGGGGCCTCGGCGCCCCGGGCCAACAACCAAACTTAGCTGGACGTCAGTTTTGCGCAAAGCGTCTCCATCGGGCAATGGTGAGGGCAGCGTCCGCTTTTACTCACGTGTAGCTAGTGCGGCTCTTGGCTTTTCTGGGCGTCGCCATGCTTTCCGTAACGAGGGCAGTAATGTATTGCCACTTTGCCATACCTCAGAGATGCCCTGGGAGGTAGCAGACGTGAAGCAGGCTTCAGGGTGGGAAAGTCCTGCCTAAGGTTACGAGGCCATGGAGAGCAGAGGTGCCACTGGACATGTTATTAAATCAGCATTCCTTTCGTGAGCACAGTAATGGCAGGTCAACTCCTTCCCTCGTCCGTAAAGGTTCCTTCCTTCCAAAATGCCGCACACAGACCTGAGCTCAGGAGATACCGCGGAGAGCCCGAAGGTCTCGCAGAACCCTGTCAGTCGACCGGGATCGCTTGGGGCGACAAGCTTCCGTGGCGGAGTCCCGCGGACCAGCAGCAACCTCGTCATCGGCCTCGCGGGCACTAACAGCCTTGGCCCGAAAGATGGCGGAGCGAACGGTGGATCACTGTGGGGCCGTTCTCACAGCATCATGCATGGCGGCCTGCTGGCGCCCGGGGCGGCGAACGGCACAACGGCGGACGTTGTCACAGCCGTCAAGGACCTTCAGCTGCGAAAGCGCAGCATCATGTTCCAGCAAGCAGCGAGCCAGACGGGGCCCAGCTTGCAGACGCGGATGGGCAGCTTGTCAACGTACTTCTTCGCGCCGAACCCTACGCCGGGCAAGGTCAGTACCGCCCTTGTTGGAGCCCATGGTGCGCGCAGCAGCTACATGAGTGTTCTCGGTGGCATTCACAAACAGCCGCGTGGGCGCCTCGGGGGCGCATCTGGGCGGTTCGAGTCGTTCGGCGAAATTTTCCTCTGCCTGGCTAGCCGGCAAGATGGTCAACGGTGGCAAGCCACGAGCGAGGACTTCATACGGGGGTGTTAGCATAGTGTAATGATTTGGGGGATATTACAAACGTCTCCATGTTATTCTCCACGCACAGGGAGTGGGCTTCTCGCCGGATGGAGCCTACGTCATGCGCTGGGGGTACGGCACGGACGTCAAGCTGCTGTCAGCCGACGACGGCGTGCTCGTGGTGACAATGGCGGCGCCGAACCCCGGCGCTGTGCGGTATGCCACATTCAATACGGATGGCACTCGGGTGGCCGTCGCCACGGAGGACTGCAAGGTGGGCGCTGCGGACCTGTGCGGCTGTGCCATGGATCTCACGTTGGCGCTTTGGACACTGCGTAACGAGCGAAGAGTTCCTGGGTGAACAGTGTGATTGAGATAGGGTTGTGTGTAGCGGCTCGACGACGTGTCATTGCGACCTGAGGGATGGCGAAAGGGCATCTCAGGCCGAAATGTTCCAGGACAAGAGGCTGGCAGCCACGTGGCACGATCCAGACTGGCCGAAACCACGTATTTATGTATATAAGATAACTGAGTATATATGTATATGTGTGTGTATCGGACATGCCCGTCACGGGGACAGGTTTTTAGGCATGGCGCGCTGCATGCGGTTTAACTCTCTGGGCAGCAACACGAGTGGGTTTCTCCAATGGGAGACATGGTTTGTGAGTGGGTCCAGTTCCGGCGCAGACTGTTCGAGTTGCTGAAGGGCAGGGGTCTGTTGCACGGCGCCTGCGCTCGGCTTGCGCCGCAGGTGTACGTGTGGCTGACTGCCAACAAGCATCTCGTTAACATGCTAGATGTGGGCGCGGAGCCGCTGGCGCACGTGGTGTTCAGCCGCGACTGCCAGACCCTGCTGTCGTGCGACGACGAGGGTCAACTAGAGCTCTGGGATATCACCGAAGGTAAGCTTGCGTGCGTTCAGTAATCGGCTGGGCACAGTTCCGCGCGGTGATGATCACACAGCGTACTCGTGCTTTGAGCCTCTATCGGCTTTTGGATGTGGCATCCCGGGAGCGACGCATTTAGGATTCACAGTCGAGCAGGTTTCGCGGAGGCAGTGTGAGCAGCTGATTTAGGCTGTAGGCCTGGATACATCATGCGGGGCGCAGATGGGGACGTGCTGGTCGGAGATGTTCCGGGCGGACGCCCACCCTGGCACGGGGCTGGGTTATGCTGGCGAGGGCTGGGCGACGTGGTCTGTCCTCAAGATTCACATAACTTGCCGGATTGCTGTACGGGCTGTGCGTGTGCGCAGCGAGGATGCTGCGACGATACGACACGGGGCACATCAGCAAAAGGTGCGGCTTCAGCGCCAACGGGGACTCGGTCATCTCCTGCGCTGGCGACGATTGCGGGCTTGTGCTGTTGAGCACGCGGACCGGCAGCGTCCAGACATCCCAGCTGTATGAAGAGGTCGCGGAGTCGCGCAACCGGGCGTGCTATGTTATCAGCCCGGACGGGACAAAGGTGAGAGCTTCGGGAAGGGTGCGGAACCGAGATGGCTTAGGTGGCCAGAGAATGCAAGGTTCCCGGGATCAACGCCAGTAAATGGAAGCAAATGAACGGAGGCTGGAGTGTGGGGTGCGTGTTGGTTTGCGCTTTGCTGGGTAGAAGTTTGGGGTTATCGAACGCGAAGGTTACGGTAGTAGTACGAGAACCGGAAGGTACCGGTGGGATTTTGGAGTTTGACCGGGGAGGGCACTCGCGGATAAGAGGCCTTACGTGGTCGGGGTAAGTCGGCCATTGAACTTTGCATTGGCTATCTGGCATTTGGGTTGTCGAGACCGTGGGCTGTTGAGATCGTTATGGTGAGGTCAGTGCGGATGGCATGAGGTAATGACGTGGCATCAATTTAATTCAGCTGTGCTCATGGGACTGGTGCGCAGGTGATGCTCTACATTCAGGAGCAAGTGTATGGGATCAATCTGGTGTTGTACCACCTCGACACGGATACGCATATACCCCTATTGGTGAGTCTGGGGCGGACCGGAGATTTCCATCCGGAACAGCACTCCGATCCGATCTGGGACACACCTGTCGTTCCTGAAGTATTTGCGCATAGCTGTGACATTCTTGCACTGGCACCCAAACATTCTGCATGAATATATGGAAGCCCCTGCCGCCGTGTCAGGTTGCTGCCCTGGAAGTCATTCCGAAATTACATAACTGGCGAGGTTTTGGGGGTTCTGGGGGTAATATTAGTTATGTGAAGGACCAAGTGTGTGTAAAACATTTGCATGGGCGTTTTGCACGTCCGTTTGTTCGTATTTGGAAACACGGCGGACACTCTCCTGACAGCGTTTTTTACTGTTTGCCGTTTGTTAATTACCAACGCATTTGAAAAGCATATTTTGCAGCTCATTTGGGCGCATTTTCTTGTTTCTTGTCGGGCATGGTTAGAAGGTAAGGCTTGCTGGTAAAGCTTTCTAATGAATTTTGAGAAGAAAAGGGTACTGACTTGCGTTTCGGAAGCACGCATGGCAAGTTGGTCGTTATAATACGGTTTCGCACTGGTGAAGAACTTGCTTGTGTCGTTTCCCTCGTTCCTGCCTCAGGTCTGCAACGGAGCGGTCACGCACGCAGACTTTAGCAATGACTCGTCACTGTTCATTACCGCGGGTCGCGACGACCTTATACACGTTTGGGAGAGCGACACCGGGATGATGCGGACGACCCTGCAGGGACATGCCAGCGATGTCATGTTTTGCAAGGTAAGAACCGAATGATGTACGTTTCCACATCGTCGTGCGAGCCTTGTCGGTCCGCTCCTTTTCCCCGTATGGTGCTCCTGGCCTTGATGCCCGGTTTATGGGGCACAACGAAGGCACGCAGTAAAACTGGTGCTGCGGCACACGGGAGCACCGTCTCCCTGATCCATTCCGGCCGGGTGCCACACGCCCGCTGGTAAATGTACACATCCCCCTCCCTCCGCTTTCCCCGATCACGTCGCGCACTGCAGATCAGCGACGACGGCGAGGTGGCGGTCAGCGGCGACAGCGAGGGCACGGTGCTGGTGTGGGCTCTGGCGGACAGCGCCTGCGTCATGAGGCTGCAAGCGCACGCGAGCCCGATCGCCTATGTGGACGTGAACGCCGACGGCACGCGAGCGCTCACCGTCGACACGGAGGGCCACGCGCTGCTGTGGTTTCTGGACGCTGCTCGCGCCTTCGAGGTGCTCCGGCAGCACTCGGACCTGGTCTGCTGCGTTGCGCCGTCGCCCGACGGCAGCAGTCTCGTGGTGGGCTACAAGGACGGCTGCCTGCGGTGCTGGAATGTGTGCGACGGGCCGGGCCTGGCTGCAAGCGTCACTTGGACGCACTCGAAACAGGTAACCCGGTGTGCCGTGGTCGTACTGTTGGTCGTACTGTCGGTGTTTAGAGAAGAGACCCGCCCGACCCAAACCGTACTACAGTCACCGCTGGCGGAAGCTGCTGCTGCGCACTCTATTTGGGTCAGATGCCGTGTTTCAAAAAGCAGTGTGGGTGGGACATGTCGGCCGGCGAACCTCGGCTAATCCTCAACCGTTGCAACTCAGGCATGGAACCAATGGCGGTTTAGCTCGTCCTAGAGTTTTGCCTCACGCCGACTGTCTATATGGTAAGGATTCGGGGCTGCGTGTCGTAAGCAACGGGGGATGGCAAGTTGGCAGCTGACCCAAATCGCACTCGTAATGCCGGCCCCCTTCCGGCTGCGCAGATGTGCCCGGTGGAGCAGCTGGTCATGCGGCCCGACGGCGCGCAGGTGGCCTCAGCGGGCCGTGACGGGGTCGTGGTCGTTACCGACATGCGGAGGGGACTTGTGGTCGCGATTCTGAACGCGCACACCGACTTTGTGACCGGGCTGCTCTTCAGCGAAAGGAGCGACTTGCTGGTCACGGCCAGCCGCGTGGGCGAGGTCTACGTATGGAACGGTAAGGAGTGGCTGGGGCTCGGCAAAGGGAAAGATGAAGAAGTGATTGGAGGGGAGTGCAGTGGTGCAAAGGAGGGGCTGGGCATGGGCTGGATGGGCTCTTGGGCTGGGCTGGGCACAGGCGACGTTGTAAGCGGCTTGGCGTATGCCCGGCATGCTGTGGTTGGGTCGTGTTCAGTCCGGCAAAATCATCTGCTGTACAGGCAGTGCGCCGGACCTCCGCTGCAGCGGTAACCCCGCTTGCCCCCCGGGTCGACCCACATGTGCCCACAGCCAAGTCGTACGGTGCGGCGCCTCTGCGGGAGCTGGAGGTTCCGGAGCTGGCTGAGGTGGCGTCGCTGGCTATCAGTCCCAACCAGGCCTTCCTGGCGGCGGCGACGGCCGCGGGCTCCGTACACGTGTGGAGCCTGACCACCTTCGTCCTACAGGTCCGGTTGCCGCGGCATCAGGGGGGCGTGTGTTGGCGTTGGCAAGGCGTGAGTGCGTGGCTGACCAGGCAGGGAAGGATCCCTTCACGCCTTCACGCCGCTGGGAACACCCTTACCGTCGCCACTTACGCCTACCCAACCGCTGGTCCCACGTCTTTCACTCATAAGGTTTTCCATCCCATCAGTTGCGCTGCACAGGAATTGACCGGGTTGTCCGTATCCGCCCCTCGCGTATCGCGAGCGTAAAGTTGTGAACGTGGAACCTTGTGTGCACGGCCGTCTCCTTACACCTGGATGCAGTCTGACGTCAAGGTGACGGACCTGCCGGCGACGCGGATCACGTTCAACGCCGACGCGTCGGTGCTGGCGGTGGGGTCAGCGGACGGCAGCGTGACGCTGATTGACCCGCTGACCGGCATCAGGGCCGCGTACTACAAGGGCAACGCCTCCAGCATCAACGACGTGGCGTTCCTCCCGAAACCGGTGCGTCGTGCGGGTTGGATTGTGACTGGACGGATGAATGATTCTGGTGGGGGCAGGTTTAATTTCCCCAGTTATTCCTTCGAAAAATGAACGGCGACGCGGAAGTGCTGCTGGATATCGGCCTCCATGACAACGAAGGGATTGGGCTGTCCGGATTCTTGTGGCTCCCAAAGGCACGCTCCTCGCCCGCATATTGATACCTCGACCGTGAGTTGTGGCGTCTCAGCGAGTGAGGTTATCCTGACCGCGTAACTGGACATTGACCGGGGACACTGTCCCAGGATGTTCTCAACCCGACGTTGTGTCGCTTCCGACGTTCCTGCCCGCCAACAGGAGCACATCCTGTTGAGCGTGTGTGGGCGGCAGTCCATCACCTGGGACTGCCACAAGTCCGCGATTCAGCACGTGGCGGACTTCATCGCTGACAGTAAGCGTGGTCTGCGGGAGCAGGGCCGCCCTAGCCGACCCGAGAGCGCGGGACTGGGTGAAGCGGGGGCCGGGAAAGCGGAGTGGGGACCGGGGCCGCGGAAGCCGGGGCCGCGGGAGTGGGGGAACCGGGAACGCGGGAGCGTGGAGGTGTATTGGGTTTCCAGCCGTCCCGTCCAAGCGCCGTCATGGGCCTCCCGGCATGTCGGTGGAGACTTCAATAGAAGCGGGCGTGACGGTGCGGTTGAGCTCCGAGAGGCATGTTCTCCGGCTCTCATCCCGCTCATCTCGATGTCTTGACCCCTTTGGTCCCACAGACAGTCGCATCTTCTCCTCCGAGTCCATCGGCACCATCCCAAACCGCACCTGCGTCGCCCACGACGCCGTCGTACTGTACGACCCGATCAACCACGCCGCCATGTACGACATGGTGCCGCGCCCGCCGGAGCAGCACCCCGGGAACAGCTACCTCTTCCGGCACGGCACCGCGCTGTCGTCCGGCACCAACGGCCACCCCATGGTCTTCTTCTGCGCACCCGACACCACCGTACACATGCTCGGCGACGAAACCAGCGGCACGAGGTGCCTGGATTTCTCCTCGGACGGACGTCTCTTGGTGAGTTACACGCCTTCCGCACTCTGGCAGGAAGCCCGCGGGGGCGGGAGGGGACATGTACCGTTTGGTGGGTCTCCGTCCTCGGCAGGAAAGAGTTTCCGAGGAGCGGGAGGTATGCCCATCCATCCATCCATCCACCTGCCATGTGTGCTCAGCAGAAATGGGCCGTGTGCTCAGCGAGAAATTCGCCCGCCCGACCGTGTGTGTGTACGTTCTGTGCGCGCTCGTGCAGGTGAGCGGCACGCTGCGCGGCGAGCTGGTGGTGTGGGACGTGGTGCACCAGCAGCAGATGCACAAGTGGATCGCGCACAAGCGCTACGCTATCACCTGCGTGCGCTTCACCCATGACGCCACGAGCGTCTACAGCTGCGCGGAGGACTGCAAGGTGAGCGTGCAATGCAATGCCCCGAGATCAACCTCCCGCGCAAGCCCCGCGGAGGTGTCATCCCCGCTGACATTTACAACCCGGCGGCCTGAGATGTACTTGCCTTGAGGAGATGCTGTCCGCTGCAACACCCGTCGCTCTGCTCCGTATTTTGCCGTATCCTGCCGTTCTTACCGCGCCCGCGTTCCGAATCACTCTCAGATTCGCTCCGAATCGTTTGAAGTTTTGCTGCAGCCCGTCCGAATTCATTCTATCTGATACGCCACTATCCCGGCCGGCCGGTGTGTGTGTGTGTGTGTAGGTGATCATGTGGGACTGGCGTCGACAGACCAAGCTGGCGGTGCTGACCGGCCACCAGGCGCCCGTCCAGGCGGTCGAGATGAGCGTGGACGGGAACCAGATGGCCAGTGGCGACCGGGACGGCTTCATCTTCATCTGGGACACGGTCACGCACGCGCCCAAGCAGGTCATCCCGGCGCATGACGGCTCGGTGCTCTGCTGCAGCCTCAGTCCCTGCGGAACCATGGTGGCGTCCACGGGCGCTGACGAGCACATCGTCATCCTGGACGTCAACGAGGGCCGGCAGGTGAGGAAGAGGAAGAGTCCAGGGAGGGAGGCGGGGACGCCACGTGCGGTTCTTTGCGCGCCCCCCTGGACTGGGGTCTTATGTTTTATCCGTCTTGCTTCGGCTGCTCAAGTCCTCTCGTCGTCTGGGGATGTGCCTTCGCAGTTGGCCTCACTCGACGACGCCATGGACGGCAAGGGCCTGACCATCAAGTTCAGCTTTGACGGCACCAGGCTCCTGGTCGGCGGCGAGAAGGGCGGCGTGCTGATCTGGGACGTGGCCCGGAACTGCCTGCTGTACGACATCCCCGCGCACGACGGCAAGGTGTTTGACTGCGGCTGGTCGGGCGACTCGCGGCGGCTGCTGTCTGTGGGCTCCGACGGGCGCGCGCGGCTGTGGGATGCGGCGGCGGGCAGCGAGCTCTGCCAGGTGCGAAGAGACCGGAGCCCGGAGATCGATTCTCGGCCCCGTCTTCCCCCTTGTTTTCAGAGTGTAGGCGCCCGGCCGTGGCCGGCGCGTGGGCATATGGTTGTCAGAATGGGCTGGGCATACAGCTGTGTGGCCGTGAACGGCGCCGGTAAGAGATCACGGCGAATTGTCCGTGGACTGCAAATCTTAGGGAATTACAGAGCGGATGTGCAAATCGACCTCGACGCCTTGAGGCCATGACGTCGTGGTCTGTGCCGCGTCACCCTGCCAGGCGGACTTCGAGCGCATCATGGGCGCCGTGGAGTCGGGCGGGTTCGTGCACTGTGACCTGTCCGCCACGGGTAGCCGCATGGCGGGCTGCACCGCCAAGGGACAGCTGATCGACTGGGTAAGTCGCAACGTCGGCCGGCTCGCAGCCCTCCCTTCGAACCCTCCCTGCCCGCTCTGGCAGCAGCGCAGCTTCAATCTGTCTACCAATGTTCTGTACCGCCCTCCCTGCCCCTCCGTCGAGGCCCGTCCCACGACGGTTCAGCACAGCGGTACCGGGACGCGCTGAACATGCCGTGCGTGCGCACTGAATTGCTGGTCTCTTCATTACACAAACACACAATTCTATTACACATGTGCTTCTACACATATATGCACGATTGCAATTAGTCACAACCGAAAGGGTACCGAGCCTTCAAGGATACGAGGGCGCATCAATCAACTGCCAATGGACAGTCCGGCTGAGCCCATACCCCACCCGGTTGCTGCCTTGGTGCTCCCACATTCCCAAACCACTCCGCAACAGGACGTCGGCGCTGAGCTCCGCTGCGTCCCCGAGGGCTCCATGCTCTATCAGCGGCTCAGCGCTCTGAGCGTGGGCCGCTCCAGGGAGGTGTACGGCAGGCTGTTGCGGCAGTTTCCGCTGCTGCCCAACACGCAGGACTCGCGCGGGTGGACCATCCTCATGCACGCCGTCGCCAACTCCAACCCGGAGATCACGAAGCTCATCATCGGCAGCGTGCCCGGCAACTCGGGCAAGCTGGGCCTGACCGCGTCCGCGGTTCAGAACTCCATCCTGTCGTCCATCCGGCACGTGCCGCGGGTGCAGATGCAGACGGGGCAAGTCTCTGGAAAGCACTTGCTGGGCGTCGGCGGGGGCGGGGGCACTGCCAACTGGGATGGCAGCGGGAAGCGCAACAGCTTGGCTGGGGCCGATGTCGGCAACGCCGTGGTCAAGCTGGGGCCCTCACACACCGCGGCGGTGAGCACGAAAAAGCTGAAGATGCTGGAGCCGGGTGAGAAGGGGCGGACGCTGTTAGAGGAGGACGAGAATCTGGACGAGGACGATGACAGGGACAGTGGGCTGAGCGGCTTGGCGCCTCCGCCGGCGGCGGGGGCGCAGCCGGCCGTTGGGACCCCGCCGACGACGGCGACATCCAACGGCAACGCCTCCGCCACGGCCGCGAACCTGCTCAGCCGGATGGGGAGCTTCCTGCGCACGAGTGCCGACCTGCTGTCGCCGACGCGCGAGCGAGCGGGGACGCCGACACGCGAGCGAGCGGGGACGCCAACGCGCGAGCGAGCCGGGACGCCGACGGACGGCGGCCGTCCCATCGCGGCAGCGGATATCGCGACGACAACGACGCCGTCGCCGCTGGGCTCCGGCCGGATCGACGCTGCCGGCGCAGCGGCGGCGGCGGCAGATGCAGACCGGCAGATGCGCAGCCCGCCGAAGACGGCGCTCGCCTTCGCCAGTGAGATGGGCCCCGGCGGAGGCTCAGGCAACCTGGTGCCGTACAGAGGCAGTCCCCAGCCCAACATCACGTCTATCCTGAAGAAGAGCACGAGCGCAAGCAGCGCCGTCGCTGGCGACGGCGGCGCCACGACCGGCGCCGTAACGCTCGCGGAGGGCGTCGTCGGCAGCGGCAGTGGCGGCAACGCCGCGCTCGGAGCGGCGGTGGCGGCCGACGCACCCGCCGCCATCACCGGCCGTCGCAGCCTGGGCGGCGGGGAGAACAGCGTCCGCGGCGGCGGCGCGTACGGCGGCAGCGTGCGCGGGGGCACCGCGTACGGCGGCGGCGGCGGCATCACGTACGCCACGGGCCGTCGGTCGCTGCTGGGCTCGGTTCTGGAGGCGGAGCGTGAGCGTGACGTCATGAGTCGTAGCCGCAGGCGCAGCTTCATGTTTGGTCCGCCGGGTGTGCCGCACGGCGGCGGCGGCAGCGGATCTCACGTGGTAACCGCCAACTTGGGCCGCAGCGTGCGGCAGATGATGCACAGGCTGACGAGGCTGGGCTCCAAGGGCGGCGGCGGACGCGATGTGGAGGAGGCCGGCTTGGGACAAGACAACCTGGATGAGGTGTGTGGGACCTTCGCTGCACTGCCTTCTGTCGTCGTCTCGATGCCGTGTTGTGCCGTATCGGGGCTCTCGGCTGTTGTTGGGTTTGGAACAGGGTTCCAAACAGGGTTCCCCATTCTTGAGAATGGGGAATCGCATGGTTCCGTGGGACGTGCGGCGTGCGGCTGCCGCGCGGGATGACCCCATGCGCCATGTCAGCAGGCGGCATCCCGGATTTCAGCCATGTGCTAGTCCGTCTTGCTGTCCACGCACACCTCCTGACGGCGGCAGCTCGTGATCCGCACTGCCGCGCGGCGTGCCGCCAGATGCCACGCGTGTCCGACCCCTTCACACCTGGACGGTCTGTTCCTCTGGTTGTGACCCTCCTCTCCTCGCCTCGCCTCGCCTTGCTGTTTCCCGCTTCGCCGCACCTCGCCGTGTTGTCACCCGCTCCCCCCTGATGTCGACTCGACCGCGCAGCGCCACGTAAGCGACTTGAGCCGCAACGCCTGGCCAGAAGACGACCAGGACGCGAGCAAGATGCAGCAGGGCGGCGCAGGCTCGGGCGGCAGGGACGCCGCGGGTGGCGGCTCGGGTGCCACGGCCTCGTCTGGCAACCGCGGCAGCAGCAAAGTCTGGCCAGTAAGTCGAGTATTGGTGCCGCCGGGGGTTCTCGCTCCAGGTCGGCCCGAGCGGTATCCATTCACGTCCATTCGCTTGACCAACACTTATGCGACCTGGGTGTGGCCAGTCGTGCCACCGGACAAACTGAGACCGTCCGTGATACCTCGGGTGGTCGTTAGGCCGTTTTTCGGAAGCAGCGCGCAGCCGCGTCGCTGCGTGAGATCGGCCGCCGTGACCGCCCCGGCTTGAAACCCCGTGCCTTGCGTCGTCTCGCTGCGTCGCCGCTGCCGCCGCCCGCCGCCCTCGCAGGAGCCGCAGTCCCCGGACCGCACGGAGCCCAACGTGGTGAAGATTGCGCTGGACGCGGGCGCGGCGGATTGCGTGCAGCACGTGCTGGACGCCGTGTTGGCGCAGAAGGTGACCCCGGGGTCGTACCATGCCATCACGGCGGCCATCCCGGCGGTGGCGCAGCAGTACCCCACGATGTGCCAGGTGGGTGCTTGGCCCCCCGGGGCAGGGTAAGGCAGTGACCGTTTTTTTGCTGCGGCTTCAGTGTCTTGATTGACAATAAGGTGGCCAGGGGTGCGGGCACTCGTCCCGGGACCAGGATTCTGACTCGTCCATGGTGATGTGCGTGGTCGAGCTCGTGCCTCTTGCGTCGTGCATGGGTCGTGCCTTGCCGTCATGGGTTGTGAGGGCGCGCAGGTCATGGCCTGACTTCACCACCGCATGAACACGCAGAACGAGTGTGTGCGCGTGAGTGCCTTCGCACACAGGCAAGACTGGAGTGTGTTTGGGTGTGGAGGTGTCAGATTGCGATATTGGTCACATGGATAGCCTGGGCGAAAGGACACCGTGAGATGTGCGCTGCGTGGCGTGAGCCTGCCTTGTGATGCTACGCAATGCGCGCAGGTGTTCTTGTCGGGTCTGCCGCTGCGACCGCTGGGCGAGATGGAGGTGCCGTCGTCCATCGCAGCCCGCGGTATGATTGTCACGTCCGCGCCGTCGTACACGTCGTACAAGGAGATGTGGACGCACGAGCTGCAGCTGCAGGGGGTGAGCGGGCTGGACTGGGCTGGGCTGGACTGCGCGCGCGAGCGATCGCGTCGCGCTGTGTCTGCTTGGAAAGCTAGTGACAACAGGGTGCATCTGCCAACATAACCTGCTGGTCGGCAAAACCCACCTGGCCGGTCAACTGACCTGCTGGTCGGCAACGTCTTCTCGCTGTGCGAAACCCTAAACCCTGAGATTTGTCGCCCGCCGCCGCCCACTTCTCTGGTGGTCTGTGTCTCCTGTGTCTTCATCATCCAGGGCAACAAGGGCCCTATGGCGCTCATGGAGGCTTGCATGGTGCCGCTGCCGTTCGCGGCCGCCAGCGGGAAGACGTCCGTGCTGCACACGCTCGTCGAGAGCAGTGTGCCAGTGCAGACCTACGGCAGCGATACGGTCAAGGTACGTGGGGGGGGCCTCCTCAATCCCGGGGCGTCCCGGGGTTCAGGGTTGGGGCTCGCCGGCGGTGCCAGCCCTACGCACAACAGATATGCCCGCGACGAAAAGTTTCGGGGCGGCCGGGATTCCGTGAAGGTGCCTGCGAACTGCAATGGGACTGGGTTTGGGAGGGTGGCTTGCGCCCTGGGCGGGTGCATGTGTGAACCGGGCGCCACACCTGCGGATCACATCACACCGTGCAAGGTGACGGTGTGGGGTGTAGTAGTGCGTCAGGAGGTGAAGTAGTGTGTCAGGAGGAGCCGAGGGCCGCGAGCTCCTGGGGCCGTGGGCAGGTCTTCATCTGAATCTGTTGTGCGGGCCCCGGGACGTCCCCTCGCGCCCTGCGGTCTGGCTTGCGCGCAGGCCATCGTGGACTACAAGTGGCGGAACTTCGCGCAGCGGCGGATCTACATCAAGGCGTTGGTGTATTTGCTATACACGGTGATCTTCACCGTCTTCGCCGTCCTGTTTGCGGACGACAACAGCGAGGTACGCGGCGTGTGAGGCGCCTCGGTGTGTCTCGCGAGGGGTTAAAAAGAAAGAGCCGAGACACACCCAGCCCGGCGACAATTACTGATCCACGATAATTACCGGTACCTGCAAGGCAAAGGAGGATTAAGCAAGCGAGAGGAAAGAAGCCGCGCCACCACCGGTGGCGCCATGCAAGTGCAAAAATCCGATGGAGCAACATGCAGCCCAAACCCAACCCGGAATGAATACCTATAATGAGGAGCACGGCTCGCAAGGGGTGGATGGCCGGTGGCTGCGGCTGTCGCTGCGGCGAGGTCGCGGCCGCGGCTAAGATTTGGCCTCGGACCTGATCTCGTTTCCGTTGTTGCGCGCCCCTGCTGGTGCGCAGGACAACATCAAGGCGGTCTACAAGGACGGGCGGGGCCGCGCGATGGTGGCCCTGGCCGCCGTCCTCTTTCTGTACGGCCTCTACTTCCTCGTCCTCGAGTGCGTCCAGCTGGCCAGCCTCGGCGCGGCCGCATACTTCGACTCCTTCTGGAACATCGTCGACATTGCCGCCTACGTGACGACGTTGGTGGTGTGCCCCTGCACGGTCTTCCGCTACGGCATCGGTCCGGGGCAGTTCGTGGCGGTGCTGGTCGCGGCGGAGGTCATCATGCTGTGGGTCAAGGTGCTTTTCTTCGGCTTGGCCATCGACGGCGTGGGCACCTTCATCTTTATGACCGCGGAGATCTTCAAGGGCCTCAAATACTTCATCGGCTTGCTCGCTACGCTCTTCATTAGCTTCGCCGTGGCGTTCATGGTGCTTTTCAGGTGGGGCCACGGGAGAAGGAGGACAGGGCTGGGATCGCCGGTCTGGAGTCTGGGAAGGCACGGGGGCGGCGCAAGGGCCAGGGGGGCGCGGGCGCAGACCGCGCACAGGGGCAGCGCGAGGGCCAGGGCGTTGCTGGCCGCGGAGACGGAGGACGGAATACAGGTCCGGGGAATGCCTGCGGTGCATGGAGGGCGGTGTGATGAGGAAGCCTTGAGGTTTTCGACCGGATGAGGTCAGCTCCGCGCTGGTTTTTGGGTCACATGCTGGCCACGTCCTCTTTGGGTCACGGGTCCACGTCTCGTTTCATCGCCTCCCATCGCCTCCCCATCCCATCCCATCCCATCACCAACCCATCCCAGCACATCCCAACCCAACACAACACAACCCTCGGGTCGCAGGCATGCGAACGACTGCGGCCCGGACTGTCCCGATCCGAATTTCGGGGTGCTGTACGGCGACTTCCCGAACGCGTTGCTCAACGTGTACCTGGTCATGTTCTCAATCGGCGATCCGCACAACGCGGCGGTGACGGAGTACGGCCACGTGAGTGCGGTGTACGGCAAGGAGGGTTGGGTGCCGGACCGCGCAGCACTGACAGGGTTGGATGCTGCGACGTGTCCGCGGCTCGTTTCATGTCGACGTCGCGAACCCCGGAGGCCTTCCTCAGGACCCAGCTTTGCTTTGCTTGTTGCTTTGTTGTTTATCGCTTAGCTTACTGCTAATCTTAGATTGCTTTACTTATGGTATGCTGTGCTTATTGGCTATCTGCTTTGCTTTGGTCTGCCTCGCATCGCTCGGTTGGCCGGGCAGTGGCCCAGAGCGGCGTAACCTCGCCCCAACGCCCAACCACCCGATCCTCGTGGTTCCAATGCCGGTCCGCTCCTCCCCGCAGTTCGCCATCCTCCTCTGGTGCGTCTACATGTTCGCGCTGCTGGTCGTGATGCTCAACATGATCATCACCCTCATGGCGGACATCTACCAGAAGGTCAAGGGCATCCAGCACTTCGTCTTCCTCAAAGGTACGGAGACGGGGCCTGTTGATGGACCGCGGTTGGAGCGCCCGGCATCACACCGCGCTGAGCGCCCAAGCCCGGGTTCTCCGCTCGGACGCGCAAGCGTTCGGTTGCAGGCACTGACCCGCGCTGGGTCCATAATAAATGGGATGAGAAGGGCTGTCTGGCTTTCGCTGTCTCATTGCTGCCGGCCCCCCGGTGTGTGACTCCTGTGCCACGTATCGGTTCCCCAATCCATACCCCCCGGTGTGTCGTCTTGAAGCGAACTGCCTGACCAGCGTGTACTGTGCCAACTTGCGGCTTTACTCGGTCGCGTGGTGCTGCACGGCTGCACGGCTGCAGGCCGCGCCGAGCTGATCATCGACGTGGAGAGCACCACGGGCGGCACCCTCGTCAACGTGGACCATCCGTACCTGCACCTGCTCATGCCGCTACGCAAGGAAGCCTCGCAGGGCAACAGCAGCGATGACGACGAGTAAGTGTCCCTTGCCGCAACGCGGCCCGCGGCCTGCATGACCTCACTCGAGGCGTCAAGGGTCTGACCTTGATCCAGATCCAGTCCGTCTGTCCCTTGGCAGCCGGCTGGTGTTTCGAGCATGGAGGGGGATGGGCCGCCGGGTCCTTTCGCCGCTGGTGTGTGTCATGATTCCCATGATGCCAAGGTCGCCTCACCACTGACGTTTACCATCTGGCCATGCTTGCGCCGTTGGCTGCGCTGCGCGCTCGGTGACCCTCCCTGGCGTCGTCGCAGTGACAAACTGGCGACGGCGTCACTTCCGCGGGGCACGTCGGGCAACATGGGCGTCGGGGTCCTTGGCGCCGCCGTGTCGCGCGCGGTCAGCCTGACGGGCGGCATGGGCCGGGGCGCGGGTGGCGGCGGCGCCGACGGCGCATCGGGTTCAAACAGCGACGATGAGGACGGGCGGAGCGTTGTGGGCCGCGCCGTCAGCGGCATGGCGTCGTTCAAGTCCATGCGCAGCTTCGCCGTGACCACCAACGGCACTCTCGTCGGTGGCGGCGGCGGCGGCCTGGGGATCGGCGGCGGCGGCGGCCTCGGCGGCCGTCGCCAGACGGACGGCTTCAACGCCATCGGAAGTGGCACCATGCGGCGCGGCGGCACCGCCGCCACCGCCATGGCGACGGCCGACACGGAGCGGCTGGAGCGGCTGGAGCGGGCCGTGAATCGCTTGAGCGCGAACTTGGACACAATTATGAGCCACATGCGGATACGGCGGCAGTCGAATTCTGGCGGGAATCCGCTTCAGTTGGCGGACTCGGCGTCGGCCAGCGGCAACACAGGCCATCGCCGGGGCCGGAACACAGTCACAGGTGTGGGGGCGATGAGCATGCACGTGCGCGGCGGCGCGGGCCGCGGCGAGGGCACCTTTGGCGGGCCCTTGCCAGGGGGCGTCGCCAGCCGCAACCCGAGCCGTCCGACAAGCGCGCTGGGGCCCATGCCATCGATGCCACCGGCGGTGGTGGTCCCGAACCTGACCGTGCCCGGCGTGCAGCCGGCCAACGGCGGAATGTCCTCGACGATGATCGCCTCAGCGCGCAGCCCCGGCTCCGCGGTTGCCGGCGGCGGTGGCGGCGGCGGCGGGACCGGGACCGGGGCCGGGGCCGGGGGCAACAGCAGCGGCGGCCACGGACACTTGCACGCCACATTCGCGGACGAGTACGGCTCGTTCCTGGCGGTCTCGCCGGAGCTTGACACTTCTGGGCGAGCAGGGACTCGGACGGCGTCGCCGGGTCAGGAGCGGGTCGGCTCCGGGGCGCGTGCAAACGGCAGCGGCACGGGCGGCGGTGCCGGCGCCGGCGCCGGGTCCGGGTCCGTCTCCGGCGGGTCCCCCGTGCTGAGCGGTCGGATCGGGACGCCCGACAAGACCCCTGGCGGAACGATCAACCCGACGATCAGCATCACCACCGCATCCCCAAGCGGCATGAGGACCAGCTTGCCGCTGCCGCAAGGCACGGATGAGGCGCCTGAGCTGCTGTCCTCGTCCTCGCCGGGGCCGGCGTCGGTGGCGGCCAGGAGGGCGTCGATGCCGGCGGCGGCCGGGCGTAGCTCCGACGGCTCGGGCACGGCCTCGCCCGGCGGCGGCGGCGCCGCCGGGTTGCAAACCTACAAGAGCAGCAGCCTGCGCAATGGGCCGGGTGCCGCAGGCGCGGCGGCGGACGGCCTCGGCTCGTCGGGCCGGAGCTCCAACAGCGTCAGTAGCAGCGCTGGCGGCGGCGGCGTGGCTACTGCGGCCCGGCTGGTTCTTGATCCGGAGGAGCCGTCCAATTGGTCGGGCACGGGCCCCGGCCGGCCGTCGGGCAGCGCCGGTAGCATCCAGGGGCAACAGGGCCCCCGGATCCGCACGCCCGGCGAAGTCGATCCGGGCAGCTGAGGGCGCGATGGTTCGCCGGTGTCTGCGAACAAGGAAGACATAATAGGGGAGGTGGGCAAGTACTGAATAACGTGATTTGAGTCTGTGTATGTGAACGGATGGACGGACGGACTACTGGCAGGCAAGTCTCCTAGGGTTGTTGGGCGCGAAAAGGCCCCCGGGGGAAGCACGTGGGTGGTTATCAGGGCGAGGGAATTGAGGACCACCGTCTGGCGGCGCGCACAGAAGCACGAAGCGCGAACGGGGCGCTTCCACAGCGGTGCCGATGGGTGCTCGAGCGCCGTGTTTCAGCGCCGTGTGGCCCCTGCCTGACCACGGTTGCGGGGGACCACGGTTGCGGCGTCTTCCCTGGTTGGGAATATGGCGTGCTGAAACAGGCATCGAGGCGGGCGGGCAGCCGGGCGGCCGGCCCGGAGGGGGTCCCTCCGCATGCGGGGCGGCGGGAGGGGACGCGTGCGGTTGTTTCAATGCGTGTGTGCGCGCGTGCCTGCCCCGACTGGCACTGGCTGTCACTGACAAGAGCCGGCGACGGCGGTCGTGTCTGGCGAGCTATGAGGGAGATCATGCGACTTTGTGATGTATGTACGTGTATGTACGTAAATCCAAGGCCCGGAGGAGGTCGTGGGTGGTAGATGCGAGAGGGCGGCGTGCGTGCGAGCGAGCCAGGTCCTTGGAAATTACGACATATAACCCGTACATGTCGTACGCGCGAGCCGTAATTCGTCGTACGGCGAACCGGCGCAGCTTGGCAGAGAACGGGGTTTGGCCTGAATGAGAGAGCGAGTGCGCGCAGGTGCATTGGCAGCAGGCATCGGTGAGGGCGCGGGGCGCGGCGCGACAG
Source organism: Eudorina sp. 2006-703-Eu-15 (assembly GCA_003117195.1). Classification (NCBI taxonomy): domain Eukaryota; kingdom Viridiplantae; phylum Chlorophyta; class Chlorophyceae; order Chlamydomonadales; family Volvocaceae; genus Eudorina; species Eudorina sp. 2006-703-Eu-15. The sequence continues at coordinate 691,077 of BDSI01000021.1, read as the reverse complement.
ACAGACAGACAGTTGCGTGTCCGCATATGATATCGACGGTGCGATGTTTGGGGTATAATGTCTTTTACCACTGTCATTGTGATTGCCTCTCCATTATTACTTTTACCCATACGTTGGCTGGAGAGGCAGGCGAATGGGGTACATGCCGGCGGTGACGTTGCCTGGGCGGGGCCGCTGGCTCCTCTCCGCTCCGGTGCGGGGCGGGGCGCGCGCCAGACGGCATCAGAAAACGTAAGCCGCGGGGCCGCGACGCCAGTCGTGACATCCTCCACGGCCTCTCCGGGTGTTGCATGCGTTGATTTACTGATGGGAGGGCGCTGAGTCCGTCGAGACGCTGCTGTCATGCCCGGAGCCCGTACACTTGCGGAGTCGGCCGGCGGCTTCACCGACCCATTACCCACGGTCGCCCCACGGCGGGCGCACCTCTGGGTTCAGCACTAGTCCACTTCGGCGTGGCCGCCTCCGCCTTCTGCAGGCGCTTGACAAACGGAGTGACGTGGGCCGGGTTCGGAACGGAAAGGGCTGGGGCGGTGTGTGTGTCTGTGCGAGTGCGTGCGTGTGTGCGTGTCAACGGTGATGACTGAACGTCGTGTGTGTGCGGATCCGTGTGTGTTTCTCGCAAAGGAAACCGCCCGTGTCCGTGTGCGTGTGTGGTGTGTGGTGCGTCTTATCGGCAAGGTATATGGGTGGTCAGGGGGGCAGAGCTGCTGGCTTCAGAGCTCTCCGGGGTGTCCCAACGGTGTTGGGTTTTCGGGTCTTAACCGCGCGAAGTGGCGTGGGTCACCACCAGGCATTGTGACCACCAGGCCAGGAGCTGACTCGCACAACAAGTGATCGGCCCTTGTGACCGCGGACAGGCTGACGGACGGACGGACGGACAGACAGACGGGGCGACTGACGGGCGGCTGCGACGATGCGGTGACACGCCTGTTGCGACGGCATTGGGTCCGACGGGCGGATGTTGGTCAGAGGGGGAAGGTGGCTGTGGAAGGTCACGGATCGGTGGCGTTGCGTGCCGTGCGGTGCCCCCTGACGGGGCCGCGCTGTGTCGCGGTGGTCTGTCGGTTGATGTCTTCGACGAGGTTTTGGTGTGTTGCTGTCTGAACGTCTGTGCGTTGTAGGAGAACCGTGTCTGTCTGTCTGCCTGTCTGTGTCCGTTTGGGCGTGTGCCCGCGGCCGGACGGGTTCGCGTTCGACGGTGGTGTTTGACGCAGTTGAGCTAGGGGGTGCAAGCGCAACGCTCTGGGGGCCATCAGCTGTGGCTATATGCGCATATGCGCCGGGTCCGTCAATGCACTCATTGCACACCACACGGTATGCGATCGCGCCGGTCACGCCGCAGCATGGGCCCCTTTCCTTGAAGCGGATGCGACTCGAGACGCGTCCCTTCCCCGTCGTGAGGCCGGAGGGCAGGAGGTTGTTCGCGGCCGCTCATGATTATTGTGTTTGCTTCACACCCCCTCCTCTCCAAGCGCGCATGCAGATGCATTGCTGACCCGAAATGAAGTCCCACCTCATTGTCTCTAGAACTGATTCGTATGTATGTATGTATGTACGGCGGTACAGCATCTGCCAGGACAGCTGGGTATGGCTCGTGATGTATTCCGTCCGTCAACCCTCGGTCAGAACTGGTCGCGTTGGTCCACCGACATTCTTGCGGCGGCGACGGCAGTTGGTGCGAGGCGCGACTGCGCCCGAGCGCGTTTACTCGCGCCGTCCCACGTGCGCGCGCGCCTGTCGTGTGTCTGTGTGTGCCGGTCGGGGTTGTGTGTGTATGCGTGTCACTTTTTGATTTGCAGGCGCCATCGGCGTTTAGAGCTGTCGGATGCGGCCGGGCCCCAAGGCGCGTATTGATCTCCATCGGTTGGCTCAATGCACCAGACGAGACGAATAAATGGAGGAGGACACCCCGACAGACAGCGGGGTGAGGGTGATGGACACCCGTCGTGACCAGTTTCGGGTCTTTGGCCGACGATGACGGCAATTACATCACACGCTTCCCCAGCACCCGACCCATTGCATATGAGCACTGCGCCGCCGGCCCGCACGACGCCTCCTGGATCGATCGTGAAGTATTTTGACCGTTGTTTCTCCTCTGTTGGGCCGCGCACGTCGGCCCGGCGGGGTGTGCACGCGGAATCGTGCTGCATGTGCTGATCTGTGTGGATCTCCTGTGTGGGATCTGATGGATAGGTTGTACAAGCGGCTAGGTGGAGGTGGCGGCGGTGTACAAGGCGGAGCGAGTGCAGACAACACAGCTGTGTCCGGGTTTCTGGCCTGCATGGCCCTGAACTGCGGGCCTGCGCAGGGACCGGCGTCTCCGAGTGGGTATCGGCATCGGGATTCTTTCTGGGCAGTGCGCGATGAACGCGCGCGTAGCTGAAAGAAATGAGCCTTGTCCAAGAGTTCCGCGGGTTGTGGGGGCGTGTGCGCCGCGCCCCGAAACCAAAACGCGGTGCATCGGAGGTATGGGAGGCGGTTGGGGTTGAGGGCACGGTAGGGTGCCGTCGTGACGGCGGAGTGGGAGGAGGTGGTTGAGAGCTCCGAGGGAGAAGGCCTAGATGTCAGGGGCTTCCCACGCGGCAATGTAAAGGAAGATGCAGGCGGCCTCCGTTGCGGTACGGCTCTGGTTTTGTCATGTCGACGCCACCAGCAGAGCGCCCGCACCGGAGGAAGCTTGCGGCATCCCAGTAAAAGTGACAAACCCGAAACCAACCCTCGTGCGCTGTACCCGCTGTGTGTTCTTCCCAAGCCTGTGGCTTCTCCAGGCCACATTGAATCTCAACGGGGATTGCCGCCGTAATTGGGTGGGTTTGTCCGAGAAGGGACGGCCAGCCGCGTATGGTAACCGGTTCAGAGGACACACAGGACAGACTTGAGCCGCAGGCAGGCAGTGAGTGAATGAGAAAGCAAGGACCCGCACCTCCGCGAGGCCCCATCGGCACACCCTTGAGACCCGAGGCCGAGGCTGCCAAGGCTGTGGCCACAACCCGGACATGCGGCCGGGGCGGCCGGGTCCCACGGGCCCAGCCAGGTCCCTGCTGGGCCGACCGACAACCCCCTGCCCTGTGCTCCGAGGCGTCCCCAGGCGACGTGACCGCACCAAAATCGACACAGCACAGCGCCGAGCAGACGGATTCGGTCACGATCAGTCGGCCAAACAAATGAAAGCTCTGTATAGAAATATACTATCAATGTATGAACTCTTCATTCGGCGGATATATTATTATTAGGATGTTACAGCGGACCCCGCGGGTCATCGGTGACAGCCCCGAGGCTTCCTCACCATACACTGCCTAAATGAACGGATATATGTCGGATATATGTCGTCTGCATGGCGAGCATTCACAGGAATCATGGACCTTTGAAGGATGTCGTACCCCGACACATGCCCTCCTCCGCCTCCTCCTCCTCCTGTGGACGGACGGACGGACGGACGGACGGACGGACGGACCCGCCAGTGCGCAGCCGCGGGCGCGGCGCCGAGCGGGCCAGAGAAAGGCGGTGCGGTTTCCAGCCAGCCACGACACACAGCGAGCGCGTCCCATTCAACCGGCACTAGCCGCGTGCACAAAACTGCGTCGGGCGACCCGCACTTCACTCCATCCCGTCCCGGGCCGTTGGGGCAGGGGTAGGGAGTCTTTCCATATCTGCGCCCTCCAACACTCCAGGGGGGCAACCACGTCTGCCACCCCAACCTCGCGCCCGTGCCGTGCAGCGATCACGGCCCCCTACCGCCACCCCGTGATGAGCTGAGGACAACTGCACCGCGTCACCTTTCCCCTATGACACTCAGTCACCGCCAGCAGCAGCAGCAGCAGCAGCAGCAGCAAGGCGCTTACAGGTGGGAGTCGGCCCCCGATCCGCCTCACGTGGCCGCACGTGCCCTCGGGCAGTCGCAGCCGCCGGCTCCGGCCCCGGTCCCGCAACAGAACGGCAAACCCAAACCCGCACACACCCACAGCAGTGCTGACGCTCGCGCCGCAACCCGCCGTCAGACACCTCTGCCACCCTGCCCGCCTGCCGCCCGCTGCGTCCTCGTCACTGCCAGCCTGCCGCCCATTTCCCGCCTGCCACTTCCCCCGGCACTCCCGCTGGCAGTGCCCCTTCCCACCCCGACCCGGCGAAGGGCAACGCAGCGAACGGCGAGCCAAGCAGCTTCTACAACGCGGGCACGCCGCCAAGGACACGCCGCCAGGGACACGCAGGCAAGGACACGCAGGCAAGGTGTCCGGCTCCGGAGGCACCTCCCTGTTACCTCTCGGGCCAAGCCGAAGGCACCTCGTGTGCAGCGCCCTTGCCCTGAGGTGCAAGTTCTCACGTAGCTGCAACTCGCTGACATCCCCTCCGCCTCGCCGACTTCACTGCCGCCAGACACCGCACACAGGTACGCGTCAGGGCCGTCGCCGGCCGTCCTGGCTGACGTCCGGAGATGGGATATATTCCGATCGGGCCCCGCTCCGTCAGCACCCCCGCTCACACGGCACCAGCAGCGTCAGCACCGCCCTCCCTTGGCATCCTCCCGCCTGGCCCTCCCTGTCCTCATCATCCTATCAAGGGGCATTCAGACGCCTCAGCTGCTCTTGCTGGGGCTGGCGGCTGCTGCCGGAGCCGCGGGGCCCGGCGGCGCGTCCGGCAGCCGGTGCACGTTGGCCTCCTTGGCCGATGAGCTCCAGGCGTACCAGCGGCTCAACTGGTAGAGCTGGACCGTCTCGTTAGAGGCGTGGCAGGCGAGCAGGAGGTAGTTGCGCGGCTTGACCTGGGGTGGGGTGGGTTGGGTTGGGATGGGTTGGGATGGAGTGGAGTTGAGCGGGGTGGAGTGGAGAGAGGCCGTGGAGAGAGCCGCGGCGGGGGGCGACGGGAGCATGGGGTGGTACAGGAGCCGGGGAAACTGGGCGGGGGCGTGCTAATCAGACGAGACGGGGCAAGGATCAGGCAATATAGAGCGGAGGGGGGTTGCGCAGGAAGGGAAAGGTAGGGTTGGAGCGGGCACGGGACGGGGTAGGGATGTGGGGAGGCGGCGAAGACGGGTGAGTCGGGACTATCGCCGGTCGGGCTCGGGTGCGACAGGAACACATCTGGGAGGGTATGAAACAGGGGATGGGGTCGAGGGGTTGAGGAGTCAAGGGGGGAATCGCTTCGGGGGCACTGTTCAGCGAGGGAGGTGAGGGGGAGGGACGCGGCGCCGCCATCCGACAGCCGCGACAAGTTGATCGATGATTGGATCGGGTTGCCGCAGATTCCCCACTCCGCAGCCCCTCAGCCGCAAGTCCGCACATGATGCCGCGGAATGTCTGGGCCGCCGTCGGGTGGCTGCGTTGGAGTGTGACAAATGGTTCGCGATGGTGGGTGGGTGGGGAGGTAGGTGGGTTGGAGGGTAGGTCTCCCTGCAACCCGCATCCACCGCGGAGACCGACCCACCTCCCAAGCAAACCGCATGAAGAGAAGGCTGTAGATGCACATCACTGCAGGGCAAGCACGGCCGGGCGGCCAGGGGGTTGGAGTGCTTCAACGCGAGGGGTTGTGGCCGTGACAAAGGTAGGTTCATTAACGCTGGGAACCAAATGAAACCGTGCAAATCGTGTTGATCTCGTGTTGATCTCATAACTCTGAACGCCTGTGCACTTTTCTTGAACTGGGCTTCCGATTGTCAGGAAGCTCGCGGACCGCTTGTACGAGGCGCACCTCCGGTCATGTTCGGCGAAATGTACTCTGGATCTTTACGCATATCAGCCAATCCCTGCAAGCAAAGTTCCGGACGTGAGTCACGGCCACTGCCGGAACCAGACAAGCCAACCGGCGAAGGCGTACCGCAAGAACGAACCCCCAGTTTGCAACTGGTCCCCAGAAATGTGTAGTTTTGGGACCTGTCGGGCTGTTCCAAAAGTTAAGCAGCCTTGCCGAGAAGGACGCCATGGCTTGGTACACGTGGGCGAAAAAGGGTTACAAATACAACAAACTGCAAGTGTTTATCTCAAAGCCTACAAAGCAAGATAACAGTTTCCCCAGCAACTAACGAAGTTTGCCCACGCGGACCACGTGAACGACAGTCTCCGCCCAGCCTAACGCGATATGGCCTTTCCATGCACGTATTAAACAAATATTATAAAACGATCCAAAATACAACAAAAGAATACCATGCGACAAAGTCCAGGTTGGGTCCAGGTCGCTTTGCCTGTCGTACCCTACATTGTACCGAAAGCCTCCTCTCGCACCCCTTCAAAACGACGGAATGCTTGCATCTTACTTATAGACCTCTCGGAAGTATCAGGCCGGTCATCCAGCTGCGCTGTGATGCTGCGCAGTACATGGTGGTAGTGCATGGAGTGGCGCCTACAGAGGCCGCCTGATGACACGGCCTCGTGAGGTGGCGGCATGGTCCTTTGTTTCAATTGCTTTCGTGATCGGGACGGCGAGCCCGGAGGCCGGGTGCGTGGGAATGGTGGCCATCTGGCTAGAGCCGCGTCGTGTATGGACAACCCTTGCCATACGCGGGATGGACCTTACAATATATCATTTGATAATTCCATCTTTTCCGGCTCGCTGTGCGCCATGCTTTACGAATCGGGCTACGGACCCCCGTGCGCAAAATCTGCATTCGTCAACGTCAAAGCTATGATGACCTTTGGGCAAACGACCATACCCCCTTCATCCTCATCAAGATGTTTATCACCCCAGCGTCGTGTCTGTGTTGCGTTGTCTTATTGTGCTCTGTCGTGTTCGACCTGATGTCGCGCAGCCGAACCGAGGGCAGCGTCGCACGAGTCCTCCGCCGCCACTCCAGCAAGCTATTGCCACAAAGGAGATCCTGGTAAGTCACGATGCAAAGGGAAGAAAGAAGCACCCGGGGCCAATGGGCCCTTGGGTCTCATAAACCGTTGCCTAAACATAATCGCATGCAAGTTTTGCACGCCACCTGTCCTCTGCGCGTCATATCAATTCAATATCATTATCATTATTTTATACAACTGAAATACGGGTCTTTGCTAAATTCTGCCTCGTCCGTCCTTCCTGTTTTGCGACTGACTCAGAGCCAACTCCAGCGCAGCGATCACGCAAACCAAGATGGCCGCAGCTCATCGTCGCCTTCGCCAGAGCGCCAAATCATCAACGCAGCTCCCCTCAATAATAAGCCCGCAGCCGGAGCCACCGGAGGCGGCAGCGTCGGTGGCGGCTGGCTCGATGGTCAGCAGCCCTTGGAGGCATGGGCCTCCTCGCAGGCTGCGCAGGACGTTGAAACCGCCGCCGTACAGTTGATGGACGATACTGATCTCGCCAGCCCCCGTACGAAAGGTCCCATGCACGGCATGTGCGTTTACAAGCCCGGCTTGTACGACCATAGATCCCTCATGTCGTCGTTCATTCGCAGCAGCAAGATCCTGCCCGAGTTCCTGGACGACCGGCCAAGCGGGCCGCAGCAATCCGCGCTCGCGAGATCTCGCAGCAGCGGCGCCGCCGGCAGCGTCCGCGCGGGCGGAGCATTCTATTACGGAGGGAGTGTACGGAATGGTACTGTCGGGGCGCGAAACGGCAGCGTGCGCAGCGGTGCAGCGCTGTACGGCAGTACGGACACAAACGTCCGTACTGCCGCCACATGCTCCCAAGCGAGTACGACCGGGAGCGTGCGAGGTGGCGGTCTTTATCAGGGTAGCGCCGGCAGTGTTGGCGGCGGTGCGGTTGGCGGCGGCGGCGGCGGCGCCGCCGCCGCCGGTTGGGTCCGCAACGGCGACAGCAGGACCGGCCTGGCCATGAGCGCTCCAGATTTCAGGCTCGGCCCAAGTCCCAGTTCCTGTGCGGATCCTGTCGGGGGCTACCCAGGTGCGGACGTCAGCATCGGCGACGCCCCGACGGATGCCGGTCGGACCTACCTGCCCGACGTCGACGGCATCCCTGGCGCCGCCAGCCGCGCCGACATCGGCGGCGGGGCTGAGACGGAGGGGTCTCCGTCGGGAGGTTGCGGCGACGGCGGCGGCGGCGACGGCGGCGGTGTCTGGGACTCGGTGGCGTCGCGACCGGCCGGCGCCGGCCAACCACCCTTGACGGCAACGGCAGCTCGAGCGAGCGCATCCTTCCTCCGGGTAGGTTGCACTCAACCAACGTCCTCAGTCGTGACTTACTTGGGTTCTCGGCTTCTGGTGTGCGCGACTGACTTGGGTTCTCGATTTCTCGTGTGCACGACCCGAACTGTTTCTCACTGCTGTGTGTTGGACGAGGACGAATGGTGGCGCAGTGGCTTGAGGGACCCGGGAGGCGGGAGCCACGACTCCCGCTTCCGCCGGCGGTGTTTGCTTATTCATTTTTCCTGACTTATGCTTTGACATCACTTGCTGCCGATTGACGTCATTAGAGGGCGGGGCCCTCCAAGCTCTGGCTCTCCCTGGCAGCTTCCAAGTGACCCTAGACAGAACCTCCCTGGACCACCTCGACACTGCCTTGCCTGCGCCCTAGACTGCAACCAACACCCCCCCATGACCCCATGCGGACTGGCGGTGTGCAGCGACCCGCCGGGGATCGAGCTTTCGGCAGCCTGATTGTCGTACGGACAAGCACCGGCGGCGGCGCCGTCGCCGACCCCGCGGCCCCCGGCGCCGACCAAGAGCCGCCGCGTCAGGCCCGGCGGATGGTGAACCCGCGCGGCGGCGGCGACGGGAGCGACCCCACGCCCCCGGGTCTGCGGCAGCAGCTGCAGCAGCGGCAGCTGGTGCTGCGGCAGCAGTTGGAGCGGGAACAGGGTCTATCACAGCATCAGCAGCAGCAGCAGCAGCAGCAGCAGCAGCAGCAGCAGCAGCAGCAATACCAAGAACAGGAGCAGCAGCTGCAGCAGGGCTCCAACCAGCAGCGGCCGCAAGTCCGGCCCAGCAGCGATGCGACAGGCCAGGCCGGGCTGCTCCAACAGTGGGAAAATCACCAACAGCTCTGCGGTGTACGAGCTGAGGCCTGCGACGTTGGCGTCGGAGGCGGCGACGGCGGCGGCAGTGACGGCGGCGCGCCGTACAATGGCCCGCCGCCGCTGTCGGCGGACGCCGTCGAATCGCGCTCGACGAGTCCCAACCGCTCGATGCGCTCCGTGTCGTTCTCGCATCTGCCGTCAGGCAAGGGGCGCCGACCACGGTCCGGCGTCACCTCCGCAAGCGTCGCCTCGATTGCCAGGATGCACACGATGGGTACGGTGAGTACGGAATGGTTTGGCACTGTACTGCACTGTACTGTACAACAATGCGCACTGAAACTGAGGTTGCCATGACGCCGATGCATTGTTATGGGGATGCGATGTGTCGTACGGTCATATTACTTGACAGAAAAATGAAGATTATGAAGAAGAATACGCTGCCGTCCTCCATTTCGTCCGGAGGTTTGCGCTCACTTCACGTTCAGCCGGGCCCACGTAGGGCATTCGTCGACTCCGTTTCCGGCGAGCGGCATAGAGCGGCATAGTACGGCGCGCGTAGTAGTGCTCCCGACCCGTTCGACAGTTTAAAACATGCCCAGTGTACAGTTGAAACATGCCTCGGGGCCTTGGCCTTCACTCGGCCCTCAGACATTTCCGATTTCCCCCGCGTCTGCCACCACGATAGGGCTCGTTGCTGGGAGACGACGATGATGGCCGCGGCGGCAGCGGCGATCGGCACGCTGCCTTGAGTCTCCGCGCCTGTGTCGGCGGCGGCGGCGACGACGGCGACGACGACGACAGTAGCATTCGTCGCCGACGGCAGTTGTACGGCATGACCGCCGTCGGCGGCGCGGCCGCCGTGCTAAGGGCCGCGGCGCGGGGCACGTTGATCGGCGTCGGCGGCACGCAGGATTTGTCCTACCATGGCGGCGGCAGCAGCCACGGGGGTGTGTTTGCCCGCGGCGCTAGTAGGCTGCGAGGGCTGCCCGTCCTGAGTGAAAATGGAGCGCAGTCAACGACGGCGCGGAAATGGCAGAAATCGCGACACATGCGGCCTCAGGTACGGCGGCTGTGCGGTGCGGCTTATACTTCTTGACGCCCAGGAATGTGGATGTGGCACGTACGGCTGGTATGACCCATGGGTCTGTATGTCATGCTGTACGACTTGAGCCGCCTCTTCTCGCGTCGTGAGCTGTCTGTCAGAACGACGGAGCCGAGCCCCGAGAATGGATTGGAAGACGAAGTTACCGTACTTGGTTCTTCCGCTTCCGGGCCCAATTCTATCGCCCTGTATTACATCAGTAGTTCAACACACCGTGCTATTGTGTTGCAAACCCGAAACGCTGCATCAAGCTAATGTGAGGGCGAAGGCGGCACTAACGACTTGGAGTGGCGTGCTTGCCGTACCGATAATTGGATTTTAAATGGCTGACTTGACTGTACCGTCCGCCGTACTTGGACGCGCAGCGGGGCATATTAAAGCGCTCCAACACCGGCGCCGGGAGCCCTGGCAGCAGTCCCGGTGGCAGCGGCAGCGGCATGGACCCTCAGGCCGGTGGCGGCGGTTCTCCTGAGGACGCTGGCCGGGACGACAACAGTACTGACTCTGACGGTGACGACGGCGGTGGCGCAGATGGTGAGAAGCCTGCAGAAGACGGCGCCCCTGGCGATAACGACGCGGGGCGTCTTGTTGCCGCCGCCGCCGCCGCCGCCGCCGCCGCCAGTACGGCACCACGCTGCGTGGTGCCGCTTGTGGCGGACGACGTCGGGCCTCGAGGTGTGGCGGCGCCTATCGGCCAAGGTGCGGTGCGGTCAATGCCCACGACGGTCAACACTGTACGGGTGCTCGCACTCCGTACGATACAGGACGGCGCCGCGCTCACGGCACCGGCTTCCTCGAGCGCCACAGCTCCCGTCGCCACCGCCTCCACCGTCTCAGTCACTGCCGACATCGTCGGGCTGAGGCCAACGACGGGCGCTGGCTGGCCGTCGGCCGCCGCCGCCGCGGCGGCCGGCGGCGGCTACTCCTATGAGCGCGTGGCGGCGTCGGAGGCCCTATCTGGGTTCCTGACGGCGCCGCCGGCGACCGGCCTGGGTGCGCCGGGGCTGGTTCCGGAGCCGGCAGCTGTCGCGAAAGGAGGAGCGGCGCGTGCCTAATCAGGACCCCGGACGGGGCATCCGAGTACGGCTGTACGGCTGGTGGATATGGCTGCCGCGCTGCTGCCCGGGGGTGAGGCGAGGGTCCAGGGAATGGAAGAGTAATGTACGAATGTCGTGCAAGCGGCTTAGTAGTGTCTTATGGGCACGTGGGGTCTTCCTGAGGGCGACGGGCGTGAAGGGCCTTTTTTCTACGGGTTGTGGTTCAGAGGTTCGTGGTTGCAGGCTGGACTGGGCATGGCACGACTTCGGTGTGGTACAACTTGGGCTAGCTTTTGGTTGCGACCTTACACCACCGACGGACAGACAGGCAGACAGACAGACAGATCGTCTGCAGAGTTAGTTATCATACGAACCGCGGGCTGTTGCACGGTTGACCGATGTCGGTTAGACCAGCTATCTGCCAACGTAAGCGGCGGTGTCAGTCATCTGGGTCATGCCGCCGGTCATGTGTACGGTAGTACGGCACACAGTGGCAGTGCGTGGGGTGCGGGAGAGGGCGAGGGAGCGCCAACTGCGCTGCCGTACAGCAGCAATCTTCAGTAGCAGTACCGTAACAACGCGCTGAGTTGGCGGCCGCGGGACGGTCAGTTTGGGCCGTCATATGACCGGTTATTAGGGAGCTACTTGGAACCATGCATGCCGCACGATGTACGACATGTATGTACGGCACAGAGGCACGGAAACGAAAGATCAGTCTGGTATTGCCAGCACCAGTCAACTCACAGGGCCCATCCGGCATCACGCTCTCGTGCATGTGGTTGAGCCGAACAAAGCGTCGAGATATCTTAGTGCGTTGCTTGCCTGCCCCGGGGGCGCCGAATTACACCGCGCGGATTCGTACGGTGCGCGCACGCATCTTCCGTACAGCATCCATGACGTGATGCATATCGTACAGCGAGCGCTGAAAGGAAACCGGGGCCTGGGATGCCTCGATTTGTTTCCGCACCGCCGCCCCCTTACCTTTACTTCTCATCGCTTCTCTTTCTGTGTTGAGTGTGTGTCGCACCGGCGGGCCTTCTGAGCTCTTCGCTCCGGAAGGTGGATTTTAATACCGCCTGCGCGCCTTCAAGGGACATACTTACATACATGATTTATCGGGCGCTGTTGCGGCCGCCGCGCCGCGCCGCGCTGCTTCTATCCCTGTTGTCGCTGTGTTGCGCGCCCGGGCGGTCGGCGGCGGGCATTGCATCGGTGTGACGAAGACCCATCAATTACATCAATGGCGATTGGTTTTGTTTGGTTTGGGTTGGCAAATGAAGATATTGGAATTTGCCGGAATGCGAAAGACGTTAAGACATACATACATCATCTCCACCGGGCGAGCATTACGAGAGTCAGTAATAAGTAAGGAAATCCCGCAGGCTTCGTTGGTTTTGCGGTTGGCAGTGTTGTACCGCGACATGCGTCGTACCGTACCACCCATCAATGTATGTATTACGTACGGCTTCTTGCGTGCGTCGTTTTGCGTCATCCAGTCCATCTTCACGCGACAGTGGCGCAATTGATTATCGATATTATGCGAGTTTACCCTGCATGCGATTACGAGCATGCATGCAAACATGCCCGTCGGCGTTGCCCCCGGGCATATCCTGTCGTACATGTGTACGGACACACCTCCGCCGCGAGCCGTCGACTTGCGTCGACTTGCGATGTGATCTATCTGCTGTGCTGTGCTGTGCTGTGTTGTGCTGTGGATGCCCGTGCGCGAGCAACCATACTGCGCTCGCTCGGCGAGACTCGCTTCGTTTCTGGAATAAATCATGCATGCGCTGCTCGGGCCATGTGGGTGGCTTACTTGGCCATGTCGCCCCATGTGGCGATAGATGATGACGTACGCTCCCTGCCCTACCTACCTTGCTACCAAGGACACCCAGCCATCCGCACCGCTGCTATACGCCCATCCATCCGCACCCCGGGGGCGGGGCCTGCACCCCGCCGCCAGCGCTCGCCATGTGGCGTAGGTAGGTGCACCTACTGCACCTACCTGCAGCCGGAGGTCCCGCAGGCCCACTGCTGATACAGAGGCTGCGCAGGCCCAGTGATGTATGCGCGGAGCTAGCGGGCCACGTAGCAGCCGAATCGCTGGATGGGTGTATCCGTGAATGAAGCAGCAGCCGAATCGCTGCAGTTAGTTGTGTATGTGCGGGTGTATGTCACGTGTTGGTCGGGGCGCCTCCCCTTGTACGGCACTGCGATCTGTGAGCAAGAGCGAGCCCCACGCATCGGACGTCCTGCGTGCTGCCTGCGCACATGGATGGAGGCAGGGTGTGGTGTGTGGTGGCTGCGTGGTTTTCCAGGGGCGGGGCGGGATGCCAGCTAGGGGTCGTGGCCGGGCTGGGCGTGCGTGCGTGCCTGTACGACAGCCGGACCCTGCCTGTCGACAAGGCGGCGGGTGCAGGGCCCCGAAACGCGCGTGGGGTAGAATCGAGGGCAGTGTGATGCGACACTGGGAGGTTAGCCGAGGGATGGCCGAGGCAGGGATGGCTGAGAGTTAGAAACAGGAGACGTGCCAACCCGCTGCAGCCGAGCGAGTCGAGAGTGAGGATCCTGCCTCTGGATTCCTTCTTTTGCAACAGACGTACGGATGTGGCGGTATGTGGTGCAGGATCTATCCATGCATGGTCCCACACGCACATGCAGATAACGGTCGGGAGCGATAACGGTCCGCTCCGCCGCCCAGCGCCCATGCATCCAGCGCCCGCCAGCGCCCTGACCTGCTGGCGTTAGAGAATGAATCACGCACCGGATGTACGCGCCCCTACCTTGCTTATTGGCGTACCCCTTATTAGCGCGGTTGGACATGAAATGCCGTTGGTTATTATATTAAGGCCGCTTGATTCGGACGACGGAAGTTGATGTATGACACAGCGGATTTGGGAGTTCGGAGGGATTCCGGAAGGATGGGCGGTTTGTTTGGGACGACCCTGCCTCCAATTTTGCTGAGCAGCAGCAGCACCTGCACGTGTCTTCTAGGTAGGTGCGCCGCTTTATTTGCGTTTGGTTTTTACGGTATCTATCAGGGCGGGGTTGCCGGGCTCCTCGAGCGAGAGGGTGCGAATGTTTTCCGTGAGCCCTGCTTGGGCGTGTGTGGACGGGCCCTGTAGGTAGGCCCTGCGCCAAGGGCATGGATGGCCCTGTACGTGCGTGTTTTGGCTTCTGTTCTGGAAGAGTGCTGACTGGCTGGTGCGTGGTGGGACTCCAGCAGGTGTGGGGCATTCAGCAACGCAGGATATGTGATATGAGTGCGTGCTGCGTGGGCGGGGTGGGGGTAGGGGTGGGGGTGACGGGTGAGGCCCTTGCCAGGGCCCCTACCTAGCTAGCTAGCTAGATGGGGAGAGGTGCGTGTATGTGTGCTTGCGCCCTAGCGGAATAATGAACCCATCACCCCCGCGGATCCGGGTGCAGCAGGGTGTATGTGCGTGGTGTGCGTGGATCTCTTCGTGATCGTGGATCTGTGCTGACCAGTCGTTCGAGGAATTTTGGCGTGGAGTCCTCGCAACGGGCGGCTTGCTTGTCCGGAGCAATGCAAATGGTCAGCTGGCTCAGCAGCCCCTGTCAGGTCGGTTTTAATATTTGAGCTTCATTTACTTATCATCATTATTGATACACATATACGATATATCCGTGACTGCGGCGGTAGCACGTATGTATCTTGGATGGGCGGCACATGGCGTGCGTGTCGTACCTACGAGCGATGTCGATCGTGGACCCCCTTGCTTGTACAACAAAACCAGGTAAGGTTTCCATACTCGCACACACGCACTCGTACTTTATTCACTTCTTGTCCGAGGGGCAGGGCGACGCCGAGATAGACCTACGTACCGCCGTATGTACGGACGTACGGCGAGGGGGACTTCGGACGGACGGACCGCTGCGCGACTCCGTCCCCAACCAGCCAACCGCTGTACATGTATGTCGACTCTGTTATGCGCAGTGTCCTGTGGATGGGTGCGGTGCATGTACGACATGTACGACACGGCACTCATGGCGCTCAGCTCGCTCTTTCCCCCTTCTCCACCCGGCGCGGGGGAACAGGCGGGGGAGAAGAGGCAGTACGGCGTTGGCGCGGGGTAGGCTAGGTCGGTAGCCTGCATGCCTACCGTGGGTGCTTGGTTCGCCTCAGGGCGGATGTGATGTATGTGTGGCCTCGCTGGCACGGCGGCTCAGAACATGAAGCCGCCAGAGTTTGAAATCCAGGACGCATACATGGAACCTGGATTCTGGTGAATGAACCAACCTGCTGGCGGGCGCACTTCTGCTGGGGAGTTTCAACTTTGAGTTTTAGTTTGCTGGGAGCGGAGCCTTCGGGGCTTTCGAGAGGCAGTGGCTGGGGCTAGCTCGTACAGATCTTTGGAGCCTTGATTGGCAATCAAGATGGCAACGTGTGTGTATGTGGCCATCCGTCCAGACCGGGCCGACGTGGATGGACTGCTGGCTGGAGCTCCTGGCACCCGGTCTTGCAGGCGGCCCCGGTCTTGCATGCGGCCCCGGTCTTGCGGCCCCAGTCTTGCGGCCCCGGTCTTGCGGCCCCGGTCTTGCGGCCCCGGTCTTGCGGCCCCAGTCTTGCGGCCCCGGTCTTGCGGCCCCGGTCTTGCGGCCCCGGTCTTGCGGCCCCGGTCTTGCGGCCCCGGTCTTGCGGCCCCGGTCTTGCGGCCCCAGTCTTGCGGCCCCGGTCTTGCGGCCCCGGTCTTGTACGCTTCCAACAGGGCGGACGTCCCCCCCGAGTTCGAGAGTTCCAGATAAAGCGAGCGGATATGCGCTGAGAGAGTGGACCCCTGCCCGGCATGGTAGGCGTGGATTGTACGCCACTGTACGGGGACGTACGGGCACGGTGGCCGACGCCCCGGTTCACGCCCCCTCTCCCCTTCAGGTTTTCCACGCGCGCGTTTAATTTATTATTACCGACCCTGTACTTTGCTGTACGGCACTGTTATGAAACTGAGCCTGCCCGGAGTTGTGTGTGACTGGGGCTGCTGATGAAGGATCCGGACGTCGTCCGGAGCTAGCGTTGAAGCTGTGTCGTACGGTGATCCGCGACCGACTACGGTACACTCCCTTCTTGTGGCTGTGCCGCGTTAGAGACTTTGAGCGAGGACCATACACCATAGTAGCAGTGGACGGGAAGATGCGCGCGCTTCTGCGTCATCCTTGACACTGTGGCTTCCTGGCAATCCGTCCCTGCTTCCACTATCCCGGCCTGGCCCAGCCAATGAGCGCACATGCATCGCCCAGGGAAAATCCAGGAATTAATAACCTGTCGGCGCTGGGTTGGTGATCCTTTCGTTCCAGGGGTATCCGCTGTTTTACGGTATTTCCTGTCGCGCGCACTGGTTTCCTGTCGCGTGCTCTACATATGACACCTGTCGAACGCTGGCTCCTCTGTTGACTGTATGTTGCCGTTTGATGAATGAATCACGTTCCAGCGCGTTCTATGCTTCTATCTGTTGTCGGTTGACCGCCGTGACCGACAACCTCGCCCCTCCACTCTCCACCGACCCTCCACTCTCCACCCTCGGCCCCCCCCTTCCACCCTCAGCCCCGGCCAACGCTCCCAAAAATGGCGGCGCAGAATAACATACGCCGGGTTGCGGATAAACACCAAATAAACCGCATGGTTGCAAATTCTTACTCGTCAGACATACGTCAGGCTGTGGAACCGTGGCGGGGGGGGGGGCGGCGGCGGCAGCAGGAACAGCAGGCAAAGCACACACGGCCGCCGTACATCCTTCAAACCTCCGGCGACTTCAGGCCGCCGACACTATCACATTATTGCGGACCTGCCTGCGCAATAGTCGTCATCCCTCCCACTCAGTAGCGACTGAATCCCTCATTACAGGAAAAACTTCCAGGTATGCGTATCCGTACTGAGGGCACACACACTAAGAAATTCACATAACATGCACAAAGACAATATAGCGTTCTTTGAAGTGGCGACTGGCGACGGACAGACCAGGGCGGACAAACACAGCTCGGTTATAACGGATCACCATCCCGGTATACTACGTTTCCAACGTCTGGCTTTTTCGGTCCGTTATCCGCATGTTTGACTGCCGGCCGTTACTTTTCAACGGATGACGGTTGGGCAACGGCCAGCCGGTGGCACCCGGCATTGCAAACTTCTGTAGCGAGTGAGAACATCTTTTCTATTGGGTAAAGCATTCTACCTTATTATCGTTTCTACACCTGAACGTAATAATGGCGACGTTTTCGACACCTGCCACGACGTCTTGTTGCACATGGCGGAATCCAATGAAGTCCTTTAATTAAGTTTTGAGCTTGCACTCGAACGGGGTTTTACTGACCCCTGCTACCGGAAAGGCCGCCATGGCCACGGCGGCGACGGACCGTTTCGAGTTGCCAAAAATAATTGAGGCGCTCCGTGCAACCAGAGAGCTTGATGTAAATCTATCAGGTCTGTAGGTAACTCGGGGTGCATCCCTGGTTACCTGCCCCAACGGCTTTGACGCAATTGAACATTAAAACGCGCTTTGCCAAGAAAGTTAAAATGCCATGAAACAATCATGACATTTAAGGTTTGATGTTGTTGCCCTGATGCACTCACTTCAAACACGCACGCCTTCGCGTTCCTCCCTGGCTGCATCCCCCGCCTCGCCAGGCCTCAAATCGCTCCACGAAGCCTTCCGGCAGCCCGGCCGGCAGGGCTGGCAGAACCTGCTCTCCTATCTCCGCACCTCCCCATCATGCACCGAGCTCCTCAACATCTGGGAGGCGCAGACCACCATCAAAGACCCACGGGTCTTTCCCCAGCTGCTGCTCCTCCTCGCCGACATCCTCGCCGCCAAACCCCCACCGGAAACCGCGACCCCTCCCCCCGAATCCCAAACCACCTCCGCCTCGGCCAAACGCGAGCGCAAGCCGCCCAAGAGCCACGGCGACTCCAGCGAAGCCGTCGCCGCGGCGCAGCGCGACCAGTCCGCCCTGGCCTCCACCCAACAGACACTCATCTCGCGGGCCCTCGGCCGCCGCCTCAAGTCCCTGTACCACGCGCTCGGGTCGGATCAGCCGGCGCTCGTGAACTCGGCGCTGCGGCTGCTGGCGGCGGTGGCGAGCCACAGCGCGGGGGCGGCCCGCGACCTCATCGCGGCCTTCGACTGGTCGCTGCCGGCGCTCGCCAAGATCAGCAAGCCGCCAAAGTGGGTCGGAACTGCCTCTGAGCGGCCTACCAGCGCCCAGTCGGCGCCGTCGTTGGGCGGGGGGGAGTTGATTTGGGTCGGGGTTGATTTGGTGGTTCTGGCATGGTTGCGGTGGTTGAAGCGGTTGTTGAAGCGTTGTTTCCTGTGGGTTTGGCATGGGTATGGCACAATAAAAGCGCACGCGGGCAACTGACTCCGCCAACCACCCCACCCTCCCCCCGAGCAGGGAGCGTCCTGCCGGCGATGGGGGACACCAACAGGCGGGGACCAGCCGCCACCGTGGCGCAGCAGCAGCAACACCAGCAGCCTCCGCAGCGGCAGCCTGGGTGCACCCCAACGTCTTGTCTCGCCCGCGGCGCGCGCTCTTCGTCCAGCTCGCTCGGGCGCTGTTGGAGTCAGCTGACCATGCCTCCCTCGCGGGGCTGCTGCCGCTGCGGCCCCTGACGGGAGGGCTGCTGCACCACCTGTCCGCCGACCCGCCGGGTCAGTGCCTGGAAACGCTGGTGGTGCTGGGCCGCCGTGTGCTGGCGCCCGCCGCCGCCGGCCTCCCGCCGCGGCTGCGGGCCGAGCCCTTCGGCGACACAGCTCTGAACCAGCTGGCGGAGCTCGCGGCGGCGAGCGATGAGCCGGCGGAGGTGGCGAGTACGGCAGCGGCGGCGACGGATGCGGCGGCGGAGGCGGCCGTGGCGGCGGAGGCGGCGCTGGAGGTGCTGGTGATGCTGTGCACGGATCCCGCCAACGGGCTGGTGACCCATGGGCCTGTGTACGACGGCGGCGGTGGCAGCGGCGCGGGTGTCGGCGGGGCCGGCGGCACTAGCGCGCTGCTGCATTTCGAGCCCGGCGTTAAGCGCGTGCTGCGGCTGCTGCCGCGTCTGCGGCCGCTGGAGCATGTACGGCATGTACGGCTGCTTAACACGGTGGCGAGCCGCTGCCCCTGGCTGGCGGCCGAATTTGCCAGCTCGCTGCCGTACGACCTGCAGCCCAAGGTAGGTATCTCTGGACCGCGCCGCACATACCGCCGCCCGCGAGGCCCCGAGGCGACCCCCTTGGCCCCGCTCCCGGGGGCCGCTGAGCCCAGTCCCCAAGTCCCCCCCGATTGCCTCTCCTCCTCCCGACCTCTCCCCCTCTCCCTCGCGCCCTGGTACGGCACACCTCGCAGCCGAGCAGCCGCTGGGTAGCCGCCATGTCGCTGTCCACCCGCCTCGCCGGCGCCACCGCGGCGGCGACGTCGCCGCTGCTGGACCGCCTCGCGGCGGCGGCAGCGGCGGGCGCGCCGCCGCCGGTCACCGCGGAGTCGGCGACCGTCCGCTCGTACTTGCGCTGCTGCATGCCGCCGGCGCTGTCAAAGGTACGGCAAAGTTTGGGGATCGTGCCGGGGTCGCTGGTTGCTGGCTGGGCCGCCTGGGCCGCTTGCCGCCTCCTGGGGTGTTGTGTTGTGTCCCCTGGGGTGTATGGTATGGTATGGTACCGCAGCCCAGCCCAGCCCAGCCTAGGGGAAGGTAGGGAGCGGGAGCGGAACGGGCCCTTGTGCGCTGGGCCACACAACACGAACCAGCGATCAAGGTCCCGTTCCGCTCCCCACGTTCCCTGGGCTGGGCTGGGCTACCGAATCTGCCCGGCTGCTCTCTCACCTTACCTGGCGCTCTGCGCAGGCATTCCTTGACTACGAAAACTACCAAGCAACGAACTAGCTAACAAACAAACTTTTCCCACCTTTTGGGGGGGCGCCCCATGGGTCGCATGGGCGGACTCCAGGCCGTCCTGTCGCGCGGCGTGCAGCACCACCAACCCGTGGTTCAGGCGCTGACGCTGGACGCACTGGCGGGCGTGATGCGGACCGTGGAGCCCCTGCTCGCGGCGGTGGCGGCGGGAGCCGCGGCGGCGAAAGCCGCCGGCGGCGGCGGTGGCGGCGGCGCCGCCGCCGCCGCCGGCGCGTGGGCTCAGCTCCATCGCCGGCTGTGCAGTACAGTACGATCCAGGCTGCCGGACCTGCAGGCTCTGTTGGCCCTCCATGCTGTACTTGAAAAACAGGAGGGCACCGCTGCCAATGCCGCCGCCGCCGACGGCGACTTGGCCAAGCCGCCACCGCGCGCCACGGCAAAGGCAAAGGCAAAGACGTCCGTCAAACGCAAAGGCAAAGATGACCGGATGCTCGACTCCGAGGATGATGATGATGATGTTGTAGTGGACGAGCCAATGCCGCGGGACGAGCAAGGAGCAGCCGAAGGGGCCGATCCTGAGGATGAGGATGGAGAGGACGCCACGCTCGAGGCCGCGGTGTTCGGCTCCAAGACCGCGGCGGAGCCGACCCGCGTCCGGCTGGCCACGATGGTCCGGGTGTTGGAGGGTGTAGCCAGCTACTGCCGGCTACTGCCCGATGCGGCGGCGGACGCCCATTTCGACCCCGTCCGGCTACTGCCAATGGTGAGTACCGTTGCTCTACCGCTCTGTGGAGGGTTCGAGGGTAAGGGAGGACGAACGCCAGCTGAGACGCTCGAAAGCAAGGGCCTGAGGGAATCGGAAAGCAACGTGGGGGTAAGAGCATGTGTTTTGTCGTACTCGTGCTGCAGGACGTACTGGCGCTGGACGAGCGGCACCAGGCAGCGCTGATCCAAGTCCTGCAGGCGGTGGAGGCGGCGCCGGCGGCCGGTACAGCAGCAGCGGCGGCGGCGGCGGCGGCATCGCCTTTGGCCACCGCGCTGCTACTGCCGCTGCTGCGGTTGATGACGCGGGCGTCATCACCTGCCGTACGTCGTGCTGCGGGTGAGTCTGCCGTGGGGGATTCTTTTCAGTTAAAACCCGAACCCAAACGGAGATGCCGTGATCAGTTACCTTGTTAAGGTCACAGCGGAAGGCCCACGGTCCGCCCCTCTGTCTGTTCGCCCCCAAACCCATCGCGCACCCCACACGACGCCCGACTGTGCAGGGGAGCTGTTGGTGTCCAAGTTGAAGCCGCTGCTGATGGCCTCCGCGCCGGTTGCGGCGGCGGCGGCGGCGGCAGTGACGCCCGCAGGGGCAGACGCGGGGCAGGCGGCGGAGGCAGCTGCCGCCAGCGACGCGGGGGCGGCGGGGGCGCGGTGGGGCTGGGACGAGCAGGAGGTTCGGCTCTGGCTGTGGATGATGCCATCGCTGCCGGGCGCTCCAGGGGCAGGCGGGGGAAGCGAGGCGGCGGCGGCGGCGGCGGCGGCGGCAACGAAGACGGGGACGGTGGCGGAGGCGGGGACGGCTGCTGCTGCCCGGCGCTGCGAGGCGGTGGCGGGCTTCCTGGCGGATCTCGTGGTGGCTGTCAGCAGGAGGCCGCAGGTGGGCGGGAGGGTGTGCGTGGGGCAGGGGCGGCTGGGCAGCAAGGCGCGTGGAAGGGCGGGCGGGTGGTACGGCGGGTGGTACGGCGGGTACAGAGGAGTGAGGATGCGAGGTTGGTTGGGGTGGTTGGCATCCCGGTGCGACCAAGTTCAAGCGCACCATGGAATGCATCGGGCGGGGGATGCATCAGATTTTGTGGGAGCCGGGGCAGGGTGTAGTGGATGCGCGGAGGAGGAGGAGGAGGAGGAGGAGGAGCAGTTGCTCATTCTTCTTCCAACGGCCACGGCCCCTTTCTCCCCATTCGGAACGTGCTGCTGCTCCAGGAGGGGTATGAGCTGCTGAGGTCGTGGATGCCGCCGGGTCAAGTGGGGCAGGTGAGTGGGCTTGGGTTGGGTCAGTGGGTCGGTGGGTCGGTGGGATACACCCCCTACAGAGCGTATGGGAGGTCTGGGCTGGGCTTAGTTGCTACGTTGCGTCGCACTTGTTGGATTGGTTGGGTGGTAATGTCGACGATCCCAGTACGATCCCAGTACGACCCCAGTACGACCCCAGTACGAGTTGTGGAGCACTCTACTGGAACGTTTGGATCTTTGGAATGCGTCCGGGCGCGTAGAAGTACCAATCCGCGCATCGCCGTATGTCGTCGAGTATTGGGCTTTCTTCGCTCTTAACGCACCCTGCAAAACACACCACACATGCCCCGCACTTCCCCCTCAGACCTGGACCCGGGGAGGCCCCAGTCCGTTCATTGCCCTGGCGCTCCGAAACTGTCTGAGGCTGCTGCGATCCCGGCGCGCGGGGGCGGAGGTGGAGCGGGGCGCGGTGTGCGAATACGTGGCCGGTGGGTGGCTCTGGGTGGCGGGATGGGCGGCTGGGTGGGCGGGTGGTGGGATGGACGGTGGTCCTGGGCCCGGGGCGCACAGCGGCGCGGCGGCGGCTTAGCAGCATTGGAGAGCGTACGGGTTCAACAGGGAAAGAGGGACATCTGTGGCTGCAAAACGTGTTGGGGGAGTTGTTCGTGGGTCATGGGGGGGTCATGGAGTTTCGGTGCTGAAGAAGCGTCTCGAGGGCTCGTTAACGTGTGAGGCGGGCAGACAACTCAGAATGGGGCTGCGAAGGTGCCTTGTGTCTGCCGCGGAGTGAACCTCCCAAAACGTTCAGGAGCAAGTTTCCTTGAGTGCCGTACTAACGGTGAGATCCTGAGTGCCGTACTAACGGTGGCGCTGACGCGGCTTCCGGTCATCCCAGACGCCTGCTTGCGGGGAAATGGCGCCCCGGTTTGGCGGGCCCTCGAGTCCCACGTGCTCTGCTCATCCCACAGGCGTACTGCATCTTCTGACGCAGCAGCTACATGACCCATGGGTTGTCGTACACCTCCTGGAGCGGGCGCTGCTGGCGGACCAGGCGGCGGCGGCGGCCGCTACGGCGAAAGCGGCAGATGGCGCAGCGCGGAGCGATGGCGACACTCGCGGCGGCGGCGGCGGCGGCGGCAAGTGTGACGTTCCTGTGGAGGTGTGTACGAGCACCGTAAACCCATAATGAGCTGCGATGCAGCTTTGCAGGGCGGGTGGGGATGGTCTGTGCCGTGCCCTTGGTTTGGGTCAGTGCTAATCCGCTTGGAGCCGCACTCGCTCTTACGGTCTCGTCTTATCGAGCAGAGCTCAGACTCAATCTGCCCCTCTCATGCACTGCTCCTAACGAGTGCGGGTCTGGGGCGGGGCTGCCCGTCGCTTGTGTGGAGCGAGTGACGGGCTCGTCCAAGTCGTCCAGCTCGTCCAACGCATCTCAACCGCCCGAACTGCTCGCCTCATAAACCTGTTGCTTCGGGCTCTTGGCAGTGGCCAGTTGGCGGTTGACCGTTGGCGATTACAACCGTACCCTGCTCCGCCCGCAGGAGGGCGCGGCTGTCCATCTGGCGGCTCCTGAGGGGCTGCCGCTGCGGTTCCTGTACGACTGGGTACTGCGGGCCTGCCGTACCAACACCGCCTTCGTCATGGAACGGCCATTAGCGCCACCGCAGCCGCAGCAGCAGAAGCAGCAGGCGGAGGCGACGGCCTCCGAGCCGCCCGCTAAGAAGCGACGGACATCCTTAGCGGCGAAGGCGGCGGAGGCAACGGAGGCGGCAGCGACTGGTACGGCGGAGGTGGACGCGCCGTGGAGCCTTGGGAGGTTGAGGCTGACGGCAGCGCCGGCGGCGACGGTGAAGGGGCTGGTCAAGAAGCTGAACGCCTGTGTCAAGGCAGCCGCCAAGGCCCTCAGTAAGGGTGCAAAGCACGGAAAGAGTGCGAAGGCACCTGTCGCCGGCGACGAGGACGGGGCGAGGGGGCTGTGGGCGGCGGCCTGTGGGACGCTGGCGGAGGCGGAGGCGCTTGCCTCGCAGCTGTTTGGGAGTGCGTGCGTCGAGCCGTCGGAGGCCGCAGCACACGCCGCCCAGCTGCTGCAGCTTGCCGTGCAGAACACGGCGTCGAGCCATCCCAACGGTGCTACAGCTGTGAGCCCGCGGGAGCTGCTGGTAGCGGCTCTGTGGGTCTACGTGCTCGCCAAGCCGCTGGCGGCGCGATGTCTCGGCCCCGCCGACGTCGTATTGCATCATGTACGACCGGCGGTTGGGAGACGCGCCGACAAGATTCCGGGCGAAGACGAGGAGGAAGACGAGGAGGCGGGAGGGGGGTGGTCGGCGCTGCTGCCGTCGATAGGGGCGCTGGCGGCGGCAGCGGGCGGGGCCGCCTCCGCCGCGTCTGCGTGGGACTTTCAGCTGCCAGCGCTGCTGGTGTCACAGTCCATATTTCGACTGGGCGGCCTTGAAGGCGCACAGCCTGTCGGCAGCGGCGGCGGCGGCGTCGAGGGCTGCGGCGACGGCGTCACTGCCGTACACTCCGACTCAGACCCCTGGCTGCACGTCGCGGTAGCGGGCAGCGTCCCGTTCTGGATCCCCGTGTTGCTGTCGTCGCCCCCCGGCGCCGGCGGCGGCGCCGCCGCCGCCGCGGCCGCCATTGCGTCGGTACGTCAGCTCCAGTCGCTCACTGCAGACGTTGGAAGTACAGATGTACGGCAAGCGCGGAGTCCCGCGTGCCAGCTGGTGGAGTACGGCACGTTACTCAGGGTGCTGCAGAGCCCCGCCTTTGCGGCGTTGTTGCCGACGGGAGACCGGGACGTGTATGGCAATGGTCACGGCGACGGCGGCGGCGGCGGCGACGCCGACGCCGCGCTGCGCCTACAGGCCGTCGCTCTTCTCGTTGACCTGTGGAGGTCAGTGAGCGCTTCTCCCAGCGACCCACAGTTAGGGACCACAAATGGCATCGCTACAGCCACCATCAAGGCCGCCGTACAGACCGTACGACAGGCGTGCGCCCGCCTCATCCGCGCCTCTACCGCCGGCGTCCTCCGCGCGCTGCTCACTCGCCAGGGCAACGACGACGACGCGGCCGGCGGCGTCGACGCCGCCGTCGCGCAGCTACTGCCGCTAGCGCAATGCGCTGCCGCGGAGCAGGTACTGCCGTTGGTTCAAGAGCTGTTGGGCGCAGGGGTTTCCGTAACTACGGCGCCTGATGCTGCTACTGCCGCCGCCGGCGATACAGCTTCCAAGTCGAAGCGAAAGGCTGAGAAGGCGAAGGCAGCTGCCAATGGTGAAGCTACAGCCGCCTCGTCGCCGCATACCCATAACCAGCCGCTGTTAAAGGCGGGTCTAGTTTTAGCGGCGTCGCTGCTCGCAGACCCGCGAGTCCAACTGTACGGCACTGCCGTACCAGCTCTCGACGGCGGGAAGCTGCCGGGCTGCGTCACCTTGTCGGCCATCGGGCCCACCGCCGGGGAAATACGGCATGTGTTTGACACGGTCCAAGCCACGCTTGTGCATCTGACGGGCTCGGCGGCGGAGGCCGTCAAATTGACGGCGTCGCCGGCGGCGGAGTCAGCGGTGGCGGCGCTCCGCGCAGGGCTTCGAGGACCCATGGGTCACTTGCTGGCCTTGGGCGTGACGCCGCCGGCACTTGCGGCCTGCGTGCGGATGGTGCCGTACAGTGCTACCGCAGCGAACGCCGTCGCGGCGGCGCTGGCGCTTGGGCCGCCGACGCTTCACGCCTGCTTCGCCGCCGTGCTGCCGGCGGCGGTGGCGGAGGCAGAGGCGAGGCGTCCCGGCGTCGGTCGTCGCCTGGCGCTGGCGCGGCTGCTGCCGGCGGCGGAAGCGTATATGCGACTGTTAGACGCGGCCGCGCCTGGCGCTGGCGGCGACGCTGAGGACGCTGTCGTACAGGTGTACCGAGAGGCGCTCTTGGCCTACGCCAGCCGTAAGGCCCGGAAGGCGACGGCAGAGGCGGCGGAGGCCGGCGGCAGCGGCGGGCGGAGGCGGAGCCGAGGTGCAGATCGGGAGGCAGTGGCGGCTGACGACAGCGGTGGCGGAGGCGGCGGTCTCCCAGAGGATGCCGTACAGGCTTTGCGAGAGTATGCCGTACCAGTCTTGGTACGGATGCTGCGGCTGGACGTCGGCCACGGCGGGGAAGAGGAGGAAGGCGGCTCGGCTGCGGGCAGGCTGATGCGCACCCTGACCAAGCTGCTTCCGCCCCCGGGTGCGACCCAGACCTAGGATTTGTTTTAGAGTTTTAGTTTTAGGGTTTTGGTTGTAGGGTTTTGGTTTTAGTGTGGATGTATTGTTTGGGGTTTCGGAGAGTTGTTCCAGCTGTTGCAATGCGGCCCCATCAATGCCTTTCGTCGTACCATTGATGACTCAATGTTTGCTTGGCGCTGACGGCCTGGGCCGTCGTCCGGTCGTTGCAGGCGTGCCCATGAGTTTGGATGGCGACGACGACGTACCGTCGGGGGGGCCACCGTTGGCGAGCTCCGCAGAGCAGTTGGCGCTTGCGGAAGCGCTGTTGCAGTACAGCGTGCACCCTAACGGGGGCGGCGCCGCCGCCGCCGCCGCCGCCGCCGCGGCCGCCGCGGCCGATAACCAGCTTCGGGCGGTAGGGTTAGTCCTGGACGCCGCGGCGTCGACGCTGGCGGCTCTGTACGGCAGAGGAGTGCTGCCGTCCAGCGGCGGCTCCGCCGCGCAGAGGTGAGCAAGGGGTACGACTGCGCAATTGTGTACGATACATGTACGGCATGCGTTTGGGTCTCGCCTGTTGGCAGGCAGGATGATACGCGAATTGTAATCGCCTTTTAAAAGGCGAGTGTGTCATGATAAATCCGGTGAGTATTCGTATCCCTTTCCCTTTGGCAGGCGATTGCTCGTCATCGCCGTATCCTATTTGGACGGCAGTGTGGGCGATTTGCTGTCCGACCTACCTGACACGGCCAGGGAGGGCCCAGACTACGCGGCCGTGTGCCGTGCCGTACAGCCGCTGGCGGCCGCCACGTTCGCGCACGCGGCGGCGGACGCTGGCGCGCTGCGCTGTCTGCGGCGGCTGCTGGCGGCGCTCCTTCCGCAGGCGGCCGGCTCGCACAGCGACGCTGACGCCGACGCTGACGCTGACGCTGACGCTGACGCCGCCGAGATGGAAGTAGACAACGAGGATAAGGAGGACGTGGAGGAGGAGGAAGAGGAGGAGAATGTGGAGGACGAGGAGGAGAATGTGGAGGAGGTGAAGGTCCGTAGTGGCCGTCGAAGCAATAGCAGTAGCAGCAGCAGCAGTAGCAGCGAGGATGAGCCCGACGACTCTGATGACAGCGACAAAGACGACGACGGGGACGGGGAAAGACCGTTGGTGAAGCCAGGGGCGACTGGCAAGGCGAAGCGAAAGTCAAGTAGCAGTGGCAGTAGCAGCAGTAGCAGCAGTAGCAGCAGTAGCAGCAGTAGTAGCAGCAGCAGTAGCAGTGATGAGGACAGTGAGGACGACGCAAGTGCTAGTGATAGTGACGACGAGGAGGGAAAGGCAGAAAAGGTGGATCGGACGGCGGAGGGCCGGGATGCTAAGACAATGCCCGAAGCCGATGACGTCGAGATGGACGAGGCTGACGGCGGTGACGATGCTGGCGGAAACGGCAGGCTGCAGCTGTCGTACGGTGTCGTACTGAATCCGGCGGTGGCGGCAGCGGCAGGCGAGATGCTGGAGTCGCTGATTACGAGTCAGGGGCTGCCGAGCGCGTTCGCGCCGCCATCTGCGGCGGCGGCGGCGACTGCGGCGGACGCGGCGGCGGCGCTGCCGCCGGCGCTCGCGCGCCTCCAGCTGCCGCTGGTATCACTTTGGGCAGTCGGCGACAGTGACGCCGCTGGCAGCGGCGGCGGCGGTGCCGACACCGCCGCAGTCCCGGCGGCGCCGTCAACAGCGGCGGCGGCGGCGGAGGCGGTGCGATCCGAGCTGGCGACACTGCTGGAGATGTTGCTGGACATGCGCCTCGCGTACGACGTATACGACAAGCACGGTCGGCGCGTCGGCGACAACGGAGGCGGCGGCGCGGGCGCGGCCTTTGGCCGCGGCGCAGCGGAGCGCTTGGTCCTGTCGGCGTTACTGCAGCTGCTGCAATGCTCGTACGGCGGCACACTACGGGAGTCCGACCGTGCCGTGCTGCGTGTGCTGCTGCGTCTGGACGAGCTGCTACTGCCGGTGCTTCCGGAGGTTGCATCCGCAGGTTGGCTGTTGTTTGCTTTTCACACAGCGACCCAGGGGAACAGATGCGTGGGCAGAAGTCTGGCGGCACAGGACGGGGCGACCAACATAAACCCGTGCTGTGGCGCGTTTTAGGTCATTGAGCCCCCTCGACACCCTCGATCCAATACCGTCGTGGTGGACGGACGCATCGTACGACACGCCACGGTAATGTACTGGACTACTGGTTCCTGCCGTCGTTGCCATCAATTTCTCATCTCGCGGCTCAGTTCTCTCGAACACACTGCGGTACCGGTACGGCGACTGTACGGCATCGGGATGCTCATGTCCGCTTTGCCGTTTGGACGTTTTCGCTGGGTATCAAGAGGGAGGGAAATGCCGCCACCACCCGGGAATCTAGGCGCGCCGCCACCAATACCCATCATCGGCCTCCCTCCCTCCCTCCCTCCCTCACCGCCGCCACCACCACCCTCGTGCTGTGTGTTGCAGGCCCGATCGGCGCCGCCGACGATCCCGCCACGCGCCGCCTCCGCCACGGGCCTCTGGCGCGCTCCGGCTACCTTTGCGGCGCCGCCGCGCGGCAGTACTACGAGGCAGTCGCGTCGAACGATGTGGCGGCGAAGGCGGCGGCGGCGGCGTCCGTCAATGACGTCGACGACGCGGCCGTCGGCGGCGGTGGGGAAGGTACCTTGCTTGGGCTGCGGGCGCGAGCGCTGGCCGAGCACCCGCCGTCCGACCCAAGGGTCATGGCCCTAGCGTGCGTGTGCTTCCCCGCGGCCCGCACGCTCGCGGCGGACGAGGACGACCCATGGGGCGCCGGGTCCGGCGGCGGCGGCGGCGCCGCCGCGGCGGCGGACCCTGCGTGGGGCCTGCCGTTCGCAGTACATTGCCTGCGGGACGGTGTGGCGACCGTACAGGACCTCGCGGGATGGGGGTTGCTGCCGCTCTGCCTTCGCGGCCTGGCGTGTGATGACGTCGGTCTCCGTACACTGTCGTACGACGTATTGGCACTGGCGGCGACACAATTGGACGCGCTGGCGGCCGCCGCCGCGGCGGCGCGCGGCGGCGCCGGCGGGCCGGCGGCGACGACGCGGGCGGCGGTGAAGCCGCCGGTGGCGGCGGCGGGGCCAGCGGCGTTGGGATCCTTCCTGCCCCAGGTCGCGGCGGGCGGCGCGGCTGCCGCCGCCGCTGCAGCAGCGACCCGTGGGTCATCGCAGATCGCCGTTCGTGCGGCATCCGACTTTCGGCAGCGCCAGCAGCTGCAGGTACGCTTCGTGTCTGCGGCCCCGGCTATGTCTCTGGAGCTGCGGCCCAGGGCTCCCTCCACCCCATCTGTTTACCCATTCCCTGTTACCCCACGCCGCCCCGAAACCCAATTTGCTGATCGTGCTGCTGCTGCTGCTCAACTCCGATGGTCGGGTGGTAACCTCCCGGTGTGTGGGAGATTGCCCCGCCGGGGCAGCTGTCCCCACCGTCACTTCGAGGTCCCACTGGCATGGTGGCCCCCTCTGATAGATTCACAGCGCGGCCATCACATGCCGATGCAACAGAGGTCGCATACGGTGATTGTCAACAGGAGTTTTTGTACCCGCCAACCACCAACCACCAACCGCTAACCACTCCCCCAGGCGCTGCTGGCCCACGTTCGCGGCGCCGTCACGCGGCCCCGGCAGCAGCTGCCGCACTGTGCGGCCCTCTTCGCGGCGGAGGCGGCCGTGGTGCTCATGCAGCCGCAGGTGGGTGAGGAGGGGAGTGGTGGGGGGCTGAGGGGGGCGAGGTGGGCGAGGTTGAGGGTTGATGTTGAGGGGACAGCGGAAAGGAGGAAAATAGGGTTTAGGGGACACAGGGCAACTCGGGGACTAGGGCTAAGGGGGCTCAAGTGAAATCGGGCGGTGGAAGGGTATGGGATGACGGCAGGCGGGTGCCCTCAGCCGCGCCGCGCTGCGTCGCACCGTCTCTGGTTGGCGTTACCGTGCTATCGTGTTGAAGAGGGTGAGCATAAGGCGCAATCCTTCTTGCGCGGAGTGGGATGCCGCACCACCACCGGCACCGCTGCCGCCTCCGCGCCCCCCCCGCAACCGCCGTCGACGCCACACCACCAACCGCCCCTGGAGCCCCCCTCCCGTGCAGGCCCCCATGTACAAGCCCATCAGTCGGCTGGTGGGCCGACGACCCTCCCTGGACCTGACGGCACCGCCGCTGTTCAACCGGTACGTGCCAGCGCGCTGCGCGCCGCGCACGTCAGCGCCGTACTGTACGGCACCCCGGGGAGGCCAAGAATGTGCTGCCGGTTGGGGTTGTGCGAAGCAGAATTGCTGCGTCGTAGGTGTCTTGCACGCCAACCCGTGTCAGAAGACAATCGCAGATGCGTTGTTGCGCGTGATGCGGTAGAGCAGCAGCATACCGTATCCCGGACGCGACCCCAGGGCGCGCCCTCATGGACCGGACCGCCGCCTTACTTCTGTTCCGCCCCCCTGCCCTCCCTTCATGGTCGGCCCCTCCTCCCGATCTGGCCCCCCCCTTCTTGCTCCGCAGGGTGCTCGCCGCGGGCGCTCCGGGGCAGCGCGGCGAGCAGAGCTGGGCGCTGAGGCTGCTGCGGTGGGGCATCATGGTGGGTCCGTGGGTCGGTGGGTCCGTGGGTCGGTGGGTCCGTGGGTCCGTGTGTCGGTGTGTCGGTGGGTCCGTGGGTCGGTGGGTCGGTGGTTCTGCACCTAGGGGAGCTGGGAGCGGGTTACCAATTGCTGGGCTGTCGGTCACACAGGGCCCTCTGGACGCGTCCATCTGCCGCCGCAAGTTCGTGGCGGAGGTCGTACAGGCGCTGTACGGCTCACGGGCGGCGGCCCTGGACGGCCCCGTCGGCGGCGCTGCTGCCGGCGGTGAAGGCATCAACCCTGCCGCCGCCGGCGGCGGTGGCGGCGGCGGCGGCGGCGGCGGCGGCCGCTCCCTGGCGCTGGAGGTGGTGGCGTCGTTGTGCCGACTGCCCTCCCTGGGTCGTCACTTGGTGCTCGCTGAGGGTGAGTGGAGCGGGGGAGGGAGGTGACGAGGGAGAGGGTGAGGGAGTGAGGCAGGGAGTGCATGAGCGAGGGGCGATCTGGTCACTTGAGGGGGTTGGGGAACCCACACGGGGTGGACGAGGTCATGAAGAGACCTACAGGTGTTTACCTATTCCCCCAAAGCAATGCACGTTTCTGTGTACGATTGTGTCGATGGTTTCCGATGGTGGGGCTCGAAATGGCAGGCAGTGGCTCTCACACTTGGCTGACCTGCTACAGCCTCTTGACCATGTCCGTGCCGTACATACACACACACACACCCTCGCCCCTCCCCACTTACCAACTCGTGGCTTCGCAGGACTCGTGCCCTGGTTGGCGTACGTGGTCGCCTCCGCCCTGCAGGACACGTACGGCATTGGCCGGTACGGCACCGCCGCCGTCGAGACGTACACTTTCGTACGTGTACGGCAAGCTAGGGGCCTGTACTCTCAGCCGCTCCCCGCTGCGGCCGAGCTGGCGGTCGCTGCGCTGGAGGATTTGGTCCGCCGCCGGGTGTGCCTACGGCGGCTGGACGGCGACGCCGCCGTACAGCAGTACGGCCTCGCAGTTGGAAAACTGGTTGCGGCGGCGGTGGCGTACGGCAGCAGCGAACTGGCTGCCCGGAGCTGTGGGCTGCTGACGGCGCTCGCGACGGCATTGCCCCCTTGGAGGGTGCTGCCGCTGTGGCGCGCGGCGGCGCCACCCGAGGCGATGCTGCGGCTGTACGACGTTATTATGACAAGCTCTGGCTCGGGAGCCCACGGCGACTCGGCATTGCGGCACGAACGCTTGCGCATCTGGCTGCAGGTACGACAGCCTGTGTGTACGGCTGCCCGCCTGGGATTGGCATGTCTGCCTGGGAGACCTCGGGCTCGGGCTCTAGGGTTTTGTGGCATCCTGCGCTCGCCACTTGGCGTATACTCCACAAAGAAATGTCTAACTGCTCGTCCTCCTGCTCGTCCTCCTGCTCGTTCGCCTGCCGTCCCATTGTCCATTCGCCCTCCAGGCGGTCCTGAGCTCGTCCTTTCCCGTACAGCCACCGCCGTCGCCCGCCGCGGCGGCTGCCGCGGCGGCGGTCGCCGTTGCAACGCCCCACGCCACCACTTCCACCACCTCCACGGGCAGCGCCCTCGCCGTACAGCGGCTGGCATGTACGGCAATCTCGGTTGCGATGACGTTGGCGGGCAGCAGCGGCACAGCCGCTGGCGGCAGCGCCCGGGCTTGTCTTATGTGGCTTGCGTCGCTGACGGCGGCAGGACATCGCTTGAGCACGGGCATGCCCGCCGGCGGCGTCGCCACCTCCGATGCGCTGACGGCGCTGGTCGCGGCGGCGTCGCCATCGGTGCCGTACGGTGGTGCCGCCGCCCGACGCAGCGGCGCGCCGGGCGTGCAGGCGGCTGCAACGCAGGCCGCGTCCTGGCGGCTGGTGCTGCTGGCGAATGCGGTCTGTCAGGCGGCGGTGTCGGCGGAGTGCACTGACGGCGGCGAGGGGTACGACAAGCAGCACGGCGGCGGCGGCGCGCACGCCGACGGCGACGTCGACGGCGGACGCGGCGATGCGCGACGGAGTATCGGCCTCTACGCCTCCGCCAGCGTGGAGGTGAGGGAGGCGGGCTGGGGTCCCATGGGTCATGTGTACGGCATACGGCAGCTGCTCGTGCCTCTTGTGCCACTTTGGCGCAATTCTCCTTGTGGCATTGCGCATTGGTTGTGCAGCTCTCACGCGATCGCGCCGTACCATCCTGCAGTACGGCTCAGTGCGCACCTCCATAGGCAGCGAGGGATTTATAGCCCCATCGGCGTGACCCACGGGTCGTTGCGTGACCCACGAGTCAGGTGGACCTGATTGAGACCGCAGATCCCATCCCTCCGTTCCTCGCCGCAGCGACTTCGGGCGGTCTTCGGGCTTCGGGCGGCTGCGCTGGTGTCCGCTGATAGTCTGGCGGCAGGTCGGCTCAAAGCAGCCGCCGCCGGCGGCCATGAGCTGCGGCAGCCCCAGCACCAGGAGCACCAGCAGCTTCATCGGCACCAGCTCCAGCAAAAGCAGGCGGTATCACACGCCTGGCTTCGAGCCGCGCGGTGTGCACTGGTCGAGATGGAGGCCGCGGCGTCGGGCGAGGTGGGAGGGCCGGCGTCGTGTGGTGGCAGTTTCGAGCCGCCTCCAGGACAGCCTCGGGAGCAGCAGCAGCAGCAGCAGCAACATCAGCGCGGATTGGCAGCTCCATCGGGGCCAGGGCACCGGTCAGGCGGCTGGGAGGTTGCGGAGGAGAGCCTGATGGCGGCGTTGTGCGGTACTGGCACTGGCAATGGCGGGGGCGCCGATGCAGGTGCAGACCCACGGATCGGGGGGGCGAAGGGCAACAAAGGCGATGATGTGGAGATGGGATCAGGAGACGGAGGCGGCGAGAGTGAGGATGAGAGTGAAAGTACGAGCACGAGTACGAGCACTAGTAAGAGCACGAGTACGAGTGAGAGTGAGAGTGAGAGTGGGTGAGGATCGAGACAGCACGAGGATCCGGGCAGCACGAGGCAGTATTTGTAGTCCTTGTTAGCCAGATGAGTGGATGAATGTTACAGCGGAGCCCGGAAGGGACGCTGCCCTTTGCGCTGTAGAAATCAGGTGGGCCCCAACACGCACACGGTTCGGGCGGGTGCTATGCCCCTTCCAGTCACTCAGGGTCCACCTTGTAACGGTTATTATAGAAAAAAGGCACGCACTCCTGCTCTGCCTGCCTACGAACACACGGTTCGGTCAGGTGTGTCGCTAACCACACACACGGAATGATTCCTTGATCGGTTAGTGCTTGGCCCGCGCCAGGCCGCGTGCCCCTCTGGCGCTGCCCCTGGCTGGCTGCGCTTTGGCTTTGTAGGGCTGGGTATTGGAGCTCCCTGTAAAGTCCAATGCGACACGGGGCTATCTCCGGGGTGCGACACGGCGCTAGCTGCCAGGCCTCTCACCAGCGGCCGAGGACTGTCGCTGCTTGCATTCTCTGGGGGGGGCGCGCGCGGCAGCGGGGGAGCGAGCACTCGAGCAAACCGCGCGTCGGAACATCGACCCCAGATGGTGATTTTATGATGCCGTGGCAATTATTCATGTCGTGTTATGGGGATGGCCGGTGGGTATGACCAACGCAAGGACAGAGAGTGCTTGACAGAGGGAGCTTTGTTTAGAGCCCGTGCTTCTCTTAAGAATCGTAATGCAAATTTAGTTGCTGTTATAGGAACGCAAATAAATATTGCAACATGGTTTGAAGAGACTTTGGGTGTTGCTATGCACCACAGCACGCACTTCACGAGGAGAGTGCGCGCAGTACTGTCACATGGCCAAAGCACGCAAATGAATGGATGTCACGCACAACGGTAATAGAGTATACTTGTAAGGAATGCAACGTACTTCCCAACATCCTGGCTCCTTGTCAGACGGAATGCTGAGGCCACCAGGCCAACGTGTTGCGACATCCGCCTCAGCTGTATGGCTGCTAGCCTTGGTAGAAAGTCACAATCGTTATGTGCGCTCAAAATGTTCAAATCATAATTGGTCTCATATTAAGAACGTAACGTTATGCCTGTTCTGGCACAATCATACAGCTTCATGAAAGACAGGATTGTTTGGTAGGAATCGACCACAATGTCTGTGGAGAAGAAGCTGGAAGGGGCAGAGACTGATGCAAGCAAGTCCCCTTCAGCATGGCCTGCTCGTTGGGAGAAAACAAAGTAAGCCTGCACCGTATCCTTATCGATGCAACCCTGGCGACAACGCAATAACTCATGGACATTAATATATACCTGTCCACGCCAGGGCCTTCATCATCAAGAACTACCTTCCATTGGCCTTTCTCGTCGCGCTCGGACTCGCTTTGGCATGGCCTGTTCCGGGCCGGTTCCTCGCCAATGTGTCGATACTGGGCAATGTTCGTGTTTGCCAGGTGCGAAATTAAAGAAACAAAGTACGGTTGTCGACGCTACCCTCGGCACGCCTCGTTTCCGATCTCAGTCAACCGCTGCCGAGTTTGGAATCTCCCCCTTAACCCCGCCCTTCCATACCCGGCCCCCAGGTGCTCCCCATGATCCTGGTGTTCTTCATCACGGGCCTGCAGCTGAATACCTCCGAGCTGAAACGCGTACTACAGCTCCGGAACCTGGTGCTTGTGGTGTACGGCTTCGTGACCATCCTGATCATCACGCCGTGTCTGGGTTTCGCACTTCGCGTGGCGCCCCTGGACCCGTGGGAGTTCGCAACGGGTGAGTCGAGGGGCACGTCTCAGATGCGTCCCACGGAGGGCCGTGTGATGGCGTGCTGCAGCACTCGGACAACGCGTGTCCGCGCGCTTTCGGGTTTCCGAGCGTTCTGCAAGACGCAGGTGCATACCATACCTCCCCGCCAACAATGCACACGGAGGGGGATTTCAAACTGATCTGGGTCGGGCGGGCTCCCTCGCTGAACATGACAGGCGCACCCCCGCACCCCCTGTGGCGCTGTGGGACCCTCCCCCGCTTTGCCTTATACCACTGTCGCACCACTGCCGTACACGGTACCCACCCGGGCTCATCCCTCACCGTTCCGCTGACCCCGCTCGTTCCTTGGCGCCCCCGCCGCGACTCAAAACGCCCCTTCCCCAAGGTCTGGCCATCTTCTGCGTCGCGCCCACCACTCTGGGGGTGGGGGTGGCGCTGACGGAGGCGTGCGGCGGCAACCGCGCGCTGGCGCTGCTGCTGACGGTCGGCACCAACGCCCTGGCCGTGTTCACAATGCCACCGGAGCTGCGGCTGCTGCTGCCCTCGGGACACGGCGGCAGCGGCGGCGGAGACATGGGGGCCGGCGGGGCGGTGGCGGATGACCCCTCCTCCCTCAACATGAATGTGCAGGTCGGTGTCGGCGCGACGTGGCAAGAGGGGCACGGCAGCGCGTTGGTGGGCACATACCGTAGTGACGGGGAGCGGAAGGGACCCAAGGGGCGACACGCAGGGACGGGGTACGAGGGGTGGGTGGAGGGGTGGGTGGAGGGGTGGATGGAGGGATGGGTGGAGGGGTGGATGGGAGGGAGATTGCTGGCAGGGAGATGAGAGCCGCAAGAATGCCGATGCAGTCGGGTCTTCCAGCTCACCGGTTTACCCGGGTCCGCAAGGCTACGTTCAGGGCAGGTGTGTGGGGCTGAACGGAGCGTGTGGATGGCCGAGTCCGTCGTCACGTCCGGAGCTGTCGGCCCTCCCGTCGCCTCATCTGCGGCTGCCTCTGCTTTCACTGCGTACTTCTTACCGTACACGGGCATCAAAATGCGTCGTGTAAGTTATCATGTTCTTGCTGACTGTTTCTTTTCCTTCTCCTCGTTCATGTTGTTGCCGCAGGTCACGGACCTGCTCGTCAAGCTGGCGATAACGGTGCTGGTGCCCTTCGCGATCGGAAAGGTAAGCGCACCGCCAGAGCTGCCTGTGCTGCGTTGCTGGTTGACTGGCTGCTGCAGTTCAATGCTGCCGGCTTTTGAACTGACAATCTGTACCAACTGAACCGGCGTACAGAATGCCAGTTCCATAACGCGGCAGCTAAACGAACCTCCGCTTTGCCGTCGTTGCTGCAGCTTCCGTTGATCGTCCATTTGCTGCTGTCGTCCGCGAACGAGTCGTTGATCTTTTTGTTGTATGCTGATGTTGTCGTACACTCAGTACGG
The DNA here is from genome assembly GCA_003117195.1 of Eudorina sp. 2006-703-Eu-15. NCBI lineage: Eukaryota > Viridiplantae > Chlorophyta > Chlorophyceae > Chlamydomonadales > Volvocaceae > Eudorina > Eudorina sp. 2006-703-Eu-15. Next base: position 654,330 of record BDSI01000021.1, on the reverse strand, counting down.
GACACCCCTCTAACCGCACCTTCCCCTCATCCGCCATCCCCGCCCCCTTGCCAAACCGTGACCGTCCGCCACCCCGCCGGGGCGCAGTTCACCCGCGAGGTGTGGCCCGCAGCCGAGAAGTTCGCCAGGGAGCACCGTGTGGCGCTGTCGCTGACCTCCACCACATCGCTCGCCTTCGTGGTGTGGCAGACCCTGTCGGCGGCCCGCAACCAGCTGCTGGCTCAGCGGGCCGGCCCCGTCTTCGCCATGATAGGGCTGGCGGTCGCCATGCACCTGGCGTACCTGCTGGGGAACTACCTGGTGGTCAGGTGGGCAAGGGTGGGCCGGGCAGGGGGGCCAGAAGGGCAGGGGGGCCAGAAGGGCAGGGGGGCCAGAAGGGCAGGGGGGCCAGAAGGGCAGGGGGGCCAGAAGGGCAGGGGGGCCAGAAGGGCAGGGGGGCAGGGATGTAAAAGAGCACGGTGCTGTCTTTGATGGGCGAGGGGGTAGCACGCCGCCGGCCTGCCACCGCTCAGCGCCGGCACCACCACCGCCACCGCCACACCTGGGCGTAACGTAACAGCACGCCACGCCACGCTGCGGGCCGCACGCCACGCCACGCCACGCCACCCGACCCGACCCGACCCGACCCGCACCCGGCACGTGGTCACCCGCCGCAGGTACATCCTCCGTGCGCCCCTCCGGGAGGGCATCGCGGTGGTGATCATGGCCAGCCAGAAGTCCGCGCCCGTGGCGGTCACCACCATCACCTTCATGACCAAGGACGCCGCGCAGCAGGGCCTCCTCTCCCTGCCGTCCATCGTGGGTCAGATGTGCCAGATATTCATCGGGGCGGCTATCGCGCGATACCTCTCTCGAGTGGTGAGTTGCCGTACTGTGTCGTACTGTGCTGGCGGTAAGTACGCCGTACCTGGCCGCACCCTGCGCAGTGCGGTAGTCAAATCGAGGCCAAGAGATCTGTCGGGACGCGCATGGTGAATTATCAGGAGGCAGTCAGGATAGGGTGTGAGGGTGGTCAGGGCTCAGGGACCAGGACCTACGGGTCGGTTATGCGTGGCGCACGGAGTGCTGGCAGTGCGGGGGGGGGCCCTGGATCTTGAGCTATCCTACCTGCGGGCCCGTGGTTGGGTCACGGAATACACAGCGTGTAAATGTGGGAAGTGGCGCTGTACTGTATGGCACGATACTGTTCGGTGGTTCATGGAGAGTGTGTGTATGCCGTGGGTGCGCACGCACAGGTGGAGAGGGCGGACAGGCGGGAGAAGGAGGAGGCGGAGGCGAAGAGGGCCGTGGAGGCCGCTGCCGCCGCCTCGTTCACGGAGACAGGCGAGGCGGGGCGGGCAGCAGCGGCCGGGGATGCTGCCGAAGGGACACCGGCGGTGGCGGCAGCAGCAGCGGGGCAGGTGCAGCTTGCGAAGGCGACGGACCTCGGTGTGTCCACGGCGGCGGCGAGCGCGAAGAAGGGCGTGCCAGCGGTGGCGGCGACATCGACACTGACCGAAGCTGACGTCGAGCGGCGCCATCTGGACATGGATGACAGTAATGATGCTTGTGGAGATGCTTGTGGAGATGCTTGTGGTGATGGTGGTGGTCCTGTTCGGAAGGGTGCATCCGCCGTTGGCGTCGGCCCTGCGCTTGCCGAGGCCGCCGTCGGCAGTGACGGGCTAGACGGCGTTGACGGCGTCATGCGCACCGCCGAGCAGCGGGCCCCGTTCCCCAGCCCCTCAGCACGAGGGCCAGCGTCGCTGGAGGCCCGAGCGCCCAGCGGCCGCCTGGCGGGAGGCGATGCCGGTAGCGGTGCCGGCAGCGGTGCCGGTAGCAGCAGCCCTCTCGGCGGCGGTGGCGGCGGTTCGCCGGGGGCGCCGGTGGCGGCGCTGCCGCCACCACCTCAGCTACAGTTACATTTACAGCTGCAGCCGGTGCAGCGGATACCTGGGCAGCCCTTTCCGCCGGTCTTATGACGATGGCGGCGGCCCCGCCAGTCCAGTGGGGTGGCCGTGAGGGTCAGGACGGGGCCGCGGGTGGCGCGTTTGGGATCAGGCGGGTAACTGGTCACTGGGCGCGATTGTGAGGCTGGGTAGGGGAAGGAGGCAGGGAGGTAGGTCGGCGCTCTTCATCTACGGTATGGCAACGGCAGTCACTGCTGCTGCTGCTGCTGCTCTGCAACGGCAGCTGCAAGCGCATCTCCTTTTTTCATCAATCTCAATGACGTGAGGCGGTTGCTGATGCGGTCTTGGCTGGAGGCCGCGTCTGAAGTTGTCGGTGGATGGGATGGGAGGATGCAAGGGGAGGGGAGGGGATGCGGATCTGGAGTCGGAGGAAGGGCAGGGTTGTGACGTGCCGCCAGATGACGCGTGGCGGCAGGCTCGTGAGTTATTCCGCCACCTACGACTGGGCATCAGGGGGGAGCCCAAGGAACAATGAACGAGCGCATGAATGGATCTGATGATGGGTGCAACGTGCGGTTCCCGGACGTGGCGGCTAGGCATATGCGTTTGCGCGGTGACTTCACGCCGTTTGGGGAGCAAAGCAGTGATTGGCCTGGGTTCAATAGTACGGCGCGGCAGCGGGTGGGTCTGCGGCCCGCGGCCGCTGGTGGACGGGAGATGCTCGCGTGTCCTCACTGGGCACACGTCAGCGCTCGGCGAACATGCAGATTTAAATAATAATACATACATATGTTCAGTATTATCCTAGTGTTGATTTGTGACTCTAAAACAGACGTTGGCGCGGGGCATTCACACCATTACCGTTATTGGTGGGGTTTATGCCGTGCTGCTCTTCGAACGAAGCGGATGCCCGCGTGTGCCGTTAGGAAGGTAGTAGTGATCGTGGAGCTTTGGGCGGCTCGAAGATTGCACTCGTATGAGCAACAATAATCAAGCAGGCGGGCGCACGAAGACGAATAAGTCCGCCGACGGGTGAATAACCATCATCCTATGCCACCATGCCATGCCGGCATGCCAAGCGGTAGGCCCGTCGGAGCGAATGTGGTGATCTCCTTTGCCCGGAGTCGTTGAGCCGGGTTATAGCTGTGGTAGCAGTTATAAGGGCCATGTATAGGAAGGCGGGCCGGTAGTTGACCCCGTGGGCAAGCTGTCCCGTGGCAAGGGGCCCTCAGCAAAAGCCGCACCCGGTGATAACCAGGCCGCAGTGGCCGATGCCCAGGTAGCGCCGTACGTGGGGCCGTACGATGCCGCACTCAATTACGGTAGGTGCTTGATCAGGTGCCGCGTCATCGCCGCTGTAGGGAGCTGCTGGTACGGGGCGATGGTGCTGTAAGTGAGCACCCAGGTGCCAGGAAAACTGTTACCCGTCGCTCGGTAGTCGGTTCAGGTTCCGGAGCACTAGCGCACCCGTGCCAGTGTTTCTGAAGTGGCGCGTTCTGGAATGGATCTGGGAATCCCCACCTCGCCACCTGTGGGGATCGCATTTGACCCCACACCCAGTCCGTGCCTTACACCCTTTTACATGTCCTTTCCTGTCCTTCCAAAACCAAAATCCACAATGCCGTTGAACCGTCGCAAATACGGCGTTGCGCATCGTCCTCCAGCCCATCCTCCAGCCCCCCTTCGTAGAGCAAGAGCGCGACAGAGCAGCCATACACGTCAAATGTCCGTCAGTAATCAGCAGGCAAGGACTACAAGCTACACAATGCGCCCGGCCAACCACGCCAGAGATTCTTCCATACAACCCAGCCATTCTGAGAAAGGACCACCGCCCTGCATGACCTACATACAGGGCCACACGGTGGTGTCAAGGACAAGGTACGTGACAAGACGTCGCAAGGAACAAATTTGCCCTAGATCAGGTCACAGAGATCGCGTGCCCGACGATAAGACGGCCATAAAAAGCCCCTATGGTCTCATGCCAAGGGGTGTATGAACTCACGCAAGCCAAGAACACGCAGCCGCCTGCGCAGCAGCCAGGGGTTCAGGCGCCGCACAGCACACTGCACAACACCGCACACTGCACAACACAGCGCACGCCGCAGGCGGCAACGGTGGCCGCGCCGCGGCCGCCTGAGCCGCGTTCCGGCGAACAGGTAAGTAAACCCAACCAACCCACTAAGCATGCAGACACAGAAAGCATCGAAAGCAGGTTTGGATGATGCAGCAGATCATAATCGTCACTACATTGGTGCGTCACCGGTCCTGGTCAGGTCGGGTGGGGTCACGTCGGGAGGGGACGGGATACCGAGCACCCGGGGACCTGCCGCCCGTCCCTAGACCATCCCACCCGGCTGCCCATTCCGGCGCCCTATCCCGCGGAAGATGCGGTGCCGGCAACGCAGAGGCAGCCACTTACTGTTGGTGGACTGAGCCGCGAGAAAAGATGATGGGCGTCCAGCACGATGCACGTGATGCACGTGACCGGTGCCCTCGCGGACAAAAAAGATACGGTATCGTAAAACAGCTGCGGCTACCTGCTGTATTGTACCACGCACACGTACGGATGCCACAATGGTAGTGTACCGCACATATGCTCAAATGCAAACATTCAAACATTCATCTTCATCCCCAGCGTGCATCAAGCGACCGGGTGCCCACCGCGTTTGTGAACACCGGTCCTACCACCAGCCGTTGGCCGGCAGGGCTAGCACCCGGCGCCGTCATAAGTATTGTCAAGACCGCGGCGCTACGGCGCCACAGACGAGCAAGCATGCGCTGGGCAAAAGCACCAGATGAAGGCCAAAAATCAAGGTATAGTGGTGTGCTACGTCAAAGGTCCCCCCTGTGCATGCGGCGGGTGCTGCACCAACCGAATGGCGGCCGCGGCTGTTCCGAGGTCGAGGGCGGGCATTCGTGGCTCACCTAGCTGCCGTGCCCCCTTATCCGACCGAAGGCACGAAGCCCACGGCAACGCACGTCCAAGAGCAACACCAGCAAGGCTCGGAGAACGCGTCCGCCGCCACCACCGTCGCGGGACCAGGACGTGGCACCGCCACCTCCGCTGCCAACAGACCGGGGTGTGGGGCCGCCGTTCCTCCGTCCGGCGCCCCTCCTCAGCAAACCTCAATCCAACAGTCCTGCGCCAGTCCGGCCACCGACGCCGCGGTGCAATCCAACGACGTCCTGGAAAACAGACATTTCCCCGGGTGGACCTTGCCCTGCGGCCGTCCGCCACGACGCACAACACCGTCCCCGCCGCAAAAACGACGCGCTGTCGCACCGCCTCGGCCTACATCCAGGTCCTCAGATCCGTCCAAGATCTAAGCGGGGAGCGGATCCGCATCCATCCCAAGCGCATACGGTACACCAGCGCCGAACCGAACTCCCTGACGGTCCGGGCACGAGGGTCTACAACATCGGCGGACATCCTCACATCCGTTCTGACTGACATACCGCAATCCCACAGACCGCAACATCATCAACGCCGTTCCGGGTGCGTTCCGGGTTCAGTGGCACCACCGACCTGGACCCCATCCAGCACCTGGCGAGAGAGAGGGGCGGTCTGCCCCGCTGATGCTGCTGCAGCCCACGCCCCACGCTGACGCTCAGCCCCTCGCACCCGGGATGCTCAACCCGACCCCAGTGGCCACTTGATGGGCTCGCCACCCGGTGCGTGAAATCAGCCTTCGCGACTGGCATCCCTCATCACGCGCGCTCCACCCACGGCAGGCCGCTCAACTCGGATTTCATATCCTGCGGGCTCCAAGAACTGTTAGTATACCGCCGCAGTAAGGTAACTGAAAGGATAATAATGCCGACTAATACGCCCCGAAGATGGGCAGTCAGCCCGGTAGGATGATAGGTTGGTAGGAGGGTAGGCAAGGGGCAGCAGTCGTCACGGCCCACGGATTCGAGGGACCCGTGACTCGGAAGAACGCGCGCCGTGAAAGAAGTTTTGGTTGGTTGGGGTGAAGGGCTGATGACCCTGTCACCTCGTTGACCAGCACCACCCAACAACCCCCATACACCCGTGAAGATATTGCATCCTCGCCATCGTATCTTTGCCGTCCATGACCCATTCCCAGATTCCCACGAGACACATGTCACCAAGCAGCAACAGCCACAACGACGAATCCAGCTCGCGTCTTCAGATCACCAAGTCAAACTCTTTCTTGTGCTCCATTGACTGCGCAGCTCGCTCCCTTTCCTTATTAGGGGCGAGTGCAGAAACGGTGTGAACCGCCACCCCTCCCCCCCCTTCTTCACGCAGCTGGCCGCCCAAATCTGTTTTCCAGGCAGAATGAAACAAAACCGTCTGACGCAGCGCATCGCGCCAGGGCGCGCCACGGATTACATGACCCGGGAGGTGCCAGCGCCAAATCCAGCACGGCGACCAACCACCAACCACCAACCGACCCAATTTCTCATCAACCACACATGCAAAAGCGTTGAGCGGCTTCGGCATACTTCCTCGACCAGCTATAAACCAAGCGACGTCGCGCAAAGCTCGCTCAAGGTTAGACCCGAGCCAGGTAACACGCTCCAGGGTAACCACCATCGCCGAATGGGCCGCGTGTAGGGAGGTCACAAGCCTTTGCAACGCGCAGGCAGCCCTGTGCAGCAGAGCCGAGCAGGACCAAACCCGCGGCACTGCGGCACCAGACGAAGATAACTGAACGGCAAGTACACAGACACGAAGTTGAGCAAGAGCAGAGCACCGCGTAGCATGAACGCGCATCCGTACGACATACACACACGGGCTTCTTTTTTAAACACACGGGCAGCAGCGACACCATCCGGCGCCGGAGCGGCGTTCATGAATGCGCGAGCGCGAGTAATGTCGCGGCCGGGCGGTACACGGCAGTGCGGTAACAATGGACAAGGAATGGATGTTGCCGCGGAGCTGCCAGATCGAGTTTCAAGGCGGGGAATGCGACGCCCGACGCTGCGCACCTGCTAGCGCCCTTGCCCCGACGGGGACCCGGAGCCGCGTTTGGCGTGGAAGCAAATACTCAACGCGCTGCACACACATAAGACACTACACGCATATCACGCACTCCTGTCTTGCCTGCCAAAGAACACCCACAAAGCAACGCACAAACACGTCCTTTTCACTACACGTCCCCTGCACGCGCCACACCACCGGTTACTGCACCAAACCCATCGCTGCGATCTCCTCCCTCCCTCCTTCCTTCCCTATCCAAGAGGGGCCAGACGATATGCCGCAAGCCCCCCAGGTCAACTTGACCTCACTACAGAGTAGCTGTGCCGATGCCTTAAACGGGGCGAGATTGCATTCCGGCGCGTCGAGGTGTCGTACAGCAGGAGGCGCTTGGCGCTCAAGACTGCCGGTACACGGTTGAAATCACGGTTTGAACACCCGAGGGACTGACCCGTCACCCCCCCCAGCAACATACAACACGTGTGAGACACACGGAACACAGGCACAGTGCACACGCGACTCGCAGAACGCGCAATCGACGCTTCTCGCTAGCCAACCCGCTGCCAACCTGCCGTCGCCGCCCGCGCCGCGGCACCTGCCGCCTCCTTCCTCCCCTAACCCGTCAACCACCCCGTCAGTCCGCTTGCAAGGAAGCCACACTGGCGGCACCTCGGAGCAGTTTCAAGCGCGGGAAGAGGGCCACACGACGCGCGCACGCGCGTCGCCGCGCTCTCCCGACCAACATGCCATGCCATGCCGTTCTCCCGCCGCGGAATTTGAACTTTTGAATTCAGACTAGAACTTGTTAAAGCGTGCCGGCACGCTAACAATTGCGGCCCAACTACACAAATGACGGGGACATAGAAACACCATGGTGCAGTTGCATCATTTGGGTCAGCATTGTGTGGGGACTGCAGCTTCCGCATCCCCAATGCAGGCCGCACACAAGCCGCCCAAGATCCGACTACTCTCCTCCCTCGGCCCCGGGGTGGCGCGCCTGGCGCCACCCGTGTTGCGATTGCGCCGCCAGGGTTGCGATTGCGCAACCCGCATACCCCCGCGTCCCTGCTTAGCTCCTTCACCTTCGCTCGGATGCAGTAGAGATGATTGCGCGGCATGGCGCAAAGTGCACAGCGCAGATAAAAGCAATTCACAGAACGGTGCACCAACAGCACACATGCGGGTCATTGTAAGAATCACCATTTCCTCCGTCGCGAAAACCACCCGTTCCTCCGCCTCCGGGCCGCCGCGGCGCCCACAGGAGAGCGTGCACCGCCGGCGTGCATCGTGCTGCACGATTCGTGCATTGCCCTCTTACCGCATATCATACAGATTGGCGCGGCCCAGCAATTACTGCAACTGCCGGGCCGAATTTCTTCGCGCGGGCTACCCAACGAGCACATCCCAAACCCGGACCGCGCCTCGTAGGACCGCGCCGCGCCCAAAACAGAAATGCACACAGCCGTCGTTCGCATGCGTGCGCTCTGGCGCACATCCCAAGCACAGCCGGTGGGCGTCGGTAATGGGCCTCATAACCTGGCCTCATAACCTGGCTGTAAGACTCAAGACCTGGTGTAAAACTCGGGCCTGGTGCAAGACTCGGGCCTTATGTCAGCCTCCCACCGCGGAGGTCACAAACATGCCCCATAAAGACGTCACAGGGGGATGACACGATGAGGGGGACCGGCCCCGGCGCCCCCGCCGGCCGTCCCCGGCCGGGGTGCGGGGGTTCGGGCTGGCTGCGGTGGCAGCAAACTCGATCCACCGCAAGCAGCGCGTGTGGGGGGTTCACACGCCCGCCCCGCCGCGCCAGCACGGCATGCGCGCACACAGTGAAATGGTGAGGAAGCCTCGGCTGTCGCCGTCGGCTGTCACCGATGACCCGCGGGGTCCGCTGTAACATCCTTAATAAACAGTGGAATGCAAAAACACGGTGAAATGTCCGAGGTACCCGTATCCCACACGTCCGCGACGACGCAGTCGCTCCGGCCGCCCCGGCCCTCCCGCACGACTCCCCCGGGCTCCGTCGCTCCGTCGCTCTAGGCCTCAGCACAACGTTGTTGTCGGCTCTCTCTCTCACGTGGCGGCCGCCTCCGGTGGCCCGCCGCCCATACGTTGGATGGTCGCCAGCAGCCTCGCGGCCCGGCCCGCCGCGCGGCTGCCGCCGCCGCCGATGCTGAAGCTGGTAATGACCCGTGGGTCGCCGGGTCCGCCGCCCGCGCCGGAACCGATGGGGCCGATGACCAAGCTGCCGCTCCCCGCCATATCGACCGTCGCCATGTCGGTGCTGGCCAGGCCGACACCGAGGCCGCGGCGGGAGACAGTGCTGGCGGAGAGCGCCGGCGCCGCCAGCGGCGCCGGTGCCGACAGCCCCGGAGAAGATACCGCCGATGCCGCTGACGTCATCTGGCCGCGCGGGCCGGTCCACGCGGGGCTGCCGTGCATCGTCACCGGGCGGCTGCTGCCGCTGGGGTCGGATGGGTCGTTCGCCATCCCCCGGCGGACATGCAGCCTGCTGGGCACCCCCGGCGAGGCGAGCAGCTGCGGCGTGCTGACGCGCGGCTCGGGGGAGGGCGCCACGGCGGCGGCGCGCGACGGCCTCCAGGACAGCTCCTGGGAGCCTGCCGAGCGCAGTGCCGCCAGCGGCGACGCTGCGGCGGCCGCCGCCACGGGCACCGCGAGGATGGGGCCGAAGTGCACCTGCGAGGCCGAGGTGCAGGACTGCGCGTCGTCGTCGTCACCACCGCCACCGCCGCCACCGCGCCGCCGCCGGCCGTGGCCCACCAGTGCCGACTGCGGCCCCCCTGCTCCCACCGCGAGGGCCGCGCCGCCGTTGCTGGCGAGGCCCGCCATGCCCATGCCGCTGGTGCCGCCGCACAGACTTACGTTGCTCGCCATGCTGGTCCCCGCGGCCAGCATGGATGCGGCGGTGCGGGTGACGTGGAAGCAGCGGTCGCTCTCCCCGGCGCCGGTGCCGCGCGGGGAGCCGGGGAATCCGTCCAGGCCGCGGGGACTGGCGCAGGCCACATTCGTGCGGCTGTTGACCCGGGACAGGGGACGCGAGCAGGAGCCGGCCCCGAGGAGCAGCGAGGTGCTGGCCGCGAGGTTGGCTTGGGAGAACCTGGGCGGGGCCACGTGGGAGGCCACCGGGAGGCGCCAGGGGTCTCGCCATGCCACGGGAGGAAAGTTGGAGATGAACTTGAGGCGACGCTAGGCCTGCCTCATGGAGTAAAGTTGCGAAGATGCTTTCGCTAACATGCACCAGCAGGGTAAACAGGACGCAGTAACACCGAGGTGCGGTTGGCTTGCGAGCCGGGGCCGGACGCCTGGCAACCACAGCTCCATCAGTGACCCGCAGGTTCCAGAAGGATGGCACCCGGCCTGACCCAACACGGCGCGCCCAGGCCCTCCTCGCCGCAGAACAGCAGGACAGGAAACCATCTCCCACCTCACTAATCAGAACAGCAGAACAGGAAACTGTACCGTATTGTCTTCGGCGACAATCCTCCCAATCCATAAGGCGTAAGAGGCACGCTCAAGGCCTTTAGAGGCACCCAACCCACTGGGCTGTGTTTCTTTCTAACCCCGACCCACTTGCGGCTAAGGCTCCTGTTCGGCATGTAGTCCAGCCGACGCGACATCGACAGGTCGTTGTCGTCGTCGTCGTCGTCCAAGGGCCCGCCGCCGCTGCCGCCGCCGCCGTGCAGCAGGTGCCGCTGCACCGACGGCTTCTGAACCAACGGGGACATCGCCAGCAGGTTGTTCCGAGAGGGCTGTGGGCGCAAACCCGGCAGACAGGCAGGTGGACTGGAATGGATTGGAGACAAACAAACCAAACCCTAGGTGGGTTGGGTAACTTAGGGGGCGGGGGCCGGGCACCGATGACGCCCGTGGAGCGCGAGGTGGATGTGCCTCAGCCCACAGGGGGGTGAAACGGGGATGGCAACGTTGCGCCGCCACCTGGTGGCAGCATCCTTGAGTGGTATCGCAAATCAGGAACGGGCCCAAACACTGTGGGTGTGAGCACTTAGTAGGGCAAACAGAACTTGGGCCAGGCACTGAAGCATGCGCTTGAAACCGGTTATATAACAAACAATACATGGGCCAAGCACTCAAGCATGTGTGTGTGTGTTACATGGTTGGGGGTGCATAACCCCATCACTATACAACTACCGATACGAGCCGTGGGCCCAACGGCACGCGAAAAACGCCCAAAAAGCACGCGCATGACAATGCACGAGCAGGAAAAGGGAGTGCGCGTGAAACCGGTTAGATGGCAGCGCGAGGCAGCCGCGCCATTGATCCGTATCGCAGACGAGTCGCCCGGTGGGTGGGTGGGCCGCTGCGGGTTTGAGCGGGTCACCACAACGCTGTGCCCCGCACCTGCACCCGCACCCGCACAGCGCGTGCTCACAGCGCGACCAGGCGGACAGGTCGGACTGTACAAGCTGCATGCGGACCGGAACACCGGGTATCTCCCTCAACACGGTCTGAAAACGGACGAGCGCGTTGCGCCCCTCCTCCCCTGCCTCCTCTCACCTCCGCCCTGCCTCCGCTTGGAGCGCAAGCGCAACGGTGCGCATGCCCCTTCCCCCCCCCCACACACACCTGCGATTTCAAGGCGGGTACATAGTCCAGCACGATGGGCGCCTTGTTGACCGCCGCTGCCTCCCGGGCCGCCGCCTCCTCGCGCAGACGCGCCAGCGGGCTGTCCATCAGATTGCGCCGCACTACGGCCCGGGAGCCCTGGAGGACTGGCGTGGTGAGTCTGTCCCCGGGGAAGGATGGGGGGAAGGGAAGGAGCCGGCACGGGGCGGGCAGCACGACGGGGTGTTGAGCCTGCCAACTCGCCCGGTGGGATGGCTGGACAATGCAAGCCCAGCCGAACCCCAGCACGCGGTGGAAAAGGGAGTACTTGCTCGGCCGAGCTCGGCTGTTAGTCCGCGAAGGAAAGGCAAGCAAGCAAGCAGGGGGTTGTGCGTGGAATAATCCTAGAGCCCAGGGCGTGATCAGCCTGACAGGCGCACCGCGCTCGCGGAGTGGGTGCCCGCAACGCCGCCCGTGTGGGCTGGATCCAGGATCTCGAATGCATTCAAGCCGCCCATCCAGCTGACTGATTTGCGCTCTGGGCCGTCCGGTGATCCGTCTGTCGGCTGCGGTGGCTGCGGTTGTGTGTAAAGCTGGGCTCCGAAACCGTGCATCGGCGCAGCCGCTGCCAGTACGGCAACACGTGCGCGGACAGCATGAACACCGAATGGATCCGGCGCGTGGTGGGATGCGGGCGCACACACAAAAACGTCCTGCTGGCGTGTCACGTGTCACGGGAACACCGAGTCCATCCAGCCGATGCATTCCTATATGGCCACTCCCCGGCCCGCGCCCTGCACGGCCACTCCCGCCCCGCGCCCTGTATGGCCACTCCCCCCCCGTCGGGCCCACCTTGACTCCTCCAGGTAGTAGCCCAGATCGCTGTTGCGGCACGCGCCGCCGCCCGCCGGCGGGGTGGACACCTGGGGCTCGATCGCGGCCTGCTGCAGATAGGACGCGGCGCTGTGGCGCTGGCCCGTCGGTGTGCGCGGAGCCCGACCGCCGCCGATGGATCCGCCGGCACTGCCCGCGCCGCTCGTGCGCTTCGTGTCCCCCGCCCGGCTGATGAGGTTGGGCAGCGGCAGGCTGGCCAGCTCGTCCGTCTCGCCCTGCACGTCGGTGGTAGCGTTGGCCGCGGCCGCTGCACCGCCGGCGCCTTCGGCGGCGGAGCCGCCGGCCGCAGCTGCGGCAATCGCAGCCGCGACGGGGCCGGAGCCTTGCATCTTGGAGATGGAGACGGTGTTGAAGGGTCCGTCGTCGCGCGTCGAGGTAAGGCCCGCCTGTCACCGAAGGCACAGGTAGCGGACACAGGACGCGATGGGGGACGCGACGAAAGAATAAAAGCCGACCCAGATGGCCACAAGGTTCTTAGATGCCCAACCGGGCAGCGGCAGCACAGTCGGCAACTCCACAGATATCAGCACATGCTGATCGCCAAGAACGAATTCATGACCACCTCCCCGCCGGTTTATTTCATTTTTCGGTTTAACCCCCCGAAACCCTAGACCCCCACCTCACACGCTGCTTCACGCCGTGCAGTACCTTACCTGTCGAAACGAGCCATCGCGCCCCAAACCCGTGTGCAGCGCCGATTCCGCCCAGTCCCAGCCTTCCGCGCCGTCCTGAGATTTGGACGCGCGCGCAGCTGCCACCGCCCGGGCTGCAGCTGCCGCTGACGCTCTTTTCAAAGCCGCCGTCGCCGCCTCCTGCCGCTCGCCCACGTCCTCCCCAACCGGCACCACCTCCTCCTGCTCCTCGACCACCTTGGACAGCGCGTCCTCCAGCTCCACCTCCCTGGCGGTGCCGATCGCGCCGATGCTCCACCGCCTTCCGCTGCCGTTGCTCGTGCGGCGTCCCCCGGCTGAGCCGCGGCCGTCAGATTGGTTGCTGCTGCGCGCGTCCGCTTCATAGCTGAGCATGGCATCCGCGTCCGCGGTGCTGCTGTCGCCGCCCGGTTTCCGGACAGCTACCGCCCAAGTGGGCGTGCCGCTGTCGCCGTCAAAGTTGTTCTGCAGCAAGCTCAGACGCTTCATGGTTTCCTCCCTGGACATCTCAAATGAGTCCAGGGCGGCACCCACCACCGCGGGTGCGCCACGTGCGGAAAACTCCTTCACAGGGGAAAACAGGCGGGATGGAGAAGTAGGGTGGGGCACGAACGGGTCATCTATGCGTGAATTGCAAAAGGGTGTGTGTGGGGGGGGTAGGGGCGTTGGAAACAGGCAGGTTGAGTATGAACAGAAGAGGCGGCGGCATAGAGGGAGGAACGCTCCTGACTGACAATCGCTTGTGCGCGAACAAGAGTGAGCCGTGCAAGGTAAGTTGGTGGACGGGGAATGCTGGATGAGCGAGTTGGCCGCAGGCCACGCGGCAGGCCAGAGGGGCTACAGTGGCCCCGCTCCAACAACAAAAAAGTCGGATTCACGTCCTCCTGGAGCCAAGCTCAGCTTGTTGTCTAAACAACTAGCTGCTTTGTTAAGAATTGTTGCCAACCGACCCCTCCCGCCAACATCCGGACATACAGCAAATATAAAAGAGCAGTATCTAGAGCAGTTCAGCTCCGCACCTTCGCGCTGCCTGGAGGGGAGCTGGCAAACGCCTCGGCCGCCGGTGCAGAACCAATCCTCATGTGCGCGGCTTGAGCTGAGGCGCGCTTGCCCTCCGCTCCCAGCTTGCTCGCTAACCGCGCAGCAAAGCCCCGCATCGACTGGGGTTCAGCATCAGCTTGTGAAAGAATTGTAGACGAAATAACCTCAGCTGTGCTACGCTTTCCACTCTCTGCTGCGCCCCGAACTCCCTGACGAGACACCGAGACGCCATCTCTGTACCCCAAGTGTGACTTCGAAAGCGCCTCGGCTGAAAGCTCCTCTCCTGAGGAAGTGGATTGGTAAGCCTTCTTGCTGGCACATGCTCCCATCCTGAAACAAAGTCAGCCGGGGCGTAAACGACCCACGCACTATTACGTACTATTGTATGCTGCAGAGATTCAAGTAGGTTTCACGATCAAAGGCATCACCAGTCTGATTCTGCGGTTGCTGCAATACAGGTCAGTGGAATTGCGCCAGCTCTAAACGCTTCTGAACGGCCTGGCATAATTTCAACAAGGACGAGGCAATATTTTTTTATAATAAATGCAACCGTTGCGTGTAGTGGACGTTATGAGCTGCCGCATCTATCTCAGATCGCCCATATGAATGGGAGCTTAACAGTACATTATACGGCAGCTATCAACTCTTGATGTACATTATGTGCTCCTTTAAGATAACAGGAGGGGGTCTGAATTATAGAAAATTCACAGGCGCTTCTCAGGCAACGCGTTCGGAGGTTGTCCGCGCCGTGCACGCCCTCCATTTTCGCATTTCCGAAGCGCAATGCCCCCTGAGGGCCTACTCAGAAAATGCTCGTAACGTCGCCAGAGTGTTACACGTGCTGGCAGCATGCTGCTGCTGATGATGATGATGATGATGATCGTAAGGCCCAGACGAGCCAGGAGGCTCATGGACAACGAACCTCAGCAAAGTAGAGATAGAAAGAAAATGTCAGAGAATTATGTAAAAAAACTGATGAACTTCTGAGAAAGACAAGAGCGAAATCCAAAAACGAAATAAAATGTACCGATTGGCAACAGACTGACGTACCGTTGTGCGCACTTCGCAACCGACGTGCTGCATGCAGTACTAAATGTTAATAGCCTAAAGTCATGACAGCAGTCATGTTACCATTTGGCACGTCGCTCGCTTATCGCAAACCCTGATGTTCCCATTTGGCACGTCACTCGCTTGTCGCAAACCCTGACACATATCTAGACTTCGTACGCAGGGTCACTCCATAACTACATGGTGCTCCATAACCACATCCTTAATAATAATGGTGCTCGTCCTCCACCGCCCCTGTATCACACATGGGGCATACTCGGTCCGCTCTCCCCCTTCCATTCGGGCGGTTGACCTCAATCGCCCAGCAGCACAAACGAAAGCGGATGGGACTCCTATGATCCCTGGAAGGAATGTACCCTTTGATGCCATGGATGCCCCATGCAGTGGTCATACCGACACATTTGTTCACAAGCGTCGGATACAAAATCCCTAGGGTTCACCCAAATTCGGTCACTTGACCAATGAGCACTAATACGGTCCTTCAGCTCTGTAGTTAGAGCAGAGACATCCAAATTGTGAGACGCCAGGACAGTCACCTTGCCCTCCACGTCTGCCGTGCCGGTTAGACTACGGTATCAAGGTCGTAGTCTAAGGCCCGAAGTACCCGTAGAACCTTCGCACCCCACGCGTCCTGCGGCCCGACACCTGAGAGCGCAAGACGTAGCTCCTCTCTAAAAACAGGTGGTACATACAGGTACATAGATCCTTCGCACCAATTTGTTCCAGAAACGAAAGACTAGTTTGCCCAGAGCACTTAAGGTGGATGCTGAGGGAATCCACGAAACAGCAACGCATTTGGAGCGATCTTCACGCCAGCGAGTGAGCGCAGAAAAGAGCGCCGTAGTCCTGCCGTACGGTCAGCAACCGCATTGTCAAGATAGAGAGCCGACTGCTTCTAAAACTTGCACTTATAGATCAGGACCCTAGACCTGCGCGCCTGTGCGCGCCATACGAAAGAATAGGACGGATCTGAGCCTTGAAACCCTCTAGACCCGCACTGGGGAGCAGCAGCCCCGCCCGACGTAATTCATTCGCCAGTGAGAACATAGCGCGCTGCCCTGCGGCAAAGAGTTCATTGGTGCAAGACACAAAAGGGGAGTCCGGGCCGTAATGAATACCCAGGTACCGCGCTCTATCGCCCACACGATCGGCTTTCATTGACCGCTTTCCCAGGAGGGCATTGTAATCGGTGGCCCCAATCGGTGGCCCCAGAGACATGACCTCGCGTACGCGCGGTGACGGGTGTATCCCCCAGCAGCTCCGTTTTTTTCACATTGACCACGCAGCATACGCTGGGCCTTTTCGACAGCACGGCAGGACTCAAAGCTCGTCAGAGTCGCTTTCCCACGCAATCAGCTGGCATGCGAGGCATGTGAGTTGATCAATCGGACCGGAGATAAGGCCATGCTTTCCGGACTATGCAAGCAAACCAAGGGGGGCCCCGTGTACGTGCGAGTGCACGGGCGTGCGTGCGTGCGTGCTTGTTGGAGCCCCGCTGGGCTCGAGTCAAGCTGTGAGGCGCGCGGCGGCAGAGGACAGGCAGACAGAATCACGGAGACGGCCGTCCGCCTTGGGCTGTGGTCTGGCCCGGCCAGCGGCCCCGGCACTCGACCGTACGGTATCTGTACGGCGAATCGCCCCCAAGTAACACCCATCCCGGCTCTCTCCCCGCCATGTGATTCGGCGGGTCCGGCGCGGTTTCCAGGAGAGGCAATCCTGGCGCGCTGGTAACTGGGTGAGTTGGCCGATATGGCTGCATGACCCCCCTGCGGGTGGTGGAGGATGGGTGCGCAGTCCTTGGTGGGGGTTGATGAGATGAGGCGCCTACGAGCTATCTGGGCCCGTTGGAACACCCGGGCGGGACTCGGGTCCACCTTGTAACGATTGCTACTACCCATTGATCACAATTCTCAAAGAACCGACCGGAGTATAGCCGAACTGCACAGGTCACACCTCAATCGGGGCAGGCATCAGGCATGGATAACGACCGCTTCGTTAGACGTCATACTCGGTTGGCCACGAATGTATTGCAAGTCCAAGGGTAACCTGTACGGCACTGATCAGTCGGAGTTCAGGTAGTACGGTACCGACGGAGATTGCTGCAGCTCCACTTTGCAGGTTACTGATGTTGGTCTCGGCCCTATAGCTTGGGATGGGTTTTCGCATACCGTACGGCAAGTGCTCAGCAAGGGCGCATCGGTGCTCGTCAGCGGATCTGTACAGGCCTCGGTGCATCAACGAGTTGTGTGTACAGAAATTCCATGATTGACGGTTTTGCTGGCGTGGCCCCGCTGTGATCTATCCAAATAGGCGCCGATGATCCCGTATGCAGTTCCGCTGCACGATGCTTTCATTCCAAGGCGACGTCACCCGCCCCAGGGTGGGTCTGCAGTCGCGGCACGCAAGGTTCCTGCTAGCGCGCCCGCCTTGGCCCACTTTCCCACGGAGCGCGCAGTCGCAGCATGTGCCCCATGCCGCCAGGCAAGCACGAATGACACTGTCCCGGGTGCAGTGGCTGCCATGCAAGACTGCTGCGGTGGCGCTCACGCCGGGGCGCACACCCAACCCAGCGCGCTGGGGTCTATGCGAACCTGCATTCGGAACCGAGGCACCAAACCCCTCCAAACCTGGAGTGGCGACGTGTCAACCCGTCTCGACACTGTGCGACGACAATTGAAATGTTGTGGCTGCATGACTCCCCCGCGGCTCCGGTGGATGTACCGGTATGCACAGTCCTTGGTAAAATGACATTATGAGGCCCCTACGAAGCTATCTGGGCCCTCTGGATCGCCCATATAACTTCGTAGAGGCCGGGGACAAGGGATCCACATCGTGATGGTTGCAATGAAATGTCACCACCGCCTGCCGGAAGCGCGATACGGCTTGACCCCCTGCAAGTGACATGGCGATATCACCTAGCAAATACATTCACGTGGACCCCAAAGCCAAACAGCCTTTACCTTCGTAGACTCTGGCAGGGGCATTTCCCCGTGAAAGAAGTACCCTGCTGCTTTAATGACAAACCGGCCGTGCGAATTTCATCTACACCTTCCCCGCCAAGTTCCTCGTCGCGAAACATTACACCCCTTATCGGCCAGGCAAGCCACAACTACACAGGCAGGCCGTGGATCAACGTCCCTAATGCCCTGCGCCGTCAATGATACCATGAGCCGCAGCCAGCCACTCCGTCCTCAAGCTACCGCCGGTGCACGAAAGATAGGCCCTTCTCCGCCCCACGAGCCCTAACCTTCTGCACCCGTGCGGCATGGCGCGTGGCTTGGCAGACCCTGTGAATTATCTGATCGATTTCTTTTAAAACGGCGCGAATGACACGACCGCCCCGGCAACAGCCTCCTCCGACAGCTAGCCAGTACAAAGCAGCATCCGCTGAACAAAGCCCACTTAGACGAAGCAACACGCGTGCGCGTGCTGCCGACACCTCGTCAAGTCAAAAGACAGGGAATTACAGAAGTCCGGCAACATGGTCTCCATGCGTATTGATGCGACCGCACCGTGGCGAGGTTGCCGCAGACTGGCACTGCCTCACCATCGTGTGGTGTCCTCGCGCCTGGTTACGTGCTCGCTCACCGCAATACACGCCCCACGGCGCGCTGACAGCCATACAACGCTCGGTTGTTGCCCCGTCAACTGGTTAGCTGCGCCTCGCAGCCAATGATTTTCAACGCAGCACACGGCTTGCTCTTTCTTCTGTGGTCCCGACGCCATTTTGTGGGCGTAGGAAAACAACCGTGTAAAGAACGAGCGAGCTCGCGTCCACCAGCGATGTACGCGCGGGCAATATGCCGTGCCAACCGGCAGTGTGGATCGCTCATGAGGTGCTATCAGCCTGTTACTCCGGCATGCAACGAATATCTGAAAAAAGTGGGAGCAGCTTCTAAACGTAACTGCCCGCAGACGCAAACAACACACGCGCACGCACGCACACAGAGAGACTGGGGAACGCAGACATACGCCTCGGACCAGCCAGCAACCGGCGACCAACCCAAGTTCCATGCCGGGGCCCAAGGTGGTGCGCATCAGGCAGCCGGCACAGCGAGGATTCGAGGGATTCTGGGGCCAAGCATGCAACGGTCTGAAGAGTCAGGCTGCAAAACAGACCCGAACCGGGCCGACGCGCGGCCAGCCGCCGCGAGCCGGCCCCCGTCGCCTCCACCACGCCGATAGAAGCCGCGGTAGCCAGCGCATTGGCCGTGTGGCTGGCATGATGCTGCAACGTTGTTGACGGTGCCAGCAACCCCCATGCAGCTGCCACTCGCCCTTATTTCTGATGACTCACTCGTAATACGCACCACCAGCAAACACTCGAACAAAAGAGGTAAGCCCTCCAGCAGAAAATCAGCGCTTCGCCCCCCCCAATGCCTCGCTCGTCACTCTCTGGCTGCTGCACTGAATTGCGTCCTGCGTCTTGAAGCCGCAACGCGCATCGTACACGCACGCACGCGGAGCTCGCACCAAAACAGAACCGCACATACTTGCGCGCGCGCAACAGACATAGGTGCTGTCCAAACCTCCAACCGTAAGGAACACAACATCGCAAGCGAGCATTGATCACGGCCTTCCACACTCCTACCAAAACTGCGTACGACTCGATGGGCGCGATGGCCTAGCAGCGGGGGCAATTCGTCCGAGGACCGGCCGGCTGTCCACGCTGACGCAGACCTCACTTATTGTGAGCAGGCAGGACTCTCAGCCACAGAGTCACTGGCCTTGTGATGCCCAATGCACCCCGCCGCACAAGACATCTCAACATGCAACCGCTTTCCAGCATTCCATTTTTAATTTAAATGACATGCCCAAATCAGCCACGACGATACATCAGCTTTCGCTCATGTTTCCCGGTCCGCCCGTGACATAGAGCGTCGCCGTACCACACCACTACCATGCCGTACCACACCACACCATCGACCCGGACTGCTACTCCGCCTTACTCCTCGCTGCAGCCTCCAAACGACCGTCGTGGCAAACGGGAACACGCCTTGTTTTACCACCCTGCCAAGCCCTGCGCACGACAACACTGGGACCAGGCACGCATCCAGCGACCTCCGGACGTGAACGGATGACAACAACTGGGATTACGACGCTGGCCACGCATGGCTCCAGTTCCGGAGAACCTTCAGTGGGCGTGGCGTGTCGCAATTCCCCAGACACGCGCAGGCGAGTGCCCACGCAGGACTCCGAACGCTCCCGTAACTCCTCTGCACTGCGAAGCTCGATAAGCGCGAATGGGAAGGCCTACATGCGCGGCTGTCGGACACACAGCGCGCTCCGAACTGCTACTGATTTTAGGCAATGGTCGCGAAAACGTCGCTGCGGACCACGCGCTGAATTGCAACGAACGTGCATGTCCGTCTCATGAGGTTGTAGCACCTGGTGGAGAGGTCCGCGGTGCTGGTTGATCATCGACGAATTCCACAACGCAGTCCACCCTCTCAGCGGGGCCCCCCTCAGCGATCGCAAAAGTGACGGAGCTGCGCCCGAGACTCAGACCCATTCGCGACCAGCAGAGGGACGAGGCAAAGCTGGCGCCGTTGATGGGGTGTTACCCCTTAGCCACGATCGGCGGCACTCTGGGCGCGGTGCCGCTGTCAGCTGTGTCCAAAATTTTCTCCAGTTGCTCATTCGAATCACTTGCGGCTCTTGCGGGAGCCTTGCTGAGTCCTGAGGGTCGGGTCTTGCACGTGTTCATCTCCAACTGTTTACTGCTCGTCGGTCGACCACAGCCGGCGGTGAGCGCCCCTGTAATTTCCAGGCTGTTGATTGACGCGGTTGAGTTCATTAGCCCACCAACACTGCTCCCTCGGCCCATCCGCAACGCAAGCAGCGCCGCACAAGTGGTGTCATCGATGCTGGTCCGCAGTGCGGTTAAACCGAAATCCTGCGAGACACGGCCAGGGACATTGTCTTCATTTCTTTGCAAAGCTGAAAGCGCCGAAACGTTAGTACTTGATACGCCCTCACCAGATGCTATGAACGTAACCCGGCAAAACTGGACATATGCACCAGTAGCTGTCAGCACCATTAGCGAGCCCAGAATATCTCACGAGATCAGCTCACCTTGCGCTGCTGGTCTCGGACGGTAGCCTCCTCCAGTGCACGCCTCTGAACCCTTGGTGCCGACAGCTGTGGCGCGACAATGTCATCAGAACTCTGAGGGACCAAACGCCACGATCGGGCCAAAGGTGAGAGCAGCGGCTCACGCGCAAGCCGAACCGAACAGTCTTTGTCCCGAGCACTCTGACCTCGTCCTCTTCTACGGGTGCATCAAAATGTTTCTCCTCTGCTTTATTGCGTTGCTGTTTGGAAGTACTGCTGCATTGCCCCATGGCAGAGCCCCCAAAGTAGCACTGAAACTATAACTTCAAGCAGAGCCGCAGGCCAGGCGCGCTGACGACAGCGCTGTCCTTTGGATTAGCCGGACAGGCGGATCGTCTCGCAATTTTCTATGTGAAAAGCACAGTCGCTTATGAAATGGAGTCAGTGTTTGCCGTAAGAGTTAAGTAATTAAAGAACCCACGCTAATATGCTTCCTTTCAATTTAATCTGTCAGAAGGCCTCCTACCTAAAGCCCTCACAATCTGCCGTACAGTACATCGTACTTCATGACCTGCAAACGATACCTGTCATTCCTTGCTGAAAAATGTACAGATATTTGGATATGCACACCCTCGTGAAAGCTCTGAGCAGAGTTACCTATGACATATGCCATAAGTGAACCACATCGAGGCAGGTGATGCGGCTACCATACAAAACGTTTTATCGAATACAACGGCCATGCTGAATGGCTATCTAGGTTTCAATCTATGCCGCAGAAGTGTATTGCTCCTAACGGTCAAACAGCAGCAGCTTTGTCATTGCCGTTTAATCTTTTCTATCAACGTGGCAGAAATTCAAGTTATGCCTTTCAAAGTCATGGTACAGTAATGGGGCTCCAGTATAATGCGCCTTCTAATTGTACGGTATTACCCCGTCGATGCTTTTCATCGGAACGGGGCCCCGACGGCAGTGGTTATTTATGCAGATAAGGCCATCCATGCGATGTCGGCCTGTGCTAACGGGCGGATGGTCTTCTTTTAGAGCAGCATTCCACAGAAACCAACTACCAGCATCACTTCGTACTTCGCGCTTCCCGTTGCCACACAGTGGACAGACGTCACGGATGATTACGGAATGTCACCATGTGCATGGGTTTATGCTTGAACCGCTCACAGCAAGCGTATGTGCGCAGCATTATCTCCCTCCTGCCTTGTACTCGTTCACTCCCACCCTCAACTTCTTCCTCGCCCCTGGCTGGTCACGGCGCGGACTAGCTCCGCCTGGCCCCTGGAGGCCATCAGTCAACGCAGTCAGAAGTCCTCGCACCCATCGTGCCCTTCCCCCACCACCTCAGCCCAAGGTGGTGTCTGCGATCTAACGCCGGCGTTGCCGCCTCGTCAGTCGCCGCCCAACAGGGCGTATGTCTGCACAACAGCCACCGCGGCTTGCTGCTTGCTTTCGACTGGATCATCGTTGTACTACCGTACTGTACCCAATAGCATCCCTCCCTGCCACCGACCCTTCCGTTCGTCCTGCCACCGACCCGTCCGCCACCAAGCCACATCGCCTCCCCTTCTCCTTCCTCATCAATGTCCGACGCGTCCGCCCTGCCTCTCCCGATGGTGTGGCGCACTCGTGCCAAGCCAGCTCCAGCTCTTTGTTCGAAGTTCAGCACACCGGGATTCATCTACACCAAAGCCCGCGCTCTGGTCCCTGCGCCGCAAAGGACGGCCCCAAACCTGAAATCGGATATGAAAACCAACCTAAGGTCTAGTCTGATCCGCGACCGACGGCATCACCACCATGCTGCTGCCCGAGCAGGCTCCGTCGTGTCAGTAGTCGTACGCAGCAGCCCCAAGGCTTCAGCACCCCATACCAAACCAAGTGCTTGGCCCCAGCCATGCCGGTGGCACCGTGGCCGTCAGCTCACCTAACTCGCCCAGTGCACATGGGCAAGCGCAGGCTGCATCCACCCCAGCAACAGCTACCGACTATCCGGCTACAATATCGAAACGCGGCAGCAGCAGCAGCATAAGGAGCATGAACACTGGCTCACAGCAGCTTTCGGGTATACTACGGTATGACTGCATCCCGCCACCCACCCCGAAACTGGGGAGAGATGCGGAGACCCGCATGATCCCTAGCCGGCCAGAACGACACCCAGCGCTATAGACCCGCGCAGGGCCACCACAGCAACCTTATATAACGGTTTTTATGCTTCGGGGAGACCACGGGCCGTCCAAATCGAGGACATCTCAGATGACACTGCGGCCACCCTCGTGGGGTTGCGGGCGGACCATCGCCGGTGTGGAAATCCCTCAGTTGCAGCCTGTACGGCGCGTGTACATCTTCGGATCCAGGGCGGCCGCGATCCGATCCAGCGCCTTGCCCAGTGTCTCCAGGGAGGCCGCGTACGAGATCCGGATGCAACTGTCGGCGCCGAAGGCGTCCCCGGGGACGACGGCAACCTGGTTTTGCGATGTGGATCGATTGGCAGCGTGGGAGGTGAAAATGAAAACTGCCCAGACACACGCAGCTCAGCAGCGTGGGGGCAGGCGCGCGTGTGTGGGTGGCTGGGTGTATATCATATCAATGTACATGGATGTAAATATATGTACGTGCATTAACAGATAGGCCGTACGACAGGCGGTGGCGGAGGGCCAATGTAATGAATAGGATAATGAATTGATGTCATGCTATCGCTTAGGTGGCCGTGTGGGTGCAATGCAGGGGGTCACGTGCTCGTCCTTCAGACATGCAACCGGTCCCCCGTATTCCACCTCGACCCACTCGGCGTGCTTGGAGGGCCCACTGGGCCTTGCCGCTTGTGCCCTTCACTCCGCGGCCGCGGCCGCTTGCGCCCCGAACCAGTGACCCGAAGGCCGCCGCCACAGGCGCCACTGCACCCCTGGACTCCGGTCGAAAACTTCATGCGGCCTTCCAAGGACCATGCCCCAACAACCAGGCCCGTCCCAGTCTCATCGGGACCGAGCCCGACCCAACCCGATCCGACCCGACCCCAGCCCGACCCGGTTCCAAGAATCCCATCGGACCCACATTGGCCTTCTCGATGAGATAGCGGCAGAAAGTGTCCGAGTCGGGCACGGGGCCGAATCCCTCCGCCTGGGCCCCGGGGCCGAAGAAGGCGCTCATCTCGGGCAGCACGTAGAAGGCGCCGCTGGGCTCCGCCAGGTTGACCCCGGGGATGGACCGAAGCCGGGCGGACACGTAGTCCTGGAGGGCGCGGCGGGGAGCCGAAGGTGGCGGGGAGAACAGCGGATTGGGTAGGGCACCGTGTTGCAAGCTGCGCTGACGCCGGAGAGGGCCGGGCGTTGACTGTGTCAAGCAAAGAAAATGGCGCCTGTGTCAATCACATGCCCTTGGACAGTACCGCCCGCGACAACACACTCGCGTGCGTGCTAGGCCTGCTGCTGGGGTCCTGAAGCCCATAGGGCGCATCCGCAGTGCCCATGCAATCTACACAGCTCAGGGCTCCAGGGGGAAGGGCGTACTTTCAACAATGGACAGCGGCGCGGCTGCGACTGCGGCCCGGACGCGGCAACGGCTGGGCAGCCGGCCACTGCTGCGTGCCGCCACCCGCCGGGCTCGGGCCAGGGCTCTTGAACACCCACCGGCACCCGTTCACCCGACCCATCGGCATCAACAGCTGCAATCCAAACCGACGTACCCGCCGCTCCTTGAACGCCCGGACCATGGCCTGAACCGGCTCCCCGCCGCCGGGGCCCAGCGCCAGAGCCGCCAGCGCCGCCTGCTGCGAGATGGAGGACGCCCCCGAGGTGGATTGCGATTGGATGATGGCGGCCGCCTTGGCGAAGTGGCGCGGGGCAGCCAGGTAGCCCAGGCGCCAGCCGGTCATGGCGTAGGCCTGGGCGCCGCGGGGCGGAGGAGGGCGGGGGAGAGGAGGCACGGAGGGGGTTTGGGCGTAGTGTGCGGGAAGTACGGGGCGTGTAAGCGACCGGCGGTGTAAGGTGTGGGTGTCGTGTCGTGAAGTGCATGCAATGCCCGGCAAGGCAGCGTCGGGTATGGCCGGTGAGGACATGCCATCCTCGCGGTTGAGGTCCGCCGTACAGCACGTCCACGTCATGACTCATGAGGTGCCGTACAGTGTCATACCGCACCGTACCTTCGAGAAGCCGTTGACGGTGAGGGTACGCTCCCACATGTCGGGCAGCGCCCCGAAGGACACGTGCTGGGCGGGTTCGTACGTGATGTACTCGTAGATCTCGTCCGACAGGACGAGCAGCCGCGGGTGCGCCGCCACCACGCGCGCCAGAGCTTCAAGATGCTCCCTGCCGTACAGGCAAGTCCGGTACGCAGCGCGGCAAAGTTGGTGGCGGTCACATACAAGGACGCATTCATTCACGTGCGAGTCGAGATGCTGCCGAGCAATGAGGACACACTCATGGGTCTCCTGGCTTCACACACATACACAGACGCACGCACGAGTACTGGGTCGCGAGTGATTCCGCACAGGGGCACCTGCGCGGCGCGGACATGACATGGGCGTCGAAGGGCGACCCACCAACGCACTCACAAAGAGGCCAGCACGTGACGGCAAGCCGCCGCCGC
Organism: Eudorina sp. 2006-703-Eu-15; assembly: GCA_003117195.1. Lineage (NCBI taxonomy): Eukaryota > Viridiplantae > Chlorophyta > Chlorophyceae > Chlamydomonadales > Volvocaceae > Eudorina > Eudorina sp. 2006-703-Eu-15. Next base: position 628,615 of record BDSI01000021.1, on the reverse strand, counting down.
CGTGCTAATACGCCTCCCCCGTACGCATTTGTGGCGTGTTAAATAGGCGACTTGCGAGGTAGACCCGGAGCGCGGCCCAGTCAGGGGCCCATGGACGGGGCGCGAGCGCTGTACGGCCGGCCGGCAGTACGGGTCGGACTGCTGGGGCTTCGGTTGACATGCCCATTCCTGGTAACACCGCCCTGCCCGTCCCCAGCTCACCCCCGCCCCGCGGACGATCACATCTAGGGAGATAATGGGGCGACGGGCGGTAAGCCTTTGAGAGAAACGAATCCCAATCGACCCGCCCGCCCCCGGGGGTCTCACTTCGGGTACACGGCGCCGGTGGGGTTGGAGGGCGTGCACAGGATAAGCAGGCGGCTGCGGGGCGTCAGCGCCGCCGCCAGCTTCTCAGGGCTCATCAGGAAGCCCTCCTCCGGGGTGGTGGGGACCACCACAGGTACGGCGTTGGCCAGCCGCACCATCTCCGTGTACGACACCCAGTACGGCGCCGGGATGATGACCTGGGCGGCGGGACGGGTGTCGGGGGCCCGAGCCGGACGCGCGGATGGGGGCGGGCGGGCGGGAGAGCGCCTGGGTGACGGCTCAGAGGACCTCGGGGATGCTGCCCCTCCCTTGAAGAACATCGCGGCGACCCAGACGCTGCCGATGCTTTGGGCTCATTCGGCTACAGGCTGCCCGGTGGGCGTGCATCTTTGAATCCGATTTAAAGGACGGGGCACACTTTCATCATTTGGGGGTTCAGCCGCCGTCGCAGCCACGGCCACATGCACGACCTCCGGCGATCCTCCGGCGAGGTCGGGCCCCGTGGCGACTTCCCTGGTTGGGTCCGCGCCTGTGGTGGCGCAGTTGTCATGCTTTACCGTCTTCTTATCTGTGAATCTTTACCTTCATCGTATCTTTATGTTACGTACCAAGGTCCTCAGCTCCGGCAAGTGCGGCCGGTCGCATGCAGTTGCGCCCTTCCGGACCACCCGCCATACAACGCACCATGTGCCACTGCGCCACCAAGTGCATTTCGCGACCCAGTTTCAGCTCCCTGCCCTTCTCCTGCCCTGCCCTGCCCTTGTCCTATCCCGCTCAGTCTCGGCCCCTGGCCTACCCGCCCGGAATGGGAATGTCCCTCCCACAGGCCCCTGGGCCCCCCCTGGCCCACCTCGTCTCCGGGCGACACGGTGGCCAGCACTGCCTGCCAGATCGACTGCTTGGCACCATTGCTGACCACAATCTCCTCGGGTGTGTACGTCAGGCCGTTGTCCTCTGCCGTATAGGGGAGAGCCGGGTGGCAGGGCAGCAGGGAGAGAGGGGCGGGGCGCGGGTGAGCCGTACTCCGCTAGGTGAAGGTGGGTGCGGCAGTGGCCCTCAGTGACGCAGCCAGCGTCAGTCATACCCTGGGCCAATTCCATCTCACGAAACTGTACCGAGTTGCAGCGGACGTTCGACCGCAGACCTCAACAAGAAAGCAGGCCACCGACTCCAGGGAATGCCCTTCCCATACCCTCGCGGCTCCGCGGTTGTGTTGCGTGCTGTGCCCTCCGAAGCATCAACCCTTTCCCGGCGCTCCTCCTATTATGGCCCGGGGGCGATGCCCGCTACCCCAGGTCGGTTGGGTTTGAGTACGTATCCTTAATCGCATGGGCTTCACTTGCCGTAAGCCGTTGCCCATACCCACCCTGCAGCTTCTTGCAGATGGCCTTCCGCAGCGCCGAGGTCCCGGTGTTGGGCGTGTAGCGGGTATAGCCCGCCCGCAGCGCTGCCACTCCAGCCTCGACGATCTCGGCTGGTGTGTCAAAGTCGGGCTCACCGGCCGCCAGGCCAATGACCTGAGGGATGCCCGTTTACAAGTACAAACGAAATCGTCGTATGCCATTTGGGTTGGAAACTGATTGCCTCGGGGGAGAGAGGGTGGCGAGAGAAGGCAGAGGGGAGGCGAGGGCCGCAATCGCGGTGCTGGTCAGCGGGCGCGGATCCGTAAAACTACTTTCGCAGGGCCCATTCGGAATTGCGGGTAGCTTACATCTACGCCTGCCTCCTTCATGGAGGTCGCGAGATCAGTCAGCGCCATGGTCTTGGATGGCTTGACTGATGCCACGAGCGGGTTGAGCGTATTGTCTACAGGCACCGCTGCGGACGCCGGTGGTGCAGCCGCTGCAGACATTTTGACCGACTTGCGCGCTTGACAACAGGCGATGACAGGCACTGGCAGAGTCGCCTTGCAAGCAGTCCGTTCAAAGGACGGGCGAGACCGGAACACGCTCGATCCACTGGATAACCGGCCAGAAGCTTTTAGATTATATATAGCAGACATTCCTATATTGCGCTTCGGTTGGCTCGTGCTTTAGTCAAGCAGAAAGGCGGCTAAACCAATCGCCTAGCCCAAATCAGGCAAGCGCTGGCATGCATTCGCATCAGTAAGAATCTTACGCAGGTTTCATCGCACAATGTCGTTCTTCCCGTCCGTTTTCTTCGTTCCCGTACTCGCACAGCACCCTCAGCATACCCAGCGCAGCTCGTTGATGTCCTAGTCCAAGTCATTCCGTGTGATGTCCTAGTCATTCCGTCCTAACGAAATAATATTTCAGCCGTGAACCCCAAATGTCTCGAGGAAAGGGTATAACGCGTGAAGCTCAGCATTTTGAACACCCTTCTGTGGGGCTCGCAAGTTGATGGGAACACCACATCATACATCAGATTGCGAAGACAATTCATGGACCTTGTCTAAGCTGGATATTGGAGGGTCCGATCAGTGGCGGGAGCCGTCCTCGGCATTGAAAGTCGGTGCTGTCGACTGTGTAGGACTGAAGGACCCGCCAGATGGCAGATATCCTGCAGGTGTGAACTGTAGGGTATGCCTTATGTCTGCTATATAACTGCCTTAAGGTTGATCTGCGGCCTGTAGCCTCTGCAGCTCTGGTGCAACGCTGTCTTGAACGTTTGTCCCATCCCAACTGACAACCACGCGCCTGTCACTCGAATACACCAAGCGATTCACTCGCCGCATGGCTTCCGCAGGCCGCTGTCAGCAACTCTGCAGGCGGTGGCGCGGCGGCCAGCGCCGGCCGCGCCGTCGCACAGCCCTCGCCCCGACCCGGACCCAGCGGCCGCGCACTTCACGCAGAACGAGCGCCATCCCGCTCTCCACTCCCTGCCGCTCAACTGCGAGGACCGGCCGCATCGGCGGCGGCGCCTGCGGCAGAAGCCCACAGCGCCGCTGCAGCTGAGCCGTCGAGACGCGCCACACCGGTCTCGAGCAGCGCCGGCGGGCAGATCCAGTCCGCGCCGCGGCTGCCGCCGCTGTCCTCCCTGGACGACCCCTCTCGCCTCGCGGTCTACACGCTCTTCTCAGACTCGCTGGTGCTGAGCTCGGAAGAGAGGCAGCAGCGGCTGCAGCAGCTGCTACTGCAGCACCGCCCCGAGCAGGCCCCGCGGGGGCAGGCGGGTGCTGGCGGCGGCGCCGCGGCTGTGGCGGAGGCCGCCGCCGCTGTGTCGGCGCTGTCAGCGGAGGAGCTGTTCGGGGTGCTGGCGGTGCAGCTGGAGTGGGAGCTGCTGCTGGCGGACATGCGAGGTCCGCCCGGGCCGATGTGAGCGGACGGGATGCGATGGGATGGACCGGGGTGGCCCGGGGCGTGGGGCAGCAGACGGCGGTGGCATCTATGGACCTCAACCTGTGCCGGGACAGGGGCCGGAGCTCAAGACGTGGCTCAAGACTGGGTCAATGAGCTTACACAAGCGAACATGCTGTACAAGGGAAGCCGTCGTGAGGTGCTGCAGCGAAAGGGGACGGGAAGGGTACGGACTGGGCCCCCAAACCGACTCGCTGTCTTTGTTCAACCCGCCACCCCCGCCGCTTCTAAGGATAAACCTCCACGCGCGCCGCATCCCATCGGTATCTATGTTTTGGTAGATAATCACCGCAACCAAGTGTAATCGACGCGCGAAACTCACTGCATCACACCCGTCCCGCCCCGCCCCGCTGCCCGTGTCTTCTTCCCCCCACATCCACACACACACACCTCTCAGCGGCCTGGCGGCCCTGAAGCTGCTGGGGCTAGTGCTTCAGTCGCAGGCCGCGGCGCGACGGCTCCCCGGTGCGTCCGCGTCCTGAGAGCCGTCAGTGATCGTGATCGCTGCCGCGACTAGGACAGCAGCACAGATGGCGTCAGGCTGCAAGATTAGAAACCTCTCCGAAACCACACTCGTACTCAAATCTCCCCACTGCGCATCTCTTGATTGGTTAGGGCGGGAGGGCCGGTAGGGACACATGGAGCCAGACGCAGCGAGCGTGGCGGGGGACCATCCCGTTGGCGCCCATGGCGGTTGGCCATACGCCCCTCATGTCTATGGTGCTGTACCAACTTTTACTCAGTCGAACCGCCGCTCTGGCAGCTGCACAGTTTAATGTGTCTACCAATTTCCTATGCCCCTCATGTCATTGATGACCGCGTTGCCTGCACCACCGTCCCGTCCGTCGCAGATTCGTGCTGTCCGGAGCTGCTGCAGGTCCTGCTGGCGGGGATGCAGCCGGGGTCCAGCAAGGTGGGGTGGGGTGAGGGGCCGCAGCTGGGCGGGGGGGAGAGATTTGAGTGCCTGTGACTGGGCGAAAGTATTGTGCGGGGGCATGCGTTGGGATGTCGTTGCTTCCCGTTGAGCGGAGTGCCCGGGGCGCTCCGTCTACATCGGTCGCCGCGCCGTCACCCTGCCATGCCTCCTTGCATCGCGGCGGAACCCCAGGATCGCTGCAAGATGGCGATGTGGGTCATTCAGACGCAGCAGCTGCCGTGTCCGCAGCTGTGTGGGCAGGGATCCGCCCTCCTGGAGGCCATGGCGCGGTGTCTGCCCCTGGACAACCCCTGGCAGAGGTACGGCAGTACGGTATGCCGCGGGCGTGTCAGGATGGAACGCCGAGAGTGGGCGCGGAGGAAGTGGCCTGTTGGGTTTGGCTGCGGGATTCGGTCCAATCCAGTTCGTTGGGCTGACGGGTCTTCCGCATTTTCCCCTCTCACATACCGGTACATTCCGGGAAACATGGGAAGGATCCATGCGCGGTGTGCATGTGTGGTCAAATAGTAGTGGAGGTGCGTGTGCATTTGCCGCGCAGGCCGCTCTGGGCTCTGCAACCAGCACGCGGCCGCACAGAGCCCCTCGCCATCTCACGGCTGCCTCTTGCCGTGCTCCCGGGCCCCTCCCCCCGTCCGGTCGGTCTTGGGGTGTGTGTGGCCCGCCGACCCCCACATCCGGCACCGGCGCAGCCCGTTGGTATCGCTGCAGGCGGTGCGGGCTGTGCAGCGGCTGGTGAGCCAGCTGCCGGACGAGACAACCAGCGCCGCCGGCACCTGGGGGCCGCCTGTGTGGGGCCTGATGCTGGCGGTTCCCACAGACGAGGCGCAGGTGGGCGGCGCATGGAAGCGAGCCCCGCGAGCACAGCGATTGTCTTGTAGTGCAAAAAGGAGGAATAAGGATTAAACACCACCCCGAGTCGGCGCAGTGGAGTTCTTAAATAGTGCTCGGGGAGGAGTCGGCGCAGCTCTTTTCCGTCCACCCTCAACGAAGCCACAATACCGGCTTTTAGGTTCAGGACTCTCTTAAGTTGTGTCCCCGCTTAGGGTGATCGGCTGGCGCCGTCATGGTGCCCCTTCAGGCACGTGCTTACACGCGCCAGGCGCACCGCACCGCGCCGCGTGGTCGTGCGGCTGCCGTCCTGCGGCTCCATGATCGCTTCCCTCTCCCCCTCCCTCCAGTACCTCAATGCCAACGCGTAACACCCGCTGTCCCTGCCCTTTAACTCCTCCGCTAAGTCCTCCGCTAAGTCCCACGCGTGAATCGCCTACCGACCAGCACTAACCCGTCGCTCGGCTTTCGTTCCCCTCTTGTAACGCCCGGCTCCCGCGGCGCCTCCCCACCCGGCTCCCGCGACGCCGTGCGACAGCGCCCCAAGGCCAGCGTGTACCGCCAGATCCGCGAGGAGGCCTTGGAGCTCGCCCGACAGCTGGCAGTAGCCCTGGCGGCGCGGCGCCGCGGCGAGCAGGGCCAGGGCCAGGGCCCCGTCGGACAGCACGGCGGCGGCGGCGGTGGCCCAGCAGCCGCAGCGGCAGCATCACCAGGAGCCGCACCCGCAGCCGAGGCGGCGGGGGCGGCGGGTTCCCTGGACTGCAAGGCGGCGGCTGCTGCTGCGGCGGCGGCGGGCTTGCTGGGACGGCAGATGGCCTCCCGGCTGCAGAAGGGGATGTTGGCGGAGATCTCGCAGCTGGTGGGACAGGGCAGCGTGAAATGGGTCGGGGTCGTAGTCGGGAGTGGGGCAGCGGGGCAGGTTGGGCACGGAGTTGGGGATTCGGAGGCGGGGAAAGGGGAAGCCGTCGATTGCGCGGGGAACGACGTTCTGGGGTGGCGGCAGGGCGTAACTGGTGCCGAATCATGTGGCGCCGCATTACACGGGCGCTGTACGACGCCCGCGTGCGCGCCTTTGTCCGTACAGGTGACCCGCGTGACCTTACACCCGCGAGGTGAGACGCCGCCGGAGGAGGCGGTGGAGGCGGCCATGGCCGCCGTGGCGGCCTGGGGCGTGGCAGCGAGGACGTTGGGCCCTTCGTTCGTGCAGGTGGCGGGCCTTGGCCAGACCATGCTCGATGTGGGTCGGGTCGGGGCTGGGTCGGGTCGGGTCGGGTCAGGTCGGGGCTGGGTCAGGTCGGGTCGGGTCGGGTCGAGTCGGGGGTGGACGGGATTAGGAGGAAATTGGTAGGCGGCGGAAGGAGTGACGGAGGGAGGGGCCTTCCCGGCAACGGGAGGACTGTCCCAGCGGGGCAGCGAGGCCGACCCAGCGAATGTGCGGGCATTGTCCCGGGCGCATCCGGACCCCTGCGCCGCTCTCCTCACCGGGCCTGCGCCTGCATCCTCGCTGTCTGGATTTCGATCTGGGACAACCTGGAATCGGGATCCGCGGTCAAAGGAAGGGTTCTTATACCTCGCTTGTGCCCTTCTCGTGCCTGCCGTATACCTCGTCACGTACCTCCCGTCGTACACCTCCTGCGCAGCAACTCTTGAGGTGCCTGCAGGGCCATCCTCCTTGCCGCTCGTCCACCCTCTTCCATCCCTTCCCCTCCCGCCGCGGGTCCCCAACGGGCCATCCCCGTCCACCAATCGGCTACGCCCCTCCCTCCCTCATATGTCAAGTATGACAGCGAAACCCCCCTCTCCCCCGTCCCTTCTCAGACCGTGAGGTCTTGCTTCACATGCTCCTCCTCCATCAAGCTGCCCTGCGCCGCCTTCGCGGCGTGGAGGGACCTGTGCGACATGTTCCTAGAGACCGGGCAGGTGACGACGGCAGCGGCGGTGCGGAGCAGCGGCAGCGGCGGGGGCATCGGGCGGCTGAGGCTGCTTGTGATGCCGATGGAGCACGCGGCGAAGCACGAAAAGTGGGTGTGGTGGTGTCTGTGATGGTGCGTGGCGTTGGAGCGGTGGCGTCGCTGTCCGAGTCGGCACGCGCGGGCCGCGGGGAGGGTAATCTGTCAGCGACCCGTGGGTCACGCGAGCAAATCCGCCGCTGCGGGACCGCAACAGGCATGGACGAGAGGCCGGCACGCCCTTCCTCCCCTGCCCGACGTATCTTATTGCTCACTCCTGCCGTGATGCGTCACAGCAGAACAATCCAGGCGAGGCAATGGCCGGCACTCCGATCCCGGCCATCCACAGCTCCAAGCCGGCACTCCGATCCCGGCGACCCCGCCAAAAACCTCCAAGCGATCCAAATCCCAGCCCCAAGCGTATTGGCCCCCCAACACCAACCCGTTGTAAGTGTGCACTAGTGGCCGATAGAGATGACAGTACCCGTGTTGCACCTAACACCCGGGGCTCCGCCCCGGTTACTCCCACCGGAAACCCTGCACCCGGGTGAAGAACGAAAAAACCCGGGCGCCAGGGCACCGCGAATGCCTCGACCGGCCCGCGCAGGGTGGGTGGGTCGGGGACTAGAGGCCACTGTCCCGGCAGAGGGACAAGCCTCGTGGTAAGTCAGAACTACGGCAAGTTAACAGGACGGTGCGCAAGCGCGCCGCAATAGCCAGACCTCCCGACGGTGCCGTACCCCGCCGTACGCCGACGCCTCATGCGCCCTGCTTCCACGCACCACGGCAGTTCGTTCGCAATAACTCTCCTATCTCTACGCTTCGCTTCGCTTCGCTTCGCTAGAGAAGTCGAAGCTTGCTCGCGCTGCGTGGGTTTGATGGTTTTTCGTGTGGCCTGGTGACGCCTCTTCTCCCCCGCTTCCCTTCTTCCTTTCTCTCTCCTCTCTTCCCACGCCTCTCTTCCGCCTCTTTACCTCCTCTCTCTCGTCCCGCTGTGTCACCTTACTCTCCGTTCCACTCTCAATACACGCCTCCCTCCTCACGCCTATTATCGCGTCTAATTCTGGCACTCTCCTCCCAGGCGGCCGGAGGTCCGCCGCGCCGCCCTGGAGCGATGGCAGTACCTCCTGCAGCTGCTCGCGCTGCCGTCCGGCGGCGGCGGCGGGGGCGACGGGGGCGGATCCGCGGCCGGCCTGCGCCCCTCCCTGGACGCGACTCTGGAGGCGCTCGAGTCGGCGGGGCTGCTGCTCGCACCGGCAGTGGACTGGAGCCGGAAGCCGCAGGAGGGGAGCACCGGTGGCGCCGCGACCGCTGACACCAGCCCCGGGACGAGTGGCGGCGGCGGCGGCGGTGGCGGCGGTGGTGGCCGGCCAGGGGGCGGGGATGTGACGCCAGGGCGGTCCGCGGCGGGTCCGATCGCCGCCGAAGGTGGCGGCGGCGGCGGCGGCCCGCAGCCCCCGGGACAGCCGCGGCGACACCCGTTCCGGCCCGTACTGCCTGAGATGTGGCGCGCGGCGGTGGCGCCCGTTGCGAGTGCGGCGCTGCAGCAGGCGGTGTCGCCCGCGGGCTCGGCTGCTGCCGTTGAGACGGTGGGTGGGCATAGGAAACGGGTAGACACCACCAAACTGCGGTTTGTGTATATGTGTATTCGTGATAAGCAAGGGCCATATCTTCGCTCGGAAGATGCCCGTATGTCAAGCAACCGCCCGTGCCCCTGTCTTCAATGCACAAGGATGTATTGCAGCTGCAAGTAACTAGTTCACTTCACTGTGTGTATAAGAGGACTGAGCCGCGAGACGAGAAACCACACTGGGTGTGTGCAGGTACTCGACGCACTGATCAGCACCACGAGCGGTGCCAGCCTGAAGGCCCTGACAGACCTGCTCCTGGCGGTGCTGCCGCCCGCGCCAAACGCCGCCAGCGGCGGCGGCGGCGGCGGCGGCGGTCCGGCGCCGCCAGCGGCGGCGGCCGTCGGCGCCGCCGTCCGCTGCACCGCGGCGCTCTGGGTGTCGCTGCTGCGGCACATGTACCGCTGCGCCATGCTCCAGACCGCGGCGGAGGCCGAGAAGCCGATCGCCGCTGGTGCGGCGGCGGCGGCGGGATCGGGCGGACCAGCGGTGGAGGCGCCGGGCGCGCCCGAACCGGCGGCGCCGGTGACGACCTGGGCGGCCTGGGGCCTCGCGGCCGAAAGGATTCTGCCGCACCTCGGGTGCCAGGCGCCGGCGGCACTCAAGGACGAGCCGGAAGGCGCCGCCAGCGGCGGCACCGGCGGCGGCGGCGCCGCCGCCGCCGACAGCTTGCCCTGGGTGCTTTGGATCCAATTCTGCGGCGCCACGGCCGCGGCGGTGAGGTCCTCCCCTGACGCGGATGACGGGGCGGCTGCAGCTCTTGGTGGCGGTGCCGCAGGCGTGGCGACGCCGCTGCAGCCCCAGCCGCCAGCGGCGGCGGCGCAGCAGCAGCACCACGCCGTCATGCGGCAGCTGCTCCGCAAACACGCGGGCGCGCAGCTCGCCGGGGTCCTCGAGTTGCTGCTGGGGCTGCCGTGCCCGTCGGCCCATACGGAGGCTGCCGTACCGGACAGTCACGGCGGCGCGGGCGGCGCAGCGGTGGGGTCGGAGGCAGCGGCCCGGGCGCCGGGCGGGGCAGGTCCGCTGTCGCTTTGGGCGGAGGCGGTGGTGGCGTGGCTGGCCGCCAGCGCGGCGTTGAAGCCTATGGACGCGTGTGGCGGTAGCACGGGCCCGTCGGACTGGTGGGCCGGCTGGAAGGTGTGTCTGCGGGGATTGCTGCTGCGTGAGGCCTGCCTCAGCACTGGCGGGACGCGCGCCGCCGCCGCCGCCGCGCCGGCGCGCCTGGCGGCGCTCTGCTGCCCCGCGCTGCGGCCGCCGCCGCCGCCACCGCGGCTGCCGCGTCCAGCTGTCAAAGGCAGGTCACCGAGCGGCGGTGCAGATCCGGACGGCGACAGCGCGCGGGGGCGCACCCGCCGACCCAGAGGTCGGTCGCCGTCCCCTTCGCCGCTGCCGCGGCGTTCTCCCTCCCCTCTCTCCGGCTACCGGCGCGACCATCCGCCGCCGTCACCCTCCCCGCTCCCGGACGGCGCTGTCCTCCGATCCGCGGCGGGATCGGGTTCTGGCTGGGGCCTTCCTGGCGGTGGCCCATCGTGCCCTTACGCCTGGGCGCTTTGGGACGCCGCAGCCGAGCTTGTGATCGGGGCGCGGTTGGGCGAGGACGCGGCGGGGAAGCCCCAACGAGGTCTCGATGAGGCGGCCTTGCCGCCGCCGCCACGTCAACTGACGGGGCCGTTGGTTCCGGAGGAGGGCAGCCAGGGCGCCAACCGGCGGCGGCGGGAGGCCGCAGACGCGATGGGCCGGCTGCTGGCGGCGCCGCTGGTGGCGCTGCTCACGGGGCCGTCCACGTGCCAGAAGGATGTGGGAGCGGCCGGGGAGGATGGGTGCGGGACGGCAGCGGCAGCGGCGGTGGACGGCGCGCGCGTGGCGGCGGCGTGGGAGGGGCTGCTTCTGGTGCTGCTGCAGTACAGCCGTCGGTCAAAGTACGGCGTGGCGGCGTCGGGTGCCGGGAGGTGAGTTGGGTGATGGCCGGAACTGGGAGTGGCGCGGGCGGGGCTTTCACGGAGAAGGCTCTGCCGGACGAACGATCATGCGAACGTGTGCGTGGTATCCGATACCGATACCGTTTGTGTGGTAGTGTGGTATACCGGTACGACACTGCGCACCTCCGGGCGGCAACGTCCCGTACGAATGCCAGCTTCACGCAGACGCGTGACCCGCCGGCTCTGACCCACGGGTCGCTAAGGTCTCAACCGTACATCCTTTTGGCTCTCCCGAGCTCCCGCAGGCCCGACGCGGTCCTGGCAGCCGTACAATCCGTGGCGGTGCGCCTGACGGACCTTCTCCTTCAATCTTCCGGCACCACCTCAGCCGCCAGAGGTCCCATCGGAGGCCCACCCGCGGCGACCCTGCCCTCCGACGCGCCCGCCTGGCACGTCCTCTCCACCGCCGCCGTCGCCCTCGCCACACACATGGCTACGACGGCGGAATCGGCGGCGGTGACTGCGGCGGCATCGTTGGCAGGGGAGGAAGGTCCTCGGTCTAGGACGCAGCCGCCCCCGCCCCGTGGCGTCGCCTCCACGCCGGGGAAGGGGGACGCCACTGCAGGCGGCGGCCGCCAGGCGCTGTCGGCGCCGCTGCCGGGTACGCCCGGCGGAGGGGCCGCTGGCAGCTTGACGCCACGGAGCGGCCGCGGCGGCGGCGGTGGCCAGAATCCCCTGGGTCCCAGCGCCTCTGCAGCGGCATCGCTGGCGGCTGCCGCCGCCGCGGCGGCGGCGCCGGTGGCCCGGACAGCGGCGGCGGCGGCGGGACCGGAGCTGCTGGCGGCGCTGATGGCCGCCGCCACGACCTCCCTGACGGCGGAGCTCCGGCGGCAGCGAGACGGGGGGTTGCTGAACAGCGCCGCGGCTGCAGCGCTTGCGGAGGCTACGGACGCCCTGCCCGACACCCTGCTCCCGCTGCTGCCCCCGGCGGCGCCCCGGCGCGAGAGCAGCGACGGCGGCGGCGGCGACCCGGCTGCCGCGCTCGCTGCTGCTGACGTGGCGCTGCAGGCGCTGCAGCCGCCCCTGCTGACTGTGGTACGCGACGTGCTCCCCGTCGCCGGCGCCGATGCTGGCTCCGCCGCCGCCACGGCGGCGGCGGCGGTGGACAGCGTCCACGCGGCGACGGCGGTGACGGCGATGGTCGTGCTGCTCTGTCGGCTGCGGCTGCGCCGCTGCGATGTGACGGCTCAGCTGGACTCGCTGGCGCCGCTGCTGGTGGCGTGCCTGAAGTCCAGGGAGGGAGGGCGCGGGGAGCCGGGTCGCGGTGCCGTGTTGTCTCAGGCCACGGCCCTTGCGCTGGAGGCGTTGCTGGCGGGCCGCATGCCCCGGCTTCAGAGCGCCGTCGCATCGCACGTGCGGGGGCTGAGGCTGCGGCAGCAGCAGCTGGCCATTGCGAGGGCAGCCGCCGGCGGCGGCGGCGCCGCCGCGGCCGGTTCGGGGGCCCCGGCGACGCCGCCGCCGCCGTCCCCAGGCCGCGCGAGTGCCGGCGCGGCAGCTGGCGGCGGGCTGCAGCTGCTGTTGCTCGGCGCAGCGGACACCGCCGCCGCCGCCGTGGCAGGCGGCGGCCCCAGTGACGCCGGCGGACTGCCGCCGCTGGCGCTGCCGCAAGCCGTACAGCTGGCGGTGGACGAGCTCGGATGGGACGGGGCGTTCTTGCTGCCTGACAGCCAGCTCCAGCCGGCGGTGCCGCCAAAGCGGATGTATGCGCTGCAACCAGACCGTCAGAAACCTCAGCAGACGGGAACCGCGGGACCGTCGGCGACGCCGCCGCAAGCGGGGACGCGCGCCAAGGGCGCGCCGTCAGGCCAAGGCCGTACTGCAGGCAGGACGCCTTCCGGGCGCAACAGCGGCGTCGGCGTCGGCGGCAGAGGCGGCGGCAAGCGCGCCTTCTGCGACTCGCAGACTGAGTACGTTTGCATTCCGCCCGCGCCGACGCCTGCCGGCGGCGGCGCCGGCGGGGCCAACGGCGCCGCCGCGTCGTCGTACAAGCGCCGGCGGCGGTGCACGGGCCTTAGCACGTACACGGCCCTGGACGGCAGCCAGGGCGGACCCGTGGGTCTCATCGGAGTGGGCAGCGAGAGCCAGGACTTGGAGGTGGACGAAGATGAGGCCGGCGGCGGCGCCGCCGCCGCCGCCGCCGGCGCCTCAAAGGCGCATCCCTGGGCGGTGGTCGGGACGAGGCAGCCCTCCGGCGGCACGCCGCCGCCGGCAACGGGGCCGCCCACGACGGCGCCGGCGGCATCCCCGGCGCCGCTACAGCCATCGCCGTCACCCGAGCTCGACCCGGGTTTGAACTGCCTTCCGCCGCGGCCGCTGCAGCCGCCAGCGGCGGACGCGGCAGCGACCTCCCGCGCGCCGTCGCGCACCCCCCTGGCGTCAGGAGCGGGCTCCGCAGCACCGCACCACCACCACCACCCGCCGCTCCTCCGCGCGCCGTCGCCCGACCTGGATGACCGCCTCAACCTGCCGCCACCACCACCCGCCCGCGTAAACTATCTCGACGAGCGACAGGCCCATGGGGCAGCGGCTTCGCGGCTCCTGACGCCACCGCTCGACCGCCCGCCATCGCCCGACCTGGACGAGAAACTCAATCGCCCGCCGCCGCTACCGCCGCCGGCGCCAGCCTCGCCTCGTCTCGACGACGGCGAGCGGACCAATCGAGCCCCCAGCCCGGCCGGCGCCGACGAGCAGCCTTACCGGCCGCCGTCGCCGGAGCTCGACGACCTGCTGAATCAGCCGCCGCCAGGCTTGCCACTTCTGGACGAGCAACTCAACCGGCTGCCGCCGCTGGCGTCGCCGTCAGGGCGCCGATCGGCACTGGTGCCGGGAGCACACGGCCGGTCGGGTGGGGACGTTGCTGGGGATGCTGCTCCAGGGGAGTGTGTGCCGATGGAGGTCGAGTCGGCGGAGGCGGCGGAAGAGGAAAGGGACGAGCACTTGCTGGATGTGGTGCCGGATTCGCTGGAGCCTCACGAACCACACTACCCGCCAACGGGGGCCGCCGCCGCCGCCGCCGCCGCCGCTGGGGCAGCAGAGCCGGCGGCGGACGGGGTGCCGTTGGTGGACGGGGCCTCCCAATTAGACCTGGCGGAAGGGGCCGACGGCGACTGCGACGGTGTGGCGCCGGGGCGGTCGTACACCTGGGTGCAGCGACACCGCAGCGGCGGAGCCGCAGTCAACGCCGCCGCTGGGCGATCTGGGCCTGGCACCCCCGGCCTCGCGACGCCGCTGGCGGCGCCGTCCCCGGCAGTAGCAGGCTCGGTGGCGACGCCGGGAGCTGTAGCTACTGCCGTTGACGGCGTGGACGAGCTCCAAGTGGACCTAACACAGCAGCAGCAGCAACAACAACAAGGACAAGGACAAGGGCAGCAGCTGCAGACCGGCTTTCAAAAGAAGCGGCGGCGGGACGCGGCTGGCGACGGCGATGTGACGACGACGCTCGCCAGGCCCAGGACGCCAGGTGCCGGCGCGGGGCTGTCGGCCGCGAGCGGCGGCGGCGGCTCCGGCGCCGCCGGCGCTGATGGCGGCGGCGGCGCCGCCGCTATCACGGGCACCGCCAAGGGCATTGGCGGACAGGGACCTACAGGTGGCAATGCGGAGGCACAGGCGGCCGCGAGGGGAGGCCATACGCCTGCCCCAAGGAGGCGCGCCGCGTCAAGTGCTCCGGCGGCGGCGGCGGCGACAGTGCCACCGGTCTCGCCGGCAGCGCGCCAAGCTGCTGCCGACGGGACGCCGCACGCGGACGGCGACGCCGCGGCGGCCAGCAGGGCCGGAGGTTGCGCCGACGGCGGCAGCTCTGCGGCTGGGACCGACCCGCGGGTCGGCGGTGGGGTGGCGGCGGCCAAGGCCTCGACGATTCGTGGCACCGACGGGCCAGGCCTGGCGGCGCAGGGTACGGGATGTGCGCGGTCCGCAGCTCCCCAACAATCCGCGGGGCCAGCTTCCTTGCATCAGCCACGGCCGCAGCTGCCGGCGCAACAGCAGCAACAGCAGCAGCAGCCCCGACGAAGGTCCGGCCAGGGTCGTAACGCCCCGGGTGCTGGCAGCGGGGCCGGCGCCGCCGTCGGCAGCGGTGGAGACAATGCAGCCTCTGACTCTCCGCCGCGGGTTCTGCGGACCGCGGCGGGGCCGGGCGGGGCCGGCGCGGTGCTTCGTGGCGGAGACGGTGACGGCCAGGTGGTGGTGGCGGCGGCGGCCGCGACGGCGTCGGGAGCGGGTGCAGGAGCAACGGCGGGGCCGGCGGCGGCTGCGACGGCGGTAGTTTCTGCGCTGCAGGCCAGTCTGCGCGACCTCCGCGCGGCGTTGGTAACTGCGCAGCAGCGGGAGGAGGAGGAGGAGGAGGCGCAGGAGGAGGAGGAGGGCACCGAGGACGGCCACCTTGGCCAGCTGGTGGAGGCGAGCGCTCAGCTGGCGGAGGCGGTTGTGTTGCTGGGGCAGATGCAAGGGCTGGTGGGCGGCGCGCTGCTGCGGCGGCATCGGCATCGGCATCGACATCGGGTTGAGCAGCAGGCCGGCCGGGGGGATGCGGCACCGACCCGGCGGGGGAGCGAGTGCTAGGCAGTGTTGGGCGGGGGTGCTAGGCAGGCCGCTGGCAGTGCGCAGGTTTGGCTTCGGGAGGGGAAGGGGGCGGCTGGCGGAGACCCCGGGGTGACGAGGGGGAGCGCCAGGGGAACAGCAGCCTTGGAAAGCTCCAAGGTGTGTGTTTAGAAATGCAGCCCGCCCGCCCGCCCGATCCCAGGTGGCAATATACTTGCCATATAACCTGCAAGAAAATACCTTACCGTATGTAGGCGCGTGAACAAGGCAACCGCGCCACCACGGGCTCCGAGGTGTGTGTATGTGCATGTGTTATTGAGTGGGTGTTTGGGAGAAAGCAGGATGAGCTGGGATGCAGTTGGCTGTCGGGCGGGGATGCGCAGACAGGACCGTGCCTAGCGAAGCGGGGGATGTGCAGGCGTTTGGTGCCGACGCGCGGGACCCGCCCGGCTAGTTTCGCGGGGGAGCTGTCGTTCACGTATCCTTGACGCGTCGGCTCAGTGCCTATGCAGGCTACGATTGCGTGTTGGCCGTTTTTGTTGCGGTTAGTAACGTGTGGGGTTCGCGGAAGGGGGAGTTTTGGTGCGTTTCAGGGCGGCGGTTTCGACACCTAAATTGTGTTCATCTCCGTTATCGTTCGCGTTTTGGATGAGTAGTATCGCAATGGACGTGGCTGAGAGCCACTGCAAACCGTTCAGGACAGTATGACAATTTTTTTGTCGGAATGCTGCTTAGCGGCGATTCGGTGAGAAGCACGGAAACGGCCGAAGCGCCGAACGGAATGTTCCCCGCCGCCGCGTCTGATCTGAGAATTCAGCGGTTTCACCTATGTTGATGTTGCTGCACCGTCATATGCACACGGGTTGTGATCATCTGCCTGTGGAAAGCAAATGCGCACCGCAAATGCCACAGACGACTGAGTTCCCTTCAACCTTCACGTTTACAACCGACATAACTTTCTTTTCCTTACTGCCGGTTTCGGCTAAGGCCGGAGCAGTTTCAGGGGTTCCGATGGACTTCCTAACCGCTTCTGTACGATTTACCGGTGCTTCGCGCAGCATAAAAGCGCCTCTCAAACAATGTCAGGGCACAAGGAAATTTACGGCTCAAAGCGTATCTATAATTCAGTTATTCTCGGTTCTGCACACCCTTCTGAGTAATCGGCTCTGACGTCGGGTGGACTTGTCTGCCTCTCTAACATGTCGGACGCACTCAAGCAGGCTTTCATCGCCTTCGCCTCTTATGGCAAAGGTCAAGAGGTGCGCGAGCCAGGGCTGTTGGCATGTCGAGCGTTCGGTCACCAGGGGCACTCACCACCCGTTCACTTTGTGTGCGTAGCTCAAGATGGACATGGACAACAAGAATTTCAGGTATGCTGCTCGCGGGAGTATCGTTTGTCGTTGGTGTGGGGTGCCTGCATGCCGACCTCCTCACTGTCCTCACATACACCCCGCTCGCACCTTCGCCTGCCGCAGCAAATGCATCAAGGACTCAAAAATTATGGATGCAAAGTGCATCACCAGCACTGAAGTGGACATTACCTTCATGAAGGTGAGGAGAACTTGCGTTGGGTGCATGACTCATGCATCTTGCTCTCCTTTATCCATTGCCCATCGCCCATCTCCACGGCGAGACATCAAAGACACTCTATCGTTACGATGTTACTGTAGGTTAAGGCCAAGACCGATCGGACTATCAACTTCATCCAGGTAGGACTGGTTGCCCGAGTTGGCGGCTCCCCGTATTCCGGAGACACCCTTACTGTGACACAAACACAATGGGGAACCTTCAAGCTATCTTGATTGCTCTGAGATACTTCGCTCATGTACGTTTCCTCTACGATTTCACTCGCTATGCTCATCCCCTGCTGGCTTCCCGCTGCCCTCGCCCCGCCAGTTCTGCTCCGCGCTGGACCACTTTGCCCAGAAGAAGGGCGTCCCACGTGCTGAGCTCGAGCAGAAGATTGCCGCTGCGAGCCCGACCTCCAACGCCACACAGGCGGCCGCGGTCAAGGTGGGGCCGTGTCTGTCTGTTGGGGCCCGAGGAACTCGTGCAGCAGCGTACCTTACTCCCGAGCCACCCACCTACCTCTTGGGTGCTCTTGTGAATCTGCATCAAACAACCGCGTTCCACGCACCTCTGAATCTGCCTAAAGCAACCGCGTTCCACGTACCTGCCGCTATCATTGCAGTTTCACGACGACAAGCGGCTCTACACGGGTGTCCACAAGAACGGTGGACCCACCAATGTGGACAAGATGGCGGCAGGGGGCCTTGCCGGACTCTGCGATAGGTGAAACCTGACCTCTGCCCATGGCACCGTGCCACCTGACGTCCCCGTTGCCGAAATCAGTCTGCTCAGCACCTATGTCGTATCACCACACACGCACAGTCGCTAATTGTCATGGGTTGGACAGGGGCAGTCGTATGACATACGGGCATTTCCGGGCATGTAACGCGCTCCTGCTCCGCATGCCTACGAACAAACGCACAGTTGCGCGGATTGGGGCGGGGTTCTTGCTGAATACACACGCACAGTCTGCCATCTCGCGCCGCTGGCCTGTCACGCCATCTCGGGTCATCGATCTGCAACCGGCCGCACCTATGGTACTGGTGCACGAGTCGGATCCTGCACGCTGTCCCAAAGTGGTTGTCTGTGATTGCCACAGGCCCTTTTTTTGCGGACTGCATCGAATGTCACGGATGTCGTTGTTCGTTGGCTTGTGCTGTACAGGAGCCCCGCCGACAACCGCGGTGTCAAGTACGTGCACTAAGGGCTGCTTTTGCTGCCGGATGGCGGGTTTGCGGCGGCTGCGCCAGCCGCGGCTGCTTGCCGCAAAGCCAAACTGCTTTCTGTGTACCTTGAGGGCGCGAATGAGCGCCTTTGCTGTCTGCTTGAGCGGCACGGCTGTTTCTCTTGTTTACAAACCTCGTGTACTTACTTTCTTTCCGTGGCCACACGCAATAAACGACCGCAGCTGAGGTTTTTAAGTGAGCATGTGCTCGCTGGGGTTTTGGTTCCCCGCGCTCCTTCGCCCTTCTGTACGTACTATGTTTATATCTGCCGTACGGCTCGATTTGTTAAGTGCCGTACGCATTGGTCCTCGTACGGTGTTATGTACATACTGTAGTAGGTGGGTTGACGATGATGTGCTGCTTATTGGCATATGCTGGAGATGGAAGTGTCGGGTGTTATTTACGCAGGCAGAACAGGAATGGAAATGTCAGGTTTGTCGGCGACGTGCCGGAACCTCATTGAAGCCTGACATGTGGATGGCTAATGGGTGGTTGTGTGGTTTGACCTCTTGGGCATCTGGCGGGAGTCGAGTACGAGCCCGCATTGCGAGAAGGCACCGGGAGGCAACCCTGTGCAGGTCGATGGCTTCGGTGGCTGCCATATGTACCGTTACAAGGCACGACCCTTAGTCCCGGCTCCTATCTATATAAGTGTCCAGGACTGAGAAAATGTGGGCTGTCAGGCGTTCCTGAGTAGTTGCCGTACGGACGCGGAGGTGGGGTGCCCGTGGGGAGCAGCAAAGAGGACCTGCTTCGGCGGGAGGAGGCGAGCAAAGGTGGTCAGCAGGGCAACCCAGGCAGGATACGCAGCGGCGACGCTTGACAAACCGAACTTGTCCGGTTCCCGTCCCTTGCCCTCCGTACTTCCGCACTGTGACAAGACACGCGCGCCTGCCTTGCTACCGTCAAGCTGTCTGTTAACCCAATTTGTGAAGAGAGAGTTACAGAGGAAACCTTGATATTACACCGAGATCCCCTGGTCAAACAACCTGCAGATTCTCGAGTTCGGAGCATCGGTCTTGCACTTGGCACGAGCTCATACACGGGTTGGGTAAGGGCGCCGCTGGCAGGGGACCCGCCGCACTGCCCTGTAATGTATCGGTTGGCTTACGCTAGCTTCCTCAGATATGTCCTTATGCCCCGCACGTGTATCTCCAACACTGGAAGATGAAGCGGTAAGTGGAACGCATGCGGTACCGCGTGGCGTGAACCTTATGTACATCATCTGATCCCGTAGCATATTACGGCAGTCAACAATTCCATCATCCGACTTGTGCTGTATTGCGAAACAAGGAAACCGGAAAGCGCAAAGTGGCTTCGGAGCGCGCTGCCCATTGGCGCAGAGAAGAGGAATCATCATCCCATGTTGATACGCATAAATAAGCAGTGATTCTTTGATGTAACCAGGGTGTTTTAGGCCGCTGCGCGGCGCAGAGCTGAGCGCCCCGTTCTAACGCGTTCTCTATTTGCTGCATCAAGTTTTGTGACGATGCACGATACTAAGATTACTGACCGCCAACAGCTTGGTAGGTGTGACAGATAGAAAGCTGTGCTGTCACAGGGAATATTGTACGGAATGGCTTGACCAGCAGGATCCAGACTGGATCCTGTTTGTATTGAGCTTGAAGCGCTTGGTCAGAGCTCCAAGGCCAAAATATTACAACTTGACTTCCCTTGCATAATTTACAACATGCCGGTTGCCAGCGAAGGATGCGGGTCGTTCTCGGCTTCAATAGGCGAGGGCTGTTTCCCCAAGCCGGAGGGCTTTTACCTTTACTTTAAACTCGGCCAAAGAAGGTATACGACTCCGCGCATTATGGTTCGAATCAACAAGACTCTGGAGCTTACCCGCAAGTACCAGAACATGTCTCTGTGCACCGTTCGTGACTACAACCACCACCTGAAACAGCTCCAGGAGGCATTTCCAAATGCGGGCCTCGAGGAACTTAACGTATTCTACGATCGTGCATACGGATCACAACTTCCGCAAACAGCTGTAAGCCAACCCGTTGACTTGCCGCATGCTTAGTGCCAACCTACAAACAAAGTGCTACTATACGGCAAGGAGCCTCGCAATTTCAGGGCAATACAGCTGGCTAGCTTGCTACTTGCTCTTTTTTGTTACCGTGTATGGATACCGTCAGGCTTACCACGTAAAGTCCCCGTGGCCCCATCTGCGTCGCCATTCTGTAACCGCAGGAGGGCGCCAAAGCGGACGCGATGCTGTGCCGCGCACTCAAAACGCATGACGACTACCTCAAATTCATGCGTGTCCTCAGGGGCAGCACGTGGAACCCACACCGGCCGCTGGCCGAAGTTACTGGCCCAGCGAATACTGCCGCCGCAACGACGGGGCAAGCCGCAGGGGCAACGACGGGCGCCCGCCAGGACGCGGGCCGTGGCGATGCAGGAGCGCGACTTGCGGGAACAGCACCAGCAAGAACAGCACCCGCAGCACCATTGATGTCGGGACTCAGTTCAGACGATGACGGCGACCAGGTGTATGACGGCGAGGAGGAAGAGGGGGCGGTGGGAGTCCAGGCAGCAGCAGATAAGCGCCAAGAGCTGGAGCTGGACGAGGACGAGGACGGGGAAGACGAGGAGGAGGATGAGGACGGGGAAGACGAGGAGGAGGAAGACGAGGACGGGGAAGACGAGCAGGAGGAGGACGAGGAGGTGGAAGACGGGCAGGCCATCGAGGGCGCCTGGCTTGAGTCTGGTGGGGAGTCCGACTCGGAGCTGGCCGGCTCGTCTGACGACGCCAAAGCGGAGCGACGCCTGCTCGAGGACTGGTGGGACGCGTATCGCAGTGGCGACACAGGCATTGGAGAGGATTTTGACAACCCAAATGAGGACTGGCAGGACATCTGGCACCGATATCGCGATGAGTGGCGACAGGAAAGGGCGGCCAAACGGTCGCGGGCTGCGGCTGCCGCAGCTGACGAGCGCCTGCGGCCGCAGGAGCTCAAGCGACAGTCCGCCAAGCCGTCCGCGGGTGTGCGGCTGGTGCCGCAGCTGCAATCCCAGCGCCAAGCGAAAACGCTGGAGGAGCAGGTCAAGGAAGAGATCGGCGGGATGCAGCGCCGCCTGGACCGCATGCGTCGCCATATGGCCACGGTGACGCGCGCGGTGGAGCAGTCACAGGACCTGCTGCGGCGGCTTGCGGCCAAGTCCACGCTCATGGCGCAGGCGAGGGCCGCTCCCGTGGTGGCAGAACCGGCGGCTAAGCGGCAGGTGAGCCGTCATTGGTGTGGTATTGTGGTGCAGCTCTGGGAGTGGAAATGGTACCGTCCTGTCAATCAGCTACACCCTAGGCATGATGCGCCACGTCGCACGTAGTTCGTTGGACTATGTCTGAGTGGCCTGTCACGTGCCCGGATGGGCTGTGCGACGACGCCACCACGTCGCTGATTCCCCCATCCCGGCATCAGTTCGTTTGCTTGACCTGCCGATGTCATAGAGAGGGCCCGAGCACATTGAGCAACGGCGACCCCTTTTCCGCCGCTGACTGTACGGGCAGCCAGGACTCATGGGCATCGCTGCCGTCTGTGGGTCGTGTCTGCCCCTGCAGAAAACCCGCCCATGACGGCAGCGGGTGGTGCGTGGCCGTGGGCCGCTGTGAAGGCAGCAGCAGTGCTTGATGACTTGGGGTCTGCGCCACCGCCAGCTCTGACATCGCACCGCAGCTCCGTCCGCGGCCCTCGAACTCCCGCCCCGAGGGGCCTCGAGGCTCCGTGATCTAGCAGGGTGCGGAACGGACCCCATACCCTAGACCCCGAGACCGCACTGGCAGCCGTCCGGCAGGCGCGAAAGGGCAGCAGCATCGGCGTGGAGGCGCTGAGGTGACTGTACTCTGGGTTGACACGATTCCGGTGTCGGAGTGAAGGATACGGCATATAGGCAGCGAAAATACTGCGTATGGTGCAGCATGGGGGCGATCCCTGGTGCCCCATGCATGGGTCCCGTACAGGGCCTGCCTCGGAATGCCTGAAAGTGGACTCGACGGGCCGAATGAATTGGCGTTGGAGGTGGAAATGGTACTTCGTTGGGGATGGAACTTAGATTTGAGCAGAGCATTGGAGGTTATCTGCCGTTCACGCTCGTGCCCGAAGCGGTGCTCGGACCTCGGCCTCCGAGCACGTCTGCACGTCCCTTCCTCTGAGCTGCGCAAACGCCAGGGTGAATGAAACGGAGGCAGTGGCTAGATGCATGGGTGGATGTATATGACGGGGTCAGCGCCCCGATTATGACCAGCGCAGGGGGTCAAATGAAGTGCATGGATGCATGGAAGGGATGGGTGGATGCATGGGTCTGGCGTGGAGACCTCAACAGTGCATGTAGCCAGCCTGAGCGGCGGGTCCTCCGGGAGCTCGGGCGGCGGCAGTGCGTGACTGGCGGCCCAGCGGCCCGGGGCTTTCTGGACTTGAGCACGGTGCCCGGCACCGGTCATCTCTGGGGTCCATACTAAGACGGGGCCGTATGGCGTTGTTGGCGGTGGAGGTTGATGGGGACAAGGGGTCCATGCAGAGGACACCGAAGTGGGCGCGAGCTTTCTTCCTGACATGCGGAATACTGTCACATCTGTTGTACGACTTGGATGCATATCTGCTGTTCGACCTGCACATGGCAGTGGGCTTTCGACTGATGGAAGCGTATGTATATAAGTGGTGGTCCTGATACGTGATTGACATGATGATGTGCTGCGTAGCACATTGTCCGAGTATGTGGATTGCAGTTCGAGGACGTTGTAGCTGCCTTGCAAACATGCGGGGCATCGGGCTCAGTATCGCCCCATGGTTACAGGATGTCGAACCCTTTCACAAGACGGTCTTTCCTTATCTTTGTGTGTGGTTTTGGGAGATGGCTGTCACACAAGGTATTCGCGGTGCTGTCGTTGCTTTGGAGCAGCGAGGGCATATTCGTGCTTTGCTGAGTGGGTGCAAGCGAGCAACCCAACCCACACCAGCGTAGACCTTTGCCCGAAAAAGTGTCCTTCGTAGCATTATCCGTCACGACAGCGGGCCTGGAGAACTCGGTCCGGGCTCTGGTGCCGACTGAACCTGAGTTAGCGCCGCATCTGTTTCGGACGTCTGGGCCCGGCCGCAGGTTGCCGGTGTGTCTGTCAGAAGCAAGGACGGCCTGGGCTGTATGTCGCAGACCACCGTTTTGTAATGGATCTCCTCTCTCAAGGAGGTCCTCCGCCTCGCTACGAGTTGTCACCAATGAGCCCTGCCTGGAGGATCCGCCGTAACCTGCCTGACGCTTCTTGCATTGTGATTTCGTGAAGGTGCATGATGTCATCCGATTATGCAGCCCACGAGGGTCAATCCAAGCGCAGGTCCATTCGTTTGCCTTCTGATGAGTCTGAGCCCTTGCATGCGAGGCATTGTGGACGCCTCTTGTGCAGCGTACCCGTAAACCTCAATGGTCACCGCTGACGCTATCCCGCCTGTCTCTCATACCGCACGCGTTTAAACCCCAGGGCGCCCGACTGAAACGCAAGACCACGGACACGACCGGACCGGCCTTGCCGTTAAGGATCGGTGATGAATCATGCTGGTAACAGTGGGCCCCGCGGTCCATCAGTGACAGGCGGATCCTTCCCACCATACACTGCCAACCTCTGCGAGAGGAAAATCGCTTCCCGAAGGCGCACCCCTGCATCAGACCCCAGGCCGCATTCCGTCTAAGAAGACCACCCCGTTCGTGGCAGCCACTCGAGGCCCAAGGATACGTCCACTCAAGAAACCTGGCCGCCACCAAGCACCATCCCTGTCCGCCTGTCCAGGCAGCCTCCGCAGTGGAAGTTCCCGCCCGAACCACGCAACCCTGCACACCCCGTCATATCACAACCCGACCGGCTGGAACATGGGGTCCTCCTCGAGCCGCGTCTGCGCAACGGAATCCCCCAAACCCTGCACCGCCGGCCCACCACCGCCGTCACCATTCCCGCCGCTGCCATCAACCCCGCCGCTGCCAACATCGGACACGCTTGGTGCCCCCTCCGCCCCCTCCTGCGGCTGCTGCTGAGGCCGCTGCTCCCCCGCCTGCTCCTCCTCCTCCTCCTCCTCCCCAGACAGGTCCCCCAGGTCGATCTCCTCCGGGTTGGGCGCCAGGACGGGGCCGGGCGCTGCCGGCCCCGGCTGTGGTCGGCCAACTTGTAGCTGAGGCGCCAGCGACAGGGGCGCTGCAGCAGCAGGCGGCAAGTCATGAGGGACGAATCTCAGTCACCCGAAAGCATAGTTCAAAGAGGGACGGGTGCGCTTCCTTCCGCATGACAGCTCGGCAACGGTACCTGCCACGCTGGCCTCAATCTGCCCGCGTTCACTGTAACTACCGCTTTCGCGTTTCGGTCTGCAACAATGAACTCATTCACAGATTTGAAGTTACCGTAGTTTTAGACCGTAATGTTGCCACACCAGGGCGGCGTTGCGAATCTGCGACCTATCTATCAAGAGCCGGAAAAAGGCATCCGAGTCCTCCCCCCGCATTACCATCCTGGTCATCACCTGATGGTCGCCATCACAACTCGACTGCACCTATGATGACCAAGTTGGCCCCTCGCACCCAGATTGCAACTTGCAAGACCCGGCCCCCCATAAAAGTCCTCACCACGACGGGCCACATTCCCAGCCCCCAGCGCCGTTGCCGGCTGCGGTGCTGTCGCCGCCGCCGCCGCTGAGGAGGGCCCGGGTCCAGGTGGTCCCTTACTGACGTCAGCATGGTCCAGGTTGTACGGAAGTCCCAGCATGTCTAGCAGCGCCACCGTCTGCGGGGGTTGCGAGGCCATGTTACCCGATGACGACGACAACGCCGAGAGGTGAGTGACGGGTGGTTACTCTAATCTCGAACACTGTAGCTACCAGCAATCGTTGTACACACACTCAAGGGTGGGTTAATTAGACGAACACGCTCAGGGGACATGCAAACACACACACACACACACACACACACACACACGCCTCCGAAACGCGCCCTGGGTGCTGCAAGGACTTGAGGAGGTTGAACAGCGGACTGCGAGGCGCAGACCGCCCGGGATGGGCCTTCGCCCACTCCCTTGAGGGGGCACAGCGGTCACCGATCCTCGGGGATCGGGCACGCGCCCTTGGTTGAGAGCGAGGGGACAGAGGCCCCTTACGCCCCTTTCCCCCGTATCCGGGGGAAAGTGCTTCGGCGGTCTCCCGTATGGGGCGGGTTAGCGCCCCCGGCCAGTGTCGGCCCGGCAGATATGTAACGATTCACACACACACACACACACACACACACACACACACACACACACACACACACACACACACACACACACACACACGCGCGCGCCCGTGCGCACCCGTCCATTGCGCGTACCTGGGGATTCCTCGTGTGCCGCTGCGGCATGCGGCCCTTGCGTTGCCCATGCGCCGGGTTGTACGGCTCGACCGTTGCGGTGAAGTTGTCCGGCACGCGGCTGGTGCCCCGGTCCGCCAGCACCTGCCGTACAAACTCCGCGTCCTCCGGGCGGGGCCCGGTCCGCAGGGCGCCCATGCCTGTGCGGTGTGTGTGTGTGGGGAGTAAAACACACTCTGTGTCAAGTCGGGTCAGGTCCCGGGTAGGTCGATTTCCTAAACAGGACACACCCGTTTTCGCATACATGCACACACAATACCGGTCTCTTCTCTTAACACAATACTGATTTGGGTCAGGGTCGGGAGATTTTTTTTCAAGCACAGACGCGGGTTTCCTCGCTTCACGCACGGCGACGTTCCAGCCTTGGGGCGGGGAGCGCTGGGAACCATTCTCTTCGTTGTGCGCAGGGCATTCTGAGCGTGAAAAGGATTTACCCAAAAGGATTACCCTTCTTCCCCGAGCGCCCCGAGCCTCGTCCTTCCTCCCGCCAATGCCGCCCCCCCCCCCCGCCGTGCCCCCACCTGGCAAGGGCGCGTGTCTGAAGGCCAGGTTGGTGAGGTGGTGGGTGGACCTCAGGACGGACAGCCACTCCTCGTCGTAGTGCAGCTCCGGGGGCCCCGGCGCGTCCAGCTCGATCAACTGGGGGGTTGACAGTTGGTCGGCAGGTTGGTTGGGTAGTTGGTATACCGGTGGCCGTTTGCGGCAGATGGGCCGTTGGTTGGTACCCGCACGCACGCATGCGCAGGCAGGCGCACAAGCAACACACGTGCGTGGATCCAAACCATCATCCAGCCGCCCATCATCGTTGAAGAGCTGACGCACACCGCGAGGCACAACAACACATACCGTACGGGTGTCGGGCGGGTCTCTTACAACATACAACAACGAAGCACGAGGCGACTGTCACCTGCAACCACTGACTCCACCGTCCACCAACCTGCAGGAAGTCTCGCCCGGGTAGGCACTTGTCCAGCGCCAGGAACCGCGTGGTGGAGGCGCTGCCACCGCCCGCTTGGGGTCCTGGCGCGGACCCCTCAGCCCCTGCCGTCGCCTGCTGCTGCGGCTGCTGCGGCTGCTGCTCCCGCGGCGGGTGCTGCACCAGCGCCGCGAACTTGGTGTGCAGGTGGGCGGCGAACCAGTAGGAGGGGCGCAGCGCCCCCAGCAGCTGGGCTCCAGGGGGGCTGCCCAGGGTGCCATTCTCCACCTCGGCGCGGAGGAAGGACTGCGGGGAGGGAGGGACACCACCATCACAACCGGTTCGTTTCTGGTTTCTTGTGTTACTCAACTCAACCACCACCACCGCCGTCCCGCGGGCAGAACGGGAAATCGGTGGAGGCAGGGGAGGGTCCTAGGGCTCAGGCGGGTGATTACGACACAATCAACCAATGCGCACCGCGCGGCACGCACGGTCCGCCCACCTGCGGACAGTCTGCACCCCAAGCAAACCCCCAAACAAACACGTTCGCGTCTGCGTTCAGGCTTTGTTTTAACTCAGCCACATTTCAATGCCCGACAAGAAAAGATACCAGCAGCACCTGTCGTACCGGCACCGCAAGCAGGGCGGTGTGGTGTCCTTGGGGTCCGTCACGGATGGACCCAAACCCACACGCACCTTCCTAGCCAGCAGCTGTGCCGTATTGCCGTACCAAGCGATGTTGGTGGGCCAGTCGTGTGACACGAAGATGTCAACCGGCTGCTGCAGCTGCAGTAGTTTGTACACCTGTGGGGGGAGGAGGAGGGAGGGAAACCAACCAATCGGGGCAGGGGTTCGCGATTTCGCTGTCTTTATTGACAAAAAAGAGAACAGGGTAGGGGTAGAACGGAAATGAGAATGAAAGGGACTAGGGGAGGGGAGGGAGAAGTATCACGGAAGCGAGGGACACGTGCCACGAACCGATACACCGAGCGCAAAGGAGCACGCGCCGCTGCGTCCGCTTTCGCAGCGTCCACTCTTCCGGGGAGAGAGAAAGGGTTACATGGCAGCGACAGCGTCATGGCTACCTAGCCGCGGCGGCAGCGGTGGCAGTGGTGGCGGGGCCAGGAGCCTGCAGCATAAGCGGCAGTGCAGGTTGGGGGTCCTGCAGCAGCGGCGGCCGCACCTCAAAGTCGCGGACGTGGTAGATGGAGCGCATGGTGGAGTCGCTGTACGGCAGGGCCTCGTGGTGGCCTCGCATGTAGTCGCGCTGGTTGTAGATGCCGCTCAGCCCCGCGATCCGAAGACCGCCGAACCTGCGCCGCGACGGACAACGCGGCCGAGCGGGGGCACCGCCCGACCGAATCGGTACACGGTACCCTGTGTGGTTGAGACTGGGTGGAGGACGGAGGTAGTGCTGCCGCCGTACCGCTTCCCTCTGTGCACTTGCGGCAACACGGACACAAAGTTGCCCTCCCTCCCGCCGGCCCTCCCTCAACTCTCAGCCAGTGCCTGTCGGGCAAAGGTGCACATCTTCAAAAAGTGCACATCTTCACTCCCCGCTGTCGCGCGGATGCCGTACGCACCTGACGGCGCCGGCGAAGCCCAAGAAGTAGATGTTGGGCGCCGCCCAGCCGCCGTAGTAGAGCTCCCAGAGGTGGTTTGCGGCCTCGTGGTTGCCTCCGACTGTGGCCGGGGGTTAAAAAGAAAAAGCCCAGACCGGGGGAGGCGGGGCAGCAGGGAGGGCACCGCGATTCAGGGGACGGGGAATTGCTTCCGTCGGATTGTTGATGCAAACACGCCACGTGACTACCGTGCCTGCTGGCACGTGCTGGCGGTGCACCTCTTGTGACGCATCGCCCACGCGCCTGCTCCTATCGCAAACCACAAACGGCATCCAACCCTGCCAATCCCGCTGTTTCACTATGGGAAGCCAAGCAGTGACAGCAACCGTAGTGCCAGCAACTGCAGCAGCAGCAACAACAGGTGCGCAGAGGCCTTCACAAGCAGCCCAGACCTCAGGCCCGACCGCAGTGTTCCTCCAGCTACCCTTTAAGTGTGTCTACCAATTTCCTACATACCCCTCCTATCCACCACGCTGCAACAGCACCCTCTCCCATCCCGCCACTCAGCTCAACACGACCAGCGCTCCCCGTCCCAATACCGCGACAGCGACAGCATTCGCGACTGAGACCGCGGCCGGCAGCGCGAGTGTCAGCTGCATGGCAGCCAACGATTTCCGGCCGCGCCAAGACCAAGAAAGGGGGCGTCCCTCCCGCCCCGGCTCCCGGTCCCTCCAGGAGGGGCCATCCCTCCGGTCCGCCGCTCCTCACCAAACACGGTGGGGAAGGGCGCCACCTTCTCCCCGCTGTAGTACTTGTAGAAGCTCTGCATGTCCCGGTACTTGGGCGGGCAGGCCATGGTCTCCAGATCGTCCAGGTTCCGTACGGCCTGCCGTACCGGACGGCCGGCCAAGGGTGACGTGTCGTACAGGTGGTACACGGAAGCGAGTGAGCATCAAGAAAAATTTCTGATTTAATATTCTTCAGCTGTTGTGTATAAAGAATCACCTTTACTTTTGTATCCCGCCACCGCCACCGCTACCCAACGGTTGCGCCAGACCGCACTCGCGGCCTCTAATCGACTCGACAAAGTGTTCGTTGTTGATTTACTGACTCGATGCCACTCCCAGTGCACTACACGGACCACTAGCCGTCTGGACCGGCGCCCGGCTCCCCGCCCCCCGAACAGTGCTGGGTTACGGTAGCCGCCGCCCACCTGGAAGTCGCCGCAGCAGATGAGCAGGTCGATCTTCTTGCCCTCCCGCTGCTCCAGCAGCTGCAGCGTGGCGTAGATCTTGTCCAGGTCGCCATGGCAGCAGCCCTCCACCGCAATCTGGGGGAGGTGGGGCGTGTGGGTGTGGGTTGGGTGCGTTGAGATGGCCGGTTCAGTTGGGCCGATTTGGCTGGTTGGTTTGGGTTGGGGAGTTACATGATTTGGGTCGGAGATTGTGTGGTGTGGGTTCTGTGGGTTAGGCCGGGGGTTCGGCAGGCCGCGCAAGGAGAGGGTGTGGGGTGGTCAAGGGGGCCGTACACGAGAAGCTCGGGACACGTCGGAAGGCGGGTCGAACACCAGAACGGGGGCCAACGGGGTATCAAGGGGGATGTGAGGATTCGGATCAAGGTTGCCTCACAGACTGGCTGAGTACAACGCCGACAATGTCGTCAGGGCCGGTCCGGCAGTGGCTCGAAGGAGACCCCGTGCACTGCGCATTGAGGGCGAGTGTACACGCTATGCGCACTTCGGCTGGGGACGTTACTTGCTGTGATTTGTGTAAATTGTGGCAGATGCAACCCAATGCTATAGGGCCTTAGCCGTTGACTGCGCAGGGGGGTTTCCGAGTTGCGCAGCTGCCTGGCCGTGGCTCGCTGCATGCGAGACCATCCCAGGCCCCGAAAGCCCAGCCCAGCATGTCGAGAGCGCTCACCGTGACCTTCATTCCGGCGGCTTTG
Source organism: Eudorina sp. 2006-703-Eu-15 (assembly GCA_003117195.1). Classification (NCBI taxonomy): domain Eukaryota; kingdom Viridiplantae; phylum Chlorophyta; class Chlorophyceae; order Chlamydomonadales; family Volvocaceae; genus Eudorina; species Eudorina sp. 2006-703-Eu-15. Next base: position 598,529 of record BDSI01000021.1, on the reverse strand, counting down.
CGATGTGCTCCTCCTGCGGCTGCTGGCTGACCTGCTGCCGCTTGCGCCGGCTGTCGTGCAGCTCCGATAAGCTGCGCGCGGCCCCGAGCGCGGCCCGCTCTGTAGAGTCTGATAAGTGGGATAGCAGGTGATCTGAAATGCAAGTTGGATCTAGTTTCAATTGAAATGGTGGGGGAAAAGTCCGAATTCTTTGACGAAAATTTCCGTTTGAGCGATCTGAACGGTTTGTTGTACAAAATGTTTCCTAAATCAAACTATTAAAGGATGTCTCTTTGTATCATTTCCTAGTTGGCCTGCCCAAACGTACGATACCGTTCTTGACCCGTGAACCGTGAACCGTAGCTCATTCTACCTTCCTTTGTGTCGCTAGGCTGCTACAGGTGCGATCGATTGACGTGTACCGCTGTGGAAACGAATGTTAGTTGTTGGCCGAACGGCTTTGTACAACCATGCAACAGGAACAACCGCCCCTGCGCTGTGGCCGACCGACTCCCTTGCTTGGCTGTTATTGAGAATATTCTCTATCAGCGAACTTGTAGGGACTTGCATAATTTGTAGGTTTGAGTGTCCTCCCATACAGCGCTGTAACCATTATGCAAAGAGCTCCGGACGCCACGTCGCTGACGAGCAACACTCGACGACCACACAGCGCGGGCCCAATTGTTGCACGCCGGACTCCTTTAAATCATCCACCTCGATTACGCTACAGTGCCAAACAGCGACGTTTTCCTGCCGCCCAAGCGGGACGCAACGATGCCTCAGACCCGGCAGCAGAGTCGCAGCAGCCCAGCACGTCTTACGCTTCGCGATCTAGCGAAGAACCATCACCCGGATCTCTCATCCTCACCAGGCGTGCCACTCTGATCACCCTAGCCGGCACCTCCGCCCTGGTCGCCGGCAGCGCGCCCGCACCAGCCAGCAAACTGCCCTTCCTGGACGCCGGCTGGGAGGCGCTGGGCGGCGGACCCGCGGACCTGGTCTTCCCGGAGGAGTTTCTGGGCGGTGAGTGAGTGAGCGACTGCGCTGCCCCCGGCGGAGCCAGGCAGGTCGACGATTGGCGGGGACCCCACCACGACGGAGGGGCCGGCGGGATGGTGGGAGGCTGTACACCCACGCTTAATGCCGTCTGGCGCGCTGACACCCTACTACGCAAGCCCCACTGACTGGGCCCCCACCCCATTGGTTCCGACTCCGGGTCCCTAGGGCGAAGGTTTAGGGGCTATCGCCCGTGCTTGCTGCGGAAGGCTGCCGCAGCGTCCTCTTGACCATGCCCCTGGTGGAACGATGTGCACTGCGTCGGATAGTCCCCGTCCATTCATGATTTATGCATGTATGTGGTAGGTTGGTAGTTAGGTTAGTTCGTTGATTGTCACCAACCACCTCCTCGGCCATGGGGGATTCGCCCGCACGCCCGCGCAGTGTGGGAGGTGACGTCGGTGCTGACGCGCGTGGACACGCCGCTGGGCGAGGACTCCGTACCGAACCTGGCGGCGGTACGGCGGGCCCAGCGAGAGGACCTTGACCGCCGTACGTCGTACCAGGTTGCCTTTGTGCGGAATGGAACCGGCAAGGTGGTGTACGACAGGCGATTCAACACGGCGGCCATGCTGTCAATGTGGGTGCCCGCCACGGCAGTGTCCGGCCCCCTTCTTATGCCTGCTTCCTCCGTGTCGTACTTTCTTTTAACCCGTACGGCACGTGGTCATGAAACGTGGGTCACGAACACGTGGGTACGCGCAGACACGTGCACGGATTGGGATCCCGGGGGATGCCACCCTCTGGTCCTGATCAAGCCGGATAGCACGAAGGACTGCCTTGCTGCCCCAGGGTGCCTCGCCGCGGAACGCCCATCTTACCCTTCGCCCTGGGCCGCGTCGGTCGGCCCCCGGTGGGGGCGCCTCTTTGAGTTCTGACCGAAATGGGAGCCCATGCGCTGGAAGCCCTGTGCGCGCGTCCTGGTGCGGCGCTTCACCGGCGCCGCCGATCGTGTTTGCGTGGTCTGCCGCACTGCCGCAGGTACTACGACAACGCGATGACGTTCACGGATAGAATCAGGTGGAACATCGACGACCCCAACGTGCTCACTCTGGCGATGCCGGTGGGTGACGTGGGGGAGATTCGGGTTGCCGCGAACCGTGGATGAAACACGGGGGCGAAGCGTGGGCGAACCGTGGATGAAACACGGGGGAAGCGTGGGCGAACCGTGGGTGAAACACGGGGGAAGCGTGGGCGAACCGTGGATGAAACACGGGGGAAGCGTGGGCGAACCGTGGGTGAAACACGGGGGAAGCGTGGGCGAACCGTGGATGAAACACGGGGGAAGCGTGGGCGAACCGTGGGTGAAACACGGGGGAAGCGTGGGCGAACCGTGGATGAAACACGGGGGAAGCGTGGGCGAACCGTGGATGAAACACGGGGGAAGCGTGGGCGAACCGTGGGTGAAACACGGGGGAAGCGTGGGCGAACCGTGGATGAAACACGGGGGAAGCGTGGGCGAACCGTGGATGAAACACGGGGGAAGCGTGGGCGAACCGTGGATGAAACACGGGGGAAGCGTGGGCGAACCGTGGGTGAAACACGGGATGCCATGAAAAAGGAGGGCTACCGGTGGAGGCGGGTGCGAGATGGGACTGGGGCTATAGGGGGGAAATGTTGGGTGGCGCTCGCGGGGCTTTTTGGGATGTCTGGTCCAGGCCCTGGAGTTCGGGCACTGCACCCGCGGCTCAGGCCTGGCCGCACGCCGGCTGTGCTCATCCCATCGCCGTCCACGGGACAGTGCAGCACATGGCCTCCCTGAGCCTGGTCCTACTCACCCACGGGTTTCTCCTGCTGACCCACGGGTTCCTCCTGCTGACCCACGGGTCTCTCCTGCCCTGAGCTCCAGGGGATGTCGGTCCGCACCCGCGTCACGAGGCGGTCCGAGGACTTCCCGCAGCCGGACCGCATCGAGACCTCCGAGGTGGGGGTCGGGGGTCGGGGGTCGGGAGGGGCGCCCGCTCCCGCCTTGGCGATTGACGAAGGGGAGGGGGTGGGTGGGGTATGGGGAATTTGTAGACATTTCAGACTGCGCTGCTGCCAGAGAAGTGGGAGAGGTGGGGGTGTCGATATCTTTTCGCGGTTTCGCTGTCTCGATTGACAGCTGCATTGCTGTCTCGATTGACAGCTGCCTTGCTGTCTTGATTGACAGCTGCCTTGATTGACAAAAGGGGGTAAGGGTTGCTCTGAAGGTACCGAGGTGGACTGGTAAGGGGGCTTCGTGGGTGGACAGCGCGCTTAGGCCGGGACGGGGCGGGACGGGGCGGGGCGGCGCGGGGTGGGGTATCCCGGGGGAGATGAGCCGGCGCGGCCCTAACCTGTGTCCGTCCGGCTGTGTCCGTCCGGCTGTGTCCGTCCGGCTGTGTCCGTCCGGCTGTGTCCGTCCGGCTGTGTCCGTCCGGCTGTGTCCGTCCGGCTGTGTCCGTCCGGAGACGGATGGAGTCGCCATGCAGCCGCAGCCGAGGCGGTCTTGAAGGTCTGTCGGTCGGCGCGTGAGATAGGACCGATAGGCCATCGAGTACGAACCGCGTGGGCGCATCCGTACTTGAAAACGGTGGTGGCGGGGACGCAGCGCGATTTCGGTGTGCTTCGGAACTGACAAGCGCCCCCACGCACCCCGCCCGCGGGTCGCTCGCTGCAGTACGTCGAGTCAGTGTACGACAGCGGGGACGGCAGCGGCGCGCCCCGCATCAAGGCCAGCCAGTGCTTCACCAAGTACAAGTGGCGGAGCGCGGAGGTGTGCGGGGAGGAGCTGAGGGTGTTTGTTTGTTTGTGGGGGGGGAGGGAGTGATGGGGGATGGGTGTTGAGTTGCTAGGGTGCACCTGCCTCAGAAAACCTCCTCCCACTCTTCTGTCTGTTGATGTCTCACCAGGGGTTGATTCCATTCTCCTACATCCTCACGTCCCACCTCTCCCTCCCGCCCTCCCTCCCTCCCCTCCCGCCGTCCCTCCCTCCCTCCCGCCCTCCTTTGCTGTCAGGCTGCCCAACGCGACCAGGGCCCGGCCATCGTGGCGACCCAGGTGGTGTCCGACTTCTTCACGCCCTTCGACGGCGAACAGCAGTACCTACAGGCCATGAACAAGCCGTACGCGCAGTACACGTACCGGATGGCCTTCCGGCGGCCAACGGCGGGCGCTGTCGCAGCAGGGTGAGGAGCGAGGCGTGTGGGCGGTTGACAGCGGCCGCTGCGGGCTGGCTGGCTGGCACCCGGGCACGGCTCTCAAATTTTGTCACTGTCGGGGGGAGGGAGAGAAGGTTAAGGTGTAAACACAGCCCGACATGGCTCCAACGTCTCATCATGCCGCAGCCGGGTGAAGGGGTGTATGTAAGTGGGCGTGTGGTGGCTGCTGGCTGGCACCCGCTGGCAGTTCTGCCCGCAAGCCTCTGCCGGGGGCGGGTGGAGGAACTGCCCGGCAGCGGAGACCACTCGGGGTCGTTGTGACCAGGTACAGCCCGACGGTGAGGGTGCGATGTCTGGGGGGCCGGGCCCAGCTCGTTCTCTCTTACGGGTTTAGGGATTTTGTGCGGAGTGCCGTGTCGCCTCGATTGCGGAGTGGCAACGCATCTGTGTGGGTGTGTCCCTCGTGCCAGCGATACCTTGTTTGGTGGTCACGGGGTTATATAGTGGGAGGGCGCGCCGGTTCGGCTCTGGTGATCGTCACAGAATGAAAGAAACAATTTTGATGGATCCGGCGTGCTCCTGGATTTCGGGGCGGGCGTGCAGGCCGGGCCCGACTCGTCGTGTGCGTCGTTGTGGGTTACTGCAATTTGTTGTGGGCGATTGGGCATTCGTTGTGGGCGATTGGAAGAGGTTCACCTGGACATGTCTGACTTGGGAGCACCAGGTCGCCCAAGTGTGATACGGAGTGGTTCAGGAGTACACCTTGATGGTAACCGTTACAAGTTGGACCTCTTGAGTGTGTTGAGCAAATGAAGGCATCCGCCCGACCCAAGTCAGAAATTGCAGCGGTTGTAGTAGCGGAGCACAGGGTGTACAAGAAATCTGAGCGCCAGCAGACAGGGTGCATGTGTAAATTTTATTCAATTCTTCGGGGTATCATTTCTTCGGGGTATCAATTCTTGTGGGTATCGATTCTTGTGGGTATCATGCGCACCTGCCGCCCCGAGTGAGACCTAGTTCCCGGCCTGCGGCTGCTGCTGCTCCCGCTGCCGGCCCGGAATCCCTGCGCGACCGACCCCCGCGCCGGGTCGGACATTTTTCCGCATCACACACGTGTCCAACCAAGGATACATATGTCATGGGCCTGGGTGTGTTCGAGTTTGGGGCACCTCGCCGTCTTCACACATCGGGCAGACCGAGGCTGATTTGAGGTGCTGAATGCGGCGACGCCGAGGTCATGGACCGTACGGTATGTACGGCGTGCACGAAAGCTGCAATATCGTCCGTCGATCGAGATCTCGATCGAGATCCCTAGGACAGCAACCTGCGGATCTCTAGGACAGTAACCACAGCAACCACATGACACTGCGGACCCCGCCTCGCCTCACGGGGGAGCCCCTCAACGCAACGGCAGCCACCCTAAGGACAGCGCGACAGCCGTACATCTTGGATGGCTATTGCCCTGCTACAGCTCCATCCTGCTAGCTGCTCCACTACTGCTAAACTCGTCCGCCTGTCTTGTCCACGGATACTGCCACACTGCTGTCGTGGCCGCCAAGCTCTAACGAAAACCCCGCGCGCCGCGCGGCGTCCGTCAGTAGCCGGCCGCCACCACCGCCTACTGCTGTGGACCATTGTTATTGCGCGGCTGCTGGCTGGGATGATGACTTGATGAGAGGGCGGCACGCGTGGCTCAGGCCCTCGCGCTCAGTTTCGCTGGGGCGGCTTTGAACCGCAGCGGTGCCGGCGGACGGCGACCGGGGGGGGCGGGTGAGTGGCCGGCCGGCAATTCACATTGACGGAGACGGTGGCGGCGGCGACTGGTGGTTGCGGCCGCGCGCGCGGCTGCCCCCTGGGCCGCGGCCGTTGCCCCTCCGACGCCCTCCGCCCGCACCTCCCCCCGCGGGCCGCCACTCCTCTAGGAGCTGCTCCGAATCCTCGTACCCCAGGGACCTGTGAGGGGGTGCAATGGCGCCATGCGATATACGGCATACCCCCATGTGTCGTACAGTGTGTTGTACAACAGGTGGATGGGACAATTGACACTCATGTGTTCTCCAGGGACAAAAACAGGGAAGGTGCCGTACGACGTGGCTTGGGTCGTTGGGTGGTGTCATCTTCCTTTCCCTGCGCACCGGGATGGGGATGAACGACGTCCAATCGGGTTGTACGGCACGTGTACGGCTGTCCCCGCTCTGCGCGGGCCCTGCGGCCGGCCGGACACGTCCCACACCCACCTGAACGCCCAGGCGATTCGCTCCAGGAGGGGCCCGGAGAAGCGCTGACGGCGGCCGATGGCCATCACCGCAATCGCCTGTTCGAGGGGGCCAGTTGGGTGGGGTTGCGGGGAATGGGGGCCGGGGTTCGTTGCGGGGACAAGGCGACTGGGGACGAGTTGGGTGACGGGGCCAGAGAGGGGGCAGGCGGTCTCAGCTCGCGTGCAATCCACGTGACCACCGAAACACACACCGAACCGGTTCACACCTGGAACAGGTCATCATGGGGGTGTCGTAGTACGGCGTACGACTCGGCAAGGCGGGCGATCGCCTCAGGATCCAGATCCGACAGCCGCCGGCGCAGCACCGCCGCGGCATGGGTCAGCAGCCTGCCAGGCAGGCAGGCAGGCAGGGGCCGCCGGTAACGGGGGCTGGGTGTCCGGCGGTGTACGGACGGAGTGCACCCATGCCGTACAGCGGATCAGAGGATGCCTCATGGGGACAAAACGAAACCTTAAACCTTAAAACCTCCACCCGACACCCTAGCGTACGCCTTCCCAGTTTTACAACCCGGCATAACGCGGCAAAGCGCCGATCCGGCATGCCGTACCTGTCCGCGCGCGTTTCCGTTTCCGCAAAACCGTACAGCAGTACGACAAGCTGGTCCGGCGTGTACGTCGGGGTCTCGCCGTCCGCGGATGTCGGCTTCCCCGCCGCCGCCGCCGCCGTCGCCGCCACCACATGCCGCTCCACCGCCGCCAGCAGCGCCGCGTGAGGGTGCTCCATCCGCCCCAGCGCCGAAACCGCGGCGCACACCTTTCAGAATCGGAATGCAAGACACGGTACGGCGGTACGGCGGTCTCTGAAACTCACAATTTCAGGCGCAATTTCCAGGCGACGCGACACCCAAGGCAAGGCAACGGATTATCATTTTGTCACGCGCCCGGCGGGTGGGTGTGGCCTCTTTGCTGCTGCGGCGGCACAAAACAGGGAGGGTGTGGAAGGGGGGGTCCGGCAAACTCCGCGCGGCCCCCCCCCTCCACACACACGTTTTCTGGGTTTATTTCTTTTCCCATTTTAACCCCCCCCACACACACATAAACACGCACCTCCCGCGACCGCAAGCGAGCCAGCACCTCCTCCCCCGCCAGTCGGTCACACAGCTCATCCAGCAGCCCCGAGTCGTAGTGCTCGACGCGACCCAGAGCCGCCACCAGCGCCGCCATCTGCGGGGCCGTCAACTGCCACGCCGCCGCCGGTGCCGGTGCTGCCGCCGCCGCCGCGGCGGCGGCGGCGGAGGCGCCGCCGCCAGGCGGGGCACCCTCCAGTGGTGCGGACGGCGAGGGTGGCGGCGGCGGCGGCGGCAGCAGTTGTTGCGCCCGCTTGCATAGCGCAGTGAAGGTGGCGGGGTGGTGGTGGTTGAGCGCGGCCAGGGCGAAGGTCAGGTGGGCTAGGGAGTCGGCGTCCAGGGAGGGGATCTCCGGAAGCAAGAGGGCCTGGGAGGGGAGGGGAAGGGCAGGGGAGGGCAGGTGGGAACGGCAGGGAAGGGAGGGAAGGGCAGGTGGGAATTCTCCAGGGCAGACTTGCCCTGTCCTGCCTTTGCGTCCCGAGATGCTGCGCGGGAGACACTCCCGCATAGCGAAACCACTATGCGGGAACCGTTTCCCGCGCAGCAACGCGCTGTCGTACGGCCGTACTCCGCACGGTGCTCACCTGTGCCGCCCCCAGCAGTTGCTCGTCCATGTACCGCAGCCGGCCGCACGCCCACAGCAGGCGCAGCAGATCTGTCGAGGAGGGCGGCGGCGGTGCCGGCTGGCGGGCCGCTGGCGGGCCGGTTGCGATCCGGCTGCCGCTGCTACTGCTACCGCTACTGCTACTGCTGCCGTTACCATCAATTTCGTACTGCGGCTGCTGCTGCGGCGGCGGCGGCGGCGGTAGTTGCCCTTGCTGGTGTCGCAGCGCAGCGAGCGCGGCGGCGCATATCGACTCCAGGGCGGACTCCTCCCGCAGGCGGAGCTGAGGGGCAGGGAGGGAGGGAGGGAGGGAGGGTGCAGGAATTGGTAGACTTACTTAGGGAGGGGGGAGGAAGGGAGGGAGGCGTCCGAATCCGCTGTTAACCCATCAGGATGGTCGCGGGTGGGTCTTTCTTTCCCAACACGCTTCGGCTCTTGGCGATGATGCATCCAGAACCGTCCAGAATGACGGATCCAACACACTGGCCGCATCGGTGGGGGAGAAACTCTGGGGAACGCAACCAGGCACTTCACACAGCGAGGGACCGAGGGGTGTTAGCACACACTGCCCATCGACCCATCCGACCCCATCCCACGCACAGCATCACGGCCTGCTTAAAGCGCACGACGCCCGGGCGGCTGATGAACCATGAACGCACCTTTCCCAGCGCCCAGGCGGCGTCTCCGAGCGCTTGACCGTCCATGTAGCGCGCCTTGTGCCCCGCGCGGCGAGCCAAGGTCTGTTCACGAGCAGCATCATCAGCACATCCCATCAGGAAAAACATTAGCAGTAGCGGAAGTAGCAGCAGCCTCAAAAAATGGCGGCAGTAGCAGCAGCCGTGTCGCGAACAGTGTGCTGCTGCAACAGCAGCAACAACGACTTCCGACCGTTGCCCTTCGCCCATTACGACTGAACTGGTACGGCACTGCCACTGCCACTGCCGCGTCAGTTGTGTCAGAACGAAATGCGCGTGATGCCGAATCAAGAGGTAGAGGTAGAGGTGGAGGAGGAGGAGGAGGAGGGGGAGGAGGGGGAGGAGGAGGAGAAGGAGGAGGTAGAGGAGGACGGGGACAAAAGCCACAGCGCCTCTGAATCTGCTGCTGTGGGGGTACATTGCGTCCAAGTTGAGCTACAGCCAGTACGGCCAGGCTGTAGCAGTCATGGCTGTGGCAGTCACGTGCGGGGCACGTTACCTGCAGCCACTCGCCGCCCAGCTCCACCTCGCGGGTCGCCTCCTGACGCGGGGCATGTGAGGGGCGGCACCATGCACCACATTACGGCCTACGCATCCGCATATTCGTAACAACACAATCCACAGTGGGGCCCGCCTTATAACGGTTACTGTAAACCCACACAATGGCTGCGGCACGTTTCCTGCTGCCCCGCCGCTCGGGGATACAACACCGCAAAGACATGTTGACACTCGTCCTAAATAAAATAACACCCCATTAACCCGCACCCCTCCTTACCTGTATCTCCGCCAGCGACCGAAGCATGCCGCTGATCTGACGCCCCGTCAGCCTCCCTGGAGCGTAAGCAAGATCAGAAGGAAGACCAGAAGGGAGATCGGAAGGGAGATCGGAAGGGAGATCGGGAGCGAGATCGGAAGGGAGATCGGGAGCGAGATCAGAAGGGAGATCAGAAGGGAGATCGGAAGGGAGATCGGAAGGGAGATCGGAAGGGAGATCGGGAGCGAGATCGGAAAGGGACAGAGAGCAGGAGGAGAGACTAAGGAGGATCGCAAATCGTTTGCAGCGCTGGTGCGGGGCAGGGGCAGGGGCGGCTGCGGCGCCTCCCAGACAACATCAAGGGACCCGGGAAAAGGGGGTTGGAGAGCCGCGAGCGACCCATTTCCGCATTCCCCAACTCCCCACTGGAACCCACGCAGTTCAGCGCCCGGGATTGTGTGGGATAACATTTCATGAAAGCATGTGGTTTCCTTGTTGCGTGGATCCAGCAGTACCGTACATCCGTACATCCGTACTTGGCATGGTGCCGTAATGCGCAAGCCAACCCCAAGCCCCCACCATTCAGCGCCAGATGGGCCGCCCGAGGCCCCAGCTGGGCCAGCGCCCGGCCCACCGGGGCGCCCGCGACGCCGCCACGACCCGCCGCCGCCGTCGCCGCCGCCGTCATCGCCGCCGGTGGCTCGGATGGCGCAGGGCCGCCATCGGCGGTCCGTCCACCGCCGCCGTGCGCGGCAACCGCCGTCGACGCGGCAACTGCGGCGGCGGTCGCGGGGCCAGCCGGGGCCCCCTGGCGCCCCGAAACCGCGGTCGCCAGGGCGGCCAGGACCACGGTGCACTCCTCCTCTCGGAGCTGGGCCACCAGCGCTGGGCCGCGGAGGGGGTCCGCTAGCGCCTGTGGGGTGGGCGGGCAGGGCACGGCGGGGGCGGTAAAAAACAGAGCAACCAGACCCAGAAACGAACCCCGGCGCGGCGGAGGGTGGGCGGGGTTGGCGCGGCGTCTGGTGATGGCGCGGAGGCGACCCACACGGCCGCACCCCATTTCTCTTAGGCCACCACACCCCACCCCGTTGGTCCCTGCACCCCAGGGAAAGACGAACAGACAAACGTCCACGAGCAGAAGAGAAGGCAAGGAGGGAAGGTATGGCGCCCGCAGCAGTACCTGTTGTCTGTGGGCACCTCCCGACGATCGGGTTCGAAGCCCTCAAACGAGCACGACGGCAGGGGAGCCACGAATGGCGCCACCCCCACGACCACCAAGTACCACTCGAGGCTTACCGCGCGTAGGTTGTCGTACACTTGGGGCTCAGGCCTGGCAGAGGGTCACAGAGAGTAGTGCGGGAGGCGGACGCGACAGGCGCTTACCGCGGGAGCCCGCGGGGTCAGGGACGGTCTGACGGGTCGCATGATGCAGTTGCTCAGTTGCGCGCACGCACCCCAACGCCCGGCGGCTTCACTGCTCGTCCAAATTCAAATTTAAATCTGAAGGTCCCCACAGCGGTTCAATTGGCTCCAAAACTCTCCGACATCGTCATTATTCGAACACTGAACTTTAAAATATTATTGTGAGAACACTGAGGTGATTACATGCAGCAAGATCCGAAGCGTTCCCCCGCCCTTGTGTTGGGTGTGCCCGGGACGTTCTCGGGGTTTATTTCTTTTTTCAGTTGAACCCCCGCCCGCCCCGCCCCGCTCACCTGCCCGCCGCCGTGAACCCCCAGACCAGGTTGGCGACCTCCCGCGCCTGACCCGACCAAACCACGTCGCCCGCGCCCGCCGCCAGCCACTGCCACGCCGCCTCCCGCCGCCCCAGCTGCGCTCCCAGCTCCGCTCCCAGCAGCCCCGCCGCGGCCACACCCTGCAGCCCTCCCGCCGTGTCTGACGACGCTGCCGCCCCCCCCGGTGAGCCCGCCTCCTGTGGCTGCCGCGCATCCATCCCGGCGCCAACCGCAGCGGCCGCCGAGCCACGCGCTGCGGCCTCACCCAAGGGGCTTCCCCGGGTGGCGGCGCCGCTGCGAGGAGCCGGGTGCAGCTGGGTGCTGGGGTCGATGCCGCTGCCGCGGCTGCCGCCGACCCCGCCGGTGGTCTCTGGCTGCCAGCAGCGCGCCAGACCCCAGGCAAGGCTGGACACGTCGTGGCTGCGCGCCTCTGACCAGGGGGCTCTCGACCGCCGGCTGCCGGTAGGGGAACCAGCTGATGTGGTGGCAGTGGTGGTGGTGGTGGTGGTGGTGGTGGCGGTGGAGGTGGTGGTGGTGGCGGAAGCGGGGTCGGCAAGGGAGCTGTGGGGCCCTGTGGCGGCGGCGCCGCTGGCCGGATGACCAGCGGCCGACTCCAGGGTGGCACCGCCGGAGCTGCTGCCGCCGCCGCCCCCAGCTGGGAAGTGCTGCCGCCAGTCGTCGGCGAGTCGGGCGGCGACGGCATCCACGGCGATGAGGGCGGCATCGCGCTCCCCCGGGCGGGCCTCCCAAAGGGGCCGCAGCTTGCCTGTCGGGAGATGGATGCGCAAATGGATACACGACACGAATGAAGTCATGGGTGGATGGATGGAAAGAGATACGGAGGTGGATGAGTGGATGGGTGGACGGGTGGACGGGTGGACGGGTGCAGTGGCATCCACACGCCCCGACCCATCGACCCACCAATGGCCCAGGCACTGGAGCTGAGCTCCGCGGCGCGCATCCGCGGAGCCGCGGCCGCCACCTCAGGAAGCAGACCGACCAGCAGCCGCCCCGCCACCTCCGACTCCGACTCCGACTGCGACCCCGCCTGGTCGCCCTCCTGGCCCGTCGGTCCTCCCTGAACCGCCGGCTCCTGCGCTGCGCCACGCTGGTCCTGCAGCTGGGCCTGTTGCAGCTGGCGCGACCCGTGGGACACCGCAAGCGGGCCCAGCACCGCCCCGGAGTCCGCCTCCGAAACCACCTCAGATGATGCGTCCTGGGCTGCTGCTGCTGCTGCTGCTGCCCGATGCACAACGTTCGACACCGCCGCTGAAGTCGTACTCGGGGGCGCCGCTGTCGGCGCTCCAGCCACTTTTGGCGGCACGTTTGCCACATTGGGCACAACGGCAGTAGCAGTAGTCGCAGCAATCGCAGCAATCGCAGCAGGAGCAGCAGGAGCAGCAGTAACAGCACCGGTCCCGCTCCCTGCGGGGCACCCGGCGGTGAAGAGCTGCCCCAGCCGGCCCAGAGCGGTGGCCAACAGCCCGGGGTCGCCTGCCAGGCGGGCCTTGTGCTGCGTCACCGCCGCTTCCAGGTCCTGTCGGGACGTGCCGTACAGGGCGTGCCGTACAAGTTGTACGTCGTCAGGGATATGTTACGCGATTTCGTCCGACTGGACCCGGTACCCCTCCCAATCGTCAGTGCTTCAACGGCCACCCCGCCTCCATCGAATACATTCGGTATTCGGATACACAGACTTCTATGGCGTGAACCCTGCCCAGCGGTATGAGCCTGTCCTCCGGACACGCCACCAAACCCCACCCTGCCACACATCACTACCCCGTACCCGCAGATTAGCCGCGTCCTTGAAGCGCCCAGACGACTTCCCTCGCTGGGGCCGCCGCTCCGGAACACCGCCACTGAGGGGATCACCGCCGCGACGGCCTTTACCAGAACCGCCTCCACCTCCTCCGCCTCCCCGTTGGGCTGCTCCTCCGCCTCCTCCGCCTCCTCCGCTGCTGCCTCCTACTAGGTCCGCTCCTCCAACGCCGCCTCCTCGATTTGTCCCGACTTCAACTGGCCCTTCTTGACCGCAGGCGGCCGCTGCGCCACCACTGCCCGCAAGTCGACCGCCCCCTCCGTGGTCGCCTCCGCCCGCCGCCCCACCTCCCCCTCCAGCTCCACCGGCAGATCCACCCGGGTCGTCCCTCCCGCCCCCCACGGGCGCAGCACCACCGGCGCCTGCGCCATGCCCGGCGCTGCATGCCGCACTACTGCTCCGGCTGCTGTGACTGCCAGTGATGGTGGTGGCGGTGGTGGCGGTGGTGCTGCTGCTGCAACCGTCCCTCACGCCTGCCGGACTGCTGCTGCTGCAACCCGGGCTTCCCGAGTCACCGCGTCCGGCGACGGCCCCTTCAGCCGCTGCACTGGGACCGCCACTGACTCCGCGAGTGCCGCCACTGCCACTGCTGCTCAATAGCAACATCGCCGTGTGGCGGTAGGTGCCCGGCCATCGACGGCCGCACCCACCGCATCCACCGCTGCCGCAAGAGCCAGTCGGCTCACCGCCCAATGTCAGGGGTGGCTGCCTGGCCCCGGGTACCCGCGGCGAGGGTGGCAGAGGCACTGGGCTGACTACGGAGGCGGTGGGGGTGGGCGCCGGACGGGGATAGCTCGGCGGCGGCGGTGGCGGCGGCGGCCGTAAGCAGAAGGGTGGTGTGAAGGCGAATGAGGGCTGAGCGAGACCATGGGGAGGGCCCCCGGTGTCATGCGTGGATTGAGCAGGGCGTTGCGCGAGTGTGGACGAGTTCGCGGTGCCCTGACGTGGCGCGGGGCTGAGGGGGCTGGTTGCCACCGGAAGGGTAAGGGTGAGGAAGAGGCGGTGTGCGCACAAAACGATGGAGGCGATGTGGGTTTGGGGGCTGACGTTGCTGTTGCAGGTTGTGGTAGGGAGGAGGGAGATGGCCGCGAGGTGTGGTGCAGCGGCGGCGTTGCTCTGACAAGCGATGTCGAGGGCGTTGTGGCAGCCCGCCAGGTTCCGACTACTGCGCAGTGTCATGGCGCCGAAGTCTAGGGCGATGCCTACATCATTTGTAGGCAGGTATTCTAAAGTAGATCTATGAATGATCCCGAGCGCAGACGTGCACGGATTCAGGCATGAAACGCAGCGCGACGCGCTACTGTATATCACCAACTTGTCAAAAGCGGTACATATGAACACAGTTAGATAATAATCACGCTTTTCACAAGGCCATCGCGATGCTGGTAATGGAGAACCTTCACAATAGAGTGAACAGTGAAGGCCAAAATTATCGTACGAACTGAATTCCTTGCTTCAGCCTACCGGTCGGTGCATCACGCTGCCACGTCCACTGATGATTCTACGAGGAAATGCCTTGGCGCACGTCGCACGGTCGTGCGTCACAACGCGCACGGACGACGCGGCACCGGCATAGTTGGTAGACATACGTACCACACCTTCTCAATCACTCGCTGCAGTTAGCATACACTTCAACTTTTATTTTTTAGAATTGTCAACCTAACTGAGCGTACCGGCTCGTTACTGAGTTTTGCGCTGGCAGGTAGCAGGTGCTCTGCGGTCTGCAGGGCGTGTTCCTAGGACTGCATCGCTACACTCCTTACATGTGGCACCAGATGGCGACCACCTGAAATAATTTGCCGGCTTGTTAGTGTACTTTTGAGCGAGTCATCACCGGGATAACCGTCAGCGAAGGCGCTGGGGGATCGAGGCAAGGGGCATCATCATGGAATACTTTCAAGAGGACGAAGATGTGCAGGCTGTGGAGCAGGCAGCGAATGATTCTGACTATGAGCTTATGGAGCTCAGGGAGCAGATATCCATGTTGACAAAGCAGTTTTATCATGATAGGCAGAAATGGCTTGAAGAGAAGCGGCGATTGGAAGAAGCAGCAAAGCACGCCTTGGCTGGAGACGATGCCCGGCAGGGTGCCAGGCATGAGCGGGCAGGCTCCAGCATGCTGACGGGCAGCGACACAGGCAGTGACACGGGGCGTGAGGACGCAAGCCAAGGCAGTGCGAGAGAGCCCAGCACATCGACGTCTTTCGCGTCCTCCAGAAGTGCAAGTCCGAACCAGACGGGTGGGTACTGGGCAACGGTAACCACGCATTGAACGGTTTGGAAAATATGTTAACGTGCTGTTCTGTTATCGACATGTAACACTCAATCGGAGGGGAAGCAAGTGCTGGGGAGCCGACATCACCATACCTGTCGGGGTGTTGACGACAGTTGGAGGAACATCGCGGTCCCTTGCAGGACATTTCTACTTTAAGCAACAGAATTTTCTATGTTTCAATTGTTATGTTTACGGTCGCTGCGTGAATGCAACCGGTTTTGCTCGGTCACTTCCGCCCCGACGGTGTTGGCGACCTGCGTACCTTTGTTCCTCATCATTTGTTGTACCGAGTCGTCCTGTAATGTAAAACGCATCGCTGTGAACATAAATTTTTTTGTCGCCGTGCTACAGGCTCCGCCGTGTCCGCCGCCTCAACCGCCAACGTGAGCATCAGCGGCACCCAGCCCGAACTTCTGACGGCTTTGGCGGACCTGCAGCGGCAACTGGAGGTAAGCTGCACCTCCCCAAGAAGCCCCTTCCCCCTGTCCCCCGCCCGTCGGCCCCATTTGGGACCGGCGCAGCGCTGGCCGCCTCACCCCTTCGGGGCGCCCCATGCTGCCCTCCACCCGACTGCAACATCGCCATCATGCCATCCCTCTCCCCACACCCTCCTCTGCGGCGTCCTTGTGTCAGTCGGGACAGTCTGTCCATTCGCTTTCCCCAGACCGATTGAGTCCTCGAATTCATCCTGCTGTTCGGCCCACCACAGCCCGCGCCCTCCCCCTCCCTCCCTCCCCCTCCCGTTTTCTCCCCCCTCAGGAGAGCCGGCGGCAGCAGGAGTCCGCATCTGTGCGCTGGACTCTGGAGCGGGAGGCGCTGCAGCGGCAGGTGGGCCGCCCCTGAAGGTCCCTAGTGGGGACTGGTGTGCGGAGGGGCATCTGGGTCCACCGTACCTTGCGCGGTTCGTATCTGTACTCACACACACACAGGCACACATACATACACACGCACACACACGCACGCACACACACGCACTATGTATCCTTCTAAATGCTTTATGGGGTGGGGGCCGGGGGCGGTCTGATGGCATACGGGATGCCCCTGTGTGTGGGCCAGTACCGTTGAAGGGACCCGCCCGAACAGACCCTGCAGCGGTGCGTGGCCGTGTTTGCACGCGGGTAAGCATGTTGATGAGCGCCGTGGACACCCGCCCGACCCAATTCAGTTGCAAGTATGGGTGTGTCTGGTGGTGGTGGGGACCAAAGGCCTTGGCGCGGGTGTGGGTAAGGTAAAGAGTAAGGGCAAGAGGTGCGGCTGCGCGTGTGTGCGGCGAGCGCGAGCATGCGCATTCGGCGAGGGAGCAAACGCGTGCGTATGTTTACAAAAGAAATCCTCTCGATCTCGGACTGAGATCGGCATCCCGCGATCTGATATCGGCGTCCCGCGCCTGTTACCCCTTGGTGACATGGATGTACGACATGGTTGCCGTACATGAATGTTGCCGTACAGATCCACGCGCTGATCAGCTTCTCCGCTGAGGCGGACGGCACGGCCTCGGCCGGCGGCGCCGGAGAGGAGGGGCGGGACGGGGCAGCGGCCCGTGGATCATCCAGCCCAGGGGACGACGACGAGCGGCTGCGACTCACCGACCGGGTTTCGGAGCTGGAGGCCCTGGTGGAGGACCTCCAGGTGGGGAATCGCTCTTGGGTTTCGCTCCTGACGTCACTGCCTGGAGCTGCTGGTGCCGTGCAACTCCGTGCTGGCGGGATGGGGCGTCCGCGGTCGTGTCAGGGTGTGCCCGCGGTGCTCCTGCACATTGTCAGGGTGCGCCATTTCTCCCGTGACCACCATATACTTTTGCGTGTAGCGACATAGGTAATGGGTTACGGCAGCAGGACAGACCCATGGGTCACTGGGTTAGGGTTTCCCGCCTTCCGATTGTCGGTCTGTTGCAATGGGGTGATTGCACGGTGTACGGCATACCGGGGTTAATCGGCACGGGGGCGTGGCGCCGTGGTACCGCGGTCGCCCAACCTGCCGCGATCGTTCGCGGCCGCCGCCGGGCGGCCCATTCATACCGTACAGGCCGAACGCGAGAACCTGGAGGAGCACTTGCGGGTGCTGGCAGCCGATGCCGCACGGGGCCGCCTCTCCGCCCGAGTGACCGCCGACTCCGCGCCTCCGCCTCCGCCTCCGCCATCGGTTGCGGCGCCTTGCTCAGAGGCGGGGACGCCGCGCGCCCAGCAGCAGCCGCCACCAGCTTCGGCGTCGGATCGCCGCAGCGGTGATGGCGGCGGCGGCGGCGCGTTCCACGCGCCCACGTTCCGCGACAGCGTCAGTGTTGCCGAGCTGCTGAGTGAGAAGGCGGAGCTGGAGCGGGAGCTGAGGCGGTTCAGTCAGGAGTGCGTGGCGGTGTCCAGGTCCGAGTACGCGGAGCTGTGCTCCCTCCGAAACCAGATGGTGAGTGGTTGGTGCAATCCATGAAATGTCGACGCGTCTGTGGGCCATCACTCAAGGGGCTGTGACCCATGGTCACTGGGATGATGCTGTAATCCGTGGTTAACTGTCGTTCGTTGCAATGACCCGTGGGGCGCTAGATAATGTCGCGGTGGCCCCGAATGAGGTTTGGGACCCCAGCACTGACCCAGATCCATGTGTTAGAGGTCCCCCCTAATTTCCCATGGCCCACGACGCGCCTTGTTGGGACACCGATGTGGGATGCGACTGCCGGCCCTCAGACCTTCCTGGTGGCTGAGACGCAGCAGCTGCGCGAGGAGGCGGCGGAGGCGGCCCGGCTGCAGGCGGAGGCGGAGCTGGCGCAGGCGGCGCAGGTGGGGTTTGGGGATTGAAGCGGCCATCGACGTCGGTGCCTTGCTGTCTGTGCCCGTATTTATCTAGACGCAGATCGCGGGGATTGAACCTGGGATGTGCTAGTAACCTTGGGGCATGCATGCACCCCCCTCGTACCTCCCTCGTACCTCTTATCCCCTCGACCTCGCCTTTATGGGATGGGGTCAATCCTTCTTTGTAATTGTGCTACCCCGAAGTGGACGAAAAACTCGCCGCCCCCCGCCCGCCCGCCCGCAGGACGGTGTGTTGGTGCCTCAGGAGGAGTACCAGCGGCTGATGCAGCTGAGGGCGCTGTCCAGGGGGACGGCCTCGGCACCACCGGCACCGGCGGAGGGCGGCCGTAGCGACCCGGTCGAGTGCCCGTCCTCGCTGCCGTCCTCGCCCCACGACGGTGCGCAGAGCGTGCCGCTGGAGGAGCACCGGCGGCTGCTGGCGGCGGTGCAGGTGGGTGGGTGGGGTGTATCGGGCGGGCAATGCGGTGAGCGCGGGACGCGCAGTTAGGTGCGTGTGCGTTTACTGACAAACCCGCCCTCATTCTCTCACCGCGTCCTTTCTTTCGCCCTCACTTCCTCTCCTTCCCCCATCTCTGTGCCCTCATCCCTTCCCCAATGGCCCTTCACTGCCCGCACTCGGTACCGGGGGACCCACGGGCCATTCGGTTGGCCCTTCGGTTGGCCGTTGCCGTACAACAGGAGCGCGACGCACTGGCCGATCAGGTGACGGTGCTGCAGCGCAAGCTCCTCGCGGCGGAGGGGGCCCGGGCGCTGCGGGAGACGGCGGAGGAGGTCGACCGGCGGAGGGCGCAGGAGGCGGCGGAGGCCCAGGCCGGTGACGGCGCCGCTGCCGGTGACGCGGCGCTGTTTGGGGATGCCGCCGCCAGCGGCGCCGCTGCCGCCGCTGCGGGCGGTGTGTACGAGGCGGAGATGCAGTCGGAGCTGTTTGTGCTGCGGGAGCAGCTGGCGGCGGTGGTGGCGGCGTCTGTGGCGGAGTCGGGGCGGTGGGCGGCGCAGGTGGCGGAGCTGCAGGAGGAGGTGGAGACGCTCCGGAACCGGGTACGTGCGCGGGGGAGCTGGTGGTGGTGGACTGGTGGTGGTGGTAGTGGTAGTGGCGGAGGAAGTGGTGATGGGTCACTGGTGGGACACACTGCGGCGGTTCATAGCGCTCATTACCGCTGTCGTGATTGCTGTTTCAAGTAATGGAGGCAAGGGCCCCAATCGGGAGCTCCAATCGTAGCTCTTGCCCTGGGATGATTGGGATGGAGCGAGGGAGATTTTGCTGTTACCATGTTAGTTACCATGTCGGTTGCCATATTGCAGTTGGCATGTCGGTTACCATGTCGGTGGCTGCACACCATACCATGCAGAACGCGGCGCTGGTGACCGACTTGGGCGCTGTACGGCACGCGCTGGCGGCGGGCCAGGTGCAGGTGGGTGGCTGGGGGGGGAGGTGCCGTTTGGAGGGGATTGGGCTGCGGTCCTTTGAAGACACATGCGGGTGGGCTTCTTATGAAACACATGTGGTCTATCGGCGGGCCATCAGGCGAGGGAGGCCAGGGGCGGTTTGGGGGTTTGGGTTGGGGTTCCTTGGCGGCCGGGCCCCACCTGCCGAGCTTGGCGTGGCCCGCTTCAAGTGGGTCAGTGACTTTCTTACCCGTTGCGGCTCCGTTTTGTCTCCGCCGTATTGTATGGATGGAACATAACACAACTCTCCCTCGTGATCGGCTGCCGTCTGGCGGGTGCGGATGTGGTCCAGGCGAGTGAGGCGGCACGGGCCGCCGCCGCCGCAGCGGAGGCTGGGCGCGCGGACGCCGTGCGGGAGCTGGCGGAGGCGCGGCGGCGTATCGCGGCGCTGGAGGTGGGTCGGCGCCCAACGGGTCTTTGTGCGGCGACATGCAGGGGAGCACAGACAGACACACGACGGCACAGGCACAACACCTGTATGCACAACCGCATCGCTGAGACAGTGATTAAGAGACGCAGGGCACACCGGAGGGGCCAGGAGGGGTGCGTTGCATGATGGTGGGCGGGTGGTATAGGACCCACCATCCGGGCGTGTGCGCGAGGGAGGGCCCATGGACAGGCCGGCGAGGTGGTGTGTGTTCGAGGAGGTGGGAGGCAGAGCAGGAGCGCAGGAGGCTGGGCTCGCTCTTCTTCCCACCCATCCCATCGCTTGCTCGAGTTCTTTCCTCCGCATCTACACCCTAACCCCGTCTGCCCCCTGCCCTCAGGAGGAGCTTGCGGCTGCTCACCGGGAGGCCCAGGCGGCTCTGCAAGCCAGGTGGGTGGGTGGGTGCGGGGTGCGGGGTGCGGCCCCCATGCAGCCTTGGGTTGGGTTGGGTTTGTTGTGGTTTGCGTCGGTAGTGGGTCTGCCAATTAAACATTCATACACAAGGAGGTCAACCCCGTCACACATCACGACACCAGATATCAGAATACGGTACCCCCAGAAGCTGCGCCAAGTTCCTATACTCCCAAGCCGCGGCAACCCCAAAGCCGCGACAACCCATCCCGATGTCCTGAACCTCCAAGCCGACTCAAGCTGACCCCCGACCTGACCCTACCTGTCCCGACCTGACCCGACCTGACCCAACCTGACCCGACCTGACCTATAGGGAGCGGCTGTCGGTGGAGGCGGAGGTGGCCCGGGACGCCGCCCTCCGCACCCGGGATGCACTGGCCAACTGCCTGGAGCAGCGCATCAGCGAGGGAGGAAGCGCAGGCGGGGAAGCAACCGGACCCGCTGATGCTGGCGCTGCTGCTGCTGTTGGTGTTGTTGCTGCTGCTGCTGCTGCTGCTGCGGGGGGCTCTGCGCTCCACGCTGCCCTCTTGACGGAGGGCGAGCTGGCGGCCGCTCGGGCGCGTATCCGGGTGCTCGAGGTGGGTTGCCGGGAAGTCGGGGTGGTGTATTCACGGGGAGGGGCTTGTAAGTGTGTATTCACGGGGAGGGCTTGTATGTTCATTAAAACTACCATGGCCTCCCATGGGTTAAGGGTGAAGCGTGCTGTGGTGCTGCTGCCGTGATTGGGCGGTTCTCTCAAAAAACAACCACCCCGCAACTTCCCATTGCCACACACAACCCCACAACCCCACATCCCCACATGACGCACGCTCCCCAGGCCGAGCTGGCAGACGCACAGGCGGAGGCCGCGGTGGTGAGCCGGCAGCTGGAGGCCGCTCGGGGGGAGTTGGCGGAGGCGCGGGAGCTGGGGCTGCTGTTCCAGGCCTCGCGGAGGGACGTCCTGCCGCAGTCCAAGAGGGTCGTCCGCGGCCTGCCACAGGAATGGATTCAGAGCCAGCGGGGGGTGAGCTCGGGCGGCGGCGCGGGCGGCGGCGCGGGCGGCGGCGAGCGTCGGGGGCCCTCAACTGTCGGCGCGGCGGTGGCGACGGCGGCGGCGACGGGGCCGACTGCCCACCCGGTGGTGCTGGGTCTGGCGGGGATGGAGGGCGATGGGGAGGACAGTGTGGCGGGTTCGGTGGATCCGGGTGACGAGGCGGGCACTGCGGTGTCCACGTTGTGAAGGCAGTTGACAAGTAGGTGGTTGACGAGTAGGCGGTTGACGGGTAGGCGGTTGACAGGTAGTGCTGCTGGCGGGCTCACGGTCTCTGGAGTGCAGAGCCCCATTGGTACTTGGGGCTTATGCATCGTTGCTGGTGGCCATACGGGCGTCCCGATTGTGACCTGTTGACGAGTAGACTGGCACTTTGGGGAGGGAAGTTGTGGCAGTCCATCGGCCAGTCAGTCAGTCAGTCGGTCGGTCGATGTCTCCTCGGTCTTTGATCGCGGGATTTGGGTCCGTTGACTGAGCTCTTGAGCCAGTGGGAATTACTGGAGGCGAAGGGAGCGGAGGGATCAGCTTGACGGTTGACGACGATGACGGCGTCTTGGTTCGGAGGGGGCCCGACCTGGGCCTGCAGATTGGCGAGTGCTGGAGGCTGGACTCGATTGGTGGACGTCCCCTCCCTGAGGGGCGCGATGTGTCGACTGTATCTGGATGACCACTGTATTATCAACGGGGGACGTCCTGGTCTTTTCTTCGCGGCGGTAGTGGAGGTCAGTGGAGGGGCAGAGAGAGGGATCGTGTGTGCTCTGATGTGGTGGTTCCCCTGCAGGGGTTTGAAAGCAAATACAGGGAGTACCATAAGTCGCTGGCGGGTTTAGGCAGGAATGCGCCATGAAGCAAAAATGGGTTGGTCATCTCGGCATGATGGCGTTGTACGGCAGGTTGTGATCTGTACATGAGCGTGTTTTTGGCGTACACCACCTCCACCACCAAGTCAATGGTTCTCAGAAGCTGTCTGGTTCCGGAGGCGGTCTTGTTCGGTCTGCATGGCCGGGGGAGAGACCCCGGCCGACATGACTGCTTCTGCCGCACCCGGGTGTGTATTCTTTACTGAAGACTGCCAGTTTCACACACCCTGATGACATTATGCCGGAGAGGCCGGGCCGTGGGATTCAAATCGTTTACATTGTAGATGCGTGTATTGCCTCCGGTGGTGGCCGTGGCAGTGGACTGTTGTTGTGGACCGACTGGGCAAGTGATATACCGTACACTGCAATGCCGCCACAAAAGGTCCTCGGCGGAGGCGGCCGCACAGCTGTGCATACCGTATTCACTAGGTTGTACAGCAAGGTACGGCCTTGCCGCACGGCAGGGAGGCACTCGCGGAACTTGGCACCTTGTGTTTTGTGATGTGTGGAGTGGGCGTGGACGGAGGTGTGCACAACGTTTGTACGGGATGCGGTTCGCAGGGGCAGGGCCCTGGCTGGCGGCCTGACTGGCGGCCTGACTGGCTGGCTGATTGGCATCCATCCGTACTCTGTCAGTCTGTCAGTCGCGGCGCTAAGCAATGACCCTGACTGACTTCCTTCACTTCTGAACACGTGCTGTGGTGTTGCCACTCGCACCGTGCTGTGCATGTCGCGACGCATAGTGCCAACTGTAGTATGGTAGCGTTGCGTAGGCTAGCATAAGTAGCCAAAGGGGCAGGTAGCTGGGTGAAAACAAATCGTTGGTGCAGTGGCGCAGTGATGGGGACACAGGAGAGAGACCAAATGAAAACCGTTTCCTTACAATATTTGTATTGTGCAAATATCGTAACACATCCTGACGCGACTTCGGAAGCGCGGTCTCGCCTCTGGGCCCGGCAGCGAGACTAGCCTTGGGTTGCCCTGAGCCAGCACATGTCAGGACGCATTACTGCATCATCAAGCGCGGCAAGGGATTACAGCGCATGGCGCATAAGGGGAGTAAGAAGGCGTGAGATAGCTAGCTAGTTCGTGTGTTAGCTTGTTCCAAACAGAAGTATTGGTGGCATTGAAGTACACCGACCTGTTCACACAGCGACACGGTGCAGACGATTACTGCACCAGCGAGACTTAAGCAAGCGAGACCGCCCTAGAAGCTGAAACGGCTACGAATACGATCGCCTTCCCAATCAGCCTTAGCATCGCACCTCCGCGTCGTGTCCGCTGCGAGTGCCGCTCCGCGCGAGGACGGTGGCGTCTGCACCGTGATGGCCTGGTACCGCCCTGCAAGCCAGAGAACCGAGAACTCATCAGCTGTGTCAGACTGTGACGGAAAAGGTCAGGGCAAACTAGGCAAGTTCCTACTGTGTGCGTCTCGTAGACGGGCCACGAGCATCTGCACTTGTCTTAAACGGTTCAGGTCATACGCGATGACAATTGTGTCCACAAGGGCTTCTAGCAGCTCCTCAGTAGGCTCCTCAGCAGGCGCGGCATTGTCAGCAGACGCGTCCATACTGTAGCTGTTGAGCCCTGTAGGACCAGAGTATCATAATATGCCAGCATGCACCACTTAAATAGAACAGAAACCTGTACATCATGTACGAAATGATGACGGAAGCTTTCTAAAGGGCGCAAAAGCCAACTAACATGCATGCACGCGGCCTGAGGTGTCCGAGTCGTCTTACAGATTGACCCATGGGTCATCATCCCTTCTTTGCAGCCAAGGTTCCAGCCTAGCTGTCTTCAATGACACAGAGTACAACAGCCGAGGCGCATTTTGGTCGTAAAGCTCAAACAGGTTTCACAATATGGTGAGAGGCCAAGAGTATCCGACCAGCACGCACGAAACAGCCAACAGGAGCCAGCAGCCGGCGAAGAACTGGCCAACTAGGACCTGTTCCCAATTGTCAGCGAAATCTTCATTCAGAGCACGAGCCCTTCATAAGTGTATTCCTCCCACGGCTCGACGACCGATGCTGCAGGATATCATGAAGCGTGGCCCAGCCGCGGCGGCTGCGCGCCGCCGGGAGCCGCAGCTGGCCGTCGCCGGGAGCGAGTCCCGAACCTATCGCCGCGGCCGCGGCGACAGAGCGGCTGCTGGCGCCGGCGGAGCACATCCTTCCAGCCCCGACACGCCCGCCCCGACGGCCTCCTGGACCCGAAGGCCTTCTCGTCCCTGCAGTCCCGCTGGTCCCGGGTCGTGATGGGATCCATCGTGGGCTGGAGCGACCCCGTGGTGGTCTGCGAGCAGGCCAACCAGCAGATCGAGGCGACGGCGCACCTGGAGATGTGCGTGCCGCAGGTATGTACGGCGTACGACAGGTGGTCAAGCATTGGGATGTACGACACTTATGCACGGCACCGTAACCCACGACCGACACGGTACCCACGCTATGTTATTATGTTAAGGATATATGTAGGGATCACAATCGGTCGTGGGGCCATCTGGCAGCTCCAGGGGTGGACCGCGCCTGCGCCCGACGTCTCCGACCCCTGTGGCGGCAGGTGCTTGCATTTAGTGCGGCAGTAGCCTAAAACCATAAACCCAGCATCGCGGCGGAGCGCACCAACCGCACGTGAACAGTACCTGTGTCGTGACGCCGTTGAGGTGTACGGCATCACTGGGGTGGTCAGTAGACCCATGGGACGTTGGCCCTCTGACCTGGGACCTGGAGGCCAACCCGTGTGACCCTCGTGCGCTGCCCTGCCCTGCGCTGCCCTGCCCTGCCGTGCCGTGCCGTGTCCACGTTTCGACGCTGCCCTTTTGGCAGGCGGGTACAGCTGCCGCCTTCGCGCGGGCCGCGGCCCTCGCGGCGGCCCCCGCCACTGACCCCGACAAGGTGGCGTTGCGGCAGCAGCTCTTCAGCAACGGCGTGGCGGTGACCTGCTCGTACTCGGCGGCTGTTGACCCCCACAGTAAGTCCAGTCCAGGAGGGGGAAAGACAAACCCCAAGAGTAAGCCCAGGGGTGGTCAGAAGCCCGGAAGTCCGGGGGGGGGGATAAACGCGATCGTCCTGGTCACGACGGTGTTGTGGAGATTCTGGCGCCGTAGCCGACAACCATGGGGCTTCCCTGCTTCCCTCCGCCAACGCCACCACCGCCGCCACGTTTTCTTCGTCCTCGCAGCGCCTCCGCCACCGCCTGGCGCAGCGACCTGGCCTCCCCAGCCCCTCTGGTGTTGGTCACGGCCACCTCCGACACGCTGTCCTTCCTGATCGGACCTGTGCGGAAGGATCTGCGCAGCGGCCTGCCCGCCAGCCTGACGGCGATCAGGGATCAGCGGCGACGCGGCGGCGCTGCTGCTGCCGTCGGTGCTCTACTTGGAGAGCTGTGGCCGCCAGTCAAGGGTTTTGCGGTGTGTGTGCGGGCGACCTCCCCTGTGCTTGGCTTTATCCACTCCTGGGGATTGTGCCCTCTGCTGTGCCTGTCCCGTTGGTAGTGTTGCCCCGCTGTGCGCCTCTGCTTGCCTCGGTGTCTGGCTGGGTGGGGTCATGGCCCGGTGTGTCTTTGGGAGCGGCGTTGAGGTGTTGAGGTGTTCTGCCGCCTTGGCGGTGGGGCCTGCTGGGGCTTGGCCTGGTATACACCATTGATCCCTTTACGGTACGCTGTAACGTTCATCCATTCATTGCACGGCAGTCTGACGGTGATCGTGGTAGTGAGAACAGCGGCGCGCCTCGCATCACGGTGACGTCCTCGATGTGAGGTCGCGAAGGGCGCACACCACCCTCCTAGAGTGTACGGCGCGTAGAGTGGACGGCGTGTACCACAGCTGGTCATGCGGTTATACATTATCATGGATTGCAAGGGCAAGCGGATGAGGAGGAGGAGGAGGATGGTATTCTGTATTCGCATCGGCGCCGGTCGAACAGCACAAGGATTGAACTGCCGTGCGGAAAATACGGGAGGAAAGTACGGGTCTGTCTATTCACAGTCGATGCACACGCAGCGGAAGCATCCGATTTGAGCATTTGCGTGCTTGCGTTCTGGCGCGTGTGTGAATGTGTTTGGCCAATGTGTCTGAGGCGTGATGAGGCGTGATGAGACGTGATGAGCGCCTGCTTGTGCGCCGACCGTGTCATTTTGCGCGCCAAATAAATTCGGCAGTGCAGGAATTCGCCTTGCATATTTTGGCGGCGTGCAAAGATTGCGTTTCGTACGGTCTTTCCTACAGCAGCGCCTCCGAGGCGACGATTAGAGGGCGGCGGCAGAGAGTGTGGGTGATGAGGTTTGTGTGTTGCTGCGGAATCCTTCTGGTTTCGGCGCCATCTCGGGCGTCCGCAAATTTAGCCGACAGATCATGCAAATCGTGTCGGATACATTTGCTTACTGACAGCGCCTCTTTCCGGAATTATTTTCCTTTTCTGGGGGGCGGCAGCTTCCCAGAAAAGGAAAATAATTCCGGAAAGAGGCGCTGCATTTGATTGACCGATTTGCACAATTTGCGGACCGTAAGGATTGAACTGCAAGCATGGGGTGTCAGTGAAGCCCGACCGCAGTTATGAACATGATATTATGGAGAGAAATATAAGACAGCAGAAAGGCACGCCACGCACGGGCGGGCGGGACGGGCGCAAGGCGAACAACAAAAACAAGATAACCTGATACAACTATCTACAAGCTTAAGACAACGGCCCTGAGGACGCGGGCCTTACGGATCCACTGCCGTATCCCAGTGGTTCGGAGCCTTGCTACGCAAGTTAACACCGCTTAACTTCGCCAAGCGTGCATTAATGCGGTCTGTACTGAACATGTGCAGAACCTAAAGAGAATATTGACTGTCGTCTATGTGAAAACACCATGGGTTTTAGCTGTGGGTCCGTTGCGGTTCACTGCTCAGCCGTATGGTTAGGCCAAGCTGACTGATGTGCCCACATACCTGGGGTCGTCCACGCTTTCTCAGTCTGGGGCAGTTGTCGATTACCCTGCACGTGCCCTGCGCTTGCGCAAGGGTACCCTGATGTGCAAGGTTCCCTTCTGTTCTGGGGATCTGTAACGTCAGGGTTACTATACACAGCGGGAAGGGGAACTCACCGAGGAACCAGGTTGCAGTTACTTCTCAGCTGCCCTGGCGGAGGTCTCGCGAGTGAGGAGCTCGCGGGGACGCTCGCAATTAAGGGGGGGAGAATGTAACGTGCACGCCATGCACAGGTGCCTGTGTTCTGTGTGCGTTACAGATGATGCTGTCCACGCTCACCCCCAAGGGGTCGAACCCGAAACCTCGATACTACTGTAACGCACGCGTTACATCATCGACCTACGGGAACGCAAAGTCAGACTTAAAACACGCCGCGACTTTCTGGTTAAATGGGCCGGATTTGGCCCAGAACACATCACTTGGGGCCAGGCGTGGGCCTTCCAAGACCTCGAGAGGGTGCTGCGTTGGGTGCCTCAGAGGTGGTGGTAGCTGGGTAATGGGGTGCCTGTGTGGGCGACCTCCCCTGTGCTTGGCTTTATCCACTTCTGGGGATTATGCCCGCTGCTGTGCCTATCCCTTTGGTAGTGTTGCGCGCCTCTGCTTGCTTCGGTGTCTGACTGGTTGGGGTTATGGCCTGGTGTGTTTTCTTTGGGTGCGGCGTTGTGGTGTGGAGGTGACCTGCCGCCTTGGCTGTGGGGCCTACTGGGGCTTGCTCTGGTATACACCGATGATCCCGTTGGGGTCCGCTGTAACATTCATTCATTCACTTGGGAGCCTGAGGAGTCTCTTCGAAGGGATTCTCTGGTGTCCGAGGAGGTCGATGCTTTCCTCACCAGGCGCACCCAGGCCCGTCCTCCCCGGGATAAGTCAACGACTTGGCGCACGCGTGTCAAATCGACACGCCGCCGGTGAATACTGGCATTGCTCCCAGGACGTTCGCTTCAAAGGGGGGGGGAGTGTAACGATTACATACCAGAATATTATCATGTCATTCCCGACTAATTATCAATGGATATCGGGACTCACGAAAGTGGGAAACGACCGTTGGGATTAGTTGGCGAAACCATTTTGGAGCCCGGGTCGTACATCAAGATCTCAAGGTGTCGGCATCATAAGCCGACTTGTGGAGCTTATGAGGCGAATTGATATTATTCACAGGTGTCTCTTGACACCACCAACCTGGTACATGATTCTCTCATTTGTTAGGTTCTTAGTCACTTTGCTACTTAGGTGATCGGCTTCCGGCGGTCCTGCTTTTTGGACAATTTGGAGCGGGAGGTGGATGCGAAGTTAAGGTTAGCCGTCTTGAGGTTTGCAGCGCGCGTGCGGATCTCTTGTCCTTGTGCAAATTCAATGAGATCATCAAGACGCTTCCAATCACGCACGGCCGTTCGCATCGGTACCGCATGCCTTGCGCATAGCGCTCGGAAGACCGTGCACGTACCATCCTATCATTTCGCCTTGCGACATATCATGTGCATCACGAATAATGTCACGAAAGCGTTGTGTGTATTCTTGCACGCGCTCATTTGATTTCATGTTGTGCTCGCCGGCAAACAAACGGTCACGCACTTCTTGCTCGGTGTGCCGTCGCACGTCACCATATTGCAACAAAAATGCAGCGCGCAAAGCAGAAAGTGTGAGGGTCTCCTTCTTATCGGCATAAATCTTAATCAATGCCTGACCCCACTCTTGCGCACGACCCGTCAACCAAAAGACGAAGTGCTGGGTTGGCTGCAGGCCGCTGGTTTGCAAATATTGCACTAATGAATCAAACCACGTTTGCGTGCACGAAATGTGCGTGTCGGTCTTCCCATGAAATTTGACGGGGACCGGCAAACGGCGACCCGAGCTCACCTTGGACACGCTGCTGTAATAATTGGTGGCGTGCTGGTTCACCGGCGGCATCACGGATCCACCATTGCTGGGGCCCGCGCCCGCCGAGGCGAGCTCCCTGTTGATGCGGTCACGCTCTTGCAACAGCTGCGCGACGCGCTCCCTCTCAGCTGCCTGCTGCCGCTGCTCTTCAAACTCCCGCTGCATGCGCTCCCGTTCACGGCGCGCATTTTCCTCCCTCTGAGCGACCTCTGCAGGGCTGTTATCACGGTGTTGAGCCTCCGCGTGCGCCATCACCTGACGCAGCTTCTGCTTGCCCCATGCTCGGAGGGTTTCCATGTTCTCCGGCACGATCTGGCGCTTCTGGAGCTCGACTTCGATCTCCATGAACGCCGCATCAAGAACAGTCTGGGGCGGCTCCTTGAACATGATCTGGCCGTACTTGATCAGGGATGCCAGCGTGATGGGCGCTGCCGGGTCATCATACACATTGCGCTCAGGGAGGCGCGGGATCTGCTGCCGCTGTTTCTCCTGGACCATCCCCTTCACCTTGTCCAGGTAGGGGGCCGCCCAAATTTCGCGCGGCGTCAGGGCTGCTGCGGCCGGAGAGGCCGCCGCTGCCGGGGAGACCGCGGGCTGCTGCGGCTGCGGCTGCTGGTTGGCCAGGGGCGAACGCTGCTGCTCTGCCCCCTGCTGGGCGGCGCCCTGCTGGCTGCCGCCCGGCTGGCCTTCGCCAGACTGCCGGTGCTGCTTCTTGTTGCAGTGTTTGCGGCGGTTCTTCTCCGCCAGCTTGATCCTCGGCTTATCCTCGCCTGACGAAGTTGAGCGGCCATCCTCAGATGGCGCCGGAGAGGAAACCGGCGTCGATGGCTGCGAAGTCGGCTGTGAGGTGGGTTGCGGAGCGGGCTGCTGCTCAGGCTCGGGCTCCGAGGCTGCGGCCTCCGAAGCTGGTCGGCTGGCAAGCCGCTTCTCCATCTTGCGGTACTTGCTGTTGGTATCCGCCAGCTGCTTCCGCACGTTGGCGTTCTCCCGCTGCAGGTTAGCGGTCTCGTTGCGGGAAGCCCGCAGATCCTTCTTCACGGTGCCCAATTCCGCCCGCATCTCCGCCATCTCTTTGACCATTTGGGCCCATAGTTCGGGCGTGACCGTCTGCGGCTCCTGGATGGCCAGGCCAGTCTGCATGCGGTCGGCGAGCTCCTCGTCAACCTGGCGGGATGGCACCGGATCACGAGAACGCTTATTTTTAGCCTTGTTGGTATCATTCTGGACAAGCTCAACTGATCCAATAGGCGCGGTCGGCTTAGCCGCCGCCTTCTTGCGCCTTTCCTTGCTTGCGAGGATCTTAAAGACTTTATCGATAGAGTCCTCCTTTTGAGCTTTCTTGCTCTTCTGAATGCCCTTAGGCTTAGACTGAGGAGGCTTTACCTTGTTGCTCTCAGTCGGCGGCGACTGATCGTCCGCGTGAATCTCGCCCTCCTCGGTGTTGCGAATCGGCTCATCCGACATTTGTCTAAAGGTACCCTGGAAAACTGGATACCACTGTAACAACTCGGGGTTTGTCACTTAGCCTAAGGCCGTGACGTGCTAGCGGAAGCTAGGATCGTAGTACCAAAGTAAATGTCAGAACACCAAAATAACGGGTGTAGCCAAGACTCGGACCTGGACCGCGGTATGTTAGCGATGGCACCTGCCCTACCCCGGTGAGCCTTTATGCACCGTGGAGACTCACCCTTCCACGTGCCGTACCGTAGTCCGGCAGATCGTGCGATCTGTAGCTTCAGGCTTGAGACATACCACACAAGCCTTTAGCATTATCTTATTGTTATTTACATAAATTCAGATTTACTGATTGTGTAGTTTGGCTTACTAAGGGCCTTGCGTGCTGTGCGCGGCGTGCTATGCACGTCGCGACGCTAAGTGCCAACTGTCGCCACTACACTGTCTATGATGTCTTCCTCCTCATATGCTTCAACGCCATTGTCTACATTGGTATTAACAGGTACAAATGCCATCAGCGGTCTTATGAGAGAACTAGAGGCTTGCGTGCTTGTCAGATTTTCACTACTTCAAACTTGCATGTCTCATCATGGCGAGTGAAGCCGGCATCCAGAGGGTTATCTTCCTCATTGTAATCATCTACCACGTTGCCATCACTATCTGATGGACCGGGAGGTGACCCTTCCAATGCGTCAGCAGTACAACAAGGAGAAATTCCATCAGCGTCAACAGGAGCAGCGTGCAGCTGATGATGCGCGAGCATTGGAGGGGTGGGATGACGTTGACGAGGTAGGAGAGGTAGAGGAAGCAATCGAGGTCGATGTGGATAAGTGGGACGAACTCGTGTGTACGGGGTGTCAACGACATCTGCATAACGTTGCAAATAGTTACCGTTAGGACATTGCCCAGTAAACCAGAGTTGCCAAGGTAGGTGAACTCCGATTTGCTCCGTTTAACTGTATGTTGCTATTTATGAGGCCTCGTACCATATAATAGTGTCCACCTTCATGTACAAAACCAGACTCCACAGCCGCCTAGGTAGACGCAACGGTGCGCGGTCGCAGCCGCGGCGGTCCTTACCATAACCAGAGGAAGTCATAAGGTAAAAACAAATCGTCTAAGTTGGATCATTCAGTATCACAGCTTGTTTACATGCTTGGCGAATAAAGATAACTTAGGTGTACCGACAACTTGCCCTTGTTGCCGTTCAATAAACGACAAAATTTTACTAAAAATTTCTACTTGGTAGTTACCGGTCTGTAGACATTATTGTTAAGACCGGTAATAGGAGTGTTATGGGGTATGGTGATTACAGGGGTACCTGGCCCCGTTACTTTTCACACTTTACGGGGATAGGCACGTCAATGTTACTATGCCCCGTAACAGGGTACCCCGTTACAGCGAGGTTACGGGGGGGAGGGACTTTACCCCGGGGTGACCCCCCCGAATGCTCCTATAGGGCTTGGCCGACTGTGTCCTAATCTGTCACCTTCCACTCGCTGTCTCTGCCATACCCAGCCGTACGGTTCCCTGCCCTGGATTACCCTGCCCTATCCTTCCCTTTGCGATCCTTACCCTGCCCTACCCTGCCCCTTATTGCTCAACCCTGCAGTGCGCTTACACGCCTTCATGGACAACCAGGGCAAGATTATCGACGTTCTCCATGGCGGGCGCAACAACGACAGCACCCAGTTGCTGGCAACACAACTTTTCAACGAACTGCAAGATGGGGGGCCGCTGCATCGGAAGCTGATAGATTGGGGCCCGCCGATTAGCGGTGTTCAGGCGCCGTTGCTGATACTAGGCGACAGCGGCTACGAGCCACACCCCTTTATCCTCACCCCCTTCAAGGAACCGGAGCTCCACGGCAGCGACCAACGCTCCAAGTTCAAAGTCAAGCATGCCAAGACCCGGGTGATTGCCGAGCACACATTTGGGGTGCTGAAAAACAGGTTTCGCGTGCTCTTGAAGGAAATGGAGATCTCGGAGGAGAACACTCACAGCGTGATCCTTGCGTGTGTGATCTTGCACAACATGTGTGTAGACGGCAGGGTCGAGGAGCCAGTGCGGGATGAGCAGTACTTCAAGCTGCTGCAGCAGTACACTAATTGGGAGAAGGCGAGGGTGACAGCACTGATCACATATGGAAACGAAGGTGAGCCGCCAGAGTCACGGGAGCTGAAGCAGCAGGCTGCGAGTCTGCTGGCCTGGCACTGTTTGGGTAGCCTAGTGCGGCTAGCGAGGGGTCGTGTGGGAGGAGTATGAAGCGACGGGTTTGGCAGCTGCTGCTGCAAGATTAAAAGCGGATCTACGCCACGTGACATAATATTCATGTAAACATTCTGTTGGCGAGCATGAGCCATCGTCATCACCAATGAAGCAGGGTCCGGCTGCAGCCCCGTCATGTGTCCCGCCATGTGCCGACCAGCAAGCACGCTAAGCGGCACCCCGGGCAGGCCAGTAATGTCATGCACTGACGGCAAACAGTACTGGTTCTGATTGGTTTGAGGCCCGTTGAAATTATCGCCGTTCTGGGACGGCGGGCCCAGAGCGTCCATGGACACAGGACTGCAAGCCTACACACTTGAAAGGAATGGCTTTGAGACAATGAGGTCTGATCTTCTCGTTATCCAGCTAGTAACTCTCAATAGTGCTGGTGAAGGCAAATTATACTGTGCCAGCGTTCCTTGCTGTGGAAAGTTGGCCAATGGAAAAGCCCGCGTATTCCAAGCACAGCATCGTTGCAGGGAAATCAATACATGCAGTAACAAGCTCGCTCCACTAGCTCCACTAGCTCCATACTATGCCTTGCTATGCGTAGCAAATTTACGACGGGCCAAAATGGCCGTCGTAAAATTGCTACGCCGTAGCAAAATATACAGTATACTATGCCACGGTGGTACGACCACCTCCCATAGAAACACTTAGCTTAGCAAAAACATGGTTTCAGGCCCATAGAAACACCCCTATTGCAGACAATGAAGTGGGTTTGCGGACCATGCTTACCGCGGGAATACGGCCTGTATCGTCCAATCTCCAAGGTAGTCACAGATCCATGTAAGCAACGCCTGGTCGATTATACAGTCACACTTCATAAAAGCGACAGGTACACACTTTTGACTAATGAACTACTAATAGTTGACCGGATGATTGATCGGGCCGTTATCATTAGAAACGTCTGTACACTTATCCTCATATAGTGTAAGTACAGGGACCAAGCCGCCAGCTTATCCCCATCACAATCAACCGTCGCTCAGCGAACCCCATACTCCATCCGAAGGCCTTAGCCATTATCAAGAACATTGCTGCTGATACGCATAGCAGCGGTGCGCATTGTGAAACTCAATCACGCGTGCTGAAGGGCGCCGTCTGAAAAGCCACAACTGCCTGTATGTCATCACGTGCTCACTCGATCCTTGTCCTCAAGCTCCAGTGATACGGTTGGTCCTGAGCCTATTCCGACCTGTTAACAGAATGTAAGAATCCAAATAAATGCCTCCACGCGACTTTGGTAGAACAACGACCCAGTACCAGGGTGGCTATCTTAAGATATAAATATCTATTCGGCCGAAAAACTCCTGAAATTTTAGATACTTTTGGCCTGCCAAAACATGGAGTTTAAGATACTTTGACCCCTCGAGTGGGACATGATATCTTCCCGACGAGTGCTGGGGTCCCCGATATCTCCCACCCGGGGTCGGTTCTCGTCGTCTGCAGTCATCTATGGCTAGGTGTTGCACTTATGGGTACGGTTCGTGGAAGTTCTCCACCAATGTTGCGCCCTGTCCGCTGCCCTCTGTAGATACTTCGGGCCGTTTCCAGTTGGAAATATCTCCCCATAGACAGATACTTTCAGCATTTCGAAGCCAGGTGTATCTCTGGCCGTAGATACTCCCAAAAATAAGATAGCCACCCTGCCCAGTACGCACGCACTACTCACCGCTGCAGCGGGCGCTTCGCCGCCGCCGCCCATTGAATCAACCTGGCCGCGCGTCTGCGACTCGGTGCGTCCCTCGACTTTGCCGTGGTGCATATATAAAAGTGAGAACAATCAAGCGACAGAATCAATATTAAGAGACATTGTAAGCGTGTCACGGAATCAAGTAAAATCCTCATTAGGCGTATTAAGCCCGTATGCGAGGACACAGATACGATTGCTTTTGTTCCTACCGCGGCCGCCAGCAGCGACGCGTTTATCCAGTTGCCGCTTGGTTACCCAGGCTTCCTTCAGCAGCTTGGTCAGTTTAAGAACACCGTCAGTATAGCCAATTGCCAGTGCAATAATAATGGTGTCCAGGAGCTCCTCTAGAGGTGGCTCCTGAGGCTTAACATCACTTAAAGTAGCCATTCTGATGGAACAGAGGTCGACAGGTGCAAAATCCCTCCAGTCAATGGATTAAACAGGACAATATTGTGACAATATGTCCGTACTCTGGGCCTTGTGGAGTATGGAAGAAGACGGGCGGTGGTAACCAGCGACTCCAGGGAACCGCCCAGACGCAAGTGAGGAGCAGCGGCCGTAACTTCTTTCAGGCACTATTGCACCCTTTCAAGGCTCGAGTGGTTTTGTAGCTTCCCTAACTCTTGTCGTAAGAATGGCAACTTTAAGAAAGCCTGAAGAGTCACTTTTGGCCGACCTCATTGACACAATCATTATTGCCCAGACACTTGGCTTCACTGATCGTGTTCGCGAACTGACCAAGCGACTGAAGGAAGGCTGGGAATGCAAGCAGCAGCTGAGTCAACGCATCGCTGCTGGCGGCCATGGTAGGAACAAGGGTTATTGAAAAACGGTCGCGCTCGCACAATGGAAATTGTTCGTCGGGGGTTCAGGCCGCTTTCTTTTTTACGCGACTTTCGCATACGAGTATTGTCATGTAACATGTCTGCTGTCCAATACCTTTCACCTGTGTACAACGTCTCTTATAATTAATCTGTCTCAAAATTGCATCCCACCCTTTCAATTCAAAACGGTACCGTTCTTGGTTTCTTAACTTGTAGTCGAACTGGAGGCGCCAGCGCCGGCTTCGCGGAAGCTGCATGTCGAGGGATACACCGCGCAGGCGCTTGTGAGTGTTCCAACGGGCGGAGGCGAAGCTCCCGATGCAGAGGTGAGTACGTGCGCTAGTGCTTAATGGTTGGTTGTTCGACCAAAGCCTCATGGAAGCGTAAGTTTGGGAACTTCCAACTTTCATCACCTGTCGGCATGGGCTCAGGGATCAAATGTACCACTGGAGCTTGAGGACAAGGGTCAAGCGGGCGCGTGATGACGGTGCTGCGGCAGTTTCTGCGGTGCCCTTCAGCACGCGTGATTGAGTTTCACTGGCGTAACGTGCACTGTTTAAGGCATGATTGCAGTTATGTTATTGTTACTGCCCAAGGCATACCGACGTATGGGAGGTTCGCTGGGCTGGGGCTAAGCTGGTGTAGCTGGTGTTTTGATCCCGTACTTCAGGATATGTGTACAGACGTTCGGAAACCACAACGGCCCGAACAATCATCCGTTTAAATCTTAGTCGTTTACCTGTCGCGCTGCCTGGGTGTATCCATGACTACATACCTGGAGATCGGCCTGTATTCCCTATCATAAACAATCCCGTGGTATATGGGGTTTGTAACCCCGCTGTGTTGTCTGCAACGGGAAGACGTGCGGTGTTGATGATGCTTGACCTTCTTATTCAACGGAATCATCCGTACCCTGGCACCAATCATGTGAGGATGCACGGATGGGGGGTAATGTTCTGCAGTTCCTTAGGCATCATGTTTCGGCTTAGTGTCATTCCCTGTGTTTTGCTCGCTGTGGTTGGTAGTGCGCTGATGGTGACGGTTGCCGATTGTTTTGTTTTGTTTAGAAAACGCATGCCTTGCTAGACAGAGAAGCAAATTACTGCTGGCTACGGTATGTCCCTCTTCCCTGGTACAATCTCTCCGGGAATCTGTGGAGGGGAAGAAGGATGTACCGGGTAGCGTTTCATTGATTGTTCGTTGAGCATGCCGAGGCATGGCGGGTCTCTGCGTGTGACGCAATGTAAGCCAGCAAGGGATGGGGCCCTCATGGCTGCTGTGAAGCTTGCTCAGGACCCCCCTGGTCCGTGTGTCGTTGTGCACCGTGAGGTAACGGCAAAACGGTCGTTTTTCGTGTAACTAATCCAAAATGTTTGTCTTACAAATTGTCCTCAAGAAATGTACCTTCGCTTCAGCAAGCAATCGTTAGCCGTCGGCACGACACTCCAGTTCCGCGGCGGCAGACTGAGCGCCACAAAGAACGCGAGACGGGCCCAAAAGTCCATAGCGACCTCCACAGCAATCGAAACCAGGCACAACAACTGAAACAACTGTGAAGGTGTTCCACTCATGGTACATGCGCTGACGGCTGCACTCCATGGCCGTCACGGCCGCCAGCACCACCCAAACCCTAGACAACCAGCACCTGGCTCCGTGATGGTATCCAGAACCGGTGGCCCAAGCGACGCGAGGACGCCCAGAAGATGGTTGAAGGCCATGCTACCCGTCGGTTGAAGGCCGTGCTACCCGTTGGTGGGCGCGCCCCCAGCACCCGGCTCACCCCCCATGAGGAGCAGTCAGAGGGGATGCGCCGCATAGTGACAACCGTGGAGAAGTTGCAGAGTGAGCGCCGGCCAGAGGGGATTGGCGGTGAGTAGGCCGCAGGCCCCCATCACACACCGAACCGCAGCCACAGCATGCCGGGCCTGTACGTGCACGGTCAGGGGCAGGAGGTCGAAGCCGCGCCCGAAGGTGGACAGAGGGAGGCGGGCGACCTGCTCCAACCTCCAAGGCTGCGTAGATCCCCCTGATATTCACGGGCGGGGTGTCGGCGCCGTTGCGAAAGTGAACCCCCAGTGTTTTTGCCTGAATCACTGTACGAGGCTGCACGGCGGGGCCGGGACCTGGAGGAGGTGCGGTGGCGGAAGGGGCAGCCGGTAAGGCTGGCCCGACACCAGTGGCGGCAGCCGGAAGCGACGGACAAAGCACAGCCGACAACAAGGCGAGGATGGAGGCGGCGGCGCCAGGGAGGCGGAGCAGGGCGGTGACGAGGGAAGTGGCTGGGCGGTGGAAGGAGGGGGCGAGAGTGTCCCCAAGGCAGAGGCAGCCGGCGGCGGGGGGCCGGGGGCAGACAAAGCGGAGGGCCCAGCAGCCTGGGCTGCACCACAGGCCGCCGCGCCGACGTGTAGGAGCTCCACTTTAGTGAGGTTGAGCCGCTGCCTGGACGCCATCCGAAAGGTGTCCATGAGGGCCAGGAAGCGGGGGAGGGCAGCTGGACCCGCCCCGTACTGGGTCGCGGCTACCTGGTGACGCCCCAACTGCAGCCCGACACCCTGGGACTTCAGCCAGCAGAGGAGCGCCTGCCCCACGGCCAGGTACAGCAGGGGGGCGAGGGGGCAGCCCTGGCGGACACCCGACGTGATGGGCACGCGTTGAGAGTGATGCATGGCCATTAACAAGCGTCGTGGCGCCCGTGAAGCACCCACTGCAGGAAGCCGGGGCCGACACCCAGGGCCTCCAGGCAGTCCAGCAGGAAGCTGTGGTCCACGGTGTCGTATGCCTTATAGAAGTCCAAGAAGACGGCCAGGGCAGCACGGTCCTCCACCCGCAGGAGCTCGGGCAGCAGTTGCAGCAGCCAGACGTTGTTGGCAATGCTCCGGGAGCGGAGGAACACCGTTTGCTCCGCATCGATAGTGACATCAAAGACCGGCAGCAGGCGGCGGACCAGCACTCAGGCCAGCGTCCGGTAGTCCGTGTAGAGCAGCGTGATGGGCCGGTAGTTGGCTGGACACATCGGGTCCCCGAACTTGGGGAGCGAAGAGATGACTCCATCCAGGAACCCAGCGGGCACCTCCCCACTAGCCCCGACCGCCAAGAAGCAGCGTGGCGAAGACGTCCGGGAAGGCTTGGTACAGTGGGATGCCATCCGCCCCAGGGGAGCGGCTGGGGGGCGCGGCGCCGAGGGCGGCGGTAACTTCGGTGCAGGTGATCTCCTCCTGGCACAGGGCCGGGAGGGCATCCACCGGGCACTGGCGGCTGAGGGCCCGCAGGGCGGCAGGACATGGTGGAGGGCGCTAGCAGAGGCCTCGGTGGGAGCAGCAGCTGTACAGACGCCTTGCCAGAAGGCAGCCATGACCCCCGGCATGGCCTGGGGGTCGGAGGTGACGCCGCCAGCAGAGGACCATAGGGCGGGGATGCGCCGGCTGGTAGCAGGAGGTCGGAGGAGAGCCGTGATGGCGGGACACGGGCGCTCACCGGAGTTCCGCAGCGGCAGCAGTGGAGCGGGCGGCGACCACCCGTTGCGCAGCTGACTTGTCCCCGGCCTCCACAGCGGCCTGGGCCGCCGCTGCGGCGGACCGGGCGACCGTCACCTTGTGTGAGGCGGACAGGCAGTGAAACCGGGCGAGGCGATTGAGCCGGGAGGCGGTGGGGTGAAGCGCGCACTTGAAGGCAGGCCACCAGCGGAGAAGCTCGCAAGGGTCGTCCGGCGCGAGGTCAGCGGCGGCCCGCGCCCGTCATGGATAAGTCCGGGAAGTCGAGGAGGTGGCCCCGCAGGCGTGGCAGGCCGGATCCCGGTGGATGCGCAGCAGAGTCGGCAGCGATGGAGGCCACAAGGAGCCGATGATCGGAAGGCAGCCCACAGTCGACCATGCAGGAGTGGACGTGGGCGACGGCGAAAGGGGACACCATGACCCGGTCCAACCGAGAGGCACCCCGGGGGGGGGTGGAAATAGGTGTAGCTGCGCAGCGAAGGGTGAAGGTGGCGGAAGCAATCAACGAACCCGGGGCAGGCGGAGGCAAAGTGGCACACCATAGCCACATCCCGGCTGCAGTCGGAGCCACGGGTGTCCAGGGACGGCTCCACCACGAATTTGAAGTCGGCGGCCCACACGTGCATCCCGCCCTGGGCTGCCAGGGGCCGCAGCTGCTGATCAATGAAGGCCCGCTGGAGGGAGCTGTCCGCCGACGGGAGGTACGCGGACGCCACAGAGAAGGAGTGGCCACCCCACTGGACGGGCAGGTGAAGTAGGCGGCCGTCCACGGTAGAGGCCGGGGCAGGGCCCCGTCGGGAAACGAGGGAGCGCCAGAAGAGAGAAGGCGGGACCGGACCAGGATGGCCACACCCCCGCAGGGCCGACCCCGATCGGACTCCACGGCGGGGCACCACCAGGAGGACCAGCCATCATACCATTCGGTGGCGCAGACGGTAGCCAGAAGAATTTGGGCCCGGGGAACGTCGTCCACACGGACGTGAGTCTCTTGGAGGCAGACGACGTCAAGGCAGCGCGCCAGAGCCGGAAGGCGCGCGGCATCGCCATGCTCGAGCGCCCCCAGCAACCCACGCACGTTGTGCGAGCCAAGCCGCAACGGGGGAGGCCTGGTGGCCAAGGCGCGGCCGGCGCATTACGCGTGCATGGCGTCCTCGGCCCCACCGTCGGCGGGGAGCGAGGCAAGGGCAGTAGGGGCAGTAAAGGAGTTGCCGACCGGCGTCCGCGCAGACTTGCCCGGCAGGCGAGACGTGCTGCCTACATCATTTTATAGGCAGGTAATGTAAAATATATCTATGAATGATCCCGAGCGCAGACGTGCACGGATTCAGGCATGAAACGCCGCGCGACGCGCTAATGTATATCACCAACTCGTCAAAAGCGGTGAACAGGCCAAAATGATCGTACGAACTGAATTCGTTGCTTCAGCCTACCGGTCGGTGCATCACGCTGCCACGTCCACTGATGATTCTACGAGGAACTGCCTTGGCACACGTCGCTCGGTCGTGCGTCACAACGCGCACGGACGACGCGGCACCGGCATTGTTGGTAGACATACTTACCACACCTGCTCAATCACTCGCTGCAGTTAGCATACACATCTCTTTAAATTTTTATTTTTTAGGTTTGTCAACCTAACTGAGCGTACCGGCTCGTCACTGAGTTTTGCGCTGGCAGATAGCAGGTGCTCTGCGGTCTGCAGGGCGTGTTCCTAGGACTGCATCGCTACACTCCTTACATATGGCACCAGATGGCAACCACCTGAAATAATTTGCCGGCTTGTCAGTGTAGCTTTGAGCGAGAGTCATCACCGGGATAACCGTCAGCGAAGGCGCTTGGGTATCGAGGCAAGGGGCATCATCATGGAATACTTTCAAGAGGACGACGATGTGCAGGCTGTGGAGCAGGCAGCGAATGATTCGGACTATGAGCTTATGGAGCTCAGGGAGCAGATATCCATGTTGACCAAGCAGTTCTATCATGATAGGCAGAAATGGCTTGAAGAGAAGCGGCGACTGGAAGAAGAAGCAAAGCACGCCTTGGCTGGAGACAATGCCCGGGTGCCAGGCATGAGCGGGCAGGCTCCAGCATGCTGACGGGCAGCGACACAGGCAGTGACACGGGGCGTGAGGACGCAAGCCAAGGCAGTGCGAGAGAGCCCAGCACATCGACGTCTTTTGCGTCCTCCAGAAGCCGAACCAGACGAGTGGGTACTTTACCACGCATTGAACATATGTTAACGTGATGTTATGAAATCGACATGTAACACTCAATCGGAGGGGAAGCAAGTGCTGGGGAGCCGACATCACCATACCTGTCGGGGTGTTGACTACAGCAGAGCAGGACTACAGTTGGAGGAACCACGCGGTCCCGTGCAGGAAATTTCTACCTTGAGCAACACAATTTTCTCTGCTTCAATTAATAGGTTTATGGTTGCTGCGTGAATGCAACCGGTTTTGCTCGGTCCCGTCCGCCCCGACGGAGTGGGCGACCTGCGTTCCTTTGTGCCTCATCATATGTTGTCCCGAGTCCTCCTGTGTTGGAAAGCTCATCGCTGTGAACATCATTTTTTATGTCGCCGTGCTACAGGCTCTGCCGTGTCCGCCGCCTCAACCGCCAACGCGAGCATCAGCATCACCCAGCCCGAACTGCTGACGGCTTTGGCGGACCTGCAGCGGCAATTGGAAGTAAGCTGCACCTTCCCAAGAAGCCCCTTCCCCCTGTCCCCCGGCCATCGGCCCCGTTCGGGACCGGCGCCGCGCTTGCCGCCTCGTCCCTTGAGGGCGCCCCACGGTGCCCTCCACCCTCCACCGGACTGCAACATCGCCATCATGCCATCCCTCTCCCCACACCCGCCTCTGCGGCGTCCTTGTGTCAGTCTGGACAGGCTGTCCATTCGCTTTCCCCAGACCGACCGAGTCCTCGACCCCACCCTGCTGTTCGGCGCAGCACGGCCCTCCCCCACCCGTTCCCTCCCTCTCCCTCAGGAGAGCCGGCGGCAGCAGGAGTCCGCATCTGTGCGCTGGACTCTGGAGCGGGAGGCGCTGCAGCGGCAGGTGGGCCGCCCCTGGGGGTCCCTGGTGGGGACTGGTGTACGGAGGGGCATCTGGGTCCACCGTACCTTGCACGGCTCGTATCCGTACTCTCACACACACGTATACACACACACACATTCCCCATGTATCCTTCTGATTGCCTTCTGGGGTGGGGGCCGGGGGCGGTCTGGTGGCATACGGGATGCCCCGCACTCCTGCCCTGCCTGCCTGAGAACACACATATACACACACACTCCCCGGGGCCGACTGGCTGGCGTGCGCTCGCCATACCTACCTGTTTTATTTTACGCGCGCACACCGTTGACTAGAGCGCACACCGTTTGATTGCGCGCACGGGAGTTTGTTCCATGTGCACACGGGTGTGTGTGTGTGTGCCAGTACCGTTAAGGGGACCCGCCCGAACAGACCCTGCGGCGATGCGTGTGCGTGCTTGCATGCGTGTACATGGATGTTGCCGTACAGATCCACGCGCTGATCAGCTTCTCCGCGGAGGCGGACGGCACGGCCTCGACCGGCGGCGCCGGAGAGGAGGGGCGGGACGGGGCAGCGACTGGGGGATCATCCAGCCCAGGGGACGACGACGAGCGGCTGCGACTCACCGACCGGGTTTCGGAGCTGGAGGCCCTGGTGGAGGACCTCCAGGTGGGGTTGGAGGTTGAATTGAAATTAGGAAAAACCCGAAACAACGACACCAGGTGGGGGCATCGCTCTTGGATGAATTGCTCCTGCTGACGTCACTGCCTGCAGCTGCTGGTGCCTTGTTGCCAACTCGGCGTGGTAGCGGGATGGGGCGTCCGCGGCAGTGTCGGGTGTGCCCGCAGTGCTAGGTCCTGCGCATTGTCAGGGAGCGCCATCATTGTCAGGGAGCGCCATCATTGTCAGGGAGCGCCATCATTGTCAGGGAGCGCCATCATTGTCAGGGAGCACCATCATTGTGAGGGAGCGCCATCATTCCGCGCCCCCACCAGATGTTGTTGCTGCGTGTTGCGGCAGAGTAATGGGTTACGGCAAGCAGGACAGACCCAATGGTTCGATGGGTTCCCTGGACCACACTTCCGGTTGTCGGTCTGTCGCAATGGGGTGATTGCACACGGTGTACTGCATACCGGGGTTATCGGCACGGCGGCGTACCAGCGTAGCGATCGTAGCGCAATCGTAGCGCCATCGTAGCGCGATCGTTTATCCAACCTGCTGACGCGGCCGCCGACGCCGCCGACGCCGCCGGGCGGCCTATTCACACCGTACAGGCCGAACGCGAGAACCTGGAGGAGCACTTGCGGGTGCTGGCAGCCGATGCCGCACGGGGCCGCCTCTCCGCCCGCGTGACCGCCGACTCCGCGCCGCCGCCGCCGCCTCCGCCATCGGTTGCGGCGCCTTGCTCAGAGGCGGGGACGCCGCGCGCCCAGCAGCAGCTGCCACCAGCTTCGGCGTCGGGTCGCCGCAGCGGCGATGGCGGCGGCGGCGGCGCGTTCCACGCGCCCACGTTCCGCGACAGCGTCAGTGTTGCGGAGCTGCTGAGTGAGAAGGCGGAGCTGGAGCGGGAGCTGAGGCGGTTCAGTCAGGAGTGCGTGGCGGTGTCAAGGTCCGAGTACGCGTAGCTGTGCTCGCTTCGACACCAAATGGTGAGTGGTGGTTGGAGCTTCAATCAACGACATGTCGACGCGTCTGTGGGCTGCGACCCATGGGTCACGGATGATGCTGTAGTCCGTGGTTGACCGTCATTCGTTGCAGTGACCCGTGGGGCGTCGCGAGATAATATCGCGGTGGCCCCGAATGAGGTTTGGGACCCCAGCACTGACCCGGATCCATGGG
Source organism: Eudorina sp. 2006-703-Eu-15 (assembly GCA_003117195.1). Classification (NCBI taxonomy): domain Eukaryota; kingdom Viridiplantae; phylum Chlorophyta; class Chlorophyceae; order Chlamydomonadales; family Volvocaceae; genus Eudorina; species Eudorina sp. 2006-703-Eu-15. The sequence goes on along the minus strand of BDSI01000021.1, from coordinate 554,720 downwards.
TCAGGTGGCTTAGAGGTTCCCCGTAATTTCCCATGGCCCATGACACGTCTTGTTGGGATACCGATGTGGGTTGCGACGTCCGGCCCTCAGACCTTTCTGGAGGCTGAGACGCAGCAGCTGCGCGAGGAGGCGGCGGAGGCGGCCCGGCTGCAGGCGGAGGCGGAGCTGGCACAGGCGGCACTGGCGCAGGCGGCGTAGGTGGGGTTTGGGGATTGAAGCGGCCATCGACCCCGGTGCCTTGCTGGCTGCGCTAGGTGTTTACCTAGACACAGATCGCGGGGATCATCGAACTTGGGATGCGCTAGTAACCTTCGGGCATGCATGAACCTCCCCGTCCCTCGTCCCTCGCTCCATATCCTCTCAAACCCCGCCCCCTTTTATGGTGTTAACCCTCCTTCGGGGAACTTCTTGCGCTTCCCCGAAGGGGACGAAAAACGTAAGGGAAAAGTCAATAAAGATAGCGAACCCCAAGGTCCCCGTCAGGTGGCAGTAACGCCCTTACCTTGCCCAACTTCCGTGCCCTTCCTCCCCGCCCGCCTGCCCGCCCGCAGGACGGTGTGGTGGTGCCCCGGGAGGAGTACCAGCGGCTGATGCAGCTGGAGGCGGAGCTGAGGGCGCTGTCCAGGGGGACGGCCTCGGCACCACCGGCACCGGCGGAGGGCGGCCGTAGCGACCCGGTCGAGTGCCCGTCCTCGCTGCCGTCCTCGCCCCACGACGGTGCGCAGAGCGTGCCGCTGCAGGAGCACCGGCGGCTGCTGACGGCGGTGCAGGTGGGTGGGTGTGGCATTGGGCAGGCAAGGCGGGAGCGCGGGACGCGCAGTTAGGTGCGTGTGTGTTTACTGACAAACCCGCCCTCACTCTCTCACCGCGTCCTTTCTTTCGCCCTCACTTTCTCTCCTTCCCCCATCTCTGTGCCCTCCTCCCTTCCCCAACGGCCCTTCACTGCCCGCACTCGGTACCGGGGGACCCACGGGCCCTTCGGTTGGCCCTTCGGTTGGCCGTTGCCGTACAACAGGAGCGCGACGCACTGGCCGATCAGGTGACGGTGCTGCAGCGCAAGCTCCTCGCGGCGGAGGGGGCCCGGGCGCTGCGGGAGACGGCAGAGGAGGTCGACCGGCGGAGGGCGCAGGAGGCGGCGGAGGCCCAGGCCGGTGACGGCGCCGCTGCCGGTGACGCGGCGCTGTTTGGGGATGCCGCCGCCAGCGGCGCCGCTGCCGCCGCTGCGGGCGGTGTGTACGAGGCGGAGATGCAGTCGGAGCTGTTTGTGCTGCCGGAGCAGCTGGCGGCGGTGGTGGCGGCGTCTGTGGCGGAGTCGGGGCGGTGGGCGGCGCAGGTGGCGGAGATGCAGGAGGAGGTGGAGACGCTCCGGAACCGGGTACGTGCGCGGGGGAGCTGGGGTGGTGGTGGACTGGTGGTGGTGGTAGTGGTAGTGGCGGAGGAAGTGGTGATGGGTCACTGGTGGGACACACTGCGGCGGTTCATAGCGCTCATTACCGCTGTCGTGATTGCTGTTTCAATTAATGAGGCAAGGGCCCCAATCGAGAGCTCCAATCGTAGCTCTTGCCCTGGGATGATTGGGATGGAGCGAGGGAGATTTTGCTGTTACCATGTTAGTTACCATGTTAGTTACCATGTCGGTTACCGTATGGCAGTTGGCATGTCGGTTACCATGTCGGTGGCTGCACGACATACCATACAGAACGGGGCGCTGGTGACCGACTTGGGCGCTGTACGGCACGCGCTGGCGGCGGGCCAGGTGCAGGTGGGTGGCTGGGGGGGAGAGGTGCCGTTGGGAGGGGATTGGGCTGCGGTCCTCTGAAGACACATGCGGGTGGGCTTCTTATGAAACACATGTGGTCTATCGGCGGGCCATCAGGCGAGGGAGGCCAGGGGCGGTTTGGGGGTTTGGGTTGGGGTTCCTTGGCGGCCGGGCCCCACCTGCCGAGCTTGGCGTGGCCCGCTTCAAGTGGGTCAGTGACTTCCTTACCCGTTGCGGCTCCGTTTTGTTTCCGCCGTATTGTGTGGATGGGACATAGCACAACACTCCCTCGTGATCGGCTGCCGTCTGGCGGGTGCGGATGTGGTGCAGGCGAGTGAGGCGGCACGGGCCGCCGCCGCAGCAGTGGAGGCGGGGCGCGCGGACGCCGTACGGGAGCTGGCGGAGGCGCGGCGGCGTATCGCGGTGCTGGAGGTGGGTCGGCGCCCAACGGGTCTTTGTGCGGCGACATGCGCGTGGGGATCACAGACAGACACACGGCACAACACCTGTATGCACAACCGCATCGCTGAGACTGTGATTAAGAGACGCAGGGCGCACCGGAGGGGCCAGGAAGGGTGTGTTGCGTGATGGTGGGCGGGTGGTGTAGGACCCACCATCGGGGCGTGTGCGCGAGTGGGGGTCCATGGACAGGCCGGCGAGGTGGTGTGTGTTCGATGAGATGGGCAGGCAGAGCAGGAGTGCATGTGACATGGCAGGGGCACGGCTCAGCCCGGACACACACCGGCGAGGTAGTGTACGGCCAGGTTCAGAAGACCCGTTGCCCTTTCGCCCGGGCTCGCTCTTCCCACCCATCCCCATTCACTTGCTCAAGTTCTAAATCCCCTTTCCTCCGCATCTAAACCCTACCCCCGTCTGCCCCCTGTCCTCAGGAGGAGCTTGCGGATGCTCACCGGGAGGCCCAGGCGGCCCTGCTGGCCAGGTGGGTGCGTGGGTGGGCGGGTGGGGCCCAATCCTGCGCTGAGTTGGGTTGATTATGGTTTGGGTTGGGAGTGGTAACATGGTAACATGTAACACTCAATCGGAGGGGAAGAAAGTGCTGGGGAGCCGACATCACCATACCTGTCGGGGTGTTGACTACAGTTGGAGGAACCTCGCGGTCCCTTGCAGGACATTTCTACGTTAAGCAACAGAATTTTTTCTGTTTCAATTGTTAGGTAATCCTGCGCTGAGTTGGGTTGATTATGGTTTGGGTTGGGAGTGGGTCTGCCAAGTCAACCGGTCATACACCAGGAGGTCGACCCCATCACACACCAGAACAGCAGGTATCAGAATACAGAAGCCGCCCCAATGTCCTATACCCCCAAGCCGCGTCCACCGCAAAGCCTCGGCAACCCATCCCGATTTCCTGAACCTCCAAGCCGACGCGACCTGACCTGACCTGACGCGACCTGACCTGGCCCGACAGGGAGCGGCTGTCGGTGGAGGCGGAGGTGGCCCGGGACGCCGCCCTCCGCACCCGGGATGCACTGGCCAACTGCCTGGTGCAGCGCATCAGCGAGGGAGGAGGCGCAGGCGGGGAAGCAACCGGACCCGCTGCTGCTGGTGCTGCTGCTGTTGGTGTTGCAGCTGCAGCTGGGGGGTTGAGCTCTGTGCTCCGCGGTGCCCCTTTGACGGAGGGGGAGCTGGTGGAAGCTGGGGCTCGTATCCGGGTGCTCGAGGTGGGTCGCCGGGAATTCGGGGTGGTGTACCGTATCCACGGGGAGGGGCTTGTGTTATCTGAAACTGCATACCGGATCATGGCCTCCCATGGGTTAAGGGTGGAGCTGGTGCTATTACGCTGCTGCTGTGTTTTGACGTTTCTCTCAAAAACACCCACCCCGCAACTCGCCATTACCACACACACCCATATACAACTTCTTGCACATGCGTCTCCCCACCACCACCACGCACACCCCCACACGACACGCGCCCCAGGCCGAGCTGGTGGACGCGCAGGCGGAGGCCGCGGCGGTGAGCCGGCAGCTGGAGGCCGCCCGAGGGGAGCTCGCGGAGGCGCGGGAGCTGGGGCTGCTGTTCCAGGCCTCCCGGAGGGACGTCCTGCCGCAGTCCAAGAGGGTCATCCGCGGCCTTCCGCAGGAGTGGATTCAGAGTCAGCGGGGGATGAGCTCGGGCGGCGGTGGTGCCGCCGGCGAGCGTTGGGGGCCTGCCGCCGCGGGCGGCGCGGCGGTGGCGACGGCGGCGGCGACGGGGCCGACTGCTCACCCGGTGGTGCTGGGTCTGGCGGGGATGGCGGGCGATGGGGAGGACAGTGTGGCGGGTTCTGTGGATCCGGGTGACGAAGGGGGCACTGCGGTGTCCACGCTGTGAAGGCGGTTGACGGGTATGCGGTTGACAGGTAGTTCTGCTGGCGGGCTCACGGTCTCTGGAGTGCAGAGCCCCATTGGTACTTGGGGCTTATGTGTCGTTGCTGGTGGCCATACGGGCGTCCCGATTGTGACCCGTTGACGAGTAGACGGGCACTTTGGGGAGGGAAGTTGTGGCAGTCCATCGGCCAGTCAGTCAGTCAGTCGGTCGGTCGATGTCTCCTCGGTCTTTGATCGGGGGATTTGGGTCCGTTGACTGAGCTCTTGAGCCAGTGGGAATTACTGGAGGTGAAGGGAGCGGAGGGACCAGCTCGACGGTTGACAACGACGACGACGGCGTCTTGGTACGGAGGGGGCCCGACTGGGCCTGCAGATTGGCGAGTGCTGGAGGCTGGACTCGATTGGTGGACGCCCCCTCCCTGAGGGGCGCGATGTGTCGACTGTATCTGGATGACCACTGTATCATCAACTGGGGACGTCCTGATCTTTTCTTCGTGGCGGTAGTGGAGGTCAGTGGAGGGGCAGAGAGAGGGACCATGTGTGCTCTGGTGTGGTGGTTCCCCTGCAGGGGTTTGAAAGCAAATACAGGGAGTACCATAAGTCGCTGGCGGGTTGAGGCAGGAATGCGCCATGAAGCAAAAATGGGTTGGTCATCTCGGCATGGATGGCGTTGTACGGCAGGTTGTGATCTGTACATGAGCGTGTTTTTGGCGTACACCACCACCAAGTCAACGGTTATCAGTAGCTGTCTGGTTCCGGAGGCGGTCTTGTCTGGTCTGCATGGCCGGGGGAGAGACCCCGGCCGACATGACTGCTTCTGACGCACCCGGGCGTGTATTCTTTACTGAAGACTGGCAGTTTCACACACCCTGATGACATTATGCCGGAGAGGACGGGCCGTGAGATTCAAATCGTTTACATTGTAGATGCGTGTATTGCCTCCGGTGGCGGCCGCGGCAGTGGACTGTCGTTGTGGACCGACTGGGCAAGTGATATACCGTACACTGCAATGCCGCAACAAAAGGTCCTCGGCGGCGGCGGCCACACAGCTGTGCATACCCTATTCACTCGGTTGTACAGCAAGGTACGGCCTTGCCGCACGGCAGGGAGGGACTCACGGAACTTGGCACCTTTGTGATTTGTGATGTGTGGAGTGGGCGTGGACGAAGGTGTGCACAATGTTTGTACGGGATGCGGTTCACAGGGGCAGGGCCCTGGCTGGCGGCCTGACTGGCTGGCTGATTGGCTGGCTGATTGGCGTCCATCCGTACTCTGTCAGTCGCGGCGCTAAGCAATGACCCTGACTGACTTCCTTCACTTCCGAACACGTGCTGTGGTGTTGCCACTCGCACTGTGCTGTGCATGTCGCGACGCATAGTGCCAACTGTCGTATGGTAGCGTTGCGTAGGCTAGTGCAAGTAGCCGAAGGGGCAGGTACCTGGGTGGAAACAAATCGTTGGTGCAGTGGCGCAGTGATGGGGACAAAGGAGGGAGACCAAATGAAAACCGTTTCCTTACAATATTTGTATTGTGCAAATATCGTAACACATCCTGACGCGACTTCGGAAGCGCGGTCTCGCCTCTGGGCCGGGCCGCGAGACTAGCCTTGGGTTGCCCTGAGCCAGCCCATATCAGGACGCATTACTGCATCATCAAGCGGCAAGGGATTACAGCGCATGGCGCATAAGGGAAGTAAGAGGGCGTGAGATAGCTAGCTAGTTCGTGTGTTAGCTTGTTCCAAACAGACGTATTGGTGGCATTGCAATACATCGACCTGTTCACACAGCGACACGGTGTAGACGATTACTGCACCAGCGAGACTTTTGAGACTCCTGTTGGCTGTTTCGTGCATGCTGGTCGGATAATCTTGGCCTCTCATCATATTGTGAAACCTGTTTGAGCTTTACGACCAAAATGCGCCTCGGCTGTTGTACTCTGTGTCATTGAAGACTGCTAGGCTGGAACCTTGGCTGCAAAGAAGGGATGATGACCCATGGGTCAATCTGTAAGACGACTCGGACACCTCAGGCCGCGTGCATGCATGCATGTTCGTTGGCTTTTGCACCCTTTAAAAAGCTTCCGTCATCATTTCGTACATGATGTACAGGTTTCTGTTCTGTTTATGTGGTGCATGCCGGCATATTATGATACTCTGGTCCTACTGGGCTCAGCAGCTATAGTATGGACGCGCCTGACAATGCTGCGCCTACTGAGGAGCCTGCTGAGGAGCCTACTGAGGAGCTGCTAGGAGCCCTTGTGGACACGATTGTCATCGCGTATGACCTGAACCGTCTGAGACAAATGCAGATGCTCGTGGCCCGTCTACGAGACACACATAGTAGGAACTTGCCTAGTTTGCATTGACCTTTTCCGTCACAGTCTGACACAGCTGATGAGTTCTCGGTTCTCTGGCTTGCATTGCGGTACCAGGCCATCACGGTGCAGACGCCACCGTCCTCGCGCGGAGCGACACTCACAGCGGACACAACGCGGAGGTGCGATGCTAGGGCTGATTGGGAAGGCCTAGCATAGCACCTCCGCGTTGTGTCCGCTGCGAGTGCCGCTCCGCACGAGAACGGTGGCGCCTGCACCGTGATGGCCTGGTACCGCCCTGCAAGCCAGAGAACCGAGAACACATCAGCTGTGTCAGACTGTGACGGAAAAGGTCAGGGCAAACTAGGCAAGTTCCTACTATGGCGCCACGAGCATTTGCACTTGTCTCAGACGGTTCAGGTCATACGCGATGATGACAATCGTGTCCACAAGGGCTCCTAGCAGCTCCTCAGTAGGCTCCTCAGCAGGCTCCTCAGTAGGCGCAGCATTGTCAGACGCGTCCATACTGTACGTAGCTGCTGAGCCCAGTAGGACCAGAGTATCATAATATGCCAGCATGCACCACATAAACAGAACAGAGACCTGTACATCATGTACGAAATGATGACGGAAGCTTTTTAAAGGGCGCAAAAGCCAACGAACATGCACGCGGCCTGAGGTGTCCAAGTCGTCATACAGATTGACCCATGTTCCATTATCCCTTCTTTGCAGCCAAGGTTCCAGCCTAGCAGTCTTCAATGACACAGAGTATAACAGCCGAGGCGCATTTTGGTCGTAAAGCTCAAACAGGTTTCACAATATGATGAGAGGCCAAGAGTATCCGACCAGCATGCACGAAACAGCCAGCAGCCGGCGAAGAACTGGGCAACTAGGACCTGTTCCCAAATGTCAGCGAAATCTTCATTCAGAGCAAGAGCCCTTCATAAGTGTATTCCTCCCACGGCTCGACGACCGATGCTGCAGGATATCGTGAAGCGTGGCCCAGCCGCGGCGGCTGCGCTGCTGCTGGCCGCCGCCGGGAGCCGCAGCTGGCCGTCGCCGGGAGTGAGTCCCGAACCCATCGCCGCGGCCGCGGCGACAAAGCGGCTGCTGGCGCCGGCGGAGCACATCCTCCCAGCCCCGACGCGCCCGCCCCGACGGCCTCCAGGACCCGGAGGCCTTCCCGTCACTGCAGTCCCAAGGCCCCGCCCACCCACAGCCTCAGCCGCAGCCACAGCAGCAGCAGGCGGGCCTGGGCGATTTGCGGAAGCGGAGGGCGGCCTGCGGTCATCGACGACGATTCAGGCCTGGGGCTGGGCGCAGGATCCCGGGGGAGCACGGGACAGGGCGGTGGCACGGTGGGGTCCCGTAAAGGCGCAGCTGCCGCGTCTGGAGCTGGTCCCGGGTCGTGATGGGATCCATCGTGGGCTGGAGTGACCCCGTGGTGGTCTGCGAGCAGGCCAACCAGCAGATCGAGGTGACGGCGCACCTGGAGATGCGCGTGCCTCAGGTATGTACGGTGTACGACAGGTGGTCAAGCATTGGGATGTACGACACTTATGCACGGCACCGTAACCCACGACCGACGCGGTACCCACGCTATGTTATTATGTTAAGGATATATGTAGGGATCGCAATCGGTCGTGGGGCCATCTGGCAGCTCCAGGGGTGGACCGCGCCTGCACCCGACATCTCCGGCCCCTGTGGCGGCAGGTGCTTGCATTTAGTGCGGCAGTAGCCTAAAACCATAAACCCAGCATCGTGGCGGAGCGCACCAACCACACGTGAACAGTACCTGTATCGTGGCGCCGTTGAGGTGTACGGCGTCGCTGGGGTGGTCAGTAGACCCATGGGATGTTGGCCCTCTGACCTGGGACCTGGAGGCCAACCCGTGTGACCCTCGTGCGCTGCCCTGCCCTGCCGTGCCGTGCCGTGTCCACGTTCCGATGCTGCCGTTTTGGCAGGCGGGTGCAGCTGCCGCCTTCGTGCGGGCCGCGGCCCTCACAGTGGCCCCCGCCACCGACCCCGACAAGGTGGTGTTGCGGCAGCAGCTGTTCAGCAACGGCGTGGCGGTGACCTGCTCGTACTCGGCGGCTGTTGACCCCCACAGTAAGTCCAGTCCAGGAGGGGGAAAGACAAACCCCACGAGTAAGCCAGGGGTGGTCAGAAGCCCGGGAGTAAGTCCGGGGGGGGAGAAACGTGATCATCCTGGGCACGACGGGGTTGTGGAAATTCTGGCGCAGTAGCCGACAACCATGGGGCTTCCCTGCTTTCCTCCGCCAACGCCACCATCGCCACCATCGCCACCACGTTTCCTTCATCCTTGCAGCGCCTCCGCCACCGCCTGGCTCAGCGACCTGGCCTCCCAAGCCCCTCTGGTGTTGGTCACGGCCACCTCCGACACGCTGTCCTTCCTTATCGGATCTGTACGGAAGGATCTGCACAGCGGCCTGCCCGCCAGCCTGACGGTGATCAGGGATCAGCGGCGACGCGGCGGCGCTGCTGCTGCCATCGGCGCTCTACTTGGAGAGCTGTGGCCGCCAGTCAATCAGCACGGTGGTGACGGCGGTGGTTTCGGCGCTGGCGTCGCTGGTGTATTGCCGTACCGTGCACGAGTATGGATATCATACTACGTGGTATGGACCGAGTATGGGGGACGGGTGCACGGACGGGGCAAAACCCCCGGGGGTTTTGCGTGTCTGTGGTGCGGGCAGAAGCACTTCAGAGTCAAGTCTGATAAGATTCAGACGCGATGCATGTCGAGAGGAATTACGTCTTCTCGTCATGCCGTACAATACTGCGTGCGTGGGCGGGCCATGTGTGCAGGTCATCAGGGGATGACAGGCGTGCCATGTTGATGTTCACTGTTGGATCAGTCACATCCGTACATCCGTACATCCATACGGGAGACATACACAGAGACCCTCCGGCCTTCTTTTGCATTTTCTTATTTCCTCTCCCTTCCTTGCCCCTTTTTCTCTTCACCTTCCCCTACACGTCCTCTTTCCCCTCCTTCGTACCCGCCCTCCCCTTCCACCCCCTTTCTGACCCTCCTCCTCTACCCTCCTCTTCTCCCTTCTCTTCGCGCCCCTCCTTCACCGACCCCTCCCCCTCCTCCGTCGCAGCTGCCGCCCTGCGCCTATGACACCTCAGTCCTCTTCAACGTCACCCTCACATCCCGGTCTGCGGCCACCGGCGTCACTAGCGGCGTGTTGGCCGCCGCCACCGCCACCTCCGCCACCGCCACGGCCAGCCTCAGCAGCGGCGCCAGCCCCCAGGACCTGGCGGACAAGCTGGTGGACGCGCAGCTGACCACTCCCTGGAGCTGTCTCTCTACGGAGACCCAGATGCGGATGGTACGGCAGGTGCAGGTGGACATGAGGCTGCCCAAGGGGCCCGGTTTGGAGGTGAGTGAGTTTTCCTTTCTCTTGTCAAGGAGTGGTGGATCTTCAAGATCAATTTTCAAGTTTACATTCAAGTTCGAATTTTAATGCTGGTTTACTGACCTCATGGATCTAGCAGCCCGATGTGATCCCTAGCGACAGTAAGGTGTGGCTGCTCTGCAGGAGGCAGCAGGAGGTCAGGCACAAAACGTGGTCGTTTTCCCTTAGTTCTCCAAACCACTTGAAGAATGTTAAGAACACTCGAACACGCGGTGCTGCAATCTGATACAGATGGCCATGAGGTTTTCTAAGCACAAGCGTATGACCCCTCCACAGGGCATCAGCAGCGCAGCTGTGCACCAGCAAAAGCAGCAGCAGCAGCCGGGGACTACTGTCGGGGCATCCCCTGCTGGGTCCGCGGACGCGGGCGGCGGCACGTCCGTGGAGGTGGGGAATGCCCCGACGCCCGCAGCGGCCCCCGCACCCCGCGGTACAGTCATCACAGCGCCGGGCCCTGCCGCCGCCACCGCCGGTCCCAACACCGCCTTCGGCACCGCCACTGTCATCGCTGTGGTGGTCGCCGTCGCGCTCGCCCTCGACAGTCGCTGTCATTGCGTTCTTTACGATCCATACAGTACGGAAATCAAAGGCAGCGGCATGCTGCGGCGTCCCGTACGAGGCTGCACGGCGGGGCCGGGGGCCGGGGGAGGTGCGGCGGCGGGTGAAGGGGCAGCTGGTAAGGCTGGCCCGACACCAGTGGCGGCAGCCGGAAGCGATGGACAAAGCACGGCCGACAACCGGGCGAGGATGGCGGCGGCGGCGCCAGGGAGGCGGAGCAGGGCGGTGACAAGGGAGGTGGCTGGGGCTGCGGAAGGAGGGGGCGAGGGCGTTCTCAAGGCAGAGGCGGCCGGAGGCGGGGGGCCGGGGGCAGACGAAGCGGAGGGACCAGCAGCCTGGGCTGCACCACGGGCCGCCGCGCCGACGTGGAGGAGCTCCACTTTAGTGAGGTTGAGCCGCTGCCCGGACGCCACCCGAAAGGTGTCCATGAGGGCCAGGAAGGGGGGGAGGGCAGCTGGACCCGCCAGGATGGGGGTGCAGTCATCAGCATACTGGGACGCGGCTACCTGGCGACGCCCCAACTGCAGCCCGACACCCTGGGACTTCAGCCAGCAGAGGAGCGCCTGCCCCACGGCCAGGTACAGCAGGGGGGCGAGGGGGCAGCCCTGGCAGATGCCCGACGTGATAGGCACGCGTTGAGAGTGATGGCCGTTGACGCGTGGCCGTTGGCCATGTCCGTGTGAAGCCGCCGCACCCACTGCAGGAAGCCGGGGCTGACGCCCAGGGCCAGGCAGTCCAGCAGGAAGCTGCAGTCCATGGTGTCGTACGCCTTTTAGTCCAAGAAGACGGCCAGGGCGGTGCAGTCCTCCACCCGCAGGAGCTTGGGCAGCAGTTGCAGCAGCCAGACGTTGTTGGCAATGCGCCGGGAGCAGAGGAACACCGTTTGCTCCGCATCAATAGTGACACCAAAGACCGGCAGCAGGCGGCGGACCAGCACTCGGGCCCGCGTGCGGTAGTCCGTGTCGAGCAGCGTGATGGGCCGGTAGTTGGCTGGACACATCGGGTCACCGGACTTGGGGAGCGAAGGGATGACTCCGGCGGGCACCTCCCCACTAGCCCCGACCGCCACACCCACACCCACACCCACACCCACACCCACACCCACACCCACACGAGGACGAAGGCCGTGTCGGGCCGGTGGTTGGTTGCTGCGTTGTGTGCGCGTGTCATGATTTCCGCGAGGAAAACGTGTCGCCACCGTCTGTGACTGGAAGATTCGTTGCAAATGCATGTACGTATGATGCTGCACGTTTCCAGGAATTTGCGGCGGCGTGCGGCAGGGTTTTCCGGGTGGGGAGAGTTGGCCGTGGTGGGCTTTTTTAGGACGGCGTGCACCACAGTGCGATGGCGGGCCGTTGGGTCGTTGGGTCGTTGCCGTGAGTCCTGATTGCACCCATCGAAACGTGCGGCGAGCGCCTCCGACTCGGAGATACATTGTGAATACATGTATGAATGATCCTTTTACAGGAATTTGCAGCGGTGCCGGGCATGGTTTTCCGAGTCGCGTGAGTTTGGCGTGGTGGGCGCTTTTAGGACGGCATTTCCCGGCGCCGCCATTTCAGGCGCTGCTCCTTGGTCAATATCCGATAAGTTCTTATGCCGGCTTTTATGGTGCATGTGCGCCGGCTGTGCGCGCGAGGGCGCCGCGTCGGGGCGTTGGGTCGTTGGGTCCTTGCGACGACTCGTGATTCCACCCAGCAGAACCTGTCGTCACCGTCTCCGAGTCGGAAACTCATTGCGAGTACATGTATTAATGATCGTGTACTTTTGCAGAATTTTCCAGCGGCGCCTGACATGGTTTTCCGAGTCAGGGGAGTTTGCCGTGGTGGGCGCTTTTAGGACGCCGTTTTCCGGCGCCGTCGTTTGAGGCGCTGCTTCTTGCAGAATATCCCACAAATCGTTATCCGGGATTTTTGGGTGCATGTGCGCAGGCTGTCCGTGCCAGCACGCCGCGTCGGGCCGTTGGCTCTTTGCTGCGTTTGCGTGCGCGACTCGTGATTTGACCCAGTAAAACGTGGCGCCACCGTCTCCGATCCGCAAATTCGTTGCGAATACATGTATAATGGTCCTGGAGATTTACAGATATTTGCAGCGGCGTCCGGCATACTTTTCCGAGTCGCAAGAGTTTGTCGTGGTGGGCGCTTTCAGGACGGCGTTTCCCGGCGCCGTCGTTTGATGCGCTGTTTCTTGTACAATATCCCAGAATTCGTTATGATGGATTTTTTGGTGCATGTGCAGCGGCTGTACGCGGCAGGGCGCTGTCAGGGTCGTTGCCGCGACTCGTGAATGGATCCAGCAGAACATATCGCCACCGTCTCCGACTGGGAGATTTGTTGCCAATGCATGTATTCCTGCATGTGGACTTGTACAGAAATTTGCAGCGCTGTCTGTCGTTCGGCGTTTTAGGGAATCTCAACCGAAAGATTCCTCAGCTTCCCCTACGTTCTCGTTCTGCCGACGGGGCTTTTTCTCATTACTGCCAGTGCGCATCCCAGATGTGGAAGTTGCTATGCATGCCGATGTGTGTCCTGTGCCTGTGTGTAGGAATATATTGTCAGTGTGCGCGGTCCTGTGTATGTGCGCTGTAGCCAAGATTCTGTACCCTTTGCGTGCGATTCCTCGGATTTTATCCTGACGGTCCCTTTCATACTCCCACTTCCGTGGGAGTAAGCAAAGACGCTTGCAAGCTGATGCTACCGATCTCGGATCACTCCAGGACCACTACAGGTGACGAATTTGGCGTATCGCCGACGGCCGTCCTCGTACGTGTTGGCCGAGCTCGCGCTTACCGCACTCGCCGCGAGCCCAACCCAGTCACACGCGAGCTCTGCGAGCCGTGTGCTGCCGCTGGCGGTAGCTGTGCCGTCACGCGACGCTGCAAGCACGCAGCCTGGGCACCGAAACCAGCCACCCGCGTAAGCGCCCCCTGCCAGGCCGAAGCAGCTGCGATGGGCTTCTACTGGGCAGCTCTTGCATCGGAGATCCCCTGGCCCACATGCCCTGCGACAGAGGCTGCACCTATGATCGGCTACTGTCGTCGGTATATCGGTAGTTCCGTAACTGACGGTTGCGGGTCGGCCTGTCACCGCAACGCAGCCGCCTCCACTGCCGTTGCTCTTGGGCGCAGCTGTGGGCGCCCACGCGGCTACCGTTGTTACGTGGTAGTTGCCTGTCAACGGGGCGGGGAAATTAAGGCAACCGGAGGACGATCCAGTCATAGGGCGACGGGTCTGCTTCCAAACCCGAGGGCCACAAGCAGAGAGAGCGATGGGCACCAAGTGTGTTAACTGCGATAAACGGGCTCCTGTTAGTGCCTGCTGTCCGAACGTATCGCCGGTACCATGGCTGCTGCTCCCATCGGGGTACCACCACTGTTGCCTTTGTATTGCTGTCCAACTGTCGAGCCTTGGCCAACTCATCAAGGACGTTTCCCACCAGAGCTGTGGGCGGGAAGGCCCAAAGCACCTTTCCTGCGAGCTCCGAGGCCTTGCCCAGAATGGAGCGCTCCGGGCTGTAGAACGTTGTGCAGCCGGGCTGGGCGTTGATGCCGAGGACGTCGCAACAGCAATCCACTGATGGCCGGTATTTGTCTCCCACCAACGAGCTGAATATCCGTGGCTTGAGGCGCAAGTTCTGGTCCCGGGCCAGCGCCAACTGCCTGCTTAGACGATCGGCTCGCACACTTTCCACGCCCGCTATGTAACGACGCGTGTGGGTACTTAGCGTACAAGTGTAACCACTGCGGAAGCGTAGGATCAGAGTCTAGTAGTCTTGGCGTAGTGAGGAAACGATCCTCAGCCGCTAGGCGTAATAGCGACGGCACCCGCCCTACCCGTGCGAGCCTTTATGCGCCTAGGCCCTCGCTCAGGCCTAGTGCCGTACTACGGCATGTAGCGCGTGATACCATAAACCCTACCACGACGTACGCCCCGTAGCTTGAAGGTGATCCTAAATAGGCAAGGCCTACGGTCCTTCCCATGTACGGTCATAACCGTCATAACCGTATACGGCTTCCCAGGCCGATAGCTCTGTGGCTTTGTGTCGCGATGCCTACGTCCTTAAGTATTTCTTAAGTCCGTAACATCCGCGTTACACTCCCCCCCCTCTGAAGCGAACGTCCCGAGAGCTCTGTGGCCCAGGGGTCATCAGCCATCAGCCATTTACCGTTGTTGTTTACCCAGCAGCCGTCGTGATTTCCGAGTGTCATCAGCACCCTGGGGCAGCTGCGGAACGGCCGATGCATCTTGCTTCTCCTGTTGAGGCGGAGGGGCCACTTCCCTGGCCCGGTTTTCCTGTTTTTGCGCCTTGAGCGCAGCATGACAATGCTCCTTGCGGCTCGCCTCAGGCAGGCGGGCTTCGTATGCTTCCACCAGCTGTTCCACCGGGGCGGACTCCCATAGCGAGTCGTCAGGCTCCCAACTGTTTTCAGAAGGTGGGAAGCCCTGCCATTTGACAAAATACTCGCGCCTGTATCGGCCCCGACCGGCACTGACATCTCGGTGATCCACGATATCATCTACCATCCAGTACTCATTTTCACCGATTGTGAAGGCCGGTGGTGGCGGAGTCCGGCCATCCCGCTTGTAAGGTTTCAGCAACGAAACGTGGAACACTGGGTGTATCTTCATGTCTACTGGCAAACTGAGTTTGGCGGCCGCGGATCCAACCATCTTCTCTATACGGTACGGACCGATCCAACGCGGCATCAGCTTGCGCGTCCCAGGGGACTTGAACGTAATGTTCTTCGTATTGAGCAACACCTCTTGACCCTCAGAGAAGGCGACAGCTTTCCGTCGCTTGTCGGCATGCTTCTTCTGATGTTCCTGCGCGACTTGCAGGCACGCCTTTGCTCTCGCGAGTCGTTCACGGAGGCTGGACTCGAATCGTACAGCGCCAGGCACATTACTTTGTAACCCAAGGTCAGCCGGGGTACGCGGCTGCCTCCCACCGTTCAATAAGAACGGGGTGGTGCCAATAGACTCCTGCCAAGAATTGTTTATCGCGAACTCCACAAGCGGCAGGTGGTCTTCCCAATCATCATGTGTGGGACCAATGTAGTGCCTGAGTGTCTCCTCTAGGAGTCGGTTCATCCGCTCGGTCTGGCCATCTGTTTGTGGATGAAACGCCGTACTCATATAGCAATGAGTCCCAAGCAGGCGCGTTACTTCCTTCCAGAATTTGCTCGTGAACCGTGGATCGCGGTCTGAGACTAAGTTTCTGGGTAGTCCGTGTTGCTTGAAGACAGTGGACACAAATAGGCGTGCCAAGTCTTCCGCCGTGGCGCTGGTGTGCGTGGCAGCAAAGTGGGTCATCTTGCTGAGCCGGTCCACAAACACAACGACAGCGTCATGCCCGTTTTTGGTGGTTGGCAGCTGTGTGATGAGATCCAGGGACACGCTTTCCCACACTCCCTGTGGAATCGGGAGAGGACGCAGTAGGCCCCCCGGCTTGCTGTTTAGGGGCTTGTTTTGCTGGCACGAAGGGCAAGCTGCAACGTATCGTTGTACGTCTGTGTGGAGGCCAGGCCACCAGAACGTTCGCGCGATTGCTTCCTGGGTGCGATTTGCACCACGGTGCCCACTGAACGGAGTGTCATGGTACTCCTGAATAATTGACGTGCGCAGCGCGGGGTCATTGGGTACGACTATCTGATCTCCCTTGTACCAGAACCCATCTTCCCGTCTTTTTAACTGCATCCGTGCTGCCTTCGGTTTTCTTCCTGAGAACCAAGGGTCTCCAGCATACCCTCCACGTATCCGTTTGCCAAGGTCGCCAACCGTTAGGGCCCCGGCAAGCACCGCTAGCACCGTGTCATGGATCCGACTGAGGGGGTCAGCCACGTTGATACGCCCTGGACGGTATTCCCATTTCATACCGTTGAACCGCTGAAGGTATTCCATCCAGCGTGCCTGTCTGCGAGACAGCAACCCAGCTCCGCGCTGCTCATGCAAATAAACCAAGGGGTGGTGGTCCGTAACCAGAGTGAACTCACAACCCTCTAGGTGACAGCGCCATTCCGTCAAAGCGTGAATGACTCCGAGGCATTCCTGATCCGTGGTTGTGTAGTTGTGTTCAGCACTGGTGAACTTCTGGCTTGTGTAGGCTACTGGGTGTCCGTCCTGCATAAGGACGGCTCCCGTACCGTATATCGATGCGTCGGACCAGACCTCAAAGGATTTATCCAGCTGGGGTAGGGCGAGGACAGGTGCATTGATCAAGGCTGTCTTAATGCCCTCGAATGCAGCTTGGCACCGAGGCGACCAGTCGAAGGGCACTTCCGACCCGGTCAGAGCTGTCAAGGGAGCTGCTAAGCTCGAGTACCCCTGGATAAAGCGTCTGAAGTAATTTGCCAATCCAAGGAATTCGCGGAGCTTACGAACGTCCTTGGGGACGGGCCAATCACGCACCGTCGCAACCTTAGTGGCATCAACTTTCAGACCCTCGCGGCTCACGATATGCCCGAGGAACTTCAATTCCGATTTATTGAAGTCGCATTTTGACAGCTTAGCCTTGAACTGGTGCTCGCGCAGCAACGACAACACAGTACGGAGGTGTTGTACGTGCTCGCCAGGTGTCTTACTAAACACCAAAATGTCGTCCAAATACACTAGGACAAATTTCCCAATGTACTTAGCAAAAATCCCATTCATCACGGATTGGAAAGTCGCAGGCGCATTTGTCAGTCCGAAACAAAGTACCCGAAAAGCGAACTGACCCATTCCCGGGGCGATAAATGCCGTTTTGGGAATATCTTACGGAGATATGCGGATCTGATAATAACCTTGCTGGAGTTCAAGTGATGTAAACACTTGTGCACCTTGTAGCGTGTCAAAAATTTCCGTGATGTTGGGCATTGGGTACCGCCTTTTCACCGTAATTTTGTTCAGAGCGCGATAGTCGAGGCACATACGCAGCTCTCCGCTTGCTTTCTGGACGAAAAGTACCGGCGCCCCGTACGGGGAATTGGCTCAATATAACCTTTCGCCAGAAGATCGGTGACTTGTTTCCGTACTTCCTCCATTTATTTAGGCGAAAGCCTATACATCCGTTTTGCAGGCGGTTCCGCATTCGGCACGAGGGAATAGTGTGACCGGTACCGCGGTCAGGCGGTAGGCCTTTGAGCTCTTCAAACACGTCCTGAAATTCATGTAATAGCGCCTGTATTTCCTGCTCCGGAACCAGGTTGTCACCGACACTTTCGGCTCGGCCAGCGACGGTTGCTGCGAGCGCTGTGTGCTCGACGGACGGTTGGCTCTCTGCGCGCACCAGCATTAGATAACTGCGCGCTCCCCGTGCAAGGGCCTTTGCCGCTTGTTTAGCAGAAAGGAGCCCTATATCCTTATCGCCGGTAACCTGAACAGTTGCGGTACTAAGCAGCGGTTTGCCGCTCAGCGGATCAAAGCCTTCCAGCGCTGCGTGTGACGGCTTGAGTTTGACATCACGTCCTTTGTGGCAAATGATCACCCTGTTACGCTTGTAATCCATACGTGCTTGGCGGGCGTGTAGCCAATCTGAACTCAGGATTACGTCGATTCCCGGCACCCCTTCGGGCAGCACCAACAGTGTGACCCACTCGGTATGATTTCCAATCCGTAATCTAGCACGGACCTGACCGTGTAACCGAGAGGATTGGCCATCTGCAAGCCGTACCGTGACCGTAACTGATTGCTGTACAAGCAAAGACAAGCGTCGTGCAAGGGACAACGTAATAAAGCCATGGGCAGTTCCGTTGCAATCCGCACCGCTGTCTACCGACCAGAGTTCGTGCTGGAGAATCGGCAATCCTAGCATCGAACTGCATCGTATGACTGCGCCCAACGCACAGAGTACTCAACTTCGCTGGTTCCCTGGGCGGGTCGTACCAAAGCTGCACCGGCCAATGAATTCCCGGTAGCTGCACCCGTTGTCCATCTTTCCCTGGGCCCGTAAACAACTGCGTTCCCACAGGGTATGTCTTAAACAGTTGGAATCCAGCTTTCCTGAAAAGATACTGGGCATGCGGCCACTGTGGCGCAACAAACACAGCGCTTGTACACTCTGGCAATTTGAGCTTGCATTTCTGATAATGCCGCAGCCATTGATCGATCTGTGTGACTGGAGGGTGAGCCCATACCGCTTCGCCCGACACATCATGGTCGAAGAACGAACGGCTGGGACAGGCAAAACGCTGACACAATCGATTGCTGCCATCATCATTACACGCCGCGTCAAAGGTGAACGTCCGACCGAGCTTCGTTTGAACCGCTCGAAATTCTGAGTCCAAAAACATCCTATCAGACGTCTCAGCCTCTGGCGGAGGCGGCAACCAATTACTCAAGTCAGGCGGAACAATAGCAGGCCCATCCTGCAAAACCGGTACGGGTCCATCGTGCATTTCAGCAGCAACACCCCGTGAGTCATTCCTTCCCTGACTGAGACCCTCCAAGCGCTTGCCAAATCCCTATTCTTGCATCGGGTCTCCCCTTCCGCCGCGACCACCACGCCCCGGCCATTGCCCCTTCCGCGGTTCTTATTACGCTCATTATGCTGGAGCCGTACAGGCGGCCCAGCCAGTTCCCTGATTTGCTCGCAGACGCCCGATTCCTTATGCTTCTTCAAGTCTTGGACCATGTGTCCACAACCGTAGCACATGACCGGCGGTTTGCTGCCGCCATCAGACTTGCTTCCATGGCGTTTCTGCTTGCGCAGGGTTTTGGAGCGGGGGGTTTTGACAAAGTTAAGCGTGGCAGCCATACTCTTAAGGGCGGCAACACGAGAGCGAATTTCTTGACCGGTGGCGTACTCAATCAAGTCATCGAGTGATTTCCAATCCCGGCCGTTCGCATCCGTAACACATGCCTTTCGCATTGCCGTGGGTAACCCGTGCACGAACCATGCAATCATTTCACCCTGTGACATATCCCGTGCATCACGGATGACATCACGGAAACGCTGTGTGTATTCCTGCACACGTTCCCCTGATTTCATATTATGCTCGCCGGCAAACAGGCGTTCCCGTACTTCATTGGCTGTATGCCGCCGTACATCCCCATATTGCAAAAGGAATGCAGCACGCAAAGCAGGCAAAGTAAGCTGCTCGCCCTTATCAGCATACATTTTCAGAAGTGCTTGCCCCCATTCCTGTGCACGACCCGTCAGCCAGAAGGCAAAATGCTTCGCTGGTTCTAATCCCGACGCTTGCATGTACTGCACGAGCGTATCGAACCAAGTCTGAGTGCACGAAATATGGGTATCGACCTTCCCGTGAAACTTCACGGGGTTAGGCAAGCGACGGTGACCTATGCTCACCTCGGAACCCTGCTGCCCGGCAGTCGGCTCAGCTCCCGTGACTTGTGCTGGCCGCTGCGCCACCATTGCCCACGACTGCCCACCTGGGTTGGAAGGCCCAGCTTCCGTCGGAGCGCGGCGATCGTTCAAGTGCCGCATCATCTCCACCGCGACTATTCCGGTCTCCTTCGGGTCCAAGCGCTCCTTCCCCAGGGCACCCGCGACGGCCTCGCGCGTCAGATTAGCAAGCTCCGAGAAAGGAAGTGGGGAACCTTGCATTGCTTCCATAAAGCGGGCCACCATCTCCTTGATGGGCGCCACGGCCGGCTGGTGCGGGATTCGTGTTGCGGGGACAGAGCCGGCGCCAGGAGAGTCGGTTGGCCCATCACCTGGGGTGGCGTGCGCCGCGGGCACTAAAGCTGCGGCGCCCGGTGCCATGGGAACCATCTGCGGGCGCTCCGGCGCTGGCTTGGCGTCGACCGCCATCCGGTCTTGCTGTAGCTGCGCCTGCTCCATCCGCAGGGCATCGATCTTCTCCTTGGCGGCGGCGTCCGCCTTCCTCTGGCGTTTGTTCTCCCGGCGGCGCTGCTGCTTGTTCTTGCGGCGCTCCGACTCAGAAGATGAGTCAGACGCCTGACCGGATTCCGACGAGCTGGAGGTTGTCGGCGAGCGCCCCCGGCGCGGTGGGGGACTGGCCAGCTGACCAACCTGCCGGGTCAGGCGCTTGAAGTCCGCCTGCAGGTCGGTGGTCTTGGTAACCAACGTGCCGACCAGATCCACCGTGTTCGCCGTCATCGATTCCAACTTATCTGTCCGGTCGATCAGCCGCTGCTGGGCCTGCAGCATCTGCCATATCATTTCCATGGTGACCGGCGCATTGGCGCCCGCCGCCGCACCGTTGTCCGGAGCGGCAGTGGTCGCACGAGCGCCAGCCGTGCCCTCGCCGGCTGGTCCAGCACCGTTGACAGCCGGGGCCTTCTCCGTGAGACCAGTGTTCGCCAACTCGTTGGCGAGCGATGTCGGGCGGCCGTCCGCGGCAGAGGGGCATCGTCATCATCGTCAGAAGTTTCGAGGGAAGAAGACGATGCCCCTCTGCCGCGGACGGCCGCCCGACAGGCTGACAGCTCGCTCGCCAACGAGTTGGCGAACACGGGTCTCACGGAGAAGGCCCCGGCTGTCAACGGTGCTGGACCAGCCGGCGAGGGCACGGCTGGCGCTCGTGCGACCACTGCCGCTCCGGACAACGGTGCGGCGGCGGGCGCCAATGCGCCGGTCACCATGGAAATGATATGGCAGATGCTGCAGGCCCAGCAGCGGCTGATCGACCGGACAGATAAGTTGGAATCGATGACGGCGAACACGGTGGATCTGGTCGGCACGTTGCATTGGTTACCAAGACCACCGACCTGCAGGCGGACTTCAAGCGCCTGACCCGGCAGGTTGGTCAGCTGGCCAGTCCCCCGCCGCGCCGGGGGCGCTCGCCGACAACCTCCAGCTCGTCGGAATCCGGTCAGGCGTCTGACTCATCTTCTGAGTCGGAGCGCCGCAAGAACAAGCAGCAGCACCGCCGGGAGAACAAACGCCAGAGGAAGGCGGACGCCGCTGCCAAGGAGAAGGTCGATGCCCTGCGGATGGAGCAGGCGCAGCTACAGCAAGGGTGGTGAAAGGCAGAGTGGAGTTGTGCGCACTGCGAGGACGCAGTGAAGGGCCGAGGACGTCCCCATCAGAGGGGGGGAAATGTAACAACCGTACGGCATAGCGTACACAGTATAAGTAAATATCAAAGAGCCCGCACAACATCTCGAGTAGCCTTTGTCACCAAACGCTACATTGGTATCGAGAAGACGAGCTGGACAGCGAATCAGAGGATGTCGGAACAGCCAGGGCGCGCTTCGCATCAACAACGGCAGTGCCCGTAGCGACCGGTTTCTTGCCGGTAACGTCTTCCATCTCCTCATCGCTGTTGAAATAGGTCTTATTACTTATCTTCTGCCGCACAATGGGACCCTTCTTAACAGGCATTTTCTTCGGTCCCGACTTCTTCTTCCCGGTGCGAGCGGCAGCCCTCTTATAGAGCTCCGGCAACGACAAAGCCTTCTGAAGCATCTTTAACTTATGCTCGACCTTCGAGCCCGTTCCCTTGCGACCCACCGACTGGGTCTTGGCGCCCTGCGCCACCTTTTCGGTCGCCAGATCGACCTCCGTGTCCGAGTCCAGTCCCGGCACTGGGGCTGGCTTGGCAGGCAGAGTGGCATTAGGCTTGGGCGGCATTTTTTTTCTAGCACTTAAAAATAAAATGGAAAAGACTCTAGTTGGTCGTAGGATACCACTGTAACGACGCGTGTGGGTACTTAGCGTACAAGTGTAACCACTGCGGAAGCGTAGGATCAGAGTCTAGTAGTCTTGGCGTAGTGAGGAAACGATCCTCAGCCGCTAGGCGTAATAGCGACGGCACCCGCCGTACCCGTGCGAGCCTTTATGCGCCTAGGCCCTCGCTCAGGCCTAGTGCCGTACTACGGCATGTAGCGCGTGATACCATAAACCCTACCACGACGTACGCCCCGTAGTGGAAGGTGTCTTGAAGGTGATCCTAAATAGGCAAGGCCTACGGTCCTTCCCATATACGGTCATAACCGTATACGGCTTCCCAGGCCGATAGCTCTGTGGCTTTGTGTCGCGATGCCTACGTCCTTAAGTATTTCTTAAGTCCGTAACATCCGCGTTACACGCTATGTGTTCGGCCCGCAGCTCGAAGTTGTGTTTGACGGCCAGCAGAGCGATTTGCCGGCTGATGCTGCGCCCGTCACGAATGCGTGTCGACCCTTTATTGATGGCGGCGACCGCCTGGGTGTTATCGCACCGTACTAAAACCCGCCGACCAGTCAACCGCGGCGCCCAGGACTGCAAACACCGTAAGATCGCCGACAGCTCCAGCCAGGCGATATGCAGGCTGCGCTCGCTGTCCGACCAGACACCTTGAACTTCTGCGGCTTCCCAGGCGCCCCCAAAGCCCTCGCCACTGGCGTCTGTAAAGACCACTGCGCCATTGGGTCCAGTGAACTCCCCCCTCACCAAGTCGAGATCTGCTGTGGTGGCGCGCTTGACCCCGTCCCACACGCACGGGTCGGTCTGAAGGACTTCCAACCAGAACTGTAGGTCGTCAGCCGCTGCGGCCGAGAGCTGTACAAACGCTGGCGCAGGTTTCTCGGGTGTGTAAACGTTGTCATAGATGTGCTGTACGAACGCGTATCCCCAGCGACACGCGCGAGAAATGGACGTTATGCGGCCCGCCACCGCCTCGAGATTGCGTCGCCGTATTGGGCCCACTTTAGCTGCATCCAGGAGGGCCACAATATCGTTAGCGTACCGTGCTCGCTTCTCCGGCGCAATGCGCATTTCCATGGTGGTTGTATCAAACAACATGCCAAGGAACTCCAACTGCTGAGACGGTTGATCGCGGCCCCGATCTTTGCTGGCTTTCCACTCGAGACCCAGCTCTGCCCCCACCTCGTCCAGCACCTCGAACGCGCCTACCACGTCCGCATGTGTGCTACCCAGCAGTATGAACCATGAAGTCGTCCACGTAGACGAAGATGCGCACTTGCAACCCCCGACGGTCACATTCTGCCTGAAAGATGTCCCGGGCCACGGTGGTAAGTTCGACGAAGATGGGCGGGCTCTGGCTGGCGCCGAAAGGGAGCGCTACAAAACGCTGAAGCGCGCCTGACACTGGATGCCGGAACGCCACATACCGTCGTGCCTCAGGCGCCAACATGACATGATGAAAACCGTTGGCGAGGTCTCGCTTGCCGAGGAAACCGTTCGGTGGCAGGTTCTGCAGCAACACCCCCAGGTCTGGAAGCGGACATGGCAACTTCTCCAGGCACTCGTTGACGCCCGAGCACGAGGGGTCGATGATAGGACGAATGGACTTGTCGGGTTTAAGCACCACGTGTAGGGGGTTTATGACAGCTGCGAAGCTCGTGATATCCCCATGGGTTCCTGCGTCGTACTGTTCTGTACCTCCTGTTACCAGCAGCGCATCGAAGTGCTTGCCCATCGCTGCGAGATGAGGTTGAATGGTCGGGTGATTCCGGAGGTGGTGGGATACTGGGGGGTCCGAGGCGAACTGCCAAACTGCTGCATTGTGAATAGCCGCTGAATCAGCACCCCGCCGCTGCCACGCCTCCGTGTTGAGTTTTGCGCCACCTGCTGGGAACCAAGGCTGAGCTGGCGGTCCGCCTGCGCCGTCGCCTGAACCGGTCCCAACATCGACACTGCTCGTAGCCGCGTCAGCAGCCGCCTCCACCACCTCCTCCAACACACCCAACGCCGTTAGGGGATCGTTTAAGTCGAAAAGGCCACCTGCACCGGACAAGGATACCTTAACGACGAGGCTTTCTCCGACATCGCGGAGAAAACCCAAACAAACGGCAAACGCTGCCCGACATGCACCGAGGCTGTGACCATGTCTGCCGACAAACGTCATGCGCGGCTTTTCCCCCACAGAGAAAAGGCTATGGCGCTTAACGAATGCCCGACATGCATCGCCCCACGACCATGCCTGCCGGCAGATGCCGAGCGCCTCTCCTTCGCCCGAGAGGAAGGCAATTCACCCAGCCCAACCGCCCGACATGCACCGAGGCTGCAACCACGTCTGCCGACAAACGTCATGCGCGGCTTTTCCCACAGAGAAAAGGCTACGGCGCGTAACGAATGCCCGACGTGCATCGCACCACGACCATGCCTGCCGGCAGATGCCGAGCGCCTCTCCCTCGCCCGAGAGGAAGGCAATTCACCCAGCCCAACCGCCCGACATGCACCGAGGCTGCAACCACGTCTGCCGACAAACGTCATGCGCGGCTTTTCCCACAGAGAAAAGGCTACGGCGCGTAACGAATGCCCGACGTGCATCGCACCACGACCATGCCTGCCGGCAGATGCCGAGCGCCTCTCCCTCGCCCGAGAGGAAGGCAATTCACCCAGCCCAACCGCCCGACATGCACCGAGGCTGCAACCACGTCTGCCGACAAACGTCATGCGCGGCTTTTCCCACAGAGAAAAGGCTACGGCGCGTAACGAATGCCCGACGTGCATCACACCACGACCATGCCTGCCGGCAGATGCTGGTGCCATACCGCGAATGAGACTCACCGCTGCTCACAGCAGCGGCCACTGGCTCGCTGGCACCTGCCGCCATCCTTGGCTCCGCACTCTGCGCCGAGCCGACGACAAAGGCAGGTGCCACCGCCCGCTAGCGGCCCGCACCGCCAACAAACAATTCGGGTCTGCAGGCCGCTGTCTCTGTTGCTGGGCGGCGCCCAATCAGCGACCTGTTACTGCTCCAGACGTGATGCCGCCACTAATACGTTAGACTGCAAAGGCGGAAACCGACTAGTAAAAGGGAAGCACAGGCCCAACAACTGCGAGGCTCACCCGCGCGGCCGAGTGCCGTACCTGGCCTAACGACCAAACCGGAGCACCAGCCAACAGACACAACCGCCCCTCCCAAGCAAGTTTGTCTCACCTGGCGCCACAAAACGTATTTTGGGCAGGACCTAAAATATCAAATTCGGTTTGTGGAGGTTCTTCGTCAATGTTGCGCCCTGTCCGTTGCCCTCTGTAGATCCTTCGGGCCGTTTCCAGCCGGGAATATCTCCCCATAGACAGATACTTTCAGCGTTTCGAAGCCAGGTGTATCTCTGTCCGTAGATACTCCCAAAAATAGGATAGCCACCCTGCATATCGCCTGGCGGGATGCTGGGGGGCGTGGCGCCGAGGGCGGCGGTGACTTCAGTGCAGGTGACCTCCTCCTGGCCCAGGGCCGGGAGGGCCTCCACCGGGCACTGGCGGCTGAGGGCCCGCAGGGCGGCCAGGATGTGGTGGCGGGCGCTAGCGGAGGCCTCGGTGGGAGCAGCAGCGGTACAGACGCCCTGCCAGAAGGCAGCCATGACCCCCGGCATGACCTGGGGGTTGGAGGTGACGCCGCTAGCAGAGGACCGTAGGGCGGGGATGCGCCGGCTGGTGGCAGGTCGGAGGAGAGCCGTGATGGCGGGACACAGGCACTCACCGGTGCGAAGCCACGCGTGCCGTGTGCGGCGAGCGCACGGGCCAGCAGCGCGGAGTTCCGCAGCGGCAGCAGTGGAGCGGGCGGCGACCACCCGTGGCGCAGCAGACATGTCCCCGGCCTCCACGGCGGCCTGGGCCGCCGCCGCGGCGGCTCGGGCGACCGTCGCCTTGTGTGAGGCGGACAGGCGGTGAAACCGGGCGAGGCGATTGAGCCGGGAGGCGGTGGGGTGAAGCGCGCGCTTGAAGGCAGGCCACCAGCGGAGAAGCTCGCAAGGGTCGTCCGGCGCGAGGTCAGCGGCGGCCCGCGCCCAGTCATGGAATTGGGCCGCCAAGTCCGGGAAATCGAGGAGGTGGCCCCGCAGGCGTGGCAGGCCGGATCCCGGCGGATGCGCAGCAGAGTCGGCAGCGATGGAGGCCACAAGGAGCCGATGATCGGAAGGCAGCCCACAGTCGACCGTGCAGGAGTGGACGTGGGCGACGGCGCAAGGGGACACCATGACCCGGTCCAACCGAAAGGCACCCCGGGGGGGGGGTGGAAATAGGTGTAGCTGCGCAGCGAAGGGTGGAGGTGGCGGAAGCAATTAACGAACCCGGGGCAGGCGGAGGCGAAGTGCCGCGTAGCCACATCCCGGCTGCAGTCGGAGCCACGTGTGTCCAGGGACGGCTCCACCACGAAATTGAAGTCGGCGGCCCACACGTGCATCCCGCCCTGGGCTGCCAGGGGCCGCAGCTGCTGATCAATGAAGGCCCGCTGGAGGGAGCTGTCCGCCGACGGGAGGTACGTGGACGCCAGAGAGAAGGAGTGGCCACCCCACTGGACGGGCAGGTGAAGTAGGCGGCCGTCCACGGTAGAGGCCGGGCCCCGTCAGGAAACGAGAAAGCGGACCGGACCAGGATGGCCACACCCCCGCAGGGCCGATCCCGATCAGACTCCACGGCGGGGCACCACCAGGAGGACCAGCCATCATACCGTTCGGTGGCGCAGACGGTAGCCAGAAGAGTTTGGGCCCGGGAAACGTCGTCCACGCGGACGTGAGTCTCCTGGAGGCAGACGACGTCAAGGCGCTGGCGCTCCCAGCAGCGCGCCAGAGCCGGAAGGCGCGCGGCAACGCCGTGCTCGAGCGCCCCCAGCAACCCACGCACGTTGTGCGAGCCAAGCCGCAACGGGGGAGGGCCCGCGGGCCGGTGGCCGAGGCGCGGCCGGCGCATTACGCGTGCATGGCGTCCTCGGCCCCACCGTCGGCGGGGAGCGAGGCAAGGGCAGTAAAGGAGTATGTAACTATTGATCTCAAACTTTAGAGGTTCACGTCTGCTGCGGGCGTGCAATTGAACGGTCACTTACTCGCCGACGGACCAAACAACTACAGTTTTCACGACAAAACATGAATGCATGTTGGTTTCGGGGCTACCTACCTGCTTGAGCTTGCTGAAACTGTGCAGGCCGCACCACCTTAACATCAACGACTGAACGACAGTCACGACAAGTGTACGGCCAGCCGTACATCATGGTTGAGATGTGCCTCATTCGCACACGGAGGTTGGGGTCTAGGGTTGTTACGTGGCCCCGCCAGCATCATGGCATGATAGAGGCGGCTCTATCGCTGCCGCGTTTCGAGGTGCCGCGTTTTGCAAGACATCAGAGGTTGTCCTGTTTGATGCTATCACCTGGATTTTGTCGCGCCAAAGGTGTGCATCACTGCATGTTGTCGTACCCTAATCGCGCTTGTCTGCTGGAACCGATGCAGTCTGTGTTCTCGTACCGACAGCGAAAGGGCCCCTTGGGCCCCTTGGGCCCCTGTCGGTGGTTGTTTAGGTCATACGTCGGCAAGTAGGACAATCGCGGGGCCTCCCTGTCCCTCGTGGACGTGTCTCCTCCGCCCCTAACTCTCCCCCAGCTTTGCTCTCCAACGCCGTCACCAGTACCTGCACGGAATGGCCCACACCCATAACATCCCAAGTGCACGCCTTCCGTACGTGCCGCACATACCAACACTCCGCCCCACACTCGGACCTCTGATCTCGTCATCCCCTCGCAGATTGCAACGCCCCGAAGCGGAATCGTTTCTCACAAAGAGCAGGAACAACAATCAACGACAATGAGCAGCAGGCTTGCGACTGGTGCCTGCTGTTACCCCTTTCCTGCCGCCGTGACACCAGCTGCATAGTCGCACATACAGGCGGAGGTACGTCGGTAGTCTACCTTGAAGAAATTGTGCAGTGCCCATCTCCGCAACCTCACGCTGCCCACTGGTTCCGCCGTCGAATCACGGTGGGAGCCCGATAAGCTCATGCCGCCTTGCGGAAAGTTATGACACCACGCCCCAACTCGGGACCGTCACAATTTGTGACGGTCTCACAGACCCACACCACTGTACCGAACCGCGCCATCATTCCGCCAGCGGCCCAGCCCAAGATCCACCCAGGCCACCAACAGCACCTCTCAAGTCGCGCTCTTGACCTCTCCACCCCCTTCACACCCGGCCATAATCCGGCCGGTTGTCAGTCGCTTGTCGTGCTTCTGTCAGCGCAGTGCTGGACCTAAACACCGACGTCCGCACGGCACGTCATGTCACCACCCGGCCCTGGGTGGGCTGGGGCCCACATTGCAACCCGACGTGCGTGTACCTGCACGCGCACCTGCACACTTGGCAACCGCAAACAACAGCCACAACTCCATCCGGCTCAGATAACCTCGAGCGCAACATACCACGGCCTCCTCCTCCTCCTCCGCCTCCTCCTCCTCCATCCCCGCTGTCGCGGGTAAGGGTTGATGAGATGAGGTGCATACGAGCTGTATCTGGGCCCGTTGGAACGCCCGGTCGGCACAAAGGGTCCACATTGTAACGGTTACAAAAAATCCGATCCAACCACATATACAGTACGATGCGGTACAGTACGGTACAGTTCATTGCAGTACAGTAAGACTTCCTCGGCCGCTCAGCAGGGATCGAGCCAGAAATCGCCCCCGTGTTTCCTCCCTCTTGTTCCTCCCTGGGTGAAACCTCACGGACATTATTAAGAACGAGAACGGAGTCGTCAAACCCCATCGTCCGGGGTCCTTCGCAGCCCCGGTGGGCGCCCCTTTCTCCCCCTCCCCACGCCACCCTCCCCACGCCACCCACTCGCACGGGCGGGCGGGTGGGCGGGGATTCACAGCACCAGGCAGATCCCCACTCGCTGACTGCGCCACTGCAGGTAGGGGTTCACGATGCGGACCACGCGGGGCTGGGGCGGCTGCGGGGGAGGAAAGGGACGAGGGGGGGGTTGGGTTGGGGGTGAGGTGCAGGGTGTGGAGCGACGGGGGCGGGGTAACCGGGTGGGGGGAGGACGTTGCCGGGGTTGATCCCCAGTTCAGGACCTGAACCACAAACACCCAACTGATGGTGCGGCGACCAGGGTGATACCACATACGGTATGCGGTGCGGTGCGGTGCGCAAGGAGCGGAGGGGGCAGGTAAGGTGTGTGGGTGTGTGCTGCGCACCTGGGCCTGCTCCGCCTGGTGTGGCGGTGCCTGCTGACCGGCTCCGAAGATGCGGTAGATGTGGTAGCGGGCGCCCTGCTGCTGTGCGAACAGCCACTCACGGTGGCTCACCTGCGGGGAGCAGGGGGAGGGCAGAGAGGAGGGCAGAGGGGAGGGAATATTGGAAATTGGTAGGGAAGGGCAGAGGGCAGACTGGTCGCACCGCTGGTACGGTAGGGTCCACTTCCTCCCCGGTTCCTTTGCTCTGGCCGCCAGTCAGCGCAGTGCCAACCAATTTTCGCTGCACCGAGCCCCGACCGACCGACCAACCCACGGGTTCGTTCCGGACTTGATTTCAGTTTCGCCACTCGCCCACTCATCATCAAATACTACTAAACCCCCCAAGTTTACATTTCCCGTATCCCACATCCCTACCCAAAACGCACCTCGAAAAACGTCTTATCCCAGCTGCTCGTCGACTTGACCTCCACAAACGCCACCACCTCGTTCGTGTCCTGCCGCCGTACCAGCAGGTCGTACGGCTCGCACTGCTCGGACCGCGCGTTGACCCACTCGACCTCCTCGCCTGAGCGGTGCGGCAGAAGGGGCGGGTCAGGTGGGGTTGGGTCAGGTTGGGTCAGGTCATTGTCAGGTCAGGTTGGCTCAAGTCAGTCAGGTTCGGTCAGGTCAGGTCAGGTTGGGTCAGGTCAGGTCAGCTCTTGATTGACCTACGGATGGTGCTGGTGGTGGTGGTGAGGTGTGAGCAGGCAGGTGTTGTTGTGCGGCAGCTGTGCGGCTGCGGGGACTGGTCCCCGCCACCGCTTCCCCCACCTTCCCCCACCGCACCGCACCTGGCTCTGCCCGCGCCCGCAGATAGGCCGCCACGTACTGCTCCCCCCACCGCCCCACCGCCTCCCGGGCGGCCCGGGGCGCGTCCTCAGGAGCCACCGGCAGCTGCAGCGGCGTCACTCCGCCCGCCAGCGTCCTGAGGGGCGGGCGGGGGCGGAGGGCGAGGGGGGAGACGGGGTGTAGGGGCGGGCGGGGGCCGGGGAGAGGTTGCAGCGAATGGGTAGGCAAAGGGGCGAAGGCTGCATTCAGAGGATTGAATCGCCAACAAGCAACTGCACCGACACCGTAATTGCCAGCATCCGGGGGAAATGCACTGGGGAGGATGGCGGATGGAAAGAAACGCAGTTCGATTCTGGAGGCGGACCGCCCCCGCGCCCCCAAGCAGCCCTACCTCCCTCAGCACACGCCCGGACCTGCCCGCCACCCGAGGCCGCAGGCCCCGCACCCCTCCTCCCCTCATTCCCCAACCCCGGAAATCCCCCGGCAAACCCTTAAACCCTTGTAACCTCTTACGCCCGCACCCGCCCGCGGGCCCCAAAACCCAGCGGCCCACCTCCACCCCCTACCTCCCACCCCACCTCCCACTCACCTGTGCACCTCGGGGCCGATGTCGACCACCTCCTGGGTGTACGTGGCGGACAGAGCCGCACCCGCGCCCCCGGCCAGCCTGCCCAGACCGCCGCCACGGCCGCCGCGCGAGCCGCCCCATGGGTCGGCGGCAGCCCCCGCCTCTTCCTCTTCCTCGTCCTCCACCACCTCGGACGCCCCGCCCAGCTGACGCTGCGAGTCCGCACCGCGGTGCGGGTGCGGCGGCAACGCCCCCGACTGTCCTCCTCCCCCGCGGCGGCCACTCTGTTCGTCAGCTCCCAGCCGGCGGCCGTCGTCGTCCTCCGCGCCCGCCTCCCCGTCTTCGAGCTCTGGGCCGCCGTCCTCCTCCTCCTCTTCCAGGCCCTTCTCATCCTCCTCCCCATAATCCTCATCCTCGTTGCCGTCCGGAAGCCCCTCCGCGCCGTCCCTCCACCGCGCGCCGGCCCGCCTCCGCTGCGGGCCCCCCTCCGCCCCGTCCAGGCCGCCAGCCCCACGAGCTCCAGCCGCTGCGGATGATGATGGTGGTCGGGCGCCGTCAGGTCCCGCCCCGGCCTCCGCGCCCTCCGCCGCACTCGGCTCCCGGCCGCGCCGCCGCTTGCCGCCACCCGCCTCCCCGAGGCTGCCGCCCCGGCCACCTCCTCCGCCCCCGCTCCCTCCACCACCACTGCCGCCCCCTTCATCCTCGTGGTCCCCATCACCCTCAGACCAGGTGCCGTAGCCGCCGTCGCTGGCGCGATCTTCGCCGTCATCGCCGTCATCGTCGCCGCCGCTGACGCTGCCCTTCCCATCAGCGCGACCCATAAGGCTCCGCCGCTGCGCCTCGCGGCGCTCCTGCAGCCGTCGCCAGCCCCAACCGAACCGCAGCTCGCCGCCGCCCCCCAGGGAGGGGAAGGAGGACGAGGCGGTGGCGGCGCCGCCGCCGCTGAGGCCACCGGCGGCCACTGGGGGCGAGTAGCCCTCCGCCGCCGCGTCGCCTGCAGGGTCCAGGTCCAGTGGCGGCGGCAAGCGCGGCAGGCTGCCGTACAGCGCAGCCACGGAGGCCTCCAACCCGTCGGCCGTCTGTCCCGCCTCCATCAGGGTGTGCAGCAGCAGCAGGAAGCGGGTGCAGCCGGGGTGGGTCTCCCCCCGGAACAACAACCTGGTCGCGGGGTCGGGGTCGGGGGTGGGGTGGGGGTCAGGTGTCGGGGTGTCGGGAAGGGCGTGCGGGGCTAATCAAGAAAACCCAAATTCTGGAGACACCCAGCCAGCCAGGCCCCCAGCCAGCCACCCACCTGGGTACCTCCTCGAACACCGCCCGCCAGCGCTCGGGCCCCAGCACCGCAGCAGCAGCAGCCGCAGCCGCGCCCGGCCTTGAGGCCCGGAGCGCATCCGGCTCTACCGCGACGTACAGCAGCGGGCCACGAGGACGAGGCGCCACGACCTCGTCACCGCCGCTGCCGCCGCTGCCGCTTCCTTGTACGCTACATGGCTCCCCGCCGCCGCCGGGGGCTGGATCCGCCGCCATCAGCATCGCCGCACTCACCTGCTGAGCCTGTGCGGGGGGAAGGGTGGGGCGGTAAGGGTTGGGTGGGTGACGTCGGGAGTTAGGCAGAAGATACGGTGCGGTGCGGTGGGGTGGGGTGGAGGATGCGTACATTGCGGGCTCTCACCCCATCGCCACGTTCATTCATCATTCGGACGCGCTACCATGTTGGTAGGAGGAGTTTGACGGTAGCTTCGGTACCCTGGGCACTTGGGCGCAGGGCGGAGGCGGAAGCGGAGGCGGAAGCGGAGGCCGCGATGCGCGCTTGGTGTGTGGGTGGGATGTGGGGTGTGGGTGCGGGTGTGGGTGTGGGTGTGGGTGTGGGTGTGTCCAGCCCAGGTAGAGGGAGCGGCGGGTGGAAGCTGACGGCATCAGGCCAGTACGGCGAGCCTGCCTGGAGGCTGGGCCAAACTGGTCTGCCCTTGACGAGCAGCGGCGGGTGAGACCCCACTCCGCCCCACCCCGGACCCCATCCCACCGCCGCCCCCAGACCCCGCCCCAGACCCCACCCCGCCCCACCTGCGTCCTCAGGTCCAGCCGGGGCACCTCGTACACGACCCCCACGTCGCTGCCCACAGCCACCACACCCAACCAGGCGGCGGCCCGCAGCCAGGGATCGCCGAATGAGCAGCCGCCACCGCCGCCGCCGCCATCGCCGTCACTGACTGCCGACTGGCTACTGCCGCCGCCGGCACTGTGCAGGTGTACGGAGGCCCATCGGCGGAGGTACGGCGCGACCTCGTTCAGGCGGCGCAGCACGCCCTCCGCGACGGCCAACAGCTCCTGCTCCTCTAGGGCAGTGGCGGCCGCACTGCCGGCAGTAGCATCCGCAGTAGCATCCGCAGCAGCATTTGCAGTAGCGCCATCCGCAAACATGGCCGGCACTCCAGGGGGCGCGACCCCAAACAATGCTCGTCCAGAAGACAGCTCATCGGAGTACGGCAAGAGTGAGTGCAGGTAAGCCGGCCCGCGTGGACGCTCCGGCCCGATGCGGACGCGAACGCGCACCACCGACCCAAGGGTCGGCAGCCCCAGCAGGTCGCACAGGAGGTGCCGGAGGCCGGCGGCGGCGCGCGCGCCAACGCCAACGCGCGCCCCCTCCTGCGCCTCTCCAGACCGCCCCTCCCCTTCCCTCTGGGCCCTTTGCTGCACTTGCTCCTGCTGCCGCTGTTTCAGCTGCTCCTGAACTTGTTCCTGCTCCTGCTGCTGCTGCTGCGGCGGCGGCGGCTGAGCCAGTGACGTCAGCGACTGCAGTGGCGGCCCAACGATGTCCAGCCGGCGGCCGGTCGTCCTCGCGGCCAGGAGCAGCTCCGGAACCGCGCGCTGGGGATCCCGCAACTGCCAGGTTGGCGCAGGCGCGGCCGCCGCCGCCGTCAGTACGATGCTGTCCAGCACAGCCGCCATCTCGCCCGCTGCCGTGCCCGGGAACGCTGCTGGTGCGCCCGCTGCGCCCGGCTCTGCGCGCGGCTCTGCCGCCGCCTCCGGCGCCGCCACCCAGCGGCCGTCAACCGTGGGCAGCAGTGCCTCGCGGCGCAGCGCCGCCGCAGCTGCCGCAGCAGCAGCTGCGCGCCGCGCCAGCGGCGGTTCTGCACTTCCGCCCTCCTCGTCCGCGCACTGCCGCTCCCCTTGGCCCCCCCCGGCTCCGGCCTGCAGGCTGATTACCTCCGGGTCACCTAGGGCAGCGCCGTCAGAGCTGCCGTCAGGGCGGGTGCTGCTGCCGGCACCTTCACGCCGACCCGTGGGTCTCAGCAGCCAGCCCAACCACCCGAGGCACGTCAACGCCTCGGCGCCTTCCCGGCCGGAAGGAAAAACAGCAGCCGCAGCGCAGCCGCCAACGGGGCTCGCGGCGGTGGTTGCAACAGCTGCAGTGGCGGCCTTCCTGACCGCCGACAGCAGGTGTTCCACGTCCGGGTGGGATGGAACTGCCAGGACGGCTGTGAAGAACGACCTGCGGTCCCAACAGAACAGGTTTTGGAGGAGGCGAGGCGGCTGCAGAGACAGCGATGGTGGCCGTGTGCAGGGAGGGGTTCAGGCAGCCGGGGACGAGGGATTCATGGGCAGGGCAGCTGGGAATAGTGTCAAGATGTGTCGGTATGCGGGGGTACGGTACGCGCCCTTAAGACGGCCCCTCTCAGACGCCCGCGAGCACCGCCGCGTCGCTCCACGCCTAACGTGTGCCGCTTTGAACGCTTCCCCCGCGCCCGGGCACATGCACACATCAGCAGCGCCACGCTGCATGACATCCCGACGCGGAGCAGCCGGGGTTTTGGCCACGACCAATCCGGCCAGGTAGCTGTGGCGCGCGGCCCGATGGGCGAAGCCGGGCTGGGGACAGCTGGCGGGGATGCGACCATGCCACTCCATCCCTTACCAGCATGCAGCCTTGTACCCTTGGCGGGATGTCCGCTGCCGGTCCTCCCGCACGACACCGCATTTTTTCCTCAGGCGCTCCCATAAAACGCCCCCCCCAAAACTTCCGTCCTGCAGTCCAGTCTAACTCCCCTAAACCTTCTCTAGAACCTTCCCCAAAACCCATAAAACCGCCCTGTCCACCTGCCCGAAACGGTACTCACTCCAGCGATGCCGGATACAGCTCCGCCAACCTCGGCGGGAGCAACCGTGCGGCAGTTACGCCTGCCGCCGCGGGCCCCTGTTGCTCCGAGACCAGCTCCGTCAAAGGGCCCAGCGACCAGACCGTCCCGGCCGCGCCACACCACCGAAGCGGGCCCGCCCTGCCGTCGCCGCCGCTGCCGCCGCCGCCGCCACCACGCGCCGCGCCGCCGTGGCCTGCGCCACCACGCACCGCAATCAGCGGCTCCCGCGCTGCTGCGGCACGGATGGCCGCCAGGGCGCTCTCCACCCCACCGCACCCGTCCGCGTCCGTACGGCGGGTTCCTTGCGCGCCCGCCGCCACGTGCTCCTCCGACACGCCGCCGACGTCGCCTGCCGCCGCCGCAGCCTCGGCCGCGACTAGTCCAGCCAGGTAGCTGTAGCACGCGGCCAGATTCGCGAAGCCAGGCTGGGGACAGCAGACAGGCTGTGACGGCGCGGCGGCCTTCGCCACCGCCGCCGCCGCCGCCGCGGCGTAGCCATCGCTGTCTGTACCGCCTCGGCGCCACAGCCGCAGCTGCCGCAGGACACAGTGGAGGGAGGGCGATGAGGGCAGACCCAGCGCCGCCGCGAACCGTGGGTCGGTAACCTCCACTCCAATGTAGCGCGCCGACGCACCCAGCAGGCTACGCAATGACCGCGACGGCAGTAACACTTCGCCGCCGGCAGGTACGGCGCAGCCGCCGCAGGTGTCCGGCAGCCAGGCGCGGTTCCGGAGCTCCGACAGGAAGGCGGCCGGCCGCCGCCGCCGCTGCGGCCGCGGCGGTCGCTGCGGGTCCTGGTGAGACCCGGGGCGAGGCTGCTCCGAATCCAGCACCCAGGCGTGGGTGTCGTACTCGGCTGACCAGAGGACATCCAGCAGGTGCGCGACCGCGCGCAGGGTTGTGGCCGCCGCCGCCGCCGCCGACCCACATCGCCGTACATCTTGATCCGCCAACATCTCAGACGGCGGCGGCGGCGCCGCCGCCGCCGCATCGGGCACAGCGGGCGGCACCCCCAGGTAGTTCAGGAGCGCCGTCAGGTCGCCACTGACCTTCCCGCCGGCACCGACCCGCGGGTCAGTGTCGTCGCCTGTGGCGGCGGCGGCGGCTGGCCCGTCCGAGAGCCGCACGAAGGTGTACCCGCACCCCAGCACGCCGGCGCCGCAGAACTCGGTCCACTGCGCCGCGCTGCCGAAGCGCAGGTAGGCGGTCGCCCACAGCGCGCAGGGCTCCGAGGCACGCGCCGCCGCCAGCGCCGCCAGGGCGGCGGCGGCAGCGGGCCCCGGGTGTCGCACGGCCGTCAGCGCTGGGAAGCTGAGCCCCAGGCACACCCCCTCGCGGCTCGGCGCCGCCACCCAGACGGCCTCCGGAGCGGGGGATGACGACCGCGTACCAGGCGGGGACGACTGGGTGTTCCCGCCGGCAAACGGCGGCGGGCCCGCCGCCTCCGTCCCGGCAACGGCGCTGCCCTCACTGCCCTCCTCTTGCCGCTGCTGCGGCGGCGGCGACGACTGCTCCTCCTCCTCAGCAGCCGGCTGAGGCTGCGGTCCCGCCTCCTGCTCCTCCTGCGGTGGTGGCAGCCCGAGCCCGAGCACGTCGGACCCCAGCGGGGACGGGACCGCGGGCGGCGGCACCAGGACCCACAGCAGCGCGTCCGCCCACTGTCGAGCGACCCGTGGGTCGCGCGCCGCCAGGTGCTGGTGGTGCATCAGGTAGGCGGCGTAGCCCACCAGCACACCCGGCTCGGGCAGCTGCGGCAGGCGCTGCCGGACCACGACGACGTCGGCCTCGGCGGGGCCAGAGTGTGGCCCATCATGGCACCCAGCCAAAGCAGCAGCAGCAGCAGCAGTAGCCGTAGCCGTAGCAGTAGCCGAAGCAGCGGCTGTAGCAGCGCCGAGGTGCGCGTGCAGGCGCCTCAGTGCGGGCAGCACGTGGCGGGTGATGACGTCCGCGGGCTGCAGCGGCGCCAGGCCCAGGCGGCGCAGGCAGCGCAGCGATAGCTCCTGGACGGACTCCCCGCGGCTGGAGCAGGGCAGCAAGCCGGCCGCCGCGGCCAAGCCTGTGTGTGTGGGGGGGGGGAAGGGTCCAAGTGACGGCAGGGGGGCCAGCAGGGCAGCGCGGGCGGCAGTGAGAGGCACGGACCCGGTGCATCATCCGGGGAATAGCGGATTGGGCGGTGTCATGCAGAAGGGGGAGGTGGGAGGTGGATGGCAACAAACAATGCCTGGCGGATGGGTGCTGCGGCTGGAGAGCTGCCGGGCCCACAGCTGCCCCCCCCCCCCCCGGTGAGGGCCGGCTGAGGGCCTCGGGAGGTCATCCTGGGCATATGGCCATGGCGGCGGCACCACTCGGCTGTGGCCTCAGTGCCCATTTCGAAAACCTCACGATTCCGAACACCGCGATGTGGTCTACGCCAGCCTTGTGGCCCATAAGGCCCACAAGTTGAGGGAAACCTCCTATAGCCCAACCCCCCTCACCGCGTCACCGGCGCCCCACACACCTGTCAGGCTCACGAGCGGAAGCTCCTGCTCGAAGCCGTACAGGTAGCCTCCCTCGCCCAGGATGCCGCCAGCCGCCGCCGCCCCCGCTGACGTCGCCGCCACCACGGCCCCGGCACCCGCCTCCACTGACGGGCCACCGTCCTGGCCCGTCCCCCTGGCGGGTCCATTGTCCGCCGCTTCACCGTCCGCCGTCGCCGCCACCGAGGGCTCGCCGCCGCCACCGGCGGCGCCGCCGCTGACGTCGAAGGCAGCCGGCGGCGCCGGCGGCATGAGCGCCTCCGCCGCCGTTGCCGCCCGGCCGCCCACCAGCGGCACCAACGGCAGCCCCCGCAGCGCCGCCAGCAGCCCGTGGAGCGCGCCGCCGGGGAGCTGCGCTCCAGGGCGGGCCAGGTTCACCGACAGGGATGACGTGGCGCCGCGGGTTGAGCCGCCCCCATGCGCCTGCTGCACCTGTGCCGGTTCGAAAGTGTTTCCAGGATGACCCGTGCCGGGCAGGTCAAGGTCGCCATCCAGAAGACCGGACCGATAAGAGAGTGCGGGATGGATACGCGACATCCACACACACCACCACACACACACACACGTCCGTCCAGGGTCCTCGCAAGTCGTGTCTCTCGGTTTATTTTAACACACACGTCCGTACCCATCCGTGCCTACATATCCCTCGGTCACCGTTTCTCACACATAGCCGCGCCACCACCATAGGGATCTGTTTGCTTTCACCTTGTCTAGTTACTGTTTTTCTTTGTCTGCCTCCCTTCCGCTTTGCCTCACAACTTCCGTCCTTCCGTGTTCCCGCATGATGGACGCTCGGCGCTGCTTCCGTGGGGACCGTCACAATATATTCGTCGTGCATTTTACAGGTTGGTAACAAATCCGTTTGCGTGCGTCGTGCGTCTCCGTATTTAGTATTTGCGGTGTGATTTGCCTTGCGGTGGTGGCGCGGCTGCCTTGTTCGCATGCCTACGTCTGGTAAGTTTTTCCTTGCAGGTTCCATGGTAAGTATCCTGCTACCTGGGCTCGGGCGGGCGGGCGGGTTACTTTTCTAAACACACACGCTCAGTTTTCTTTTACACACACACACACACACACACGCCCTAGGTTGAGAGCGAGGGGACAGAGGCCCCTTACGCCCCTTTCCCCCGTATCCGGGGGAAAGTGCTTCGGCGGTCTCCCGTATGGGGCGGGTTAGCGCCCCCGGCCAGTGTCGGCCCGGCAGATATGTAACGATTCACACACACACACACACGCTCGTTTTTTCCTTCTTACTAACAACTTTTAGGACCGTCGCGCTCACGTGTGTCCCTGTCTTGCCATCCGCCTTGCATGTCCTCCGACTTCGCTTCGCTAACCACTGACGGTGCTGCTTCGCTTGGTGCTCCCGTTTCTGCATTCAGGTCAGTATCTTTTCCTTCTGCACGGGCTGGGACGGTTGTGCCGGGCACTTGCTTGCTGTCGGCATTGCACGCGCTGTTGACGCATACGCCCTTGCTTTTGCTGCACCTTAGGATCAGTAGGTAGCTTAGTAGAGTTTTCATCTGCGTTAGCCTACGACGTCATAGCCGCTGCTTCTGCTGGCGTCCCGGCGCCCACCGGCGCTCGACAACGATACGGGGCGCTGCAGCATCACGGCCTACACCACCTTGGTACTCCTTATGGACGACATATTTCGCCCTGGCATATTGGTAACTCTGGTCTCGGTCTCAGTCGTCGGTTGCATTGCTGGACACGGGTCTGCTTATTCGCGGCTCAGCTTTTCTCCTTGATAACACACACACACACACACGCGCGCCACAACACCGCCTGCCACCTCATCGGCTCTTCTTTATCCCGTATCCGCCACCGCCGGCTATAGCTAGGCCGACGTCCCCGAACCACTTCCTGGTGTCAAGTCACGTCACGTCACACCAGGGTTCCGCACCTCGGCCTCCTCCAGCAGCTCCTCGCAGCAGGCCAGCACCTGCCACCGCCAAAGCGCGCCGCCGCCGCCGGCCACCTCGGCGGCGCGGCGCCAGCCCTCCGCCAGCCCCCCGCGGGCCCCTGCGGCAGCAGCGCCGCCCGCCTGGTGCTTCCCCGGTGCCCACTGGCCGCCCCCGGGCCTTGCGGGGCCGGCTGCCTCGGCGGCGGCTTCCACGCCCCCAGTTCCTTC
This sequence comes from Eudorina sp. 2006-703-Eu-15, assembly GCA_003117195.1. Taxonomy (NCBI): domain Eukaryota; kingdom Viridiplantae; phylum Chlorophyta; class Chlorophyceae; order Chlamydomonadales; family Volvocaceae; genus Eudorina; species Eudorina sp. 2006-703-Eu-15. The sequence goes on along the minus strand of BDSI01000021.1, from coordinate 515,327 downwards.
CTGGCTCAACAGCACCTGCCAGACAAGACGGAGGCAGGCGGTCAGTCACCGCGGCGGCTATGGCACTTGCCTGAATGGCGCGACGTGCAGACGACCATGGTCACCGACAGGGAGGGCTGATTGACGTCACCACCACCACCACCACCACCGCCACCAACACCAACACCACCACCACCACCACCACCACCACCACCACCACCACCACCACCACCACCACCATCACCAGAAGGATGACCGTCAAGAGGCAGGACCCCTCGATGCCATGAGAGACCATGAAGTGGTAGCTCGAGGGCCCGAGGGGCGCTACCACCGTCCCACGGCTTTCCTTGGGAGGGGCCCCCTTCCCGTCTCGTTCCCGCCCTCGAATCGGAGCGACAAACATCTTCCGTAAAACAGCGGAGCCTAGGGTGACGGCCGACAGCCCATTTGTAAAACAGCGGAGCCGGGGCGACCCACCTGCAGCGCCGCCACGGCGTGACGGGCACCGAACACCTGCAGGCCCAGCGCCAGCAGCACCCCGGGCGCCGGCAGCGACTCCATCGCCAGCGCCGCCGTGACCCGTGGGTCCGTCGTCGCTCCGCCTCGTCCGGTGCTGGTTTCGGCGCCCCCCGGCTCGGCGCCCGCCGCGGCCGCTTCCCCGCCCTCGCCGAACGCGTCCACGGTCGCGGCGGCTTCCGGCGCCGCCAGGCCGTCTGTGGCGGCGTAGGCGACGCCCGCAGCTGCCGCCAGCGCTTCGCCCGGAAGCAGGCGACGCAGCGTCTGCGTCACATCAGTACCGGGGCAACATAAGCGGCCGGATCGATGACATGACAGGGAGTCTGGAAACGGCGGACGGTGCGGCCGGCGCGGTGCTGGGGGAACGGCCCCAGGACCGTCTCCCTGAACCCACTCGGGCCGGGTCCGTCCACCTCGGACCTCGCTGCACGGGCGAGGGCGGGAGGTACTCCCGTGGGTCGTCGTCGTTCGCCTTAGGCTGCCGCGGCCGCATCACACTCAACAGTCCTTTGCGGTGCACACTGCCTGTAGGTGTGGTGCAGGCAGGACATGGAAACGCGCCGTAACGTCCTGAAGCCTCGTACCCCGACACCCTCTCCCGCTATAGGTGCCTAGCGCTGGCCCGCGGGCGCCTCCTCTCCCCCTTTTGGTATAGACTGAGGCACGCACGCACCTCACTTGCGCCCACCACGACCTGAGACGGACGCAGCAGCTTGCCCTCGCCGTCATCCGCATTGTACGACAGCATGCACGGCGTCGCGCGCAGCGCCGCCGCGATGGCGCCCACGACCGGCCGCAAGAACGGCATCGTGACGGCGCCGGCGCCGCCGCCGTTTCCGGCTCCACCGGCGGTGGTCTCGGCCGTACTTTCGCCCGCGGCCTGCAGCAGCCGCATGGCAGCGGTGCCGTTGCCCAGCTGATGGCCGTAGTGGTTGTACGGCACGTACCGCAGCCAGCCTCCGCGACGCATGTACGGCAGGAGGCGCATCGCGTGGCGGATGGCGTCGAGGAACGCCGCCGGGATCTGCGGCAGGAGTACCGAGTGTTAGGGGTACAATTTTGGCGGGACCGCACGGCAGGGAGCAACACCTTGACGGAAGCTGGTTTCGTCAACCAATGCAGTGGCCATGTTGGCAGGGGTATAGAGTGACGGAGGGACCGCACGGCTGGGAGCAATACCTTGACGGTAGCTGGTTTCTTCATCAACGCAGACCCAACCGTTCACCGGCTGCCCGGCCCGCGACAGCAGCCAGCACGAGCACCAGCCAGCACCCCAACCACCCGTCCTTGTGAGCACGTCCACACGACTTCACACGGTGCGGAGGCTGTCCCGCTGTTCACACGTGTCCGTGGGATCACCACCACCCCATCTGGTCTCGGGGCGTCGGGGCCACCTGCTGCCCCCTCCCCCCCCCTCCCCGGTCTCCCTACCTGGTCTCGGAGCATCTGGTTCCACGCCTCCCCACCGCTGATGTCCTCGCGGCTGGAGGGCACCAGCCAGTCCGCCTGGGGGCCACCCGGGGCGGGGGAGGGGAGGGGAGTACAGGAAATTGGTAGACATATTTATACTATAGGGGAGGGGAAGTGCACGGGGGAGGTGCAAACACGTGGTCAAGGGAGAGGACTGGCTCAGGCCCAAACACTGTGGCGGCTTGCAGCCGTGCACTTCGCGGCTGTGACACGAGTCCCAGGCAGATGGACAGATGTTGGACAGATGGACTTGATTGGACATCAGGCGCCACGCGCACGTGGGGGGGAAGGGCGGGTTTCCGCGATGAACACCCGTGCAGGTTTCCCTGCCGAACGCAGGAGCCCTGTGCAGGAACAGCCGCGGGGGCGGGTGTCAGTCATGACGAGACACCGGTTGCACCCCGAGGTGCCCCCTACGTGCGCACCATCCGCACACCTGCAGGTCAAAGGGCAGCCCCGACGGCCGCAGCGGCAGCGTCGCGAACACGTGGCAGCCACCGACCCCTGGGTCATCCCAGCCGCCACCGGCATGTCCCGCGCCGCGTGTGGCGGAGGCGCCCGACGGGCAGCGGTGCCGCTGCTGCTTCGGCGGCAGCGGCAGCGCGACTTTGACGGAGGTCGCCGCGGGCCGGCGGCCAGACGACCCACGGGTCACCAGTGGCGGCGCCAGCGTGGCGGCGCCCACGATCCACGTGTGCACCGTCTCCCGGAGCGGCTCCCCCGGGAGGGGCTGACCTTCGGGGCCCAGAGCCTCCACCCGCCATGTCACCTACACGCAGAGGCAAGGAAGCGCGCCAGGTCACCCCGTCATGTCACCCCGCCATTTCATGTACTGTTGTTCAGGGCCAAGGAATCGCGCCGCGGCCAGCGGCACCGCTTTGGACAAAGAGAGGGGACACCCGCTTCGTATGCAAGCACCGATGCCAGTCGCCGACAGGATCACAACGGCAAACACCCCACGGCGCCCACACACAGTCTCCGTCACTCCAGGGTCCAGGAGCTCTCTTCCCCACGCGATGCGCTCGCCACGCCCGCCACCGCGGCTTTACCTCCACCACAGCGCCGCCCTCCCGGTCCGTACGCCGCAGGACATGCCGTACGCCCGCCAGCTCGTCCAGCACCTCCAGCTGCCGCACGCGTCGGAGGAAGAGCAGCACGCCCGGCCGGACCTGCCCCACCAAGCCCGCGGCCAGGACGCTCCAGCTGCCCGGCGGGGCCCCACTCGCGGCACCAGCGTCGCCCCCCGCGGCCCCGGCGGATGCCGGCACCGTCGCAGCCGTCGAAGCCGTCGCAGCCGCAGCCGGTCCTGCTGCAGCCGCGTTCGCCTGGTCTGCCTTGGGCGGTGGCTGTAGCAGGCGCGGCGCTGCGGGCAGCAGAATGACGGTGCCCCAGCCGGAGGGCGGCGGTGGCGGTGGAGGCGGGCCGAGATGTGAGGCTGTTGGGGGCACGCCCCTGCCGCTCTCATGCGGCGCTGCCGAGGGCCCGGAAGCGCTGGTTTCGGAGGCGGGGTGCGCGGTGCTGGTGATGGTGGGATCCAGATCTGGATCTCGGGGTTGCGGTAGCACGTAGCCCAGGCCGGTCGGGTCCTGCGATCAGAACAGTTCAGTTCAGTTCCGGGAGCTCAATGCCGGGCGTTCAGATCCGGGAGCTCAATTCCGGGCGTTCAGTTCCGGGAGTTCAGTTCCGGGAGTTCAGACTACAAGGGAGCATCGGGCCACGGCATGGGGGCCACGGAGGCTGTCCTCTTGTGACACATCCGGTGGAGACCACCGACGGGTTCCCCTACCTGCTGCAGCCAATTGAGGACAGCGAGTGACGGTTACAGAGGTCGTTAGGAATTGCGCTCGAGCCCACGCAAAGTGCCGCCCCCAACCCCAACCTGATCCAACGCGATCCAAACCCGATCCAAACCCGATCCAAACCCGTTCCAAACCCGATCCAAACCCGCCAGAGTCAACCTGCTTAAGTATAGGGTTTAGGATGTAGCGCTTCGGCCCCACCTGCGCGTCAAACCCGAACGCGAAGCCGTTCGAGTAGATGCAGGGCGCATCGCTGAGCGCGAAGACGCTCTTGAAGCCGATGCCCTTCTCGCCCGTCTGACCGCCCTCCTCGTCCTGCTGCCCCTGCCGCTGCTGCTCCGCCTGCTGCTGCTGCTGCTCTTTCGCCGCCGCCTTGGAGCTGGCGCCCACGTCACAGAGCGCCCGGACATCCGCCTCGGTGAAGCCCACCTTTTGGGGGGGTAGCAGGGCCAACACCGCCGGGGCACAGGTGGGACCGCCTGCTCGTCGTGAACGGGTGGCCTCACTCCAGGCAGGGACACGCCCCACCGCACGCCCGAGGGGATACCGGACAACCGGATGGGGGGATACCGCCGCACGCCATGAACCTGTCTGGGGCAGGTAACCGCTACGCACGGTGCCATGGACCTGCCTGTCCAAGACCCCACAGCAGGAACCAGGCGGGCCGCACGTCGGGGCGCGCGTTGTCAGGCGCGGGAGGTAAAACAAAAGCCCCCTCCCAGCGCAACCTTGCCCCGCCCCGCCCCGCCCAGCCCAGCCCATGCTGCGGGCTGGCGCACCTCGTTGGTGGCCACGGCCAGGCCGCTGGCTCCCACCCGCAGCACCATCCGGGGCTCCTCGCCGCGCTCCGCCAGCTCCGCCGGGTACCTGCCACCGCCGCCGGAGGCCGCGGAGCGACGGGAGGACGCAAGGCGGCGGAAGGGCGCGCGGGAGGGCGCAAGGGGGCGGGGGGAACAAAGCACGAGCCAAGGGGCGGAAGTGAGTGACCGCAATGGGCCCAGGCCATGGAGCACGCATCTTGAATCAACCGACCTCACTTCCGCTTTCGCGCATGCGTACTTTCCCTCTCGCGTCGCCAACGTCTTCACGTCACGTCGTTCGCTCTCCGGCACAACACACGCACACGCACAGTCCCGGTCGCGTCGGGGCTCGCTGAATGACGTAAGCTACAAGCCCCTGGATCACCGCACCCTAGGACAGCCGGCCCAGGCCACGCAGCCGCCCCATGCCACACGCTTCCCTCACCTGCAGTCGTCCGCGTTCTGCAGCAGCTCCAGCAGCAGGTGCACCCGGCTCGAGTACAGATCAGCCGCCAGGCGCTGCAGCGCCCGCTGCAGCCGCCGCGCCTGCGCCGCCAGCACCGCCGCCACCTCGGCGGGGGCGGACACACCCACACCAAACTCCTGCGCGGCGGGGCCATCGCGACCCGCGGGTTTACCTCTCTGCAAAGTTGCGGCGCACCATGCATACGGTATCCCAACAAACTCAAACGGGAAACGGCCCCCCGTGCCGGCGGTGCGGCTTCGCCTAGCTCGAGCCAGGTCATGTCGCACAGCCCCCCGAGAGGTTGGCAGCCCCGTTAAGCATGTGTCGGGCAGGGCAAAACCCATCAGCACCGTGGAGCCATGGTGCAGCACCACCACATACCGGTCCTCTCAACTCCTTGTCCATTTGTGGCCCCACCTGCTGTCGGATGCTCTCGATGACCCGCCGGCCCGCCTCCGGGCTCACTCGGCTCCGAAGCCGCCAGTCCGGAAGTGGCCGCGAGTAGGGCAGTAGCCCACCCTTAGGCTGCTGCTGGTGTTGCTGCTGAGGCCGCACGTTCCGCCGCTGCTGGCCCAGGGCTGTCGCAACCGCCGCCGCTGCAGCAGATTCCAGAGTGGGGCCTGCGTGCGGTGCCGTCGGCGCTGGTCCGCCGCTTCCTAGCGCCGGCGCCGGCCCTGCGCCCACGCCCACAGCCACAGCCGCCTCCGCGCTGTGCGGCGCGAGCGCCTCCGCGCTGCTGCTCCGACCGCCTGCGCGGCTGCGGCGGCGTGGCTGCGACACCTCCAACACAATGTCATCGCCGCCGTCGTCGTCACCATCGTCTGCCGAACTGCCACGGGTTTCGGAGCGGCCGTCACTGACTGCGGCCTGGCGGGTCCCAGTCGGACCCCCGCCGCCACCGCCACCCGCAGCCACTGTTGCCGTCTCGCCGCTCGGTACAGGCGCCCCCTTGCCTGGGTCGGGCCCGGGTGCCCCGCCGGACGAAGAGATCGCGGCGGCGTCAGCTGAAGGGCTCTCGGAGGCTGCGGCGGCGGCGGCCGCGCCCCACACGTTCCGCAGCGCCCCCACGGCCTGGTCGCTCAGGGTGCTGCACCCCGCCCGGCGGCCAAGGAACCAAAGCGCCACCAGCGCGCGGCAGCGCAGCGCGCCCGGCAGATTCGCCGCCGCCGCCGCCGCCGCTGCTGCCGACGCCGCCACTACCTGCCCGGGGCGCAGCTCTAGGAGCTGCGGCTGCCCGCTGTTGAGGACCTGCCGCAGGCGCCGCGGCACCAGCAGGTACAGCAACGGGCGGCACCCCAGGAAGGGCGGCGGCAGCGCCAGGGCCACGTCCAGAGCGTACTGCCCGACGGCGGCATCCGGGGCGGAGGCGGCGGCCAGGGCGCGCTCCGCGGCGGCGTCCGCGACGACCGCCAGCAGCTGTCGAGGTAGCGCCGCCACCGACCCCGCGCCTACCGCAAGGCCCAGGAGGGAGTGTACGGCAGCGGCGCCGTCCAGCCGTGCAAGGGCCTGATGGGAGCCGCGTGTGTCGGGCAGGGCAGCAACAAGTCAGTTCCGTACAGTTCAGTTAGCAGTGGCTGCAAAACATTGTTATTACAGCCCGTGGAAAACCCATTATGCGAATCATGTTTCCGTTTACGGCGACGCCGCAACGTGGCCTGCGGGCGGGGCCAACAAGGGGCAACCCAACAGCGCTGCCGCCAAGGGGTATGGCGAGGCCAGGCCGGACCGAGAGGCGGGGCGAGGGCGCCAGCGTCCGTACCCTTCCCGGGCGACCGCATCTTCAGCCAGACCGTGTCAGGACAGCCAAAGGGCGGCAGCTGCAGCGGGATACGGTGCGGCCACACCTACGAGCTATCTGGGCCCGTTGGAACACCCGGTCGGGATACGGGTCCACCTTGTAACGGTTACGTTACAACCAGCCGACGGTGCCTCGGCCGAACCCTCCGTGCCTCAGGAACCCGCGCGGTAGGAACCTGATTACAACACTCACACACCGTGCCCAATGCATGACACGCACTCCTGCCCTGCCTGCCGATCAACACATGATGCAGGTCGACTGGTGAGTATCTTGGACCTGGGTGATTCGGGCGGGGGCGGGCCTCTCACTACGTAAACACACGATGCACCACCTAAGCACGTCGCCGTCATCTTACATACTGGGCTCACCTCGGCGAAACGGTTTGTGGTTGCCGAGGGGTCGACCAGCACCACCGCCCCCTCGACAGCCCCCGCCGGCCCCACACCGGGCAGCGCCAGCGCCACCACGGGGCCACCCAGCCTCTCGGATGCCGCGGCCATCGCCAGCGCGGCCAGCCCGGCGCCCAGGTCATCATCATCCCCGTCGGCGCCGCCGCCCGCCGCCAGCGTCGACACCGTCGACAGGTACGACAGTATGGCAACACCGCCGTCGTTCGTGGGCAAGGAGCCGACGGGCGCCGCCACGAGTGAGATTGCTTCGAGCAGCAAGTCTTTGTTGCCGCCGCTGCTCCCGGACCTGTGCCCCGTGGACGAGGCAGGGTACGGGTCTAACTCGTCTGGGCTGTCAGTGTCCTCGGCCCCAGCTAGGAGCGCCGTTGCGAAGACAGGCTGCTCTCGAGCCGACGCGCCATCCGGCGGCGCGCCGGCCAGCAGCCGCGCGACCGACCCGTGGGTGACCAGGTCAGTGAAGCGCTGCGCGCCAAAGTGCTGGCACGCGAGCCGCTTCACGACCGCGTCCGCGTCGGCCGACCCTTGGGTCACCTCCGCTGTGCCACCCGCTCCTCCGCCTGTGACAGCCGATTGCCGCGACGAGCCGCCCGTGGCGCCATCCGACGGCGCGGCGGATTGGCCCAGGGCCGCCAGTACCTGCCCGCAGAACACCGCCAGATGCGTCTGCAGCAGCGGAGACACGCCCCCGCCTCCATCTGCGGCGGCGTCCGCCGTCTTCGCCTCGTCCGCGACCGCCGCCGTCGCCGCGACTCCATCCAGAGCACCTTCCCGCTCCAAGGGCGTCGGCGTAGGCGCGGCGCCGGCAGCCGTGTCCTCCCCCGCAGGCTGCTGCGGCTCCGGGACCGTGCCGACGTCAGCACTCGCTGCAGCATCTGCGGCCTCCGGGACCTCCGGCGCCGCTGGGGGCTGGTCGGGGGTGTCGCTGCTGCTGGAGCCGGTGCTGCCCGAGCGGCCCAAAGCCAGGGCAAGGCCGCACGCCCGTTCGAAAGCCTCTGCACGGGACGGAAGAGAAGGCGTCGTACACGCGGGCAGGGCTGTGGTTTCGGAGCTGCCCTCGCGGAGCTGGCGTTCTTGCAACTGCCGCCGCCGTCGAGGTCCCAGGCCACCTCTGGCACACAACACGGCTAACCGACACCTATTCTAGAACGGTCATCTGCACAGACTTGCCGGCTGTTCTCACAGCCACTATCACACAAGTTTGGGTTCGGGCGGGCGAGTTTCACTTGTTTGCACCTGGGCTTGGATGGCGTACACGTCGGTCACCCGGATTAAGCCGAGCTCACACGCTGCACACCTGTCGCTGCGACGACGACATGGTTCGTGCGGCATGGCATGAGGCCCCGACCTGCTTCCTCCTTGCTTCCCTTCGCACATGTTCCGCGGTGTTGCTGCTGCTCATCACGGCCCCCGCTCCAGAGCATATGCACAACACCATTCGGTATTCTGCACAACACCGCTCGGTATTCGCACACCGGGCGCCCCACCTGCCATCGCCGCGCCGCCCTCCGCCAGCAGCGCCAGCAGCCCCTCCGACACGGAGGCGCCGCCGGACTGGCCGCCGCCGCCGCCGCTACCACTGCCGCTGCCACTGCCGGCGCCCTCCCTGGACCTCGGACCGGGCCAGCCCTCCGCCGCCGAGAGGCAGTCGATCCCCAGCGCCTCACAGGTCGCCCGCTCCAGCTCCTGAAGGAGAGCCAGCACGGACCGGGGCGCACCGCCTGTGGCCGCGTCGCCACCAGTGCCACCACCATCACCACCGCCGCTAGGGCCTGCCGAGCCAGCCACAGCATGCCGCCCTGCCGCCGTCGTCGCCAGGGCCGCCGGCACGGGCGCTGGCGGCCCGGGGGCTAGGGGCTTCAGCGGCTGCAGGGCGGGGTGCGCTGAGGGCGGGGGCTGCGCCGGGGCCAGCGCCTCGCCCCCCCTGCTTGCACTTGCGCCTGCGGGTGCGGGTGCTGGCGCCGCGGCTGCCGTCTCGGCGACCAGGGCAGTCAGTTGAGCGGCGAGCTGGTCCCGGACGGCCTCCACCAGGCGCTGCCGCGTGATGCGAGGGGGGTCCAGGGGCTGAGGCGGCGGCTGGACGCCGGAGGCCTGCAGGGCGCGGCGGACCGTTGGGTTTACGGGACATCAGGTGGGCACGGTCAACGCTCGACGGACTCAGCCACAGGAAGGGTGAGAGGACATGTGTGCTTTGGTGGGCAGAAAGGACGCAAGGAGGCTTTCGAGACGGACGGAGGGCGTAACACGGACCAGCTCACTGGCGCGGTGGAGGAGGAGGACTTGAAGGAGGTGGAAGGAGGATCCCGAGGCAAGGCGAGGCGAGTTGATGGGGGACCCACCTCCGGTGCGCAGGCAAACACCCCAACAACCCGCGCCCCACACGGGGGACTGTTACCTGCACCGCCTGCTGCCACCAGAGCCTTCGGCGCGGGCCGCCTCGCCGCCCCGGACCGTGTACGTCCTCCTCCGCCACCACGCCCTGGAGCAGCAGCGCCACCGCTACCTCCGCGCAAAGCTACGGAGTGGCGGGGGTTAGGGAAAGAGACGCGGAACAAGTTCAGGACAAGTGGGGCGAGACACGGAGCGTGTTTGCGGTTGACAACGCGAGGACAGGCCAGGTGGTGGGGCCGTGTGGGTGACGGCAGGGCGCGTAGGATGCTGAGGTGTAAGCCCACAGCGGTGGGAGGCCAGGCACTGCGACAAGGCCGAGCATGCCTCCCGTTCCTATCTTGCTTTCCTGAGCTTGCGTTCTCCAGAAGATCGACCGTGGCGCATGGGTGCCAAGAGCCTGGACAGCGCCCACTTCATCCTTAGCGGCGCCGCGGTGCCGCTCTATGCTCTCCATCCACCGGGACTACCCTAGAAAACAAGTGCACAGCGCCACAGGCACCGCCGGAGGCCTGCCTGTGGCCCGCGCCCACACACCCCTACGCCCTGGCGCCGCGTGCGCGGCCCGGCCCCACCCTGCAAGCATCCACCGAGTCGCCGTAGCCGCCGGGCATTGCCGCCGCCCCGCCCTGGCCGCCGCCGGCGCTGACGGTCCGGTGGTCGGGACCGTGCGGGGCGCCTCCCGCCGCTTGCCGGCGGCCCGAGGAGCCGACCGCGGACCCCGAACCGGCCCCGGGGCCGGTCACCGCCGCCGCCGCGGAGGCGGCCGTGGCCGCCGCGGCAGCATCCGTCCAGCGGCGGATGCAGTGCGCCAGGTCGTCCACGGCGTCCTCGGGTGATTTCTGCTTCTCGGCGGCGAAGCGGACCGCCTCTCGGGCCTTGATGTACGTACGCGTTCGCAGGCAGGCATAACGGGGGGGGGGGGGTTAGGCGGGTTGCGTGACATGCAAGGGCAGAACAGCGCCCAAAAAGTTGCCTTGGTGTATACGTGAGTGTATGTGGAGGTAGGTACGGGAAATTGGTAGACACATTCAGGTCCCCGAACAAGGATCCGGCCCATACTCACCTCACCCTTGGTCCCAACAGCCCCCGCATCGGCACCAGTACCTCTCCCTCCAACCACCATCCTCCCCAACGTCTGCCCCTCCGCCGCTTGCCGCCCCCTGCCCGCCCGCCACGCGCCGCTGTCACCCCTCATCTCCGCAACCACCGCTGCTCGGCTCGGCCCTTACACGGCCTCCCCTCGCCGCTGCCCGTCCCCTGCCCGCCCCCCTGCCCGCTGGAGATCCCGGTACAGTCGAGTCTCTATCGGATATTCGCTCTGGCAGCAGCTCTACGTGTAAATACCAATTTCCTATGCCCCCTGCCCGCGCCCACTCACCTTGACCAGCGTGGCCATTCGTATGCGGTACCTGGGCACCAGGCAGCACACGCCGTAGATGTGCGAACAGACGCTGGAATCGTTGGGGCAGTTGCAGAGGCCCGTCACCATGTCCACCAGCCAGCACTCGGCCATGCCGCTGGTGGAGTGCACCTGGTAGAGGTGCGGCGCCGCGGTGTCCATCACGCCGTCCACCATGGAGGCCAGCCGGGCGCCCTTGGTGCGCACGCCCACGCCCACGCTGCGCAGCCAAGTGGACTCCTGCGGGGCCCCGGGGAGGGGGACGGGGCCGGGGACGGCACGCAGGGCCGACATGCGGGGCCGGCAGGCGGGGCCGGCAGGCGGGGGAGGGGGAGGAGGAGGTAGGGTACGATGGGTCACCGTCCTGCAGTCCCAACAACAGTACTGCTAATGCTACCAGTCTGCAAGACGGTATGGGGTGGTTTCGCGGTGCTTGACATTGACGTCCAGGGGGGGGGGGGCACTGGTAGCAGCGAGAGCAGTGGCAGCAGAGAAAGCACGCCGTGATGCGTTGGCAAGAACCTCAAGAGGGCCCGGTGGCGAAAGGGCCCCGGGGTGGATCACAGCGTCGCAACGAAAAACACGCACACAACACTCAATTACAACCGGGGTGTGCGGACAGGCCGAGTTACTGGGTCTCCAGCTACAAGTAACACGCCGCAGGTGCGGGGGTGGGTAGAAGCAGCAGCCGGTAGCACTGTCAGGGAGGGCCAGCCCACCCACCGGCCAGTCCTTGTCCTTGTCGCCCGAGTCACGGGCGTTGAGCGCCACGCCACCGCGACCCCGCAGCGCCCGCGGGTACTGGATCATCGCAGCGCCCGCGGAGCCGGCTGTTGCGCTGTACGGATGGGCATCCCGTGACGGCCCTCCCACGTGGCCCGCTCCCATCGCTCGGCCCGCGAGTTGCCCCTGGGCGTTTCCCCGCGCCCCGACGGCCGCGCCCACGCCGGCCCCAAAGCTGCGCTGCGCTCCGGAACCGTGCTGCGCAGCGCCGGCTGCGAATCCTCCGGCAGCGCCCGGCGGTGCGGTCCTGGGCGTTGCCGCGGCGGCGGCAGCGGCAGCCGCCGTCAGGCGCGCCATATCTGCGTGGGGACGAACAAGACGTTGGCAGCGAATGCGGCGAACACAGCGGCCGTCGTGACGGGTTGGATGGGCCCCGGGGAGCGCGGGGGCACCCAATCGGGCTGTTCCTCGCCCGGGAGGGTACGGCAGAAGCAGGGTGCCATTGGCACAGCCATGGCGGCGGTCTGTCGTACGCTTCGGCCCCACCCCACACATCCATGATACGAGGACGACCAACCGCCGCGACTGCGTCGCACCTCCCTGTCCCTCCCGAACACCATGCATGGAAGCGAAGGCCGCTCTGGAAGACAGGCTGGCGAGTGTTGACCCACCTTGCGGCGATATCGTCAGGACGCCGCGTCGCGGCGCCGCCGCAGGGCTGGCGCCCGGGTGCTGTCCTTGCAAGGCCGGCACGGCCGCCGGCCCGCCCCCGGCAGCGCCAGGCGTGAACCCCGTGGGACCATGTTGCTGGGCCATCTGCTGCAGCTGCTGCTGATGTGCCGCAGGCAGTGGCGGTTGTTGTTGCGACCGGCCCTCCCCGCGCACACCCGACATGCGCCCTCCCGCGTCGCGCGGCTGCGGCTGAGACGAGGGCTGAAGCTGCGCCTGCAGCGGCGGCGGTTGGCGGTTCGGCGGTTGAGGCGCGGCGGCCGCCGGGGCCGAGACCTGGGCGGAAAAAGAACTCCCGACCGCCGCGGCCGCCGCGGCGGCAGCGGCTGCTGGCTGTGCGGATGCCAAGGCCGACCCCGACGACTGGGGAGGGGGCCGACCACCTCGCTGATGTGGGTGCTGCTGTTGAGGCTGCTGCGGATGTTGTGGCAGTGTCTGATGCAGCGCCGCTGGCTGAGTCACGGCTCCGTTCCGGGGTGCCTGCGCCCGGTCTCGCCCGGTGTGCGCGGTGGCGCCTGAGCTGGCACCTGATGGGTTTCCGGCGCCCGGAGCTGGCGGGTGTCCGCCTTCCGCCACCGGTCCTCGCTGTGAATGCGGTTGCTGCTGCTGTTGCTGTTGAGCCAGTTGGTGCTGCACACGAATGTGCTGAGACTGTCTCGGCTGTTGCTGCTGTTGCTGTCTAAAATAAGGCGGTTGTTGTTGTTGTTGTTGTTGCTGCTGCTGCTGCTGCTGCTGCTGTTGTGGTGGTGCCTGTGCCGCTGCTGGCTGCTGCAGCTGCGCTGCAGCCACGGAGCGCAGGAAGTCCTCGAAAGTGAGCGACGGGCCCGATTGTGGCTGCATGGCCTGCAGCTGCGGGGAGTAGGTTGTGGCGTCATGCAGGAAGGCATGTGCATGCATGCAAGGAGGTGAGCATTACCTGAACGACCATGCAGTGCTACCTGTCGTCCGGTCTCCCCCGCAGAACCTTGCCAAATCTTGCAACCAACCTATATGGTGACTTGCGAACCGCGCCTTTCCCCCGAGCAGATATACAGTGCCTCAGCCGGCAGATTTACCGTAGTCCCGAGCATTCATGACATGCGGGGTGAGGATAAGCTTAAACGACATGGTCAACGGCGTGCCCACACAGCCGGATGATGTTCCCCATTCGGCTCACCGGATTCGGGGTCTCTGGGTAGAACCCCGGCTGTGCCTGATGAGCCACATGGTGTTGTGCCTGGGGCCCGCCTTGCTGCGTGAGGTGCTGCTGGGACTGCTGACCCCTTCGGGGGTTGGCCTGCCCCGGTTCAGCGGCTCCTGTCGGCTGTGACCGGCGCACCGCTTCCGCTCTGCGCGTGCTGCTCGCTTCCGACTGAGCGGCCCCATGCGATGAGCTATCTGAAACTGTCGGTTGATTCGCTTGTCCTGTCCGTGAAGGCCGCTGAAGGCCTCGCAGCGCATTGCGCAGCAGCGCGTTCGGGACTGGTGGTGGGGGATGACCGCCACCGCCATCCATTCTATAAATGCGACTGACCTAGTGAGTAAGTGAGCTTAGTGGAAACAATCGATCATCCAGATCGCGGTAAACATACTGGTCTGTGGTGCTGAAATGTGAAATGACCGGAGCGACTGACCCCAGTCTGACATACAGCATCAAAAGAATTTGGCACATGAAGAAAAGATATTAAGAGAAAATCATTCTACAGTTGCCCTGTTCTTTGGTCTGTGGAGTTTAAACTAGGTCTTCACGACGGTTAAGTGAGCGCAAACAACCAGTAAGGGTTGCCAATGTCTGCACATTTTCACGCAGCATAGTCGATTTGGTCACCCGAAGTAATATGATAGCAGGCCTCGACCCCCTTGGCGCCCAGTACGGATCCTAATCCCGTAAACGCATCCTAAGGCAAAACGCTCAAGGCAATCGTTAATCAAACAAGTAAGCGGGGCGCAGTGAGTCACGGCTCCAGCATTTTAAAAGACGGCCGCAGCGGCACTCCGCACCATATCGTGACACACCCCCACCACCTCACGCGCCCCCTGCCTGCTCCATCTCCGCCACAGCCTCGTTGATAATCTTAGTCACCTCCGTCGCAAACTCGGTCAGGACAGGGTTTTTATCTGCAAGTCAAAAAGGCGCAGGTCCCGGCGTGGTAGGTAGACGTGACATGCTTGACATGGGGACCAAGGAGTGAAGACAGCATCCTCGTGCCAAACCCACCCGTTACGGAACAGACATTCCTCACGATCAACCCAAGAAACATCCCAGCGGCATGACACGGGTCTGGGTCTGCTGCAACTGGATCCCCTCATCCGCCCTACCCCAACCCGCTCTGGGACACAATGGGCGCATCGCCTCGTAGGCACCGGTGCGGCTGCCAACCCCCACCCCCGCGGCCACTCCGGGCCCGCCTCCGATTGCTACCGCCGCTGCCCCGACCCGCTCCACTGACCAAGTCTCCCCACCCCCCATCCCCGCGGCGGCTGGGATGTCAGGGCCATTTGGGTCAAGGGCGATGTCAGGTGGGTCCTGATCAGGCTGGAGGTACCGAGGTATCCCCCCCCTTGCGCACCTTCCGCACCACCAGCATCCGCGCTGTTCTGTCACCAGCGCCACCACTGTTAACAACCCCCTTAACACCCAGTGGCAGATCCGACCCAGATCCGCGCGCTTCGGGGTGTGGGAGCTGCGACACTGTCGCCGGATGCGTGGGTGGCAGGCGGGCGTCCACCACCATATGGCAGCCGTTAAGGCGTCAGGCCCGTCAGTGCCGAGTGCCGACGCACCCCTTCCCAGCGCGTCCCCAGCCCCAGTCCCCACCCCTCGGCCGCCACCCAGATCCGGCACCCTTCCCAGCACGCACCCGGGTGCCATCGCAGCTGCAGCTGCCGGATGCGCTTGCGGCGCTCCTCCTCGCTGCACTGCGCCGCCTCCGCGACTGCCGCCTGGATGGCCGTGCGGATGCTGCCCAGGCTGAACACGCCGCTGCCGCTCGCACCGCCCTTGTCCGAGGCGCCTGCGGCACATCAGGGATAGGGCCGGACGCCAGGGGCGTTGACCCATCCGGGAGGTCGGTCCCGTCAGAGGGAGGGGCTGGATCCCAGGTCCTAAAACATGCTGCGAGGGGGACCCCAACTCAAACATGCTGCGAGGGGGCAGTCAACACTGATACATGGACCCTGCTCCTAAACCCGCAGAGATCTGCCCAACGGCAGCCTGCCTCAGGCGCCTCACCTGGTTGCTGCTGCTGCCTGGCCGCCAGAAGCTCCAGGTCCAGCATGCGCTTGCGAAGGTACCGTACGTACAGCGCTGAGTCAGCCAGGGTGGCCTGCCCAGAGGCAGAATGCACAAGGTTTGGGGGACGGGGGTGGACACCACGGCCGGGGCACACAACGTGAGCGACAAGAAGCGGCTGCGCCACGACCGACTTTCAGCCTTGAACGCTGGCCGCGCCAGCTGCCGGAGCACGACGGCCTGCGATGTCGTATCCGACGCGGCACGCGGCGAGCCCCAACCCCACCACGTCCATGGAGGGCGCCTCATCACCGACACCACACCACCACCGGACGCCTACCTGGAGGGCATCCAGGTCCGCGTAGCATCCCGACAGCTCGCTGAGCGCGTTGTCCCGCTGCAGAACCAGGTCCGGGCCGGAGAGGGGCGTCGTTGGGGAATACTTGGGGAAGACATCATTGTCATAGCCGCAGGTTCGTGTCCCTTGAAGGTGGTGTCTCTTAATGAAACATCCAAGCAGCAGCAGCAGCTCATTCACAGATTACACAGGGCAGGCCTTGGAGGGAGGAGGGTTAATGGAACCCAGGAACAGGGTGGGTTCCTAGAAGTGCGGGCCGGGGCCAGGTTCCCGGTGCGCTTGTGTCCGATGCGCCTGAAGGGGCGCGCTTTCCCCTTCGCAGTGTGTGGCGAGGAGGCTTAGGCTGTCACCGATGGCCCGTGGGGTCCGCTGTGACGTCATTCATTCGAGACCATGGAGAGCGCAGGGCAGCGCGGACGTCTTAAAAGGCCACGCTTGCTCGGAGCTGTGGACGTACGCTTTGCCGGTCGGACTCTAGAGACCGCGCATGGGCTGCCCCGGGACGTGTGACAGCAATCCTGGGCCATCGTACACAGAATGACCCCCCAAGGGGTTTCCCCTGGTGTATCGGGTGTATTTTTTAAAAGCTCCGGCCCCCTCCCGGCCCGGCCCCCTTTGCGGGTGGACCCATCCAGGAAGGGCCACGCCAGCGGGCCGTACCTGCTGCAGAGCATCGTCCCGCATGGCCCGCAGCCGCTCCGATCGTACGCGCTCCTCCGCCAGCGCCGCCTGGTGGCGCGCCTCCGCGAAGGTGGCCTGGCGGAGGGCGGGTCACGTCCGCAGGCAAGGCGGACGGGACGGTTGGGAGCCTGGTCAGCCAGGGATGCACAAGCCTGCATCCGGCATTCAACTGGCAGTCGCTTTAGATGCTGCTCTCGGTCCTCCATGCTCCCCGTACCAACCTGCAGTCGGCCCGCCTCTAGCAAGGCCTCCAGTCGCGTCACCTGCGTGCAGGAGGGGCGATAGGATCTCAGCATTGGCCCAAGCGCTTCCTGGGCGCAGGCCGCTAACATGTGGTATGTTGCTGGGGAAGGAAGCATACAGGATCAAGGACCCGCGGGGCCATTGATGCGCTCGAGCCGCATCCGCGGTCTGCGAAGGCAAACACCCGCATCTCGCCCGAAGCTCCCACCCGGCGCGCTTACATCCTGCTGAAGCTGTCGTTCGCGCTCCTTCAACTGCTCCGACTCTACTTTGAGCCGTCTCACGGTGTCTTCGCTCCGTGACAAACTGAAAGGAAAAGTTGTACACCAACAGTCTGACTATCGGGCAATGGCTCTTGCCGCGCGGTGCCGCAGCCTTACCGTGCGGCATAACTGCTGCATACGGAAGTAGATTCGTTAAGCTGCTCTTGTAAAAGCTCGCATTTGGTGCGCGCACTGTCCAGCGTTGACACGAGCAGTGAGGCCCGCTCATCGAACATCGCCGACAGTGCGTCCTCCGGAGATTGGGCTAAAATCGTGCTGCTGAACCCGCTGCTATGGCTTGAGCTCGGGCTGCCTGCGCTGCGCCCGCTTGGACTCTCTCTCCGCTGCTTCCGCACCTCGCGACCCGCACCATCCTGCTGGTCAAGTAGCCCCTCATCCCTTACGTCGTCCGTCAACTCCACTGACTTGTGCTGTAGATGGAGCTTCATCATCCTCGTAACGTTCAGCGCAACCGAGGCTACCACAGTGTGAACACGAGAAACACTAAAACGGACACGGTCATGCACCTTGTGACAAGTCATATAACATTGTTGTGAGAATCTATTGCTGAGGCCGCATGGACCACAACCGATTCCGAGAGCCTTGAAGGGTCAGCTGTTCTCTACTGCACGTTCATTTGTATTCTGGTTTGACATAATCTTGTTATGTTGCCATTACATCTATTCAATTTTCAAATATATAACCCTCCGTGCCAGAGGAAAGTCGACAAGGCTTGTTTGGCATCATGGAATGGACGATTCCAACGATTTGGGCATATTGATCACGACATTGGTCATGCACAGAGGAAACCTATGCCTACAATATAGGAATACATCATCTGAACGCTTGTCCGTAATGCAATTCGTGTACTCTGCATGATGCGAGCAGGTCCTGCCATCGGCTCAACGGAAGTTTTCTGGGCGCAACCCCAACTGTGCTTCATAAACGACGGCATGAATGAATTGTAATATATCTTAATTCACTTTAACCGATTGCCAGTAAAGCTGGTGCGACTGCTCCCAAGGCCACCAGGCCGGGGCTGGACGCCGACACCGCGGGCTCAGTGCAATCGTGTGGGCAGGAAGCAGGATGCGCGATGAGCTCGACGATGATTCACCATTTGCATCAAACACTCGCACCCTCATTTCGATCGGCGTCATCGTTTTGGTGGGTCGGCCGTCACGTGCGAGGGATTACCGTTGATAGTCATCGCTCAAGCGGCCTCGATCCTGATGCATGAATGTAGCCGCTCAGTGGATACATATTATACTACGCATTCACAATTTTCTGATGCCGCGCAGGTCGGTGCGGTGGCAAGCTCGTCGGGCGTCGGGGGCGGAGCGATTTTCATCCCGCTACTGAACGCTCTGGTCGGCTTCAGTAAGTGCATTGCGGCTCTAAAACAATTGAAAGATACCATATCGTTGAATCGACCAGCTCCCTCCTTGCTGAAGGCCTTGCCGGCTCACACCCAAGAAAGCTTTTGCCGGCCCCACACACACGACGGTGTTTCCTGCCTTGCCTCCACCTCCCCGCAGACCTCAAGTCCAGCACATCTTTGTCGCAGGCATGCATCACCTGCGGCGCGGCCGCGTCACTGGCGGCCAATCTCCTGCACCACCACCCCAGCGACCCACGGGTCGCTCTGGTGGACTTCACGCTCGCCGCCGTCATGACCCCCATCCTCCTCATGGGCGTGGGCATAGGTACGGCACTGATCACAGCACCAGAACTGCCAACCATCTTTGCACCCTGCTGCGAGACTTCCGACCCGGCTCGTGTCCTCCTGACCCCATGAAGGAATGAAGGAACGTTACGCAGCGGACCCCAAAAGGGACCCCATGTCTGACCACCGGACACTCCTTGGCCCTGGCGCACGTGGCTGTGCCGCATCGTCGCATCTGCAGGGCCCCCCCTCGCCCCTGCCCAGTCCACCCCGACACCCCCGCAACCTCGGTGGTCGGTGCTGGCGGGCACACCGTGCACGTCCCCCTTCCGTCCGCCAGGTGTCATGCTCAACGTGATGCTGCCCTCCTGGCTGCTGACGGGGCTGCTGCTGGTGCTGTTGGCGCTGCTCATCACCCAGACCACGCTCAAGGTGGGGCCCGGGGGCCTGCGGGCGTGGGGCCTGGTGGGGCCTGGCGCCTGGGGAGGGGCCTGGGGAGGGGCGTGGGGGCCTGGGATCGGACTCTTGAGGGGACTCCGGAGCTGGGGTCCTGAAGCTGGGGTCCTGAAGCTGGGGTCCTGAAGCTGGGGTCCTGAAGCTGGGGTCCTGAAGCTGGGGTCCTGGGGCGGCCGCAGGTGGACTGGGCCCCGGAGTCCGTTCCGATCTGAGGCGCCTGCCATGTTTGAGGGTATGACGCACCTGCCCCGGGCGGCTTCGCGCTGCTGCTGCTCCCGCTGCTGCTGCTCCCGCTGCCGAGCTGCAGGGCCGGGCGCTGTGGCTCCAGGAGAGTTCGCTGCGCAGCCGCCACCAGCACGCACTGCCACAGCAGCATGGCCCACAGCATGGCCAACTGTGCCAGCAGCCAACAGCCAACAGGCAACCGTCTGAAGGGGCGGTGGTGCCAGGGACTTGGCCGTCGTGGTCGTGGCGGCGGAAGCGGCGGCCGGGTAGCCGCGCCGCCGGGGACTTGATGGGTACGGCCGGTACGACAACCGCCGCGCTGCGGGAGCCGCTCCTCCTGGGGGTTCAAGACGGCGGCGGCGGCGGCGCCGCCGCCGCCGCCGGAGCCGGAGCTGCCCTGCCACGTTCGGTGTCGCCTCGGCGGTGCCTGACCCCCGCGCCGACGGCAATATGGCATGTGGAGGATTTCGAGGGCGACGACGGTGAAGGCGAGGCCGTGGGCGCGGCTGAACGGCACAAGGACGCGTCTGCTGCCCAGCCCGGGGAAGACAGCCCCGGAGGACCGGCTCCTGCGGCCGCCCAGTCGCCGGGTTGGACGGTGGTGGCGGCGAACGAGGCGAGGGGAGTCCGGGTTGTGCGGCAGGGCGATGGCCACGGCGGGGACGGGCTGGCGGCGGCGGCGGTGACGGCGGCGGAGGCGGTGGCGGTGGTATCGTCCGTACAGTACGCGCCGGCGGGTCCGGAGGACACCTGCGCTCCGGCCAGCAGGCCTCCGCCGGAAGCAGCGGCGGCGGCCGCGCCCGAGGCGCAACCACCGTCGACGGCGACGACGGCGACGGCGACGGCGACGGCGACCCACGGGTCGCGCGCTGTCGTACCCACGGCGGTTTCCCCCTCGCCGTTCCGGCGGCAGAGCGTCCCACGTAGTGCAAGCACCGGCGACACCTCCGCTGCCGCCGCCGCGGGCGCTGCGTCGGTTGCAGTCCCCACTTCCGCCGCTGCTGGTGCCGCCGCCGGCGGGAACCTACCCACCACAACCGTGGGCGGGGCATCCGCGACCGTCCCTGTAGCGCCGGCGGCGGCGGCGGCTGCGGCGACAGTGCCTGGCATCGCCGCGGCGGCAGCACCCGCCACGGCACCCCGAGACGAGAGCGTTTGCAGGGTGGTGGCGGCGGAGCCAAACCCGTTGCCAGGCACCACGCCGTCGCCGGAGGCGGCCGCCGCCTTCGCGGAGGCCCTGGCGGCGGCACTCGCCGCCGCCGCCGCATCCTCCTCGTCGAGCGCCGATGCCACCTGGTCCCCCCCTTGGATGGCGGCAGCGACGTCGCTTTTCGCCCTGGCGGCGGCGCCGACGTGGCGGGCCTTCAACGAGCTTGGGGCGGTGTACGACGACTCCGCGAGCCAGGAGGACGACCCCAGCAGCCATGGCGACGACGGTGAGGGCCAACGCCGAGTCGCCGGGAGGGACGCCGGGCAGGAGCACCCCGCCGCCGCTGATAGTCCGACCGCCGCCTGCGTTGATACTTCGCTGGGGTCGTCACCGCCGTCGGTGACGCCATGTCCCCCGGGGCTGCAGTCCGTGGTGGTGGTATTGGATCGGGGGACCGGTCGGGAGGGACGCGGCGGCGGCCACAGCGGCGGCGGCGGCGGCGGCGGCGGCGGCGCATCGCCGGCGGAGCGCAGTCCGGAGCCCCCGCGCCTGCGCGGCCTGCCCGGCTCGCAACTGAGCCGGTCGGGCCGCTCCTCACCGAGCGCCGGCCCCGACCACCCCCGCAGCGGCAGCAGGGTGGCGGCCTCAGCCCGCAAGCTGGCGGCGGGGCCCCCGGCGGCGGCGAAGCTGGAAGCCGAGACTCTGCGGTACGTGAACGCGGCGGCGGCGGCGGCGGCGAAGCGCAGGTTAAGTGGTGGCGGCGGCGCCGCCGCCGCGGCGCCACCACCGGTGCCGCCGCTGAACACCCCCGACCGCACCGAGGGCTCTCGTCCGGCGTCGTCGGGTTCGCCGTCGCCGCCGCCGCTGTCGTCGCCGCCGCCGCCGCCGCGTGCGGACCCCGGGCTGCACTCAGCACCGCCGCTGCCCGCCACCTATGCCGCGGAGCCGCGCGAGGGGCAGCGCCAAGGCCATCCCGCCAGTGCCACCGCCACCGCCACGGCCACCTCCCTGACGGCACCCGCGGCGATGACACCCCGCCTCGGCCCCCAGCCCTCCAAATGGCCGGGCGTACGCGACCGCGGGGCGTCGCCGCGAGGCGCGCCTGTGCTGGTTGTACGACAAACCGTACCTCCCGCGCACTCGCTGCCGGCGGCGGCGCCAGCGGCCGACGAAGCGACGCCGCTGCTGTCCGCTCCACACCCCCCTCTACCCAGGGTCACCTTCGCCGAGGGCGACGCGCGCCGCTGGGGGCCTGGCGGAGCAGACAGGTCCGCGGCGGCCGCTGTTGCGAATGGTGGCGGCGGCGGCGGCAGCGGCCGCGGGGGGGCCGGTGGCCGGGTGGCCGCCGTCACAACGACCGCGGGGCCCACTGCGAGCCCCAAGAGCCCGCGGCAGCAGCGGAGGGGCGACCCGGGCCTTATGGCGGCGCTGCGGCGCATCCCGCTGACGCCTGTGCTGGCGCTGGCGGTGGCGTGGGGGCTGTACTTCGGACTGCAGGTAGGGGGGGGGGTGCTGCAGGGAGGGCGGCGCTTTCTTCACTCTCCAGAGGCAGGGACGGGCAGCACACCCTTTCCCCAAGGACCCGGCCCCTCCCCCCTTAAGAGACCGGCGTCGCCCCTCGAGCGGCATGTCGACCGCCGCCGATCAGCCAACCCTCCCTGTAGCACCGCCCAGCGCCTGTTTCGGTCCGCCTGGAAGCCGCAGGCCGGCCGCCTCCGCGGCCCCGTCCCATCTCCTCCCGCCGTCTCCCAGCTCCCAACTCCCGTCTCCCAATTCCCGTCTTCCAACTCCCGTCTTCCAACTCCCGACTCAACTCCCAACTCCCAACTCCCAACTCCCCGTCGCCCGTCTCGTTCCAGCCCTGCGGTAGTGCCGATCACTACCGTACTTTGTCCAGCCTGTCCTGTTCCCGTCACCCACGCCCCGCCCGTCGCAGTTGCTCCGGAGCCGACTGACCAAGTGCTCGCCGCTGTGGTGGTGCCTGGCGGCGGCGCAGGCCCTGGGCATGGGCGCACTGAGCGTGGGCGCGCTGCTGGCGGCGGCGGCGCCGCCGCCAGGCCCCGCCACCAGCACCGGCTTCTTCGCGTTCGCTGCACGCAGGAGGACAACGCGCCGTCGTGCCGGCGGCACGGAAGTAACAACCTTCGAAGCGGCCGCCGCCATCGCCGCCGCCACCGCCGTCGCCACACCGCCGCCGTCATCGTCGCTCCCGACGACACCGACGGCGGCGAGTGATCGGCAACGTCAGCAGCTGGCTGTCGTACTGCGTGCGCCTGTAGTCGTACTGACGGCCACGTGCGTCGCGGGCCTGGCGGGGGGCCTGCTTGGGCTGGGCGGCGGCATGGTGATGGGGCCGCTGCTGCTGCACCTCGGGGTGCACCCCCAGGTAGGGCGATGACGGGCGTGACGGGCGGCGCGAGGGGCCCTCCCGCCCACCGGAGGGGCCTCGTCTGCGGACTCCTGGCGTCACCCTCCAGGGAAGGCCCCCGGTGACGGCGGCGCGGGGGGCCCTCCCTGGCAGATGAAGCTTGCAGACGAAGACCCCGGGGTGTGCGTTGTGTGGGAGGGATTTGGGCACTGCCCCAGCGCCCGGAGCTCTGGAGTGCACTCAAAAGGAGTGGCTTTTCCTACGTGTCTCCCGGGCAGCTATCCTTTTCGCCCTTTCCTGTACTCCCCGGCTGCAGTGACCCGTCCCAATGAAATGCCCTAGCTCCTCCCCATCGGTGCCTGCACGCTAGAGGTCCCCCCATCGCCCGTACAGTCCAGCCTTTATAGGATATTTGCTCTGGTAGCAGCGCAGTATACATTTGTCTACCGATTTCCTATACCCCTCCCGCCTCCGCCCTCCCGCTGCCCAGGTCACCGCCGCCACCAGCGGCGCCATGGTCCTCTTCTCCTCCTCCGCTGCCCTGGCCCAGTTTGCCCTGATGGGCCGGCTCAACATCCAGTACGCGGCCGTGTTCGGGGCCGCCAGCGCCGCCGCGAGCGTGGCCGGCAGCCTGCTGCTCAGCCGGCTGGTGCGCCGCAGCGGGCGCCCCAGCCTGGTTGTATTGGCGCTGGCGGCCGTGATGGCGTCGGGCGCGGCGTGTGTGGCCCTGTTCGGGGTGCGCGCCGCTCTAGAAGACTTGCGGCGGGGCGGCCCCAGCGGCCTCGCGGCGTTGTGCGATTGGGGCAAGTAGCTGGGGTGCTGGGCTTGGGCGGGAAGGGGCGGCCGCAGGCTTGGGTGAGGTGGGATGATGAGATGAGCTGGGTTGGGGTTGGGCGGCTAGGTGGGCTTGGGGGGCGGTGGGGCTGGGCGGCTTCGCGATTATGGGGACGCAGAGGCTGTGCGGGGAGGTTTTACCGGCGGGTTGTTTGAGAACTGAGCCGCGGGAAGGGAGGAGTCCGGGTCGACAGTTCAAGTACCGTAGTTGGTAACCCAGAACCCCAAGACTATTGGCTTAGAGGTGTGTCAATGTGTGTTTAGGTAAGAGACCCGCCCGAGGCCCGACCCTGTGTGTGTTTGTAAAAGGGACCCTGTGTGTTGTGTGTGTGTGTGTGTGTGTGGCGTCTGTGTGTGCCGTACATGCGTCGGCCCGCGTGCGATTGTGCGCATGTGTGGACGTGTGTTTGCTATCGCCATCCTCGCATTCATTGATCACACGGCTCCGCGAGGGCTGCCGGTGTACCGGAGAGGGGCCTTGCGGGGTGGGTGGGTTGCCGGGCCGTGCACCAAACACACCATCAAGGAGCACGCCCGCGTACCTGAGGGCGGGCGGTGGTGCATGTCCGCCGGCCGCACTGCAACCCGCAAGCGACGCCTGCGCGGCCGGGGGAGGGATTTTCCATGACTTGACTTTGCATTGCCATCCATCTCGGCGTCCACTGGTTTCGGAGGTAGATGTCGATTCGCTGTGGGTGGTGGTCTGTGTCAATTTACGGCGGCAAAGCCGCCGCGGGGTGGTGGAGTCCGCGCCGCGCCGCGCCGCGCCGCAAAGCGCACAGCTGGCTGTCCTCCAAGGTCGGCCCCTCACGGGGCTGAGGACCCGGCCCGGCTACGCGCAGCACGCAAGTAACGTGGGTCTTGGGAGCAGATTCGAAGGGGAAAGAGACGGAGACTCGGAAGGAGACGAAGACTCGAAAGGGGACGTCGACTCGAAGGAGCGCGATGGGGGGGTGGGGGTAGGGCTTGTGCGCTCCGGGCATAGGGATGCGTGCGGTACAAGCGCCGCGGCGCACGCACTGTTGCGGTTGTGTATTACGAACGGCCATCAGGGAAAGGTGTGGGTGCTATTCGGCGGGTAGTGCAGGAGTGGGTGATATACCATCAGGGAATGGCCAGCAGGGAAAGGTATGCGTCGGTTTCGCTCGCAGGCAAGACAGGAATGCGCGTGTGCAGTATGGTGTGGTGTGGTGTGGTGTGGTGTGGTGTGGTGTGGACACTGGGGTGTGAGCGGTATGTGGTTGCCATGCCTAGACCTAGAGACCTTAGGCTCTGTACAGAGCAGCGGGAAACTTGGCCGCTGGGAGTTCGGTGGACGGGAGCCGGGGACCTGCACGCCGCGGCAAGGTTCCTTTGACAGGCCTGGACACCTGTTCGAGCGAGGTCAAGGGTGTGCCGATTGGTTCCCTTAGAGTGTGTGTGTCGATCTGCATCCGTTGTCGATTCGTGGACGGCCATCATGGCCACGCCCCTGACAAGAAAGACTCTGCGCGCGGTGCGACCAGGTCGGTTGTCTGCATTACCGTAGATAGTGGAACAGAGTAGAACAGATTCGGCAGGGCCGAGAGTGCAACCCCACACCCTCCCACACTCAGCGCTAGCTGCCAGTCCTTCGGTCCGCAAATCGGGCGATTGGCTCATGGGGCTATGAGCCGACGCTCGATGCCGCTTGTTGGTTCGATGTAGCTCAAACGCTCGCATCGTGAATCGTACACGACCTGCGCGCAGCTTTCGATTGCGACCCTTGGAAGGACCCGACAGGGTCCGACATTGACAGTTTGTGATGTAACAGCTGCAGCACTCAGTGCCTGACATCTTCGGAAGAAGTGGAAGAAATCATGCAAAAGCTTGGCCCTTGATGCAACGAGTGCAACAGGACACCATTACAGCAGCGGCACTGTACACCATACCTTTCCTCCGCGTCCAGTCCTGAGGCCGACCCGTGGGTCGCACCAGCGCGCCACGACTTCCGCGAAAAGGAACGCGCGCGGTCGCGGTCGCAACAGCAGACACGCGCCAAGCATGCACTTCAGGCGCGCACGCGGGACCGGCGGCGCAGCTGCGCTCCTCTGCGCGGTGCTCATCTGCGCAGCCAGGGGTGCCGCCGCCGTCTCGCTGCCAACCCCCAAGTACGCCAAATCGGTGGAGGTCCAGAACGACACGGGCCAGAACGTCACCTTCACCGTCACCCGCAACGACGTGGTCCACAAGGTGGTCTGCGGAAGGCGCGGACCGTCGGAATCTAGAACCTGTGCTCGCTGTGCCGCTCCTGCTGCCTGCGTTGCAAACCCCACGGGACTGCGACCTTCGGGACATCCGGCAGAGAAGCAGCTGCCGTGAAGCTGCCTTCCCCGGGCTTGCTCGCCCACCCGCACGGGGTCCGCGTGCACCTGATCGCGTCTCACCCGCCTCGCCCACCCGCGCCCACCCCTCCTTGTCAACAGAGACAGCGAAACCGCATAAGGGCAACAAATCGCCCACCCCTCTTTGTCAACAGAGACACCGAAACCGCAACAGGGCAACAAACCAATCGTAACCGCCGACCCCGCACCTCCTCGCCCCGCAGACCCAGCCCAACGAGACGCACCTCGTGCAGCCTGGCAGCAAGTACCTCTTCGCGGAGAAGGACGTCTCGGACGGGTCCGCGACGGTGAGCAGTGGGGCGTGTGCACCGCCTCATCGACCCGTCCACGACTACCGTACTACTGCAGTACGGCGCCACACATGGGTCACCGAGGCCCGAGGTCGTGGTCGGTCGCGCGGATGAGTCCGGGTGCGGGTTTGTAGGCAGCGTGCCGCCGGAGGGGTTGCATACAGCACGCCCTGAAAGCGCTGCACATGAAAGACGTGTCAGGCCCCATGGACATCCTGCCACCGTTATGAGCAAACCACCAACCGGTTGCAATTCTAAACCACCAACGGTGCGTGACAAGCGTGCCAACCAACCCGGTGGACTGATCCGGCATCTGCGCGATCGGCGCAGTATCGGGTCAGTCACATTTGTGCTGCGTGAGGACGGGGACGAAGCGGTGATGGACGAATGAATGAATGGATGGTACAGCGCGTCCCACGGAGGGATAATCGGTGCGTGGTGTGACCGTCATGACCGTTATGACCGTTACGACAGTTACGACCGTTGTGGCCTTCCGCCTCGCCACACCGCCTGCTGCCGCCAACCCGTGTTCGCGCCCGCCGCAGTTTGTGATGCCGATCGCGCTGGTGGCTGCGCAGTACGCCAACGGCTCCACCGCCCTGACGCCCAACGTGACCGGCATCGTCCAGGTCCTCAACGTGACTTTGGCGGAGTTGGGCGGCCGGTTGCAGCTGACCCAAACTCCCTCTTTATTATGAGGCTCCCACACGCACGGCAGTGCATAGTGGGCATTCGCTAGGGTCTCACCCGCCGCCTGCGGCAGGTTACCGCGATTGGGCGCTTGCGATTTTACGACATCAGCATAGGAGCTGAGTCAGCGCCACATAAGGAACGTCTCTTGATACGTTGCACTTGGTCGATTGCAGGCTTGGGCACGGCGCACAACGCGCCGCCCGTGGTGCGGCGCCCGCACATTGCGGCTCCGTCTTGCCGGTACGGCACAGTTTGCTCCAATTACACATGTATGGCAGTGTGCTGCAGTACGGCGGGACAGTTTATCGGAGGCGATTTGAAGGAAGCCAGATGAAGGCGTTGGCGATGGGCGATGGGCTTGGAAGCAGGTCAAACGATTCATTGCCATAGATGGTTCTCATTGCGCGTACGCCCTTGACAAGCCCAGACGATTGGTCCCCCCGGCCAAAGAGGAACGACGCGGTGGAATGGGATGGAGGGTAGCAAGGCCGCGCGGGGGAGGACCACGACAGGTGGGAAGGCGCCAACGTCGGAGATTAGGTTGGAGGGCGTCCTGTGACAGCGCGGTGAGGCGTGTGTTCGTTGCCGTGCATATGTCGGGGGCAACTTCAGGTCACCCGCGCATGGCTTGGTGCTGTTGCCGCGAAGTCCATCTGGGTTCGTGTCCAAGCACGCGGTACGCCTCTCGGCTGTCACCGAGGTTGTCACTGTAAGTCGCTGGGGATTACAGGCAGGAGAGCCATTATACGGTCGCAACGCCGTGATGAAAGTAACTTCGTGCACGTTTTGTATGTAGACAGCGACATCGCAAAACGTGCAAGGCGTCAGATGCTTCACTGCAGAGGATGTGAAGGGATTCGACCACTTTGCCTGCAACTTACCACGGATCCGATGTTGAAGACAATGAACGGAAAAATATATTCCAAGGGCTCTATGAATCAAAGCACGTCAGCGCCTCCACCCCGAGCGCGCGAGCCATCGGGGGTCCTCAAGGCCACAGGGCCCTTGGGTCACTCGGAGTCAGAAGGTTCGGACGTTAACGTAATGCGCATATGCACCATATAAAATCAGAGACACAGGACGATATATATTATAATCCTGTGTTCTGTTGCAGTAGCATTCTATTGCAAGTGTAGTGAAATGGTGCCCCCTCCCAAGCGGGTTGACTCTGTCGAAGTCCAGAACCAGACTAAGCAGCCTATTACATTCAAGGTTACGTATGACGACCACAAAGATCAGGTGTGAGAATTGCTTCTTCACCTGCTTGGCTTGAATGCCAACTAGGAGTCCAAAATCTTACACATACAGGACATGCAGGACAATTTTCGAGGGATGTGTATATTGTATATCGAGGATTGCTTTTGACGTTCCTCGATATACCTCCGGGGTTCTAACGGAAGCTGTGCTCGTGCCACGTGTGCCACGTATGCGCAGAAGGAGGTCACCGCGGAGCAAGTGGTGCAGCCTGGCAACACATTTCACTTCCCAGAGAAGCTGCTAGATATGGGCAGTTGGCAGGTCAGTCGTGCGACCCGACTTCAGGTTTCTCACCCCCCTGCTCCGGGCAGCGCGCGTAGTACTTGACCTGCCCTCGATTCCTCGTTTGACCCTTGCGCACCATTATTTTTTGAGGTGACTTCCTTGGGCCACCTCCTTGCATTCAAATTTATTTCCTTAGTGAGCGTTGTCCAAACTGTGGCTGCGCTTCGGCTGCACCCGACAGGCGGTGGCACCAATCACCAAGGTGTTGGCTCAGACGCACGGGGGAGTCCAGGAGCTCACCCCGTCCGTGTCGGGTGTGGTCAAGGTCTTGAAGGTGGCGGCGGGCGAGGCGGGGGGACACGTGGCGCTGACCCAGAGCCACTGACCGGGCGCCGGCGGGCCGCATGCCTTCGAGGACTGGTCCTGGGGTATCCTCTGTCCTGGCGCACACACCTGCGGAAAGCAAAACCTAAGGGATGCCCCCAACCGCAAGGGATTCTTAAGCATGTGCAGCGTCGTTTAGCATCCCTCGCTTGAGGTGGTGGCAGTGACAAGTGGCGCAGGTGACTTGGACTGGATGACCTGTTGGCCCTAGGACCGGAGCGAACAGGCCGGGTGGGGCCCAGTGAGTTCACACCGCGCCCGGGGGTGCTGCTCGCGGGTGCTTTGGATGATGTTGCATCAGGTCCTGTGGTCTTGCGATGTGGGTCGCGGAGGTTTTCGCCTGGTAGTTCGTGTGCCTGGGAGTTCGTGTGTGTGGTGGTGCGGGGACGCACATGTGAGGCGAGATGGCAACCAGAATGCGGACGGTTGGACAAAACAGTACTGTGGGGCCGCCCACAGAGACGCGACCGCAGTTTGTCAAGGGTGTCTACATATGTCGTGTTGGTTGAGATCGTGGCAAGTTGTCGGGCTTCAGGCACCTCGCTCTTGCATGAAAGGAAACGATGTGCGTTCGGCTGTGCATTTGGGCCGAGTCCAACCCGCTCTGACAATTGCTTGAAGATGGTTTGCTGATAATGCATTAGAACTGTGTACACTTACTGTGGGCCAAAAGAATGGTTCGTTGTGGAGTAGGACCCACGGGACCCTCGCAGGGCCTGACTGCACAACTTGCATCCACGCTGATGATCGGAATCAGTTTCAAAGTCTATTCGCATGCATTCTGTGCCAACGTTTCTCACGGGCGAGTAAATGTAAATGATACCGTAGTTCAGTTTCGACCATGTTCACATGGGCCGCAACATAAGGCTATAATGCCATGTAAAGCGCTCTGCATATAATAAGACCTAACCTACCTATTATTAGCTCGGCGTCAATTAGTCGCCAGTGTAGGCCTGGATAGTTAAGACCCTGCAAGCTTCATTGTTTTGTTATCAGTTAAGTTTTGTTCTCTAAATTCTTGACTTATGGATGGTCTAAGTCTTTCTGCGCACGCACCAATATTTACACCCAGCAGTTCGGGCCTTCCCGAAGGTCAATTCGGGGCACGCCGTCGCGGAGGAGAAGGCCATCTGCAAAACGAATTTCGATCAGGCCGCGGGCGACAGCAGGCACCCGAAGACTGTAATGGCCCACCGGGCACTTCCGAACCGGCTCAGGGAAATCGCGATCCGCAAGGGCAACGTGGTCGGTCGCGACCGCAGCGTGCGGAACATGACAGCAGCTTAAATACCTACAGCATGTCTACCCCTAATTTTCAAACCGGCGGCTCTCCTGCAAACAGCTCTACCTCGCGACCGGCGAACGGCCGAACCCGTGGCGGCGGACGTGGCCGCGGCCGGGGCAGGGATCATCAGCAAGGCCGCTATGGCAGCGGAGGCGGGCACGCGGATGCGTACGGGCCCGCCTACGCAACTAACGAATGGGCAGCCAACGCCCTCTTGGAGCAGGACCCCTTGCCAGGTCCTGCTGTGCCGCCGGGCCACCGGCAGGTCCAAGACCGCAGCAACGAGCACGCCGAGCACAGCGGCCGCGGCCCGCCGCCGCCGCGTCGGACGCACAACCAGCGTGCCCCGGGTGCGATGCACGCGGACGGCCCCGACCGCCAGCCGCAATGGGACTCGGCGATGGAGGCCCCTGGATCTGATGTGGGTTACGAGGGCTCCGGTTTTGGTTTCGGATCTGGATCTGGAACCACGCCGGGACGGGGAGGAGCGGGAGGCGAGCCGCCAGCCGGGCGCGGTGGGCGTGGGCCCGAGCGGGGGGGCCGCGGCGGCAGTCGCGGGCGCTTCGCACGGG
This sequence comes from Eudorina sp. 2006-703-Eu-15, assembly GCA_003117195.1. Classification (NCBI taxonomy): domain Eukaryota; kingdom Viridiplantae; phylum Chlorophyta; class Chlorophyceae; order Chlamydomonadales; family Volvocaceae; genus Eudorina; species Eudorina sp. 2006-703-Eu-15. Next base: position 484,326 of record BDSI01000021.1, on the reverse strand, counting down.
GACGGGGGCGAAGCTTCGCACCCGGCTTCCACGGCGAACAGGCGTTGAATCACGCAGCAGCCCCGCCCCCGCCGTCAGGTCGCCTTCTTATGGCAGCTGGGTTCGGAGCGGTGCAGGAGGAACAGCATGAGCTGCAACAACAACAACAACCTCGTCCGCGCCCGACTCCACAGCCGCCGCCGCAGCAGCAACGACAACCTCCTCCGTCCCTGCTTCCACCACGGCAACAGCAGCAACTGCATCAGCAGCAGCCGCAGCAGCAGCCGCAGCCGACGGTGGGCGGCCGATTACACGGGCGTCCGAATGAAGATGTCAACGGCGTCGTCTCGCCGGGCCGCGGCCGCCGCGCGCGGCCCACGCGGGGTCGGGCCGACGGCTTGCCATCCTGGCGCGGCGCCGCACCTCCCGCGGACGGCGCCGGCGCTGACTTTGCTGACGCCGCCGCGGACGCGGCGGCAGCTTCCGCAGCCCCCGGGGGCTGCGGCAGCGACAGCGACAGCGACGGCGAGACCCTCACCTGCGTCATCTGCTGCGAGGAGGTGACGGCGGTGGCCATGGGTGCCTGCGGCCACAGCCACACCTGCGCCAAGTGCTGCCTGCGGCTGCGGCTGTGCTACCGCGACCTTCGCTGCCCGCTCTGTAAAGCTGTCAACAAGGAGGTCGTGGTGGCGCGCCCGCCGCTGCCGCCGGGCGCCACCTTCGACTCCTTGGCGGAGGCGCCGCAGCAGCGTGAGCAGCTGTGGCAGTCGCCCAAGTGGGCCAAGGGGGTGCTGGTGTACGACCCGCCGCAGCCCGCTCCGAAACCCGGGCACCGGCGGAGGCCGCTGCACAAGTCCCTGCTGGCGATGACGTCTCGGAGCTGCGCCGTGTGTGACGCCCACGGACGGCACCCCTTCGGCACCATGAACTTGCTGCTGGGCCACCTCAGGTTCGTGGGGATGTGGGTCGGTGGGTCGGTGGGCTGGTGCAGCAAATATGCCGGTGTCATTGGTCGCGGAGGTTTCTTTACGTGGTCAGCTGTAAAGATTCATTCAGTTATTCATCAAATACGCCGCCTGTGATTCTCAATGATTCATTAATGATCCCAGCTGCGATTCCTCTTGCACGGTGCCCTCCTCGCCTGTACCGGCACCGGCACCGGGGCCCACAGGTCGGCGCACGATCGTACCCTGTGTGATGTTTGTCTGGGTGCCGGCCTGAGGTTCCCGCTCGAGTACCCGGCCTACAGCTCGGACGGGCTGGCGGCGCACATGGCAGCGGAGCACCCACGCTGCGAGTACTGCGACCTGGCGTTCTACGGCAAGGACGAGCTGTACAGCCACATGACGCAACGGCACTTCACGTGCCACGTGTGCTCGCGGATGGGTCGGCACCACCTCTACTTCCCGGACGCGGACACGCTGCTGGTGTGGTGTGTGTGTGTGGGGGGGGGCGTCGCCCAAACGAATCCGGAAGCAAATTATACGTATACCTGGTACATGCTGGCGAATATGTTTCAGAGCCATGGCCCGCCCTGATCTAATCTGACCTGATCCGCCTATTGGATTCGAAGCAAGGTGATCTTGTCTGAATTGATTCATTATCCGATCTGGGTCCAGGTCTTATCAGATCTTATCAGATCTGATGTGGGTCTGATCGATCTGGGTCAGGTCAGGGTGTCATCTGGGTCTGAACGCCCTCCCCCCGCCCGCCCCCGCATTCCCTCCCGCACAGGTGCACCTTCGGGAGGAGCACCACACCTGCGACCACCAGGACTGCTTCGGCTGCATGATCGCTTTCGCCAGCCGGGACGAGCTCATCACGCACATACGCGACCGACACTCCTCACACATGCCCCGCTGGGATCAGGCCAGGTAGGGGATGCAACCATGATGCAATCAATCCATTATGAAAGGGACATGCAGCGGAAGCCCTGACCGGCTGGGGGTGGAGGTATAGTGCCCCCGCCCCCTGCCCACTGGCAAGTGAGGACCCTAGAGACTTGACGGAATGGCTTCAGATCTGGCGGGGCGGTGCACTGCAGCGTCGGTCACAAGCCTTCGGTGGCCCTTACACGGGTTCATGTCGTACATGCATCGTACGATGATGTCCTCCTGCACTAAAGCCCGCATGACGTGTGTTGTTTTGCTCCTCCCAGGGCTCGACCGCTGCTGCTGGATATCATCACCCCGCGCGGCCCCGCCGCGGCGGCTGCACTGGCCGCCGCCGGGAGCGAGTCCCGGACGCATCGCCGCGGCCGCGGCAACGCCGCGGCTGCCGGCGCCGGTGGGAGCACGTCCTCCCAGCCCCGACGCGCCCGGCCCGACGGCCTCCAGGACCTGGAGGCCTTCCCGTCACTGCAGTCCCTAGGCCCCGCCCACCCACAGCCACAGCAGCAGCAGGCGGGCCTGGGCGATTTGCGTGACGCGGAGGGCGGCCTGGCGGTCATCGACGACGACCTGGGCCTGGGGCCAGGATCAGGATCCCGGGGGAGCACGGGACCGGGTGGTGGCGCGGTGGGGGCCCGTGAAGGCGGAGCTGCCGCGTCTGGAGCTGGTCCCGGGCCGGGCTCGGGACCGGGCACGGGCACGGCTATGCTGGCGGGCGCGTGGGCGGGCCGTACCCCGGGCAGTCGGACGTTCAGGTGGGTGGGGCGGAGCGGAGAGCAACGCAGCGGGGTGGAGCGGAGCGGGGCTTGTGAAGGGACGGACGTGGGTGGGGGACGTAGGCACCGCAGGGCTGCCCGGCCGGCACCCGACCCGTTTGGCGGCGTGCCGGGTATGTCGACCACTCTGCGCACTTGGCATCCTCTCCGGTTGGTGGTGTGCTGGGTGCGTCAGGCCTGCTGCCTAGAGTTGCGGTCTGCCCGCAGCTTGGGTGGTTGGCAGGACACACACTCCCAGCAATAAGTTGTAGCCGCCTCCCGCACAACAGTGAGTCGCAGCACGCGGGAAAGTGCAGCTGCACTCAGAACAGGCGGGCGAAAACCGTTGATTCCGGTTTGGGTTCGCCGGCCCTCAGCACGGTTTCTGTGTCATGACGTGCAGGGAGGATTTCCCGGAGCTGTCTTCCGCAGCCGGTGGTGCGGCGCCCGGAGCTGGGGGCGGCCGCACCGCCTGGGGCGCCAGTCAGGCGAGCGAGTCCGGTGCAGGCCCCGGCGGCTGGACCACCCCTGGAGCCGGAATGGCGGCCCCGTCCGCTGCCGCGGTGCTGGCGCTGCGCAAGGTGACGGTGCGCTGCCCCTGCGGTAACCGAGTGGACCACCTGGCGCTGCGACCCGATGAGAAGGTGTGTGCGGCGTGTACGAGCATGCGCCGTATAGTCGTGGGTGGATATATGCGGGACGATACCATATGGGACGATCTCGTGTCGAGCCTTTCGGGGGAAAACATAGGGCTAGTATTGTCAGAATATCGCTTTGCTCCGAGGCGCAGCAGCTCATCCAAGTAGGATTCATTTCCCTTACTCGTCTTGCAAGACTTTCCTTGTTTGGGACGGCAGCATTCTGAGGCAGCCGAAGGGCGCACTTTGTTGTTTTCTTTTGAGTCTGGAGGACTAAGCTGCGACTTATGAATGTGGGCGTGTGCGTGTGCATCCTTGCCGGCCCGACTGGATAGGACGCACACGAGGTGCCCGTTCTCCGCCCCAACACCCCAGTCTACGCCGCCCCGCGTGCTGGAATTGTTGACCGGTCGCGTGTGGGTGGGGTTGTTGAATTCAGCGTAGCTCCTCCCCGCCCCGTACAATGGGCCTCCTACAGTCCTGTTGGGTCTGTACCTCCCCATCACACCATCCCGCCCCCCACCCCCGGCCCCCCACCCCGCCCCGCTGACCCATCAGCCTCCCCAGCTGTCCTGCGCCCGCGAGTGTGTGGCCAAACAGCGGCGGGCGCAGCTCGCGGATGCGTTCGGCGTGGAGGTGGCTGACAACCACGTGTCGTACTTCGACCGCCATCGCACCCCCAACTACACGGCAGAGCTGCTCCTGGTGCGTTGTGCGATGCAATCGCACAAGGAGGGGTCCTAAGGTAGAGGTATATATGCAAAAGCCAGGGATGCGCCGCACTCCGGAATTCATTGTGACGGACGGAGCATATGCGGCCTGAGGCCGCAGGTGTGCTGTGCTTTGATCTTGGCTGGGCAGGTCTGTTTGGGGTGAGATCCTAGACAGGATCTGGGTCGGTCGCAGTCGACCTGTGGGTCGACGACGTGGCCCGTGGATCATTTAATAATTTACGAGGCCGGCTATCGGTTGCCACGGCACACCAGTGCAACGCCGTACATGACGTACGACTCCTGCGTTCCTGCGACTCTACAACGGCACACTCTCATGGTTAGGGGCTGTGGGCGGGTCCCATCTCTTCCCAACCCGACCCAATCCTCCCTAACCCCACCCAGACTTCTGCGCCCGCCGTCCATCCCACCTTGCCTGGCTCCCTATCCATATGCACCTGTCCGCGCAGGCCGCCCAGGCAGCCGGCCCCGAGTGGGTGGCCTCCCTGGAGCGGGACCTGGCCCGCTTTCTGGCCGATTCCTCTGCCCGCCGTACAGCCCTGCAGCCGGGGATGAGCCAGGCGCAGCGGAAGCTGGTGCACGAGCTTGCCGGCCACTACGGCCTCGCCTCGCACTCGGTCGGGTAGGTGGGTGGGTCGGCGGTGTCAGGCGACGACGCATGCAGCGGAAAGGGGGCACACGGGCTACAACACCATTCGCTTGACCTTCCTGCGAAAGACCGCGCGAACGAACATCTTTTAAAATCTTCATCCAGAATCGTCTCGGTCTAACATTAGTTTTAAGCAACCCGCTTGGAAGGATACCCTCTTACCAACCCCAGTCTACTCCACTCCTCTCGTCCTACGTCACTGCGCCCACTGGTGGCACGCTGCGACATACACCGTCCACCATGCATCCCGCCCCAACGCCGCATACGGTGCGGCACACACGCAGGCAAGGCGCCACCCGGGCCGTGCAGCTGCTCAAGAGCGCCGCCAGCGGGGTGCCCACCCGGCTGCTGTCGGTGGTGGCGGCCGCCACGCCGCCCGAGGAGCTGGCCCGAACGGCGGGCGGCGGCGGCGGCGGTGGGGGCGGCTGGGTGCTGCGGCTGGTGGACGTGTCGCCGGGGGCTGACGTCGAGCACTACCTGCAGGCTTGGCATGGTGAGCCGGTCCCGGGGTGCTGCCAGGGGGAGAGTGGCGGTTCGTATTTGAAAATCCTGGCTTGGGGAACGTTGCAAGGGAGGCCGCTGGCGTTTGCATTTTCGGCCGACACGCTCACACAGCGGCCAGGGCCCGATGACACGAGAGACGGGAGAAGTCACGTGAGCTGGATACATGGTGCATGTGTACGGGTTGCCGTACACGTGGAAGATCACCATCATATGTGCCGTATGGGGCAGTGGTGTAGGTGACGGTTGCCCATCGTCTCCACATAATACACATACCCGCCTACCCACCAACCCTGGGCTTTTTCAATTGAGCCCGCCCACCCACACGCGCGGAAGCAACCTCACACAAAACACACTTGACAGACACGGAGTTCACCCTCCTGGGTCGCCCCTTCCTGCGCCTCCCTGTCCACGCGCGCCTCCCCGGCCCCGCCCAGGTGATTACACCCTCACCGCCGCCGCGGGCTCCGGCGCCTCCGCGTACCAGCTCACATTCGCGCGGGAGGCGCCGTTCCGGGACTGCTGCAACCGTCTGGGGGGCGGCATCCGCGGGGTCTTCCGCACTGTGGTTGACCGGGAGCGACAGCCGCCGCCGGCAGCCGCCGCCGCACCTCCGACGGCGGCGGCGGTAATAACCGCGGCGCTATCCAAGGCGCCGCAGCCGCCACCGCCGGCAGCGACCCCGCCGGCCGGCTGGCAGGTGCTCCGTGGCAAGGCGTCGGCGCCGGCTGCAGCAGCGGCGGCGCGCAGGGGCGCGACTGGCGTGGGCGCCGCCGCGGGCGACACCGCCGCGGCAGTCCGGGCGGCGCTGGCGGCGGACGCTTGGGCCTCGGATGATGACGATGGAGACCGGCCGGCACGGCTGCTGCAGTCGTCGTTGGTGCCGCTGCGCCAGCAGCACCAGCAGCCGGCGGAGGCCCTACCGGCGCCTGGCGGTGGGTGGTTGGGGGGTGGTGTCATGGCGGCGGCGGTGGCGGCGGCGGTGGAGCTGCAAGTCCCAGGTCGGGGTCCGCCCCTGGACCTGGCGGAGGAGACACTCTGGTCGGCCCTCGCAGCGGCGGAGGAGCTCGAGGAAAATGCGGCGGTGGAGGAGGCGAAGGGGGACGATGAGGGCCACAATCGCGGAGACGAGGGGGCTAAGCAGGCGGAGGGAGAGTGGAGGGAGGAAGGTTCTTCGGACGGGGCCGACAGCCGCGCCCCGCATGCTGCTGCCGCAGCGGATACGAGCGCCAGGGGAGAAGCCCAGGAGGAGGGGGTTGTGACCTGGGAGGATGCGGTGTAGACGGGCGCTGAGGTAGGTGCAGGGGGACGAGTCTTGAGGGCTCTGTAGGGCAGGGTGTAGGATGCAAGGGTACGGAAGTCGTTCAGTCTGGGTACAAAAGCCGTGGAGCCGTGTACGGTATGCCGTGGAGGCTGGGGCTTCGCTTTGCTGGAGGGCCCCTGGCATTTACTGCAGCAGCGAGTACCGAAAGGTTAAGGAGGTACCGTACACCACAGACGGTTCAGGGTTTAACCCCTCTTGACCCTTACACCCACCTCAGAGGTGGGTGTCATGCCAGGACTTGATGGTCGCATATGCTCGTATGCTCCGTGAGTGCTGCTGTGCCGCAGTGCACCGCGAGCACACGTGGCACGTGAAGTGCCTCTGCGTCAAGTGACTGTACAGCTCGTCCTTGCTGTAGGACGCCAGGTCGCAGTACTCGCAGCCAGCCCGTCCGAGCTGTAGGCCGGGTACTCCAGCGGGAACCTCAGGCCGGTGCCCATAACAACATCACGCAACGTACAATTGTGCGCCGACCTGTACGTGGGACCCGGTGCCGGTGCCGATACAGGAGAGGAGGGCTGAAGGAATCACAGGAGTGGGGAGTGAATTGAATAATGGATGAGATTTGCGGTGGACCAATTACAAAGACAAATCGCGCACCAACCTGCACTGCCGACCCACATCCTCCACCAGCCACCCGGTAGCGTCATCGAAAACTGGCCTTTGCGGCAATTCTATTACAGACAAAAGTTTTAAGAAAAAAATGCGCCTGTTGTATTCCGTGTCATGGAGGCGGTGGTGGAGCCACAAGTCCAAGGTCGGGGGCGACCCCTGGACGTGGCGGAGGAAACAATATGGTCGGCCCTCGCAGCAGCGGCGGAGCTGGAGGAACATCTGGAGGCGGAGGAGGAGAAGGCGGATGATGAGTCTCATCGCAATGAAAAGGTTAAGCAGGCGGAGAGAGTGGGGAGGGCGGAAGGTGCCTCGGACAGCCGGGTGCTGCATGCTGCAGCCTTGGTGGATGCGAGCGCCAAAGGAGAAGCCCAGGAGAAGAGGAGACTGAGGAGAGGGTTGAGGCGGAGGTGACATGGGAGGATGCGGTGTAGATGAGCGGTGAGGTGGAGGGGGATGAGTTTGGGGGTATACATGTTGCGGGGTGGCGGAGGTCGCCTTTTGCCTGCGGCCCTCCGGAGCACAGGCGGGGTGGGGTCACCTGCCGCACTCTGGAGTGCGGGCTGCAGCGGGTCCAATAAACGGTGAAGTAGCACAAAAGCCCAGTACAGGAAATGGCCTCGCCTGGCGTGGCTGATTGGCCTACCTTGTTAGGCACATGAAAACATGAACAGTTCTTTTGTGGAACAGGTTTTTTGTGGAACACAAGCAATCCGCAGATGCTGGGCACCAGCTTTTAATGGTATTTATACTCTGTAAGGCCGACATCCTTATATTGCTGGTCGCGCTACGGAGAATAACTGTGCCATAGCAGTCGAGCTGGTTCACACCTTGACTGGTCAAGGCTACACCATTTGGGCCAAACCTGCAACATCAACAAGCGACAACCTATCTTCTTATCAAATGTATTACGGAAATGAATTTTTAAGCACTTGAGGAGGCACGGAAATGGAGGGCGCATCATTCACGGTGGGTGCCTCTGCACCGTAAACAAGCTGACAACGCTGAGTGCATATGTATCCACGGCTAAATTATTGACGGATACTTGTTGTTCACTCCAGGGTTGAAAGGGAGTCAGTCCAGTTTGCAGCAGTAAGGGATTGTCACTGCCTTCACACTACAAGGTCAAGTAACAACAATCCGGTAAGCCTGCTGAGATGATGATAGTAGTATTGTGCATTGTTGCTTGAATCCTGTGACCAGTTGCTGCTTACGACTGTCAGCAATCGATACCCTGTGATATATGATTTTGTTTGACCAGTGCAAGCTTGGTCATTTCTTATATCAGGTGCAGAAGTTGCGGAAGGAAAAGCTGCAGAGATGAGAGACTCAGCTACCTTTTGTTCTTTTGATCTTTTGTGCGCCCTTTGACGGATGACCGTTGTGGGGGAACACATGTTTATAGCCGTAAGGCCTGTACAACATGTAACAACCAACAACCAACCAACCAACGATACCCTTACACAAAAAGTGCTTTTTCCACCTGGTATTGTTGCTTTTTACAGGTTAATTGAAAATCGTATAAAACTGTGGCGCTTTCGGATTCTTGGAGCTTGGCGTGAAGCAGGAGGGACTTAGCGGCTAATGGAGCTAGGCTGTATACGATAAGGTACTTTGTATGATGATCAGCATTACAACACCATAACTTGGTGAATGGCGGTCTGGTGGACGTACTGTACTGTCAGTGCGGGAAGCGTTTGTAGCCCTTTGAAGAGATCTACTTGCAGTCATTCAAGCCGTTGATACCTTTATGATGTAGGTAGTAGGAAGTGATTAAAAGAGGACGGATGAATTGCGGGACGGGCTAGGGCGAGTGTTGCGAAGGATGCCGGCTTCGTTCCGACCTAAAATTTGTAACGAACCAAGAAAGATGGCTTTCGATCACATTCTTCGTTCTGGAACAAAGGCCTTCGTTTTGCGGGCGAAGCCGTGCCACGGCCGCGTTCGCTACAGGGCTTCGTTCGACCTTTCGTTTTGTAACGAAGGCCTTCGTTAAAAAACGATATTGTGTCCTTCGTTTTGGAACGAAGGCCTTCGTTCGAAAACGGAAGGCCTTCGTTATGAGGGGGAAAACGAGAGCAAAACGAAGCGAAAACGAAGGCTCGGCGTTCCCAGAGTGCCATGATATGGTCATCATTTGTCTCTGTGGATGCAATGGTACGGTTGCAACGTTACAAGGTGGACCCGTATCCCGACAGGTGTTCCAACGGGCCCAGATAGCTCGTAGGCGCCTCGTCTCATCAACCCCTACCAAGGACTGTGCACCCATCCTCCGTCCATCACCCGCGGGGGGGTCACGCAGCCATACCGGCCACCACACCAGGCTACCAGCGCGCCAGGATTGCCTCTCCTGGAAACCGCTCCAGACCCACCTAATCACACAGCGGTGAGGACGGGGATTCACCTGCACGGTCAGAGTACGGCTGTAGTACAGTCTAGGTACAAAAGCCATGGAGCCATGTATGCCATGGAGGCTGGGGCTTTGCTTTGCTGGACCTTGGAGGGCCCCTGGCATTCATTGCCGCAGTGAGTTCTGAAAATGCTGACCCACGCACCCAGCCATCCACCCACACTCTTTCAATCAGGAGGGCGCAACTTGGTATAAAACATTGCGGGTGTTGCTGGGTATGTGGGACATGAGTGTTATCCTAAGGAGGTACCATCTGTGGGAGTTGATGGTTGCATGCATATGGTAATAATAATAATAATAGTAATAATATTACGCCGAGCAACACCCTGGCGTGTGTTAAGGGGACAGGGACGATGAGGCTCATTAGAGCCTATACGCCGCCGTCACCGGCCCAGAGTCAAAGAGTTCCCTGTTAGCCCACCCCGGTGCGTTCATTGGCGGGTGATGGGGGTACGGGAATTCGCTCAAATACCCGTCAACGTTTTACGATGTCGTTGAGGCTGCGGACGGCGTGGTCGTGTAGGCGGGCACAGCATTGTGCATGCATATGGTCATATGTTCCGTGAGTGCTGCTGTGCGGCTGTGCATGGCCACTGTGTGGAAAACGTCTGGCCTCTCAGGGCCTCTCCTAACAATATATGATGCAGGGGTGTGGAGTTGTGTGTGTCACGCCGATTGACTGCACCCGTCAGTTTACTGCTCCAATTCGGTTATTTGCGGTTGTTATGAGTTGTTGTGTGATTCGGTTTTCCCGTTTCCTTTGGTTTCGGGACCATCTGTGATGGTAGAGTGTCGTACTTGTTTGTCTTGTGATTTAGGTCGAGGCTTTGCCTTCGTGCTTTGTCTCGATTTGCTCTTCGGCAATAGCCGATGAGCAACTAGTAGGCCCCTTTCGTTAGGTTATGGACCTGGCCTAGCGGAAGAGACATGTAAGGTCATTCATCACATCATTCGTTTCCTGGACCGAGCCCTTGTTCCATTGTCATCGTTTGCACACGTAGTGCTTACATCAACATTATGGACAGCTGCGCGGCGTCGCTTCTGCAACGGACCAGCCAGCTGATCCTACCTTCGGCCTTGCCTCCGGTGTCGCGAACCTACAACAGCGTTTCTGCTGCCTTCACGATGGCGCTTTATTCCTGATCTTATGTTGATGCAGACTTGTTTGAATGGAACAGCCAACGTGCGCGCATGCGCCGAGGAGTCTGTTCTTTTCTCGCGCATGCTTGTCCCAGCAAGTGACGGGTAGGCACATGATACGTCAGGAGCAGTCATACGGCCTGACATGTGTGGATCACTCAAAAGGTCTACTAGGACTGGGTCAGTGCCCAGCGTGACGACCAACTTTCCAGTGCTTGGCAGGGTAGCCATAAGGGAGGCATGGAGCCCAGCCACATCGTTGTCACCGCAAATTCGTAATTCTGGTGTATGTTGTACGGGGTATTTGATTACGCCATTTGCGCCAGAGGACACCCCCATTTGGCGTTGAGGTGTATAGATTTGGCGTATTGTTTTACGCCATTTATGCCGAAGTGCCCGAGCACCAGCTGTTAAGGCAGTACGGGGTTGGGCGCCTGGGCACCCGTAAGGCCAAGAAGTGCGGTGTGCGACAGGGCACCAGGAATCCAGGGGGCTGTGATGATGCATGGTTTGGAATGTGGGCAGGCTTCTGTGATGGCAATGGTGGCCTGCAGTGCAATGTTTATACGAAGACTTTGATGTACGGGTGCAGGGGGTTCTATGGGTGATTGCTAAGAAGCTTTGGGTTGGGGTCGCCAGTGTAGCTGGTCAAGAGAGAAGCTGATCGCGCTGCTGTCGTCTATTCGATGTTTTGGTACGATCGTGATGTATAAAAGAAGACACTAACACGCTGATTTCCAGGCTGTCCTTCGACGGCTGTGGAAGCTATGCTGGGAGAACTACCACAAGGAACCACTCTGGCGCCTCATTCTGCATGGCGTCGCGGGCTTTGATTATTAGGATGTTACAGCGGACCCCTCGGGTCATCGGTGACAGCCCCGGCGACAGCCGAGGCTTCCTCACCATACACTGCCTAAAAGAACTAACGCCACCATGGCGCTCCGGACAGACTCCCCAAGTGCACCGAAACACTCCCCGGGTCCACACTACCAGGGAACCACCCCGTTCCTGAAAACCAACCATGGCAAGGGATAAAGCCCGCTCAGGGGGAGTTAGCCACCAGGCCGCCCCTATTAGCGAACCACCACCCCCACCAAGGCTGGGTCACTTCTCCAGCGGTGGCCCGTAGTCTTGGAGGGCCACGGGGGCTCGCGAGCCACCATGAGGAGCCTGCCCGTACAGTCCCACCGGGCCAAAAAACCCGCCCACACCTAGCGATAGCTCCACTGGGCGTCAGTGCCCGGTCCACCCGAGGTTGATTACGACAGAATGCCTTCAGGGCTTGAGAATCCTGGCCTGATGGGACCGGGCCACGGCATACAAGACGACCGTCCTGCACTTTCAGGATGGGGTGTGTAGCCCCCACCGCTGACCACCCTTTCACTGGGATTCCCAGCTCAGCAAAGTAATAGAGCGAGCCGGCTCCAAAAGTCTGCCACTGCCCGCCGGGCGGCTAGCCCTTCAGCGCCCCCCAACGGCCGAGGGATCCCGCCCGCGTTCCTGGACCTGTCGGCCCTGTCGGGCTTCCCGTTGGTCACGGCCCACGCCGCGAGGGTGCAGGTTACTAGCTTGCGAGCGGCTACAGTGTGCCCCTGTGGCGCCCCGATCGCTGGGTGTGGCGCGCGCTGGGTTAGCCGCCACTTGTTTTGGGACTGCTTTGTTGCACATCGTTGCGTGAAGAGCTGGGGGCGGTGATGGGGGCTGCGGTGGGCGGCCTGGACGCTGTGTTTGACCGCCACCACCTGTGCGTGGCTCGTGATCGCCCCGCCGGGTATCCGGCAGGTTGTCTGGGATGTATACATCATAACAGGCGGTAGAGTCCATTCGTGGAACGTTATTGAGTTTGTTTGAAGAGCCCTCCCTGCGCTTCATAGCGTTAAGTAGCGTCACGTGTAAGGACATCATGTGACGACCCCGCAGGGGCAGGACGCAAACGGCGTACAGACACGAACGTACACCCAAAATTTTTCGCGTCCTGGCCCTCCAGGATCTCGGTGCCTTGCTGTAGACGTCACGGGTAGCTGGTATGAAGACGCAGAACCCGCAGCTGTCGCTGTCAACGCGATGATAGGTACAATGTAGTACAGATGTACGGCACTGACTGATACTCTTGTTTCTAGCGAATATGACGAGAATCGAGATGGAGACGCAGCGGAAGACTTGTAACCCCCTAGTATGACACCACTAGGGCCAGGCCTTCACCGGATCCACCAACACCGAGCCTTCAACCGCACGGTAGTGATGTCTAAGGTAGTAGCAGAGTGAGGGTTTCGGGCAGGGGGTCTCGGCGGGCTGCCAGCGCGTGTAGGGCTAGTCCTAGGCTCGACCGGTTGACCTGATGCTGCCGATTGTAACCCTATGGTACGGGACCGTACGGGGCCGTACAGAGATCGTTTGAGACGTATCCAAGCCGTTGTCTTACAAGCACAGAGACTGCGACCCCAGAGCAGCGAGTCAAGAGCAGTGTTCAGAAGTCTTCAACGTGAAGGGACTGATTGTAACTCGGTTGAAGGTCGGATTGTCTTAGTAGCTTTGCAACTTGACACTTGTAGTCTCTTGGTTACCGACTGATTGTCTGCCAAAACACAGCACAGACGCCTCCTTATATACTGACAAAACACACCGTACGTACGGATCCACGTCAGGCCCGCGGCCCACGTCAGGCCCACACTCGAACCGAAACCCGGTTTCACCAGAGCTGAAACCACAACGTCCCAGAACCGGACGTGCCAGAACTCGAGGTAAATATTGCAACCCCCGGGCCCGAAACCACAACCGTTCGCACACTAGAGCGTAACCTCCCCACCCTAGTGGCCAACACGTCAACCACCGCAAGCCACCAGCACTGGAGTGGGCCCACCCGCACTAGGGACGGAGGTGCCACCACTTGAAGCCGACAGCACGGTTCATACCCTTGAGGCCAAAGAGAAGGGGCCCGGGGCTAAGGGGCCCGATCACGGGTCGCGGCCTCGCTCCAGAACCACGGGTGAGGCCCAGGAGAGGCCCGGAGCTCACTACTATAAAACACCGCATAGCTCCTTGACAACGCACCAACGTTACTTTACTCATGCTTACGACTCCCGCTCTTCCAAATATAATACAAGATAATGTACAAGGTAAAGTACACGAGAGCACCGGAGATCGCGGCAAAGCCAATAACTCCGCGCAGAGACATTCCTCGCTCGACGATTAACCAACCGATACCGTTAGCCGTAAGACCGCCCGCCATCGCGGCATATACGTCTTCGATGGATCGACCTCCGCCGCAGATAGTAAATGTTTGTTGTATGTATAGGTTATGTACATGTGAGTATTTTTCATGGTATTTTTATAGTTATTTATGCCAGGAAATGCATTTTTCCTGACGGATGCCAACTCGTCCATATGCCCTACTTGTCTCTCCGACTGGGTCGCCACAATCACGCTAGCTCGGACGTTCGCCTTAAATGGTCACCTTTTCGCGTTAGACACATGCGTTATTTTTACGCTGAGCGTTAGGTGTTTGTTATGTTTAACGTGTCTGGATCACTGTTTGTGTTGTACAACGCGAGCTGTAACGGGGTGCGCCCATCTCTGCGTTACACAACGCGATCTCTAACGTTATGCGTTGGGACACCACGTTAAAGGTTACGCGTCGCGTAAATGGTCACCGTTGAACGTTACAATCCTAACGTGGTGACGTAAGGTAACGCGGTCATGTAACGTGACTCGTTTCTCAACCAGTCTGGCTTGATTGCGCTAAACCTAACGCAACACGTTATCCTCTCAGGTGCTCAGGCCAGCCATGGCCCGGTCTAATCTAACGCATCACGTTAGAACTTCGCACTGCACGTTAGTCCTGCGTTAGGTCCGTATTAGACCGCGTTAACCCACGTTAGCCAGCCACGTTACACCGTGTTAGACCACGTTAAAATGCTTCTAACGCGCTCTAACTCTAACGCGATCACCCGTCGTCATAGTGGTAGTTGTCGTGACACAGGGAGTGATTGACACAGCGCGTGTTCAGTTTGCCGTTAGGTTTTCAGTGGCCATCTCGTTGGGCCGACGGTTAGGTTTCCCGTTGTTCACCTGGATCCAGTGCCTTGGAGCGCGCACTCTGCAAACTCAAACGTGCTCAGGGTGCTTTGCCAGCAGCAGACGACCCGTCTGGTTCACTTGCTGCTGCTACTGCTGCTCAGGGTGCCGGCGCTTCGATTGACCAAGGCACTGGTGCTGAGGCGGTTGGTGCAACCGGCAAAGGACCTGACGCCGCTGCATCAGCTAGCTGCCCCAGTCGCGCTTGCCCAACCGAGCGGTCCGGGAGCCGGTATTACTGTAGCTGCGGCTGCCGGCCCTTTCCACTTCCCGGCCCAGTGTCTCGTCGTCGCGGAACTCTGCCTTCTAAAACAGCCTGACAACCCCGTGGGCAACCTTTGCCGTCAGTCCGGCGAAACCTGGCTCAAGGATCATGCAGATGGTTATGCTGCCCACTTCGTCGCCAAGCCGCCCGCTGGCGGCGCTGCCGTCCCTGATTACAACGGCCAGCGCAGGCCTATGGTGACAACCCCGACGTCTTGGCCTACATCGTCAAGCGGGTGCAGCAGCACCGTGGTGGAGCTGAGCACGAGCCCGGAGGAGGTCACCCAGTACAAGCGTCGCCCAGGCGAGACCGTGCGGGAGACGGTCGACCGTTTCATGCGGCTGAAGCGGTTGGTTCCGGAGGGGCTTCTTACCGACCACCAATTTGCGCGCTCGTTTTTCGATAGCCTGGCGCACGACAACGTCAGGCAACACGTCGAGCGGCGCTGCGTTGACGCGGGGCGCGACGGCGTGTGGAAGTTGGATGAAGTGACGGAGTGGGCTCTCCAGCTCACCCGCAACTCTGTCACCCTCACGGCGCTCGAACGGAAGGAAAAGCTGGAGGCGGAAGCAGGTATGCCGGGATCGGCGGCGCGGGGCACACGCCGCCCCGCTACCCTCGTCACGGATGCTACCCCCGCCCCATCGACACCCACCACCTCCGACCTCACTGCTGTTGTCACGGCCGCTGTCACTGCCGTGCTCCACCAGATGCCCGGGGCCAGTTCGTCTGGTCGGGGCGCGCAGGGTGGCCAGCAGCAACGGCAGGAGGGCGGGGGAAGGGGCGGGGGCGGGGGCCGGGGGCAACAACCCGGGGGTTGGGGCCGTGGTCCCCACCGTGATGACCGCACACAGCATGCTGAGGGGGCCCAACAGCCCGCACCGCGGGACTGGCGCCCGGGGCCGATCACGGGCCCCTTGCCACCGTACACATTCCCCAACTGCAGTGACAACCGTGCACATCGCAACCAAGATTTCTGCCTTGCTGCCCACCAAGCTGGCCTGCCCTCTGTCTTGTCTGCAAAGGACCGGCAGCTACCCTCAGCCATAGGCGCCCTCTGCACGCGTGAGGATGACCTGGCGGCTGCGCACGCGGTGTGGGACAACCAGCTGGACACTGTGCTGGCCACGAGGGCCGAGGCCCTGATGCCGTCGCACCTGTCCCGCAGCGTGCCGGTGGCGGTGGGGCCCGTCTGCAGCACCGCCGCTACAAGCTGCGCTGCCCGTGACCAGACGCTGATCGGGTTCCAGCAGCGCCCGCCGGCTCCCCTGCGCAGCACCGTCGCCTTGCACGCTCCCTTGTCAGCCCCGGCGCCCTGCTCCGTTCATCTGACCGGCACCACCGCCTGCGGCACCATGGTGGATTTGCAGCTCAGCGGAGCCAAGGCGGAGCGGATCCTGCAGCTGGTTCTGCAGGAGGTCACCAGCGGGTCGCCGCTCACCGGCACTGCTGGCCCCACATGCGCCACTGTGGTCCCCAGCCCGCCAATACCGCCGGCCATCACGTGCATGACGGTGCTCAACGGGGGCACGCCGGGGGCGGAATCCGGCAACTACAACGATGACGACGCTGAGGCGGCCTCCACGGCCGCCATGCCGGGCGCCGGTACGTACGGCAGCCTCCCCAGCAACCATGATGCCCAGCTGCCACCCGCGCCAGCCAGGAACCAAGACCCGCTGCCCACCGCCGCGCAGCTTGGTGTGCATCGCGTCTACGATGACAACTCCACGGCGGCCCCCCTGGCCGCCATGCCGGGCGCAGGAAGCTGCCATTTGGCGGCGTTTCAGGCAGATGGGCACCTGCACGGAGGCGGACTTGCCGGCGCCGGTGCCTGCACAACATCCACTCCGGCACGCCTCGAGGGTCGCCTTCCGTCCCCATCACAGGGGCTGCTCCCATCCGTGCACCACCGCTGGTACAGCTGTGGACCATCTCGCCGCTCGTACAGCCGTGGACCACCTCGTGGCCGTCACCACTCGTACAGTCGTGGACCATCTCGCGGCCGCCATCGCTCGTACAGCCGTGGACCACCTCACAGCCGTGAATCGTCTTACTGACACAGCCGGGGACCCGTGTACGCCTGTGGGCCACGAGACCGCTTGCCTGATCGCTGGCCATCACCGCCGGGGTCTGCCGCCGCTGATGAGGACCGCGGCTGCCTGCCGGTCCCGTGTTGGAGGCCGCGGAGCGAGGACGTCCCGGGTGCACCACCACATGTGATGTCTCCGGGGGACCTGTTTGCCGTTCCTGTTAGCACTGATGCTGCCGATCCTGATCTGAACGCCTCTCAACTTGCATGCATTCTAGGGCTACCACCGGAGGCAACTTCTGGCCTGGCCCTGCAGCGGGGGGTGTGCCTTGCTGCCTTCCTGCTGCCGTGCACTCTTTCAGGTTCTCGCAGGCTCTCCACCGGGCCTCCCTCTGCCCGTCGCACATGGCCATGTGTGGTGGATCCGGCGTCCCGGCGGGGGGGGGGGCCCTCTGAACTGTCGTACACAGCCAGCACGCCGGCCACCTTGCCCATCGTCGAGACTTACCCTGACCACTCGCAAGCTAACGGCGCCGCGGAGTGCATTGTGCGAGTGGTCAAGCACAGCCTTGTGTCATGACATAGTGGCGTTGGCGGCGGCCCTGGCGGCAATTGAGTGCGGCCGTCAACGCATGTACCACGTGTGGGACACCTTCGCGGCTATTTCACGTGTGCGCCTGGTTTTGATATCTGTCAAGGTCACGGTGGACTTTTAGGCCCATCTCGCATCCTTTGTAGCGCTCGGTCTGCCCCGTGGAACTGGAAATCCGTGCCATCCAATCACCCTTTCCTGTGCGGGGTGTCGGGGCGTGTCGTTCTTTCACGGCCTCTGGACGTTGACTCACCACCTGGGTCCCCCGCCCGCGTGAGCTGTTGTGGCTCACCGCGAGTAGGCTCCACACCTGCTCGACACTCATTCATTGGTTTGCTGCCTTTGCTTTACTTGGCTGCCTTGAAAGTTGCGGTGGCTGGGTGTTGGTGGTTCTTGCCTTGTTTCATTACATATCTTGGCTGCTATGAAGGCCAGTCGTTTGTGGATCTTGGCTGCTTGTTCATTGGCATGGCTTCCTGCTTAGTGCACGGCATGCCCCTGGGGTAGGATGAACAGTCCGCCTTTTAAGGCGCCTATAGCAGCTTAATTGCTGGTCCCCCTTCTAATGATCACTTCCTAACCCACATTTCCTACCACGCATGTGGTGTTGCAGTGTTTCCAGGTGCATTTTCACGATGCATCAAAACACCTCGCTTACACATGACGTCGGCCTTTGGCATAAATCTGCCGTACAGTGTTGCTTGACGCCGAGCAACACTGTGTCAAGCAACGCTGTACAGCACATATACGCCAAAGCGCCGGTGTAACACTTTTGAATGTTTAATTGCGCCAAGGAGTCCAAATTAATACGGGGACAACTCTGCCCAGCCAACTCGGAGCCCATCCAGCCAGAGTGAGTTGGTGCGTCTAAGGCTGCTGAACTTAAATTGAAGGCATGCCTACAGGCTGCTGCCTCACATCAGCATGAAAAAGCATGGTCGCCGTGCTGCCACTTGCTGGTATGACTTCGCCAGTTGCAGACCCACATAAAAAACCCTTAAGCAATCATACGCCTCATCGCATTAACTCGCACTGTACATCGCGCCCCAGTCGGATGTCTGGCCTAAGGACGTCTGGCCTAAGCATCCTCAAAGTAGGCATCCTCAGCAAATGATAACACGCTACCCGACACTGTCTCTCTTCCCCTCTAGGGTCTCTGCGGACCTCTATAGGGACCCTAGAGGGGAAGAGACAAGTACTGTAGCGAGCACCCATCACCTCCTATGTCTTGCTGCAAGACACGCTTTTACCCTGGTATACGCGACCGGATGATTCGCGCTGATGTCAGTACAAACGGGAATACAAATTCAACTTAATAATATCAAAAAACGCGTGGTCAAGACGCCAGCTAAACAAGCAACCGCATTAACCAATAACAAACACAGTACCTCAAACGAAAAGCAGCAGTACAAAATTTGTACCAGTACACCCCAATCACGCGAGCTGAAGTGTGCCGTCTTTGAGGCCAACAGTGCTGCAGCACTGTCACCATGCAGGACGTGGGCAGCACTCGTTTTCTGCTTGTAGTCAAGCTCCGCTGACGAGCTTGGTCTTGAGCCTGTTATAAGAAAAGAAGTTCCAAAACTTGTATGCGCGGAATGCTGCGGGTGCGGACTTTGGCCGAACAACGACCCAGTAAGCACCTGCACTCACCTCTGCGTCGGGAGTTTCTCTTCGACTTGCAGCTGCCCAACCCGTGGCGCCTCCGGTTCCGCTGCAAGTTCAAAAACCGAGAACGTTAGCTGTGCAGCAAACAAAGGAGCTGGATTCAACAAGAGACGGGATGTAGGTTGAAAGATTTCCTTTGTTCCTACCAGCAACGATGCGTTCATTCGGTGGCTGCTTGTCTTTCACAGCATCCGTCAGCACCTCGGCCAGTTCGCGAACTAGGCCATAGTAGCCCATTCTTTGGGAAACTATGGCTGCATTAAGGAGCTCTTTCACAGGTGGCTCCTCCAGCTTCTCAACGGGTTTAGCACCACTTGAAGATGCCATACTGCTGAACAAGAATTGAGGAAAAATCCAGGTTAGCCAAGAGGATTCGTAAGCACCACCCGAAGTACTAAGGTTGAACAACGACCCAGTAAGCACTTGCATACATACCCACCTCTGCCTCGGGAGTTTCTCCTCGACTTGCAGCTGCCCAACCCGTGGCGCCTCCGGTTCCGCTGCAAGTTCAGAAACAAAGAACGTTACCTGTGCTGCATACAAAGGAGCTGGATTCAACAAGAGACGGGATGTAGATTGAAAACAAGATAAGGTTTTGCACTAATCCGACGATTACCCTTGTTCCTACTGTAAGCCGGTACGGCAGTGCGCCGTACAGACGCTCACAATATAGGGAGCCCAAATGGGTTCCCAACCATCCGGTAAGCCTTTGCGTCTTACAAATGGTATCGAGACCAACGATGTTGATCTCTGTATCACAACTCAACGTCGTGGGTTCGATTCCCGGTTGGGCATTCACTCGGTAGGGTTGGAGTATCTGACTGGCCACCAGTGAAACTCCTGAAAAGTGAGTAATCCACGGGTTCGAATCCTGACAGGATCCTTGGGAATAATTACCGGGACCATCCTAGTAGGTACGGCTACGGGCACGACCTGCAAGGACCCTGGTTGACGCAATCATAAGGCTAGAACCCAATCAATGGTGCGCCCTTGAGGCGGGTTCATGGTTAAAATGATCTCACCCTGGCTCGATCCTGAGACTACGGTCCGAGGACGAACCGGCCTTCGGTGAAAAGGGGGGGAGTGTAAGCCGGTACGGCAGTGCGCCGTACAGACGCTCACAATATAGGGAGCCCAAATGGGTTCCCAACCATCCGGTAAGCCTTTGCGTAGTGTAAGCCGGTACGGCAGTGCGCCGTACAGACGCTCACAATATAGGGAGCCCAAATGGGTTCCCAACCATCCGGTAAGCCTTTGCGTCTTACACCTACCAGCAACGATGCGTTCATTCGGTGGCTGCTTGTCTTTCACAGCTTCCGTCAGCACCTCGGCCAGTTCGCGAACTAGGCCATAGTAGCCCATTCTTTGGGAAACTATGGCTGCATTAAGGAGCTCTTTCACAGGTGGCTCCTCCAGCTTCTCAACGGGTTTAGCACCACTTGAAGATGCCATACTGCTGAACAAGAATTAAGGAAAAATCCAGGTTAGCCAAGAGGCTTCGTAAGCACCACCCGAAGTACTAAGGTTGAACAACGACCCAGTAAGCACTTGCATACATACCCACCTCTGCCTCGGGAGTTTCTCCTCGACTTGCAGCTGCCCAACCCGTGGCGCCTCCGGTTCCGCTGCAAATTCAAAAACCGAGAACGTTACTTGTGCTGCATACAAAGGAGCTGGATTCAACAGAGACGGGATGTAGATTGAAAACAAGATAAGGTTTTGCACTAATCCGACGATTACCCTTGTTCCTACCAGCAACGATGCGTTGATTCGGCGGCTGCTTGTCTTTCACGGCTTCCATCAGCACCGTGGCCAGTTCGCGGACTCGGCCATAGTAGCCCAATTTTTGGGAAACAATGATTGCATCAAGGAGCTGTTTCACAGGTAGCTCCTCCAGCTTTTCCATGGGCTTAGCACCACTTGAAGATGCCATACTGCTGAACAAGAATTAAGGAAGGGTGAAATGATGGTGAGGAAATGGGCTATCAAAAGAACCTGCCCAAGTACTGAAGTTGAACATCTCGTACATCTCGTACGATTGATCTATTTGGACAGGGACGATTGGCCTATATTCCTAAACAATATACTGGCTGCTGCGCCATGTGAAATGTCTGACTTCCTTATTTGGGATTCTTGGGTCGGGTTGCGGCTTTTGGGGTCAGGTCGCTCAGCCTTTCGTTTACTAGGCTTCCCGTCGAAGTATTACTTTGGCGGTCTTCTTCGTCGTGGCCTGGTCAGCGACTTCTTTTCGACGACAGCTTCGCTTCTGGTGGCCGCTCGGCTGGCGCGTCGCTCGTCTGCTGTGGAGCTCATTCGTTTGCTGGCAGTTTAACTGTCCGGGCCCAGTTTTGGCGTGCGCCTTTTGGATTCGTTGCCGCGGTTGCAGCGTTGGAGGTTCGACGTGGAGCCGCGCGTCGCGCCCGCGGACTGCGCCGGCCAGCGGCACGGTTCGCTCTCAGTTGATTTCTTCGTCCGGCCTGGCGTCCGGGTTGCGTCTCCATGTACGCCTCGGGTATGCAGCCCGTGCTGCCGCGCTCCGTTAGGGGGCGCTCTCGCTCTGTGTTACAAGGGTTCTGCTTTTGGACAATTCTACCCCATCTCCCAGAGCCTGTCGTCCGCTCTGCACTCTGGGAAACCCCCTCCCTTCGTTTTGCAGGAAACCCTTCGCCCGCCCTTCATTCTTCCTTCGCTCGGAATTGAAGCCTTCATTTAGCATTTGTTTTGTAGACGAAGCCCCCACATACATGCGTCCTTTTCCGTCGGCTTTTGATGGACCGGACGGCGACAGCGCCCGCCCGCATGACACATATCCAGGCAGCATGAACATATGAACCTATTAACCATGGATGATCTAACTTTAACTAATTCACAATTGTATTACCTGTAATTAAAGTTACTCAGCAAATCGTGCATGGAAGCCCCTTGCCACTCTATGTGGAGTGGAAACATCGGCCTGTGCTTTACAAAAACATGAAGCATGAATACTTCTTCATGCTGCTGAGCAAAATCAGAGCTTGTCGTGCGTGTACTGCCGCTTTTGAGAATGCAAAACTGAATTTGCCTTTGAAGATTTGCGAGTAACATGAAGTTTGTACGTGAATCGCAAATACATAAAGTAGTATGCTAATCCAATTGGTATCTACATACAGCCCTTGGTGGGCGAACGATAACCTAAAGCCCAACGTTACAATTTTCAAAGCACATCCTGATAATAACCTGTAAAAACTAGGAAAACGCTGCAATGACTGTGCACACTGATTACATTTCGTCGGACGGCGCGCCCCGGGCGGAGATCACGTAATGATCACGTGATGATGTGATGGCTGCTTGTGTCGTTTCATGTGTTGCCGAGGCTAGGAGCAACGGTGCGCATCAGACTCGTCGCCTGGGGTAGGCGGGCTGCGTGCGGGGACAGACGAACGCGACGAGCAGGCGGCGGTGCTCTCCACCCCCTGCCATGCCAGCAGTGCAGTGGGTGCCGATGTCTGTTGCCGCGGATGCCTTAAGCAAGACGGCGCGCCCCGGGTGGAGATCACGTAATGATCACGTGATGATATGATGGCTGCTTGTGTCGTTTCATGTGTTGCCGCGGTCCAGGCGCTGGGTTGGCAGCGTTTGCGTGTTGAATGCCTGTGCTTGGAATACGATCATTTCTCCGGGACCCGGTGGTTCGTCCCGTTCTCTGGTGCGGGGTTGGGTGCATCGGTGTGTTGTTTCGTCTGTGGGGCTGGGAGGTTGGCTCTGATTCTGGGTGCTGGGCTGGCAGCACCTCTGGGTCGTTTGGCTGGTTGTTTGCCGCTACGTTCTCCTGCCCTCGGACAGTTCCTCCTTTTGAAGGCTCGGGGTCTGGTGGTTCCTTGGCTGTTTTTTCTTTGTCATGGCTCCCTGCTTAGTGCACGGCGTGCCCCTGGGGTAGGATGAACAGTCCGTCTGCGCCTGTACGGTGAACGAACAGCTTTATTGCTGGTCCGATAGGAAGTAGGCCAAGGGCATTACATGTCAGTTTCAGAAGATTCTAGATGCTGGTATCATGTAGGAAATGTAGTAGATGTAGGAAAGGTCTGTTTACGGTTGATATTGTTCTGTACGTAATGAACAGAGCTGACAATTTGTTTAACATTGCCGCTATTGGGTAGTAACGCGTCCACGGCCATAGCCCTAGAAGCCCTGACCGGCTGGGGGTGGGGATAATAGCACCTGCCCACTGCCTGGTGAGGCCCCGAGTGACTTGACGGAATGGATTAAATCTGGTGCGGCGATGCATTGCAGTGTCGCTCACAAGGCTTCAAAGGCCGCCACACGGGTTGTGGTCGTACAGGCATCACACAATGATGTCCTGCATCTTAAGTCCGCATGACGTGTTTTTACTTTGGAACCGTGTGCTGTTTTGCTCCTTCCGGGGCCCAATTGTGGCGGCTGCACTGACCGCCGCCGGGAGCAAGTCCCAAACCCATTGACGGCCGCGATGACCGCCTGCCAGCGCCAACTGGAGCACATCCTCCCAGCCCCGACACGCCTGCCCCAACGACGACGACCTGGGCCTGGGCTATGATCAGGATCCCAGGGGTCTTCCCAGCCCCAGGCTCAGGTACCCATCGATGACCGCCAGGCCGCCCTCCACGTCACGCAAATCGCCCAGCCCCGCCTGCCGCTGCTGCGGCTGCGGCTGAGGCTGCGGGTGGGCGGGGCCTTGGGACTGCAGGGACGGGAGGCCTCCGGGTCCTGGAGGCCGTCGGGGCGGGCGCGTAGGGGCTGGGAGGATGTGCTCCCACCGGCACCGGCAGCCGCTGTGTCGCCGGCTGTGTGAGCTGTGTCGCCGCGGTCGTGGTGATGGGTTCGGGACTCACTCCCGGTGGCGGTCAGGAATGCAGCTGCCGCAGCTGGGCCGCACGGGGTGAGAATGTCCAGCAGCAGCGGTCGAGCCCTGGGAGGAGCAAAACAACCACACGGTCCCGACATAACAAACACACGCCATGCGGACTTAGGATGCAGGAGGACGTCATCGTACGATGCCTGTACGACCATGACCTAGCTTGAGGCTGTTTCCTCGCCTGTTGTTTATGATGGCGAGCCAAGGATATTCACTTTAACAGCCACCGAAATGACCAAAACGAATGAGACATCCAGCAGCTGACCAAGGACCGTGCAAGTAGCGACGTGTCAGCGGTGGCCAATTCACCTTCATGACAGGACATCCCACAGCGCCTCGCTAAGTGACCACGAAAGCTGCTGACATCTTCCCAGCATTCCAGCGGCCGGGCTTCTTGTTTGGATGGAAAGGGGATGACAGGGTCGGACAGGGAGAACAACGAACGCGGTCAGCAACGGTCAGTCCGGTAATTCACGCTAGTCCAGCCTGGTGGTCCTTGGCTTATTTTCAATATGAATCTTGACTGCGATGTAGGCTGGGCGCTGGCCGTTCTTGGATGCTTTTTCATTGGCATGGCTCCCTGCTTAGTGCACGGCATGCCCCTGGGGTAGGATGAACAGTCCGTCTGCGCCTGTCCGGCGAGCGAGCAGCTTACTTGCTGGTCCCCCTTGTAACGATCGCTTCCTAGTCCAGCACGACTTGAGTTATGGATGTCCGCATGTGTGCACCCCCAATCGGGCTTGTCCGCATTCCCTGATACATGTCCCTTCTTTAAGGTTTGGAGGTCGTCGTCGGAATACCCCCATCGTGCCCGTAGTATGCGTCCGTCGAGTTTGTTTGTTCCTATTGTATGCAGTGTATGACGGCCCTACTTACGTTGAGTAATACCAATGGACTGTAACCTGATAGGAGCGTGGTCACAAAGCCCTAGGCCCACCTAGATTCGGTGGTCGTTGCAAAAGGCAGTTAGACCGCAGCACGGCGCGCCCGACGCGTCATCTCAAACCCATTAATTACCACAAATGTCAATATCTGTGGCAAGCTTTTCAGCTTTACCTGGCTCCTGAGTGGAAACTGAGGCTCAGATTTACGCCCCGGTTGCCTTCCTCAGAAACGAGCCCGAGGGGAAAGCCAACTCAGCTTCAAGCTTATTTTGCAAAACTGCTGCGAGAGATGGGACAATTTTAAAGTTGAGCCGTATTGTTTGACTATGTTACCTGTGCGAACGTCCATATGATACATATCACTATGCTCCAAGACTTGGCAACCATCATGCAAGACACGTGGCTGAAATCCAAGCATATGGGAGCGAGCCAAAGCTTGATTACCGTAAAGTTGCATAGAACATTTTGGCGCACGCCTCCCTGGACCGCAACGCAACGAGTTCACTTCCCTCACAATCTCATGCAAAAGTTCTAACCAAACCCCATCAAACACAAGCTCTTCATATCATCTACGACGCTTGATAGTTTTGTAGTTAAACGCGCTTCGGGGCGCGTATGGCCCCGAAACAAGAGCGGGGCGGCCAGGGCCAGGCTGCAGGCGGCCGGGGTGGTGGCCGTGGTCCCCATGGTGGTGGCCGCGGCCCCAACCCACATGCTGCGGCGGCTAGGAAGTAGGTGGCGTATTAGGGACCTCAGGACCTCACGGACTTCTTTCATCGGGTCTCTGAAATGGTGCAGGGTTCAAGACAATGGTAATGCCCCTGAAAAGCCTATCCAACAACAGCAACAGTCGCAAGGTGGATCTGCGGCAGCGGCGGAGCCAGCTGCGGCCAAGCCAGGTGCGGCCGCGCGGTTCGCCGTAGTTGTCTGGGCTGAATGTTAGTGGACAAGCCTGCTGAGCCAGATCTCTTGTGACAGGACCATGGGGAACTTCTTTCAAGGACAAATTGATGGCACCGAAGCAGGAGGCGGCGCCGGCTCAACCACCAACACCGAAGGAACCCGCCGCCAGAACAGTTGCGAACGGACCGGAGGCATCTAAGCAACCAGCAACGGGTGAGCATCTTTAATTAACTGCTGCATAGTTCCTTTGGTCTTATGAGTTCGCGTTTGGGTTAGGCGGTACAGATCGCACTGAATTGTTCTCGGTTTTCTCGTTCCCAGAGTCTTCTCCAACGTCATCAGCGGCTCAGGCCACTGGATCGCGGCCTTATGCTGCCGCAGTGACTGCGCCCGTCACGGCAGCGGCCCCTGATAGCAGCAGCGACATCCAGTTCGGCAGCTTTATGGAGGGCGAGGTGGCGCAAGGCAAGGAGGTACGTCGCTCCGAACCGCTGTCCAGAGCAACACTAGGCGAGCGGTGGCGTGAATCGGTTGTGGCGACGTATCGGAGGCCATGGCCGAGGGGTCCCGGACGTGGCAGGCAGGGTAACGTCGTTCCCCCTCCAGGTTGCGCGGACGACGGGGATGGCCGCGATGTGGCCGAGCCGCTGCCGTGAACACTGCGACGTCACTGCGACACGCGCACGGGCCCCCTTGCCTTCATTCCCCTGCTTTGGCTTTGTACCCTGTTACTCACGTGCAGCAGCCGGCGGCGCCCCCGGGGCCGCTGCCAACAGCTGTGCCCGCGGCGGTGGAAACAGTGCGGCAGCAGTCACGTCAGGTGATTCGAACCAACAGCGCACCAGCCTCGGCGCACCCGGCACACGAGGGCGCGCGTGATGCGCCTCTCTTCGTGCCGCACAAGGTGGAGCGCGCCCCGCAGCAGCCCAGCAGGATGGCAGCAGCTCCGGGCCCGGAGGGCGCTGCGCCCACAGCAGCAGCAGCACCAGTGCTCTTGCAGCCGCCACCGCCTCCTCCTCCACCGCCGGAGGTTGTTGTCGCACCACCGGCGCCCCCGCCACTGGCCGCGCCGCCCCCGCCACCAGCCGCAGTCGCCGCGCCTGCCGTGGCATTGCCCATGCCCGTTCCCGTGCCACCGCCACCTGTTCGGGAGCAACTCCTGCAACAGCCGCAGCATCCGCACCCGCCGCCTCCGCCGCCGCAGCAGCAGCCGCGCCTAATGCCCATGCAGCAGTCGGGGATGCCACACGACAGGCAGCCGCACCCGCGCCACCAAGGCGGAGGCCACGACAGGCAGCCGCAACCAACCGGGCCTCTGCCCGTGGCTCACGCGGGTGGCATGTCCATGCCCCCGCAACCTGGACCTGGCGGCCCGGGACCTGGGCCGCAGCACGGCCCACCTCGTCAGCAGCACCACCACCACATTCAGCTGCCGCCGCCACCGCCGCAGGGCTATGGCCCAGGACCGGGTGGCCAGCCTCCCGCGCCGATGCACCACCAAATGCCGCCACAGCCTCAGCAGCCGCCGCAGCAGCAGCAGCCGGGCGGTCAGCCAGGAGGCGGTCGCCGGGGCGCACCGGCACACCAGCAGATGCCGGTGCAGATGGCCGTGCCGGTGCCGGGCGGCTATCCTCAAGCCACGTACGGCATGCCCCCGCCGTACGCCCAGGTGACGCAGCCAATCCCGATGGCGCAGGCGCAGCACGGTTACCCGGCGGTGCAGCACCAGCACCCTCCCGTCCCTGGCCCTGGGCCTCAGCATGGCATGGCGGGACCTCCGCAGCAGTTTCTGGCGAGCAGCCCGAATCAGTTTCAGCCCTACCTTTACACAACCGGCCCCGTTATGGGCGGGCCCATGGGGGCGCCGCCGGGAACGGTGCCGGTCATTGTACCGGTACCTGCACACCCGCATTCGCACCACTCGTCTGGGGCACCCCACATCTTGGCTGGCTCACCCACCATGTCGGTTGGCTTCCACGTCCCAGCCCCTCAGCCGCACCCACCGCCGCCAGCGAGCTATGGAACCGCATCGAACGTGCCCCAGCCTGCGCCGATTCCGATTGCCATGCCGCCACCCGGTGCGGGCGCGGGCAGCGGCGCTCCCAATGCTCCGGTTCAAGCAGCAGCACAGGCAGCGATCAATGCGACCAACGCGGCCGCACCCGTTTCTGCAGTGCCCGCTGTGGTACCGTCGGTGCCACCCCCGCAGCCGCCACCCCCGCATCCGCCCACCGCCACTCCCGCATCTGCGCCGGCGCCTTTGCAGGGCCCCGGTGCTGGCGCCGTGGGCGGCGGTGTCAGCAGCGTCAGCAGCGCCGGGATCGCGGCAGGGCCGCCGCCGGTGAGCGTGGCGCAGCCTAAACCCGTGGCCACACCGCCGCCGCCGCCTCAGAGGAAGGTGCTGCAGATCGTGGACCCGGTGTCACACAAGCAGGTGGATCTGGGCGGCCCAGCGACCTCGGGGGGCGATGGCAAGGCCAGCGCGAGCCTGGCGCAAGTGGTCGGAAAGCAGGTGGCTCCGGCGCCTCCGCCGAAGAAGATGCTAGTGATCAAGGAACCGGCTGTCAAGGTACGTGGCGGGGAGCCTATGGAAAGCAACACCGAATGTGGGTTGGGGAGAAGACACGTTCTCGGCTGATTGTGCGGGGTATCGGTGGCGAGCATGAGTGGTTTTTTATTTGGGGGCGTGACGGCGTGACAGAATGTCTGTTTGGTTGGGTTGTGGTGCTTGGAAACAACTTGGGTCCGGTGGGGTTGGTGGGTTGGGATTGTAGCGTAGGCTTGCCGATTTCTGTCATGGTGATGGGGGTGGTGGGGGCCCTGTGCGGGGCTTGTGACTGCCCCACGGTGTTGTTTGCTGCATGCTGCTCGTGTACCTGCGAGTCGTGCAACTCAAGACTGGGGTACACGAGCGAATCGGTAGACTACGCAGACTGCGCTGACTCAAACGAGTTTAGGGTTGATCAGTCCTGTAGACCCAAAATTTTCAAACCCCCAGGTTAATGGGATACGCCCCCACTCTGATCGCGGCATTGCTTGGTTGCGGCACAAGTCCCGATTATACCTTTGAGTGACCGAGCGATGGGTATTTGCCATCAGACTGTTTTTTGCGTCACGCAGACAAGAGATGTGCTGACATGCGTCCCGCGTCCTCGAACTCCTGTGCCTCATGAACCATTCGCCCCTGCAGCCGAAGGCTCCGCCGCCCCCGCCGCCGGCTGTGGCCGCGAAGGCGCCTGAGGCAACCAAGGCACCAGAGCCAGCTCCAACGGCAGCGGCTACACCATCGAAGGAGGCAGCAGCGCCGGCGCCAGAGGCAGCAGCGGCCAAGGCACCGGAGTCCGAGGCTGCCCCGAAGCCGGCCTCGGAGGCACCGTCTGCGGCCGCTGCCGCCGCCTCGGCGTCCCAGCCGGCTGCTGCACCTGAGCAGCCAAGCGCACAACCGGAGGTGCTGACGGGTATTCGGCCGCAGAGCGCCTTGTCAGAGGCCGTGACTGAGCCTCACAGCAAGGTGCCTTCGTCGTTCCAAATTGATGTGGCTGAGGAGGAGGATAGCGAGGTGGGTTTGCGGCGGCGTGGTGGTGATGTGGTCAGGAGCCAGGGGTCAGGTCGACAGAGTCAGGGCGCAAGGGTTGAGGGGCCAGTTCTTCAGTAAAGCGGAGCTGCGGGGAGGTTGAGATGGTGGTGGTGCCGTCTGCTCAGCTGTGAAGCTGTACTCGTAGGTTTTCGCACTAGATGGGTCCTGGTAATAAGGCGAAAGCTTAACGAGAGCGCAGGGGGCCCTGCAAAAGGGCGACTACCGGCATTTTGTTGCGTACCAAGCTCTTAGACTTTTGGCAAGCTGTTAGAAGGTGTTCAGTTGCGTTTTTGACGTCTTGCAGTATTCGAAGGCCGGTGACGCGGTTTGAGACTGGAACATGTTCAGAAATCCAAATCAGGTATGACATCGCTGTGGTCAAAACGCCCTTGGAACAGGCCACCTCCACGGCGCCCACGCCCGCGGCAGAAACGGCAGCGCCGGAGGCCGCAGCCCCCGCCGAGGCCGCACCCGCGCCAGTGACAGCGCCGGCGTCTGCGCCCGCTGCCGCGGCTGTCGCGGAGGAGGCCGCTGTGGCGTCTGCGTCGGGCGCTGCGTCCGGCTCGGGCTCTGGAGACGACAGCTCAGCACCCAGCTCCAGCGGCGCAGCTGCTGTCAGCCGCAAGAAGAACCTCAAACAGACGCTTCGGGACGCGGAAGCGAAGGGCGCAAACAACGACATGCTGTCGGCGTTTCGCGAGCCGCCCCCACCCGCGAAGGCTGAGGCTGCCGAGCCCGCCAAGACCACGGAGGTATGTGAGGGGGGACGGACCTTTTGGTACCCGGAAAGTGGTCGAGAGTGGTGCGAGTGTCAAGGCGTTGGATAACGCCGAGGTTGCTTAGGGTTCGAGTCAATATTTCGTGGGTGCAAGGACCGGTTGCCGCTTCGGGGCTGATTGCGCGATAGGCTAAGCCTGCATGAGGAGGGGTACAGCCGATGGCGTCCGCGCTTTACGTCGCGGGATGCCGAATGCGAGGTTGCTGTGCGGTCCCTCAACCCTCTGCGCAGTATGAACATGTCCTCCGACCTCCTTGACCCCCCTCAAAACACGCAGGCCGAGGAGCCGAAGCCAGCGGCGCCCGCCCCAGCCGCCCCGGTGGAGGAGGAGGTGACGGAGCACTGGGAGGAGCGTGCGGAGGAGGCCGCGGAGGCCTCTGCCTCGGCGCCCGCGGACTCGGACACGCGCCACCGCTACTCGCGCGACTATCTGCTTTCCCTCGGCAAGCGCATCGTCATGCCGCTCTCCAAGCCGCTGGATTCCTACCACCAGCAATGCATCGGGCTAGACGCGCCGCAGGACAACACGCGGTCGGGTGTGGGCCTGACGTTGGGGCGGACAGGCAGCCGGGAGGCGGATTGGGGCCGGCGGGATGACCGCGGCCGTGGCGGTGATTTCCGCGGAGGGGACATGCGGGGTGACCGCGGCGGCGTTGGCATGGGTGGCGACCGGCGGGACCGTGACGGCATGCGGGGCGGCGGCCCCGGGCGTGGCGCTGGCGGCATGGACCGTCGGGGCTCAGGTGGGTAGAGGTCCACTGGGATTGGGGTTGGGTGGATAGAGGTCCACTGGGTGGGGGTCAGTGGGTACGGAAAATTGTTAGGCCATGATCAAACTGCGCTGCGGGACTCACGTGAGCTGTGGGTGTACACGAGGGCCGGACGCTGTGGGCGGTCGCGGTGCAGCACTTCTGTCTGATTTGAGCAAATGGTGCATTACGAACAGCGCGTGGATTCACGTTGGGCATGAAGCGCGCCAATGATTCGGGGTGCCTAGCGGAAGGGGTGGCTTGTTGCGGGGTGGCCCTGGGTTCGGGAAGGGAGCAACAAGACCGTCCGTGTCACTCGTACCGATGCGCATGAGTAGAGACGGGTGTCCCGCGCGTCGCACGGTCCCTGGGACCTTCGCGCAACTCTTGTCCCATTGATGTACTCGTGTCGACACTTGGACCCACCATCACTCACACGGTTTCCTGTCGGCGCCTTATACTGACACCGTGGCGCTGCGCCTCTCTCTGCGCAGCCAACATGGACGACGGCTGGCAGCGGCGCGGACCGCCCCCGCCGCCGTCTCCGGGCGGCGACATGCGCGGCGGCGGCAGCCGGGGAATGTCTCGGCAGGGCTCGGGCACGCCGGGCGGCTACGGCATGGGTTCTGGGCCCGTCAACCTGCACAAGAGCGAGAACCGGTGGCAGGTGGGCGTCAGCACTGCGGAGGACCCCGAGGAGGAGAAGAAGCAGAAGACGTTCAAGGGTATCCTGAACAAGCTCACGCCGGACAACTACGATAAGCTCAAGCAGCAGATCCTGTCTGTGACCATCACCCACCAGAAGGTCGGTGTGGCGCTTGGGACTGTGGGTTTGGTCGTTGGGCTGTTGGAGATGGGGAAGGGATGCGGTCGGTGGGTCCGGGGGCGCGGGAGTAATCGGAGCAGTGAGGTCCGGGCTCGTCTCCTGGATCGTCTCCTGAATGGGATGGGCATTGCTGATAAATTCGGTGGATGATGGGGGGTCTATGCTAGGGGCGCTGCGCCATTCGTCGCACGTTGCGGCAACACAAAGCGGCATTCGTTGCACGTCGAGTACATGACCTGGTGTCTATGGATTTCGCAAACTTCGATGCCGCAGACCCTCGAGGGCTTCATCAATCAGATCTTCGACAAGGCGCTCATTGAGACCACCTTCAGCGAGATGTACGCGAATCTCTGCAAGTGAGTGCCAGGGGGAAGAGCGGCGGCGGCTGCTCTCTGCCGGCGAGGTGGCGCGGGTCCTGCGCACGAGTTCGCTCTGAGTTCAGTACGGATCTCTTTGGTTGTGGTGGATCGCGGACCATGCTCCCTCTCCTCTCCCTCTGCCTGCCGCATGTTTCATCCCTTGTGTTCATCAGTTCTCATCTTCCAATCCCGCATCTCTAATCCCGCATTCATAATCCCGCACTTCTCATGTCATGTCCCTCCATCTTCGGCCCGCGCCTCTCATCCCTCGTCCTTCCGCCCTTGTCCTCCCTCGCCCTCAGGGAGATCCATCCGTCTCTGCCCCAGTTCCCCTCCAACGACCCCAACAACAACAAGCCCGTGGACTTCCGTCGGCTGCTGCTGAACAAGTGCCAGCAGGAGTTCGAGGATGGTGTGGCGGCCATGAAGAAGGTCAAGGAGCGTGAGGAGCACGACAAGGAGGAGGCGGAGAAGCAGACCAAGGAGAAGGCAGCCGCCGCCTCAGCCTCCGCGGACAACGGCAAGGTAGGCGTATACGGGGTGCGCGGGGCATCCCATCCAGACTGAGCCGGACCGCAAACGCTAACGTCTACTATGGGCGTGAGGACGTGTGGGCAGAGGGGTTACATGCGGATTTACATGCGGATATAAAAGGCAGGAGAGGAGGAGCTCGTGAAGCGGACGGGTCAGCCGATCGGCACGCGTGAGGGTGATGCATCCGGGGAGCGAGGAGCTTGCGTTTAAGACACAGGGTAGGCGCGCATGCAAAGCCCTCGGTCTCGCCTAAGCGTGGTACTGAAAGCTGTACAATCATGGACGAGGGAAGGTAGTGATTCTTGGCCGAAAAGGAGCCGAGAGACTGCAACAAGTGTTTTTGTGCTAGGCAACGGACGCTAAGCAGATTGCAA
This sequence comes from Eudorina sp. 2006-703-Eu-15, assembly GCA_003117195.1. Lineage (NCBI taxonomy): Eukaryota > Viridiplantae > Chlorophyta > Chlorophyceae > Chlamydomonadales > Volvocaceae > Eudorina > Eudorina sp. 2006-703-Eu-15. The sequence goes on along the minus strand of BDSI01000021.1, from coordinate 451,216 downwards.
CAGCTCACTAGGCGCGCTTTGTCATTCCGTTGACAGTGCCCGCCCTCTCTTTCTGTCCCCTTGTTTGCTTGCTTGCTCCCGTTTGTTCGCACAGCCCTTGGAGGAGGGTGAGATTCCGAGCACGGCGTCCGGCGCGGCCGCTTCCACGGATGACGCCCGCGCGAAGGCGCAGGCCGAGGCGGCTGAGGCGGAGCGTGAGCTCAAGGCCCGCCGCCGCATGCTCGGCAACATCCAGTTCATCGGCCACCTCTACAAGTGCGGTTTGCTCACGGAGCGCATCATCCACAGCTGCATCGTGCAGCTGCTCAACGATGAGCTCTCGCCGCGGCCGGATGACATTGAGTGCCTGTGCAAGCTCCTCACGACGCTGGGCAAGCAGGTGCGGCGCCGCGTGTTTTGAGCGAGAAACCCGCCCGAACCACCCGAGGGCCGCGAAAACCTGCAATGGGTGTGTTTGTGTGTATGCATGGGGAGGGTATGGCGAAGGTCACCTGCATCGCTACACGATGCAGCTTCGGGTGCGATTTGACTGGGCACCGTTACCGTGACCAATGCACCGCTTCACTACACCGTCTTTGACTTACCTGGATCGTCGCTGCTGCTGCGGTACCGCTTGCGCATTCGGCGCCGACCTGCCCGCCCGTCTCGTCGTCGCGTACAGCTGGAGGAGCAGGTCAGCAAGAAGGGCGTGGCCAACGGCAACCCCCTGGACGTGTACTTCCAGCGCATGGAGCGCCTGCGTAAGAGCTCCAGCCTGGACTCTCGCATCAAGTTTGCCATCCAGGACGTCCTGGACCTGCGGGCGGCCAGGTAAGGGTGCCGGGGGATGGGGGGATCGGGGGGATGGGGGGTATTAATGAAAAGAGAATAGGGGGGAACGGGGGGGGATGGGGGGAATAGCGCGTCGCGGTTCGCTGTCCTGATACACTCCAGGTCGGCGGTCCGCGTTGGAGACGTTCCTCTGTATGGGACACACGGAGGGTGGCCACGTTCGGAAATCGGTTTGTTCTTGGTACAAATGCAGTAGAAGGCGTATTGTCGCGGTGAGATCCACACGTGGGGGGTGTCGCACAGGGCGGCGATGGGTTGCGGTTGGTGACGGCTGGTTGTTCTTGGTCGCGCGGTCGCAGGTGGGTGTCTCGGCGGAAGGTGGAGGGCCCCAAGCGCATCGAGGACGTGCACCGCGAGGCGCAGGCGCAAATGGCGGCCCAGGCGGTCCGGGACCGCGAGGAGCGATACGCGCAGAGGTGAGGGCCCCTGCGGGCAGCGATGAGCGCTCAGTACCATGTATAACGTCGGGACAGCTCCCCTCGAACTCCCGCAGTCGCTGCGTGGCGTTGGAGAGAGACACCGCGAACGGGTACTGACTGAGGGTCAAACGCTTGGGCACCACACGGTCTCCAAGCGGCGTACCTTACGTTCACGATCCGCCTATGACGTATCACCTTCTACCAACGACCGCTGTCCGACATCTCTGTACATTTTAGGCAGGCGGCCCCACTGCAAGGGTAGCAGGCAGGATACGGTATAACGTATGTCAGGGTGCTGTTTTCCCAACTGGCCTCGTTGGTGAATATTCAATGGGTCTTTTAGCATTAATTAATTGTCGCCTTGTCTGTGTATTGTCTTGCAACGAAGGGGACCTGGAGGCCGCGGCGGCCCCGGCATGGGCCGCGAGGCGCCCCCGCCGCCCGGCAGGTTTGGCGGCCCGGCGACCCAGGACGAGGCGCGGCTCATGGGGCGCGGCGAGGTGGCACGGCCGCTGCGGGGCGCTGCGATGGAGCGGCAGGCGAGCGCCGAAGTTAGTCTGCGGCCTTCGTCCTTCCTGGCGTCCAAGCGGTGAGGGGGCGGGCGAGTTGAAGGCGGCAACGCGATCAGGGAGGCTTTGACGGTCTTGGGACTTGGCGACGCGCATGCCGCACTTCGCACCAGTCTGCTTTGTTACTGTGATGACATTGTTAGTTAGGCGGCTGAACAACGCCTGACCTGCGACGGTCTTGGGACGTGGCGACGCGCATGCCGCATTTCGCACCAGTCTGCTTTGTTACTGTGATGACATTGTTAGTTAGGCGGCTGAACAACGCCTGACCTGCGGGCTTGAGCATGGAGATTGCTTTGCAAGTATGCCGTATTCTGGGATGCTGAAGAGCGGTGCAGTGAACAGCGGGGCGTGGACGGGGTCAATAAGTGCACAACGGCGTCGCGACCGAAGGTGATGAATTCTGTGCGTACGCGGGTGTGTGTGCACGTGCACACCTCTTTTGCTGCAGGACTGGCAGCCCGGCCCAGCCGGCGGGTGTGGTGGCAGCGGCGGTGAGCGCTCGCGAGGCCGCGGCAGCGGCTGTTCGCGCGCCGGCGCCGGCCATGGCAGCGTCTGCACCGCCGCGTGAGGAGCGCAGCGTGCCGCCGCCGCCAGCGGGCATGAGCGAGGAAACGGCCAAGAAGATGGGTGAGGCGGGGACACCACGGCCGGCGCTTGCGAACTTTGACCTCGCAGTTGATCAATCAACAGTTGGCACTTTTCAGTTGGCTCTTTTCATGCGCGATGTTGTGCAATCATCGCTCGCGGTCTGCGTGGGACGGCAGCAGGGTATGGGCTTTGGACCGCGAAGTATGTGTTGATGGGCATCGAGTCATTTCTTAAAATCGCGATGCGCGTGTGCTTAACAGGCGCGTCTTGGGTTAAGGAGCTGTACGACCTCAAGGATAAGGCGATGAGTGTCGGGCTCCTGGTATCCTACAAGGCGGACGGCGCGCCCATGGGGGTTATCCTGGCGGCGGCGATCCGTGAGGCCTTCGAGGTCCGCGGCATCAAGCCGGAGGAACGTCTGGACTTCCTCAAGGTGGGCAGTCGGGTTGGTTTGCCGCACGTTGGTGGGATTTCTGCCGCACCCCACACAAGCAAGGAGGGCAAGGGGTTTCATGGCGGGCGTTAGCCGCTTGCTCGGTGCGCCCCGGCTCCGGCCCTGCGTGTAGGACGGAGTCGGTGCGTTCTCGTCCTTCTCCGGCCCTGCAGTGTGAAGTGTGTTATCGCACCGGGTGGGCCAAACGGTTTGAAGGATTTTCTTTTTGAAAAATACGTGCTTGCATTGGTGTCGGATGTGTCTCGCAGGCGGTGCTCGTGGAGCAGGTCACCTCGACCGAGGGCGTGCTGAACTCGTCCATGCTCGAAGACGCCTTCGGCAGGTAACTATCATGGCACACGCCCGCACTGCAAACGTCCTTCCGTTATTGCTCAGACTCCTTTATCCAGCCCTGTGGTTATTTATTGCGTTAGCGAGCGCAACCCCAGGCTGCTGCAAAGGCTGCTTTGCTGACGGTAACCGACCTTCTGCGCAGGTTCATGGGCGAGCTTGACACATGGATTGAGGACAACCCGAAGGCTGCAGGTGCGCTGGTGGTGGCGATTTGCCGAATGGGGCGATTTGTACCGGGGATCTCGGGCGGGGGGGATGGGAATGGAGCGACGGACGGTGGTCGGCAAGTGTCCCGTACTGTAGAAAATTGGAGTAAGAGTTTGAGTGGTCGGCTAATCCTGAATGCCTTCGTTGCGCTGCAGGCATCACCGCCAAGGCTATCGGTGAGCTGGCTGCTCAAGGGCACATCAGCCTGGGCCCCTGCCTGCGCCCCATCCTTGAGGCCAAGGGCGCTGGCGGTGGCGGCGACGACGAGGAGGGCGGCGCCTCGGACCTGCCCCCTCTGGTGGAGAGCGGCGTGGCCGGGGAGGACATCTTGGGCAACGTGCTGCAGGCGGTAAGCGGGGCACTTGTCGGTACGATACCTATCTGCACACGGATCAGTCTACATCCAGCGCCTTGATTGTTGCCTGTAATAACTGGACAGCAGCAGGGATGGGCGAATGAGGCGTGGATGATGTCGCCCCCCCTTTGTCCCTTGTGCACATGCGCGCTGATTGCGACTGAACATCGGTTTGCCGATGTCCCTCACGCGTTCAGGCGAGCGACGTGGGAGGCGCGGACAAGGCTGCGGAGCTGTGGCGTGCATCCGGGCTGGACGCGGCGCGCTTCTTCGAGATGCCGGAGGACGTGGAGATGCTATCATCCAAGTTTACGTTCATCAGCGGGTGACCCGGCTCGCGCTGCCAAGCAGGGGTCGTAGGAGCAGGGAGAGGCATCCGGACAGCTGCGTGACTCTTTACCGTAGGTGACGGCAGCTGGCACAATACTGCTGAGGCTGGGTACCGGCATGGAAAGCCTCGGATGCGTGTGTTCGTGTATGCGTGTGGGGTGGGACGACGGCGCAGGAACTTGCTTCTAATGTGTGTCTGTCTGTCCGTGTGATGGTGCGTCGATGAATCCGTGTTCTCAACGTCGATGTGTGTGCGTGTGTGCTTGCGTACACCAAGTACATGGACCGACACAGAAAGTAACGACTATAGCGTACGGGCTTCTGCAGTGCGGTGCAAGGTGGGCAGGGGGATGAGAAGAAGTGCGAACGGGTCAGGCAGGCCGCTTCAGGCGTGTTGCGGCTTGCCAAGTATGCGTACTCTCTTATGCTAGTGTCTGAGGGCTGTTGTGGAGCGCTTGTGCTGCTTGCTTTTGCACTCCGTTTTCTCGGTCGGATTTGCCGCACAGTATCAACGACGGCAAAATGCCAGGTGCACGGCAGGAGTAGGTACGGCTGCAGAGAACTGACGTGAATTGCGTTATGGGGTGCATCCGGCTGTAGGGAAATGTACGTACGGCGGACGTGCGCACGTGGTCTTTTCAGTACTGGCCTCAAGTCAAGAAGGGACTCTAGAGCAGAGGTCGCTCCGGAATCTGGTTAGTACTAGGGGGCAGAGGCGCATTGTAGATGGGACCGGAACGCAGCAAAGTCAAATGAGTTCCCACACGGCCAGTGAGGTAGCTGAGATTCTGACAGTTTCCGGCTGGTGGGTTTTTTGAGATGGTGGTGATGCAGGCCTATGCAGGTGCGGGTGCAAGGTCGTGTGCAGACGGCGCTGTTGGCGGCTGATTCTGCAGTCTTTGCATTTGCTGCTTTTTCCTAAGAAGACACCCCAAACAAATCGCAGGTTGTGTATGCAGACCGCGGAAAGTCTGCCACAGTTGTGGCGTGCTTACAATTTCTCCTTGCGCCCTTTCCTCTCCACCCGGAGTGGGCCAACGCCGGGAAGAAAGTTGAGTGCGGAAACGACGCCGTACGTGATGACCACCTGAACGCGGGTGGACAACCTGTAAAAGTCAGGAAGCCGTTGACTGCCAGTTGATGCATGTCCTTGTCCTTACCACTCACCACTTGACCGATTGCAAGGAAGCCGAATACTGGCCAGAGCGCAATGATGAACCTGTCCGTCGGAGTGGCCCAAACCAGCTTGTGGGAACGTTCTAGTAATGAGCCTATGGTTAACGAAGTGGCGAGGCCGCCAAGAGTTGTGACTTACGAGATAAAAGTGGTTGCGAACGTCACTGCACCCGCAGGTACCGCCCAGGTACCCGAGCTGACCGGGTCTCGGATGCCCTTCACGTAACCCAACCTGCAGCGTATGCACGCATTGCCGAAAACCTGCGGGCACAAGGTGTAATTGTATCCCCGCTCCCGAGGTCCTCACCAGGCGTATGCGTACAGGAAAAGTAGCGCATTGAGGAAGACGTTGATGATGCCCAGCCATACGAACAGCCTGCACGAGGGTTGGAAAGGTGAGAGTGTGGATGCCTTGACGGGATGCCAATGACGGGATGTACCTGTTCAACCGCTTGTCATGGAGCACTACTGTTAACAGGTCATGCTGTCCTGTTCCGTAAAAAAACACGACAAGACCTGCCAGCGTCCAAAACGCTGATTCAAATTTGCCTTTCCAGGATCCTCCCTCTATTTTTGCAGCTTTTACTTGATCGGCTGGCATGGTCAGAACGCTGTGAAATACCGCATATCCGGAACGGAAAAGGTAGTTGACCTTGTTCTGTTGCCCGTTCAAAGTTTTTGGATTTTTAAGAGTTCTTTCGATTTGATTTTATTGCTTGTTTGTAAACAATTATATGGCAAATTAAGGCAGCGCGCTTTGCGCGAATCTGGATTGTGGTTGCTGAATTTCGTGTCGTACTGGCAAACCTGTGACACGTAAATCGTTGTGGGGGAACGCATGTCAGTATTGGCCATACGACCAGTACAACATGTAACATACATACACGCTGCCACGCCGTTACGCATTCAGGGACGAAAGGGAATCCTGCAGTTCAGACACTAACCGAAACTTGGACCATATGCAGCGGCCTCCGACAACGGCTCAGGGACAAAGCGGTTGCCTTGCGGTCATGTAATGTAATCGTTATGACATTTCGTCCCGACCGGGCGTTCCAACGGGCCCAGATAGCTCGTAGGCGCCTCATTTCATCAACCCCTACCAAGCACTGCGCGCCCATCCTCCATCACCCGCGGGGGGGGTCATGCAGCCATACCGGCCAAAACACCAGGTTGCCAGCGCGCCTGGATCGTCCAGGTTGCCAGAGCGCCTGGATCGTCTTGCATGGAAACCGCGCCAGTCCGCCAGACCCGCCTAATTACGTGGCGGGGAGGGTACCAGGACGCGAACCGCGGTTTTGGGCTGTTGCTTTGACTGGCCGTCAGTGGAGGACCTGGAGCTGACCTGGTGGTGACTTTCCAGCTGCGCCATTTACTCGGGGCGGCTGGGGGCGGCTTGGCTTGGGTCACTGACCCTCTGGGCTGTTATGCAGGGCTTGGGTGGTCAGGTATGGTCTGCCCCATGTCATCCTTCATGTCAGTAGTTGGCCTGCTGGCTCTTTATTCAGCGACCATCACACAAAAAGCTGTAGCAACAGACGTTGTGGCATCGTGCTGTTGTGGCGTACTACTTTTCGTGGAAGGACAGTATCGTCGTACCGTCCGCCTATGCCGGTCAAGGGGCCGAAACAAATGACCCACTGGCAGCAGTGTGCAAGTTGCAGCCGTGGAGTCTGCATCGCAGGCGCCAACTGGGCGGGCGATCCAACAACTCTCAACAGCCAATCCAGGCCGGGAAGGACGACATGGCCATCCCATTGCCCACGCCGGACGCATTCTTCACGCCATGCAACAAACCGCTCGCCCAACACAGCTCAAAGCCACACATGCCACTGCAGATGCGCGTGGTTGAGAGTTTCCAGTCCCAGACACGCACACTCCAAAATCTATCCTGAAATTCATCGAGGAGGGCGAGAACCTGTTGGGACACAACGCGATGAAATCAGGATGGCGACTGCGGTCATGGCAGCGGTGAACCCGCGAGCACGATGCCCTCATGGACGGACGAGCATTAGAACAGTAAATCACGCGTTCGGGCGGGCTCCGGTCTGCAACTCCATTTCCCTCTCAACACAACCTCTGTTCAACGGACCGTCCCGCGATCAATCACGCCGTGCAAGAGAACAGCAAATTCCGCTGCCATGCACTCACTCAATACATACCCCACTGGTCGTGGCTTCCTTTTCCTGACCATAGCATCATACCCCTCCCGCCGATCACACAGAATGGGTGAATACCGTACACAAGACGAGAAATAAATACCCGCTGTTCGCGGCTCACGCTCCCTCACCAACACGTCAGCGCTAAGGCGGGACGTCAGCACTATGGCGGGAGATTTCTTCAACGAGTCAAACGTGTCATTCTTCGTTCCGGGGCGCCGCGGAAAATCCAGTCTAGCCCTCTGGCAGGGTCATGAGGCCGTACAAGGAGTCGGCGGCGCTGGTGGTAAGCAGCGAGTGCACGACGCCGCACATGTCGTGCATTTCGTCCCGATGGATACACCCGGCAGGGCATATTGCTTGGTTAGGCTCGAACGGGGAAGTCGGCCCCGGCAGTCCATCAACACTGATAGGTCCTTTATTTTGTCTTCTTGTTCTCCTTCTTGCCGTTCTTGGTGGTGACTGAGCTGCTGGTGCTGTCGGCCTTGACGGCGACGTTCTACGGACGGGGAGCAATGAAACATACGTGAACAAGCCAAGAATCACAGCACATGGCTCTTTCCACCCGGAACATCGTGCACCATACAAAGAAGCATGAATTTTGCATGACCTCATGAACGCGCGCGCTTTTCAGTCATCGGAATCAGCAATAGCAGCAACAGTGAAACCGCACACCAGCCACACCAGCCACAGCGGCTGAAACGTTGGGCAACAATGTCGCAAACAATATCGGCTGGCAGGGCACATGGAGGCGACCTCCAGCAATTCAAGTCGCGAAGAAAAGCAAACTGTGCACACAACGTTTCACATTGTGGCTGGCGCTCGCGTACCTTGCCGGATGTGGCCTTCTGCGCCGGAGGCTCAGCCGCCTGCTTCGCCGGCGCGGCGCTGGTAGTGCTGCTGGTAGCTGGCAGGGATTCTACCTTCGGCGCCGGCTGCTGCGCCTTCTTTGCAGGTGGCTGGCTCGCCGCGGCCTTCTTCGCCGCCTTGGATGCTGCCGGAGCGGCCGCGGCCGTCGGCATGGGAACCAGGCTGCGCGGGCGGGTTGCATTGCAGGCGTAATGGTTTGCTTAGCACACCTGCAACGAAATAGCGTCCCCGACAACTGGTGGTTGCTGACAACGCGCTGCTGACCGACGGTGACCCAAATCTGCCCACAAGCTCATCGCGCACAGGATGATCGAAGCCCTCAGGTCGCAGTTTATCTCTCAATCCATAGCCGTCGCAAGCGAGAGCAGGCGACCCTCCACATCCTCACCTGACGGTGTGCGCCACCTTGGCGACGGGGTACGTGAAGTCCGTCACGTTGGGACCGAAAAGGTCGCTCAGGATGCTGTGGGCGAGCTGCAACACGACAGGCGGAAGGCCAACGACGAGAGGGCGTTACAGAGCAAAACCTCCCGGAGTACAGACAGCAAGACATGGGCCGATTTGCAAGTGCCAAGCACCATTGGCGGAAACCCGCCGGTGGTGGTATACACACTACTCCCCATTACGACCATTGACCTTGCAGACACTGCACGCGGAAACAGCTGACAGCAGTCACACAGCATCCTCCTACAGCACTTCATCAAGCCAATCGTCTGGTATGCTTCATCTCATTCCCGGATGCAGACGGCTCTCTGAAATCGCACTCACAGGTCGCTTTAGGTGAGAGTGGTGATCGCGCGCTGCCGTGCTTCCCAGACCTTCACCTTATGGAATGGCGACCCCAGGGCTTGGGCCCAAACATGACCATGGCTATGGGTACACGGGTCGAGTAGTCCACTGCGCATCGTGCAATGGCCCACTGTGCATGTGTTCAATGACCACGTTGTGCTCTTCCAACCCGTTTCCTGCTCGCCTGTCCAGCGACCCTGCCTGTTTCATTGACCGAGAACAGGAAGTAACCCACATGACTCCAACCCATGTGCACGATGCCACAGGCTTACCAGCACAGTAATGACCAGCGCCGCGGCCTCCTTGCTGCTCAGCAGGGTGGTGTACTTGCAGACGGCCCAGTAGCCGCCAGCCGCCAGCGCCGCGCTGCGCCAAACGAAGGTAGGCACGCTCGCCTCCGCGGGGCCGGGCAGGCCGCCCCAGTTGTGGCGGATGGCGTCCACGATCAGCTTGCCACCCGAGCCAGCCAGCGTGCCCAGGATCAGCGGGGCCGCAATCACGCCAGGAAACAGCTCGGTGGCAATGTCCACCTGTCCATATGACCGATCATAGCGGAGCACGAAAAAACGGTGGAGGCTAGCACAGAAGAGCGACCGACTCCCAAGGCGGTCAGTCCCGGAAGCGAGTGAATATAATTGACCTGGTTGCCTGAAACCTCTAACTCTACAGTTGCATATTTGGATCTGTCCGCGTGATATGAATTGACAACCAGGTGTAGGCAGCACACAGAAGTCCTATGTTTAACATCCTCAGAATTTGGCGCACACGCACTAAGCCCTGTGCAACCGGTGCCGGTTCGGATACACGGCTTTCAGTCAGACATCCGACTACTCACACGGTTGATAATTAGGTTGGCCCTCAGGAAGGTGAGGCACAGCTTCGTTGCGATCTGCCAGCGGGAGACAACAGGAAGGGAGGACCGGCCGTTCTTGCTGCAAAAGTACACGCAGCGATGCAGCAGCCAGCTCCGGCGATGGCATCGCAGGCCACTGTGACTCAACACGATGTGGGTTGGTATCCGGCAGTGACACCCATCCAAGACAACCCTGCCACGCCACAAATAGTGGCGAGCACCCTTAATAGTGGCGAGCACCCTTGGCTTAAGGACGCGCTGACTGCAAAGACAAGCCCGTGAACAGGCGCGTAAAACACCCCGGGGGAGCACAACGCTTCTACTTACTTTGACAGGCGGCAGGGAATGAAGGCGGTCGACAATGTTGAATGGTGAGTACACCATGAGCCACCTGCAGGGAAGCCCCATTTGCGGGTTCTCACTGATCAGTATCAGCTGCGCCGAACCAGTTGCGACGTCGGCCTAACTGCCCAACGGTCTGCGCGACTTACCAACATATGAAGTATGTGACACCAATCTGGTTGTCGTAAAAGATACCAATTGGAGCCTTCGTCCGATCCTGCACAGCGCAAGGTTCAAGTATGGCTATAGCCCACCACGAGGCAGACTTCGAGGGACACGTCGACAGCTTACCATGATCAAGAGCGACGTCAGCAGGCCTCCACCGAAACCCGCAAGGAACGTCGTCTATACGAAGAAAGCGGTTGCAAGGGTAGGTAAGGGGTGATCGAACAAGAAGTTGGGAGATCAACCGTATCATCTACCAACACAATGCGATGAAAGCTCTTTTAAGACCCGCGAATTGTCATAAGTCTCGCATTGGCAAAATACTTGAAACGAGGCACAACGCACCCAAAAGTGCACCAGGAAACGGTGCTTGAGGTCGGGCGCCAGCGCCGCAAGAAAGAGGCAATGGCCAATCAAGGCATAGTTACTCGGAATCGTCTTGTAAGCATGGTACAGATCCCTCAAGTTCGAAACTTGGAGGAAGGGCTGCACCGCATCGCGTGCGATTGCTAGAATGTCTTCCATTTAGATAAGCGCCACCCCGGCAAGCCTTTGGAATTGCTTTACAAGACTACTTCATCTTAAACAAGGAAGGAAAGAAATGCTGGCGTTTGTACGAGTAGTACGGCACAATCGCGCCACGACCGGGTGAAAAATGTTTGCCCCGCCATGGTGCTTTCTCGCACGCCTGCACGGTTGCGTATAAGCTTGGAAACTACCTGCCGTAGGACAGGATTTCTGTTGCTTCCTTAAGAAGGCGCGAAAACTTTTGCCAAAATGGCCGCTTGCGTACTTAGACCTCCACCCACCAGCGCTGTGGCTTCTCGTGCCCTACACGGAACAGTGGTGGGTAGCGCATGGATTGAAATGTGACGCTGATACCGCCGGCTTTAGTTCCTGGCGCGGTTGTCTAAATGTCTCCTTGCAACGACGTGAACTGTAGGCAGCCTTTTCAAGGCCGATTTGTCACGGCTGGAGACGCGCTGGTTTTGGTGGGTTCTCTCTATAGGAACACGGCTTTTATTCCTGACCAGCGGCGACCCACAGTTGGAGACTTCATTCCCTCAAATTTAAGGAAATGCTTTTTCCTGCCACCTCAGGCACCAGCTCAACTCTTTCACAGACCACCCGGACTTGTGTGAGAACGCACGCCGGTGGGCCAGGGCTGCTGGACTCCCCAACGGTAACCTCACAGCCAGAACAAGGGTGAGGATATCAAGATATGCTTGCATTGTCGATAATGGTTCGAAGCTTGCATTTTCCATTTGGATTTTTGGGGAAGCAATGCTGGCAGCTTCGCCATGTCAGCCCAGTCGGCTTGAACCCTGGTCCCATGACTGAGACATATGGTTGTCCATCTCGCTGCAGCAGCTAAATGCCACCAGGAATCCTTTGCATGGGCGCGTATTGGGTATTTTCGTTGGAATGGACGTTGTGACCCTCTTTCCTCTATGCTGTGCTTGCCCTCAGGACTAGCCGTGTTCACAAGCGGCCGCCGATCTACAAGGTCTTCTTGCACAATGACAACTACAACAAGCGCGAGTAAGGCTAAGGGAGCGATGACGTTGTGAAGTCGAAACTGTGCGCGGCGCGTGCGTTGACGTGTCGTCAGGTTTTCACCTTTGAAACTGTCCCCGGGTTTTGCCCTGCAGGTATGTGGTTAAGGTGCTCCTGAAGGTCGTGGAGGAGATTACGGTTGACGATGCCGTGACGGTGATGCAGGTGCGACTGCCGGGTCGTGGGTGAACCCCTTCGATAGAGAAAGCCGCCTCGCATGGGTACGCATTGCGGCAGCGAATTCGCATCCGGCGCCGCAATCTGGCATGTGGGTTGCCGCTGGTGTTGCGAAGCGTGTTGTGCAAATGAATGCCACACGATGCCCACACCTTGTTGCGCTGCCGGCCCCGCGCAGGAGGCACACGAGACTGGCGTGGCGCTGGTTGTAGCCTGTCCGCAGGAAAGTGCTGAGCGTTACTGCGAGGGTCTGAGGCTGAACGGCCTGACCTCGACTATTGAGTCCGCTGGATGCTGAGCGGCGCAGCGGCAAGCGGGCGGCGCAGCGGGCTGTCGACGCAGCGTTACCTCGGTCCCCGTGCATTTGGGTTTTATATGGCGGCCCGTGGACGCATGACTGCTGCCGCAGAATGCGTGAACAACGCGTGCCTCCGTGGCGCGTCGCAATATTATAGAGTGAGCGAGGCGGGCAGTCAGTCGCGCTTTCGCGAGTGTGAGCCTATGAGCCTGTCGATATTTGGAGCGGTGATTGAGCGGTTTTCCTCCTCCCAAGCGTGATTGCGGAGCGCGATGCACTTTCCCCTTTCATATGCGGCGGGGTGGCTCCACGAACGCCACGCTTCGAATGTACGTTTTTGGAACAGTTCGGTTTTGTAGAGCGCTACGTACGGGTCTCGAGACTGCGTGCGTACGTCCTTCAGGAGTGCCCTGCAGGTAGTGGGTACGGGCTGCTTGGACACATGGTCCGGTAATGACCGGTTCGTGGACCAAGTGGACGCAAGGAAGAGGCGTCAGTCCTAACAGCGGCACAGACAGTGTGCGCGGCTTCTGTCCTGCCATGCCTGATTCTTTCCCTGGGCGCTTTTGTTGCGTGTTTTTACCGTCAAGATAGTCGGCGTCGAGTCGAGTGACGGGGGAACCTCGAGAAGGGTGCGAGCCTTTTGCTGTGATGCATGATGCGAATAGTGTCGGTGGTACCGACGGCTGTATAGTAGGCGGGGTGGTGGTGTCAGGACTATGGCTGTGTCGCCACACCAGTGGTGGTCGAGGCACGCGGCGGGAGCGCTGGACTTGTGGCGCTCTAGCGGTCACACAAGTGAACTTCACGAGCGTTGTCTATGTGCGGATGGTACGAAAAGAAATGCTGCTTTCATGAGGGTATGGGTGCTGTTGTGCTGCGTGATCTTTGGGGTCTGTGCCTCCAAACGACTTCTCCCTTCGTTGCCGGTATGTGCGTCTTCTGTGGTTAGGCGTGTACCCAGGCGTGTTTTTGTTCCTCGACATCTCATCTCGATGGGCCTTATGGTGTGCCCGATGACGATTATTGTGACGATTCTGAGTGATTAGGCGGCACTGACGCGCATCCGTACGTATCACGCGGCGCAGTGCGTGTGTTTAATGAGAAGCCCAACAGTGCGTTTGTGTTTCAGTTTGAGGCGCGACGCGGATGAGTGACCCAGATGGAGATAGGTGCGATAAGCGCTGCGGTGAGCGCTGCGGTGTTGTTTGCGAGCAGTGACGAAGCCTCTGGAGGCCAAATGAGGAGCGGAAGGGCGCCGCTAGGGACGGAAGGAGCGATGGTTGCCATTACTGCGAAGGCGCGTGAGTGGGGCTGAGGTTCCGCGTGCGTGAGCTCTGGTTTCTGTCTCGTAGCAGTGACTCAATACGATACGCTAAGCAAGGGAGGCGGCGCATGGTGCCGTGCAGATAGGTGTGGGGCCAACAGGTCTAGGCGGCTGGACCGCTTGGGGCGAGCTGGGGGGTGCATCGGCCTTCACCGAAACGGTGTTGGCTGTCGTTCTTGTTGTCTCACCTGCAGGATAGGCAGATCTCGCTTTGCATGTTTTTGGGTTAGGAAACTGACAACCGTCTCGTTTGCTATTGGACTGGGGGCGCACTGGGAAGATGCTTTTACTGCAATCAGTGGAGGGTTTGCTCGCCACCTGGAAAATCACACAAGAAGCCGTCTCCAGGGGCGCGTCTTGACAGTGAAATCTTTGCATGCTGGAGGTCGAGTGTGATGGAATTGGATGGTGAGCAAGCTCCTCGGCTGGTTAGGTGATGCGCTGCACTGCAAATCGCCTGAAGTGTGCCTCAGCCTGCCTGGAGGTGCACAAACCTCCATCACCGATTATGATATTGATCACTGGTGCCGACCCAGACTCCGACATCTTTCACCATGCCACAGAGAAGGAAATCTCGTCAAGCCTTCCAGTATCCTATCGCGTCCTTGCCACGCGCAACAACAGCCTTTGATCCGCGCCCGGTTGCGGGCGCCCACAAGTACGACATTCAAGCAGAAGCAACAACAGGTGTCTTTTCAGTCCAGGAAGTGCAGACTGAAGGAAGGGAAAGCCCGGGAGTACGGCCCGTACCCGCTAGATGCCGTACACACGATCCAGCGTCACTCGGCAGGTCGCAGCTGGCTCCCGCGCGCTGTTACGGCTTTTGCCTGCTCCCAGGCCCGCACGAATACACTCCCCAGAAGGCCCCAGCCGTGAGAGGCTGCATCCTGCCCTGATTGCCAAGCAAAGAACTAAAGTCAACCACACCCAAAGCGAGCAGGGGAGGGCAAGCGGGGAAACGAAGAGAGAGCGGTTGAAGGAGAGCGCACACGGCTCTCGAAGCGTTCGACACGATATAACCACGAACATTCTAAGCGGCTTAGACAGGGCGCCGAACGCGAAACGAAAGCTAACCAAATACCGTATCAGGCTGAACGGACGAAACGGCCGGAACTAGACCTGCCGTTGAGCGCTGAAACCGTTCAGTACGTACGGACCCGCTGCGCGCTGCCCGTTGGCCTCGTCTGTAAACCTTATCTGGGGCAAACCAAAACTATTGCACAGAGAAGGCGCTGGACGGGCGGTTCTGCGATGTGAATGTCAATGAATGTGTAACGGTTACAAGGTGGACCCCAAAAGGGATCAATTGTTTAAACTAGGGTAAGCCCCAGCAGGCCCCACCGACAAGGCGGCATGTGTCGGGGCGATGGATTCGCGCTATGGCAGGCTCCACATTTAGCGCACACACATCGCCAGTTGAGCCGCTATCCCGGTCAAGCTTTCGGGGCTATCCCGGTCAAGCTTCCCCGGTCAACCAGGTCGCAGGTACGGTTTGCTGCATCTCCGCACAGCGCTGCGTGACGAACGCAGTCTCCGTACATAATCCCACGGCCTGGTAGCGTGCCTGGCCATCCGCGGGACGACGGCAACCTTCCATTCCAAATTTGAAATCCGTCCCCTTCAAATCATGGATACGGTGGCCATGTGGCCCGGCCTGCGTTGTTAATGTAGGTCTTGCTGCATCCGGCTCGAAAGCTGACGACAACGGCGGTGCTGAGCTGCTGACACGGCTGACTCAGTGTGCACGTAATTGCGTGGATTGGAGGGCGTGCGTGCTTATGGATCCTGGGCTGCTGCCGGCTGGAATTGCTGGCCCGGGGTCCTGTCGGCTGGGACATCGGAAGGGACCGTCGAGGCGGTCAGTAATCGATCAAGCCCCGCTAGGCAGTCTCACACCACAACAGCTCCGACGATCCCCTCATGGTTAAAACTCCGAGCGCGAAACACGATTGCCTCGCGCAGCCCAAACAGCTTGGTTCCTTCGAAACCAGTCTTTCCCATCAGGCGGAACCCAGTCATCACAACCCACAACACGTCATCACAACTCAATCCGATGGATGGACCCTGGGGTCGGAGCCCTGTGGGCCTCATAGCTCGTTTACTGCCGTACAAGTCTCCTCTCACAACATACGGCAGGCTTCGATGCAACCCTTATGGAACCTTGTGGCGGGTTTCCCACTGGCGCGGGAGGCCGTCAAAATTTCAAATCCGACGTCATACGTACGGCAGTGCGTACCGGCGCATATGCATGCGCGCAGCCGTCCGAAATGCCAACCGTCCACCGTCTCCGGTGTCCTCCCCAACCGCACGCTCTTCCAGCGAGGCTGCGCTTTGCAGGCAGACGGAAACCTGTTTGTCCGACGGTGGGAGCTACCGTACCTGCCCTACCAAACCGAAACGAGACACACTGATCTGCCTAAAGGGGAGTAGCGCCACCAGACGGAACAAGCACGCGGGAACTCGGCACGCGGGAACTCGACAAGACCAGATCTTCCAGTGGCAGGAGCACTGGTCCTACTTAAATGCAGGGGCAGAAGAACTGGTGCTGCTGCACCGTTGCCCGGCAAGCCATCAAAAGGCCCCGCGTGCACATGCGCGCCCTTCTCCTCCCCGCCCGCCCGCCCGCACGCGGCCGCCTCGGGGGCGCGGTGCCATGTCCGTGCCCGCGCCTCATTGCTCGTACTCTGCCGAAAAGGCAAATAGCTTCCCCTCCATCGCCACAGCAAAGCTCCAGCAGCCCTCTCCGTGCCGGCGATCCACAACCCACAACCCACAACCATGCAATGCAATGTATGTATGTCCAAACTGCCAAACCCTCCAGGAGTGACGGGGGAGGTCGCCGTCCGGGCGCGCGCGACCCAACATCATCCGCACCATGCATGCCAGCATGTCCGTACATCGATGCAATTGCTCCGTAGTCAAGTGCGCGCATGTAACGCTCACCAGAGGACGTGCCCACACCCCAACACACATTGCTTGGTTTGGGTCGGGCGGGTCTCTCATCTAAATACACCAACACACAGTATAAAATTGCAGCACGCAGACTTCCACTCGGTCACATCGCAGCGACGGGGCCAGGCACGCGTGTACGGCATATGTACAAAATCTTCTCGGCGGGGGACGGCGAGCTGTCAGAAGCAAGACGACCGTACGACACACTGTACGGTCAATGCCGTACACGACCGACAGGCCGTCGTCAGCCGTCCGCAGGCATCTGCTGCTCGCCGGCTCCACCGACCCGCTCATTGGGGGCAGCGCAGCGCAGTGCAGCGCGGTTCCCAACCGCCCATAGTGTGCACATAGTGTGTGAATTTGTTGATGTCGCCTTCATTCGGTTCTTCGGGCTTCCCGACCCCCCGGGAGCACGACACGGTCGTCAAGTCCCTCTCAAGTCACAACCCACGACAGCGCATTCAATACCTCCTAACCCTCACATCAGATCCGTTCTAGCTCGTCCAGTCGTACTGCCGTACCCATCCAGTGCAGCACGGCCAGCTCCGACCGGACCTCCCGCAGCCCTTCCGGCCCCAGCCGAGCCACCGCCAGCAAAGCCGCCGACGCCGCCGCCGCGGCGTTGCCGTCGAAGCGCACCCGGCGGACGGACGCGCCGCCGCCGCCGCCTCTGCCGCCGCCACTGCCGCCCCCGACCACGGCGTCATACGACGACAGCGACGACATCAGATCCGGCCAGGATACGCTGCCGCCACGGCCGTCGGCGCTGCTCGGCGCGTCCCCGTCGTCACCCCCCAGGCTCTCCCCTGGAAGCAGCGGCAACGTCGACGACGCGTCTCCGTCCTGTGACTGTACGGCACCGTCGGCCAGGGACTCCGCCGCCGCGGCGGTCGCGGCGGCTATCTCCGCCGTGCGCTCCTGTTCCTGCGCGAATACGGCCAACAGCTCCCGTACCGCGCCCCCCGCCACCAGCAGCGGCCCGCACTGCCGCACACCGCACAGCCGCGCCAGCAGCCACGCCGCCAGCACGCGACATCGTCCTTGCTGCCAGGTGGCGGCGTCGGGCACCTCCGGCCAGCGCAGCAACGCCACCA
Source organism: Eudorina sp. 2006-703-Eu-15 (assembly GCA_003117195.1). NCBI lineage: Eukaryota > Viridiplantae > Chlorophyta > Chlorophyceae > Chlamydomonadales > Volvocaceae > Eudorina > Eudorina sp. 2006-703-Eu-15. The sequence goes on along the minus strand of BDSI01000021.1, from coordinate 433,371 downwards.
GCGCCGCCACCAACGCCGCCGCGCGCGCCGTTGCCTTGTCGCCGCGGCCGCGCCCCAGCGCTGCCGCCGCCGAAGGCGGTGAGCTGGATGCCGCCGCCGCGGCGGCGGCGGCGGCCGCCGCTGCCAGGGCCGGCAGCCACAGCCCGAACGACGCCGCCGACGCGGACCGTCGCTCCTGGATCTCCCGTATTTCTGTATGCTCGTCCACATTGTTAGATCCCGGCGGCAGGCCCGCCATCAGATGAAGCGCCTCGTCATCCGTACTGACCGCGCGGACGAGCTGCAGCGCCCAGTAGCGGGCCGACGGCTTGGCGGAGGACAGCTGGCGGAGCAGCACCGCCGCCGCGGCGGCGTCGCCGGCGATGGCGCGCTTGGCGTCGGCGTCGCCCGCCGCCAGGTGTACGAGCGCCTCCGCCGCGTTGACGGCCGCCTCCGCCGGGCCCTGCCCGAGGCAGCGCACCAGCGCCGGAAGCGCCCCGCAGGACAACAGCTCCGCCTGCACGTCCACGTAACGAGCCAGGCAGCAAAGCACCGCCGCCGCGAACTCCTGGGTGGTCGCGACGCTGCGCGCCGGCGGCGGCGGCGCCGCCGCATGCGCGCCGGCGGCGGCGCCTGCAGGCGGCGCCGCCGCGGCGGCGCGCTGGCCGGCCATGGCCACCAGCAGCGGCAGCGCGCCGGTGCGCACCACCACCGCCGCGTGGCGCTCCTCCTGCTCGCACAGCAACATCAGCACGCTCAGCACGTAGGTCCGCGTCTTCTCGGTGCCGCAGGACAGCAGCGGCACCATGGCGGGCACCGCGCCGCAGCCCACGATGTGGAAGTGCATGTCGGGGTTCTGCGACAGCACCATCAGGAAGCTCATGGCGTGCTCCGCCACGATGATGCCGGGGCCGCGCGCGCCGCGCAGCAGCGGGATCACGACCTGGACCACCTGCCCGCGGGAAAAGATGAGGAACGGAGGGACAGAGTATGCAAATGAGCAAGATGGGGAAAGTGAGGAACGGGAGAAAGAGCACAACAATGGGCACATGGGAAGCGGTGGTGTCCATAGGGCGAGCGGACTGACGTTCTGAGGAGCAGACCGCGACCAGGACTCAGGCCCCCCGGTGTCGGTCCATCTCGCCTTGGACCGTATCTCCCTATCTCCTGTATCCTTGGGGATACGCGGGGAGCGATGAGGCCCACGAGGCTGTCGTGTCGAGCACTTCGGGCGGTGCGGCTCCAACACCCCAACCGCCCCAGCCCCAGCCCCCAGGCCCCGCGGCGCGCGGCCCGACCCGGGGCTCACCCCCATGGCCTTGATGCGGCCGTGCGTGGGCACCGCCTGCGCCAGGATGGCCAGCAGCCGGCACGCGTGGGTCTGTTCGTCGTCACCGCCTCTGCGGATGAGCGCCACCAGGGGCTCCAGGGCGCCCTCCTGTGGACCAGGGGGGCCCGGGAGCAGGACCAGGGGGCCGGGATGGGAGGCCGGAATCAGGACGGAATCAGGATGGAATCAGGATGGAATCAGGGGCCGGAATCAGAACCCGGAGGCCGGGATCAGGGGCCGGGATCAGCGCAGGGCCCCCAACAGGGCCAGGAGCAGGGCGCCATGGAGCAACATGACCATTGGCGTTCACCCGCCCGAGGCCTCCAAGACGTACAGCGGGCTGGCTCTAGGGGGACAACCACTCGTAATTCATGGACTGCTAACAGCTGCTGCGATACACTGCCGCCTGCCGCTGTTGCTGCCGCTCATATCACCCTCCAAACTGGAAGCTTTCCCCTTCCCCTTCCCCGCCGCTCGGTTCCCCGCCCCCGCCCCCGCCCCTCGCCTCCCCTCCCCTCTCCCCCCCTCCCCTCCCCTCCCCCGTCCTCACCCGCACTGCGTCCATCTGGCACTCCGCCGAGTGGTTGCAGAGGCGGGCCAGCACCAGCAGGCCGTACATCCGCGCCACGTGGTCGCAGCGGCGGGAGGACATGACCGCCACCAGCGGGGCCACGTGATTCAATCCCGCCACCACCGCGGGCACCTGCGCCAGGGCCGGGGGCACGGGGCCAGTCGGGTCGGTCGGGCCGGGGCCGGGGCCAGTTCGTTGGTCACTCGACTTGCCCTTGAGCGAGCAATACCGTTAACGGTTGCCTGTTACTTCATACTCAATACCAGTTAGGTGTTGGTGTCGGACAAAGTAACACGCGAACACGCTTTCATACTTCTGCGTTGCCTTTACTAACAGCCATATTTTTATGTCTTTTGTGTAAACTGAAGCAGCTTGCTGCCACCTGGTGAACTGCGCGACCAGCGACCACCACCACCGCCACCACCGCACTGCCCCCTCATCCGCACCCACCTGAGGGACGATCGCAATGTCCAGCATGAGAGAGGAGGCCATGTCGCGACTGGGCCGATCCTCCAGCTCCTCCAGGCACCCGCACAGCGCCCCCATGCCGCCCGACTGCGCGACCGCCAGCAACGCCGCGTCCCGCCACTCCCGCTCCCGCTCCGCGACGAGCCGCCGGTGCTCGTCCGCGTCCACACCCGCGCCCGCGCCCCCCGCGGCGGATGGCGCCGCCGCCGCGGAGGCGGCGGCCAGCGACGGCGGCGGCTGCCGTACAAGCTTGTACGTCGCGAAGATCGCGATCTGCGCCAGCATGGCCGGCCTGCACCCCATCAGCTTCACCAGCAGCCCCAGGCCGCCCGCCGCCACCGCCGCCTCCGCCAGCACCGGCACGCGTGACGCCCGGACGAGCACGCTGGCGGCGAAGAACGCGGCGCTGACGTCAGTGCTCCATTCGTACGCGTCTGCCGTACCGTCGAGCCAGCTGCCGCCCAGCGCACCGTGCGGCGCCGCGCCTGGCGCCGCCGCGGCGTGGGAGGCTTGCCCGGGCGCCGAGATGGAGGAGGGCAGGCGGGCTGCGGCAAGGACGGCCACGGCGGCCTCCACCGCCGCCGTGAGGTGGCCTTCCAGATCAGGTCGGTTGGCGAATGTGGGCAGCTCATCTTCCGACAGCAGCCTGCAGCGCGTGCCGGAACGTGCCGGCGCAATCCAGCAGGGGACAGTGCGGTGGGGTGGGGTGGTGTATCGTGTCATGGTTTGCCGTGCGGTGCTGTGTGTACGGCCGAGAAGGAGCTGTACGGTGTATGCTGGAAAGCAAGTCAGCAATCGTCATGCCATCGGCATCCTCGGCGGGAGCAGGTCGCGCCACACTCGGATGTGTACGGATGCGTACCGATAAACAGACTGGGTGACGGAATGGTAAACGGGCATAACATTTATAGCGGTGGCCGCGATGTTGGTGAGTCAAAAGTCAGAAGGTAACACGATAAAGCCCATTTCTTGAATCGATGGCAAAGCACACCGCAAGGCGGCGCGGCATGGTTTGCGCGGGCGGCGGATCCGGCTTTCCCCTACGGTGCAGGGCACGGGCCGCACGCACGGCTGGCTGCCCGGGTCGGGGAAGGCCCGCCGCACCGCCTACCCGCGCCCACCCACTAAGGTATTCCCCGCGTGGACCCCTTCCAGCGCCATCGACCTCGCGCAACTCACGTGCACAGGCACTCCAGCGCCACCCCCGCGGCCGCACCGACGCCGCGCTCCGGAACCGCATGCTGCCAGCGGTCCGCACCGCCGTGGCCGCCTGGCGCCGCCTCCCAGGGCGACCCCGCTCCAGGGGCGGCGATTGCCGCCGTGAGGAACGGCAGCAGCCCCGGAACTCGCAGCAGCTCCGCGGGCTGAAGCCGGCCACTCACCAGGCCGCTGTGCAGCTGGTCCAGCAGGGCCTGTCGCTGCTGCAGCTGGCGGCGGCGATGGGTGGCGGCGCGAGGGGTGCCGGGCCGCGGTCGCGCCTCCGACAGGAGCCAGCCGCTGCCGCCGCCGCTGTCGTACTCCTCACCGCCGTGGCTTCGGAGCTGCGCCAGCAGCTGTGAAAGGGCGGCAGATGGCAGGGAGGCGAGGCGTGGATACACGAGTTGGATCTGCGAATATCTGCGATTTGGGTCACCAGGTTCAGAGCAGCCAGGGCCGTGGACCCAGGAAGCAAAGCCGGGGATGGGTGAGCCTCCACGTGCCACCCGCCAACAGCCAACTGCCAACTGCAACTGTCAACGCACATCACCTAGGACGCCAAAGGCCATGCATGACCTCCGCGTCATCCACGCGCTTCACCCTATTGCGCATCTCGCATCTCTCATGCCTCCCTACCGACATACCTCCGTCAACTGCCGTACGTCAAGATCTCCAATTGGGAGGCTGAGGCCAGCGGCGCCCCTGGAGCCGCCGGTGATGCCACCCTCGACCCAGCCGCCGCCAGATGTCCCCCCGCACCCCTCCATCTCATCCTCCTCGTCAGATAGCCGCCAGGGGTAGGGCAGCGGAGACCCCCCTCGCCGTCCACTTGGGGGGGGAGAGGCCGCGCCCTCGCGTTGTTGATGTTGGTCCTGTGTGTCGATCTGGGCGGCGGATGCGCCCCCTTTTTGATCGTCCAACTCGTCGCACGTGGCGGTTGCAACGGCGGTTGTTGTCGTACTCGAGAACATCGTCGCTTGGGCTGGGGATGATGACTGCGGCTGCTGTGATAGGTTCAGGCGGCGGCGGGCGCTTTGCTGCTGGTGCAGCCCGGGCGGTAGCTGCTGCGAGCCGGCGGCAGGGCTGCTGCTGCTGCTGCTGGTTCCTTGGGCATCGGCGCCGCCAGCGGCACCGCCGCCACCGCCGCCTAGTACCCAATCCACGTCGCTGCCACTGCTGTTAGCTCCCCCCCTGGCCGGCTGGCCGGAGCCGGCGGGGAAGCCGAACGGCGGGAAGCCGAACGAGGGAAAGCCGAACGGCAGAGCGGAGCATGTCCCGGCTGCGCGGCGCGACGTCGGGCTCGAAAAAGGAATTGGACGGCGACCTTGCGTCGGGGAGGCAACTGGAGCCAAAGCGTGGCTGGCAGAGCCTGGTTGAGGACGGCAATCGTGGACTTTGGGCAACGGCTTCGGGCTGAAGAAACACGCGCCCGACGAAGCCGCCATCTGCGCCTCCAGTACCTAACAATCCTGCTGGGTGCAGTATGATATGGGTGTGAGCGCATGGGCTGTGTATGAAATGGGTTCTGCCAGTTGCATTGGCTTTGTCATGCACAGCTGGACCACTGAACATGACCCAGCAGCAGCAGCCAACAGCCTGAAGTGCTGTAAACCTGCCTACCTCCTTAGCCGGAATGATTTTCCAGTAAGACCTGTGAGCAATGCGTGGTGTTCGTGTTGGCTCTGGCGTCCGGTAAGAGACGGATTCTAGTCCGAAGGCCGGTGCACTTATGTACAGATATAGAATTGAAATAGTCTGCTCAACAAGATGGATATCTATGCTTCATATTGCGGACGTGGACAGGTATTAATCATCACCGGCCTTGTGTGGAAGGCGTTCTTGTGAAAAGCAGCAGATCTACAATCTAACAGAGCATTGCAACACATTAAAGTGTACAACAGCTCGAAAGCGGCTGCTACAAACCGTCCTTGAAATGTACGAGCAGACAGACAGTGCTTGTCATGCACAATGCGAGAATATCTTTACTGGGTCATCAACAAAGATGCTTATTTGCGAGTGACAATGAACAATGTAAGAAGTGTTTGGCGGTTGGCCGAACGGATCCAGGCCTGAACATACGCTCTGGGCAGCTTTCAAGGGTGTACTGACGTTTCACGCTTGGAAATAATAATTTTATAGATTCTGATGACATGAGATGGTCCTTTGTGGCCTTGGATTTGTTTTCGTTTTTAGGGTTGACGCCCTAACCATACAACGCTTCACAAATGCCGCCTTTGTGCGAAGCAATTTCGTCATACATAAATGCTATCATTTTGTCACCAATGCGCAGATACCCATTTCATTGGCCTTGGGCACCACTTCGACAGTGGGCGTTTCTACGACAGTGTAACACAACCCACATCCGCAACATGACCGCCAGTGCGCCATTCCTAGCAAATGCGGCGTTTTGCGACGGGGCTGCCAGGTTGAATTAACCAGGCTGGTGGCCGCAACCAAAGCCGCGGAGGTTAACCGGACGCAAGGGGAAGGACAAGGCCTTCGGAGCCAATGGATAAACCAAAGGATCCAACGGCCCAAACGAGGACAACGGATGCAGCGAACTCTACGGCAATCCCGACCTACATGTACAGAGCACCCTTGCCCCTGAATCGTTGTCGGCTTCCGTTAACAACACCCACGAGGTGGCAAGGGGCGAAAACACCCATGCAGGGCACTAGGCACATAAATCGAGCGCCCCAACGCTTCTAGGCAACAAGTGTGCTCCTTGCGGATCAGGGGATTGCCCACATGCACAGCAGCACGTGTTACAAGATGCTAGGACGGGGTAGGTCCCGTTGCCACGCACGCCTTTTGACCGCTTGATACAATAACAGCGAAGATGTGTTGATATTGACGTTCGGCATGGAACTTTCTTCTGCAGCCACGCTTGCTGTCTTGTTGTTATGGGGACGGCTCTGGTTGGTTGGTTGGTTGGTTGTTACATGTTGTACAGGCCTTACGGCTATAAACATGTGTTCCCCCACAACGGTCATCCGTCAAAGGGCGCACAAAAGATCAAAAGAACAAAAGGTAGCTGAGTCTCTCATCTCTGCAGCTTTTCCTTCCGCAACTTCTGCACCTGATATAAGAAATGACCAAGCTTGGACGGCTCTACCCGGCGTGCCGTACGGCCGGGGTTTGGGAGACCTCCATTTGAACCTTGGGATTTCGTGGAATCTTACGGGAGGGCATTGGCGTGCATGCAATTGAGTTTTGGTACCTAGCCGCGAATCTATTTCCGAGATTGTGTGCGTCGCTATAACTGATTGTTAGCTAGGTTTGGCGGGACGAAGTTTATCGTGAGCACCTTGCCTGAAACATCCTTCCGTCCAACTGATATCCATAAAGCATTTGCATACAAAGAACTTACCGGCGTGACTAAGGATGCCGGGACAAGCAACCACGGCCAAACTTTGCACAAAAGTGACTGCAAGGATTTCCAGGCGAGGTAGAGTAATTTGTATGAACGCCACTTTTCAGGAAGAGATGCAGCCCGAAGCTGATACTTAAACTTTGCTTACAGCATCAGCGGGGCCTACAATAACTAGCCCATGGCAGCTGACTCCTCCTGACCGGCAGTAAGGCCATTGGGTCTTGTGTCGGCTTCTGGGACTGTCCAGGGGGGCCCCGCCCGGCAACCTGCACCAACGCAGCAACACGTCGGCAGGGCCACCCGTTGACCGCCGCACGGTCAACCAATCTGCCGAGCCCCTGACAGCCTAGATGGAATCCAGAGCCGCGGGAAGCTGCCCTGGTGCCACCCACCCCAACGGACAGGACGAGCGCCCGGAGATCGCGCCCAGCCACACGGGCGAGCCCAGTCCGCAGGCCCCACCCAAGGTGCGATCCCGCTCGCCCAGCACGCACCACACCATCCCCACGCACAAAGTCACCTCCTTGCGCTCATGCCGCCTGATTGCGGCCATGCCAGCGTGGGTCCGCGTGTGGGTCGAATTGGCGCGGATCCCTATCGGGCGACGCCGCACCTCCAGGTCCCTCTGGAGACCCCCCGCCAGCCCAACTAACCTAACTGCCAGCCCATCTTCGCTGCTTTAAAACCCAAACCCGTGCTCTGGCAGCAGCGCGGATCGAATATGTCAACCATTTTCCTATATCCCGCCTCCTCCCTCCGGCCGCCAGGTCCGTCAGCCGACGCCCCCGCCGGGCCATAGGCTCACCGACCTCAGCCGATTGGAGCCGCTGCTGGGCGGCAGGCAGCCGCCACAGCCGCTGCAGCGCCTCTCAGGTCGACTCACGCCCCGGGGCGGCTGGGCGGGCGAGTACGGCAGGAAGGCATTTGCACGCGTGCATTCCCCAGCAGGCGGCGACGGGGGACGGAGCCAGTTGGCCGCTGCTGGTGGCGGCGGCAGCGGCGGCGGCGGCGGCTCAGAAGCGCACCACAGCGTCGTACCGTACCGCCGCGGCGCCGCAACTGGCAACGACGGCGGTGCTGATAGCAGCGGCGGAGGCGCCGGCGGGGGCGGTGGGGGTAGCGGCAGCGCCGACGGCCATGGAGGCGGCCGCGGCGCCATGGCGGCGGTCCTCGGGGACTTGAGTCTGATGCGGCGCGGCATGCCGCTGGGGCGGCTGGGGCGGGTGATGGCTCGGGTGGCTGCCGTGCTAGACGCCGGTCTACCGCAACCGCCGCAACCGCAGGGACTGGACGAGCACGAGGCTCGGCGGCAGCAGCAGCAGCAGGAGGCGGCGGCGGCGGGGGATGCCGTACCCGCTCCGGTGGCGATCTCGGAGGTCGTGCAGTTGGGCCTCGGAGCCTCGGACATTAGCCGGTGGGTGACCTGAGTGGTTGGCTGGGTTGGTTGGTTGGTTGGTTGGATTGGGGCCATCTGCGTTTTGCGGATGGAGGAATCAGATATGAGACAAATGTCGTACCCCGTCCTTCTGGCAGGCGGCCACTGTATGGGCAGGGGCGTGTAGGACATTGGTAGACAGATTCAAACTGCGCGCTGCGCTGTGCAGGGGGGGAGCGCGAGAGCGAGAGGCGCGGTGAGGGGCGGGGCAGGAGAGCTCGCTCCTCGACCCGGGGGCCCCTTGCCACGCGACGGCCTGCGCGTCTGCCTCCTCCTCGTCCTCTTCGTCCTGCCTCCTCCCAGAACGCCTCCCTTCCGCGGCGCTGCGGCCTGTGTTCGGCCTAACCCATGAAGGGCTTCAGGACCGGCCCTTGCTGCGCGGGAGGGGGCCCAACGCCGGAAAGATCCTGCTCGGATTGGGATTGGGATTCCATCGCCGCCCTTGCTTCATCCCGCGTTTTGTGCCTAGGGCGCTAGGGGGATCGCGATTCGCTTCGCGGGGCCCCCCAACCCACTCGCCCCCGGGGCGCCGCCCCTGTCCCTTCTCTTAACCCACCATACAACCGCACTCCATGCACACCATTGTTCGCCACCTCCCTAACCTGCAAACCCGGCCTCAGGTTGCAGCTGGCCGAGCTGGAGCGGCGGGCTGTGCTGGCGGTGCAGCAGGCGGCGGCGGCGCGGCAGCAGGCGTCCCGCCTGGCGGCGGCGGCGGTGGCGGCGCGGCGGCAGGAGCGCCACGAGGAGGCGGCGGCGGCGGCGGTGCGCTCCCTGCTGGTGGCGGAGGCGGCCAGGGCCACCCGGGAGCGGGCGGCGGCGGCGAAGAAGCGGGCGGCGCTGCGGCAGGTGGGCGCGGGGGTATGTACGGGGTTTCGGGCGGTGGGAACCCAAGGGGCCTGGTTCCGGAGCGGAGCTGCCGGCGTCGGGGACTGATGGACCGAGGATGGTGGTCGGGTCGGGATCCAGTTTTACTTAGCCTAAAACTGGATCCCGACCCGACCACCAAAACCCCCAAACTAAAACCCCCAAACTGCAACCCCCAAACTGTGTCTTCGTGGGGCCCCCAAACCCCATCACCCGCCATCATCTGTCTACCAAGTTCCTATACACCCCCTCCCCCCCCAGGCCCGTTGCAACGGCGTCAAGACGTGGCACTCCCGGGAACGCGCGCGCGTGGCGAGGGAGGCGGCGGAGCGGGTGCGGGCGCTCAAGGTGCGACGGAGGACGGACCCCGTTCTGCTGCCGTCTTCGGCGCTGTGCCTGCCACTGCGGCTGTGCCCCCCCCCCGCCCCCCCGCCACCTCGCGCCGTGTGGGGCCGCGCGGCGCGTTCTCTCCCCAACGGACACCAACCTGCGACTTGGGCCGACTGCATCACCCTGCACCACCCCTAGAGCGCCCTCCCGATCCAAACCCCCGAATGCATTATGGAGAGGGCCCCGCTTCACATGCACCCTCCTCGACCCCGCCTTCCTTCCTTCGAGTGTCTTCGCCACACGCACACAAGGGCAGCTGCCCGGACGAGCGTCAGGCCCGACGAGATGTGTAACGATGCACACACACACACACCCCTGGGCGGTTATTGGTGGGTTTCTTGTTATACACACACCCCTTGAGTTGAAACCAACCAGAAACCCGTGTCGAAGTCCACTCCTCCCATCTCCCCCCCCCACACACACACACACCCCGGTGTGAGCAGACCAACAACTACTCGGCGTACCTGCTGCTGGCCTCCCGAGCCAAGGACTCCCGACTGAGGGAGCTGCTGCAGCGCACCGACGCCATCATGGCGGCCCTCACGGAGCAGCTCTCGGAGAGAAAGCGCCGGGCGGCGGAGGCGGAGGCGGAGGCGAAGCTGAGGCAGGCGGCGGCGGCGGCGGCTGCCGCCCCGCCACCTGCCCCACAGGAGCAGCAGCAGGGGCAGCAGCAGCAGCAGCAACAGAAAGTGGAGGCGGGGGACGCGCCAGGTGATGTTTGCGAGGCAGGGGCAGAGGCGGGGACAGGGCTGCAGCCGTCGGCGCAGGGTGCCGCAATGCAGGCCGCGGTGGGTAGCGGCGGCGGCGGCGGCGGGGATGTGCCGGCAGCCGGCGTTGACGGCGCCACGTCGGCAAGGGAGCCCGCCGCGGCGGCGGCGGCGGCGGCCCCGGCGGCGGCGGCGGCGGCCCCGGCGGCGGCGGCGGCGGCAGCCGCGGCGGCGGCGGCCGTTGCGGGCGGGCGCTCCGGCGCTGGGTCCGTGCATGTGGGCTCCGACGACACAGCGGCGATGATCGCCCGACAGCAGCGCTACTACGAAGTGGTGCACGGGGCCAGGTGGGCCGGTGGGGGGTGTCGGGATGTGAGGGGGGTGTGAGGGGCGGCCTGTTCATGTTGAGGGCCACTGGGGGGTGAGGTGGGGTACGGTGAATCGGTGGACATGTGATACATACTGCGCTGCTGCCAGATGCTGCCGTGGGGCGGGGTGGGGTACGGGGTGGGGTACGGGATGGGGTACGGGGTGGGGTACGGGATGGGGTACGGGGTGGGGCGCTCCCCAATACCCAGTTGCCCGCCTGGCAAACCACGACACGCGCCTCCTCCCCCCCCTCCCCCCGGCCCGCTCCCCGGCCATGCGTCCAGGGAGGACGTCCCCGCCCCCGCCATGCTGGTGGGCTCGGGGTGCCCGATGAGGCGGTACCAGCTGGACGGGCTGCGGTTCCTGGCGTCGCTGTTCGTGAACAGGGTGGGTGGGTGGGTGGGTGGGTGGGTGGGTGGGTGGGGGTGGGGAGGGGGTGGGTGGGTGGGGGGGTTGGTGGGTGGGGGGGTTGCGAATCCGAGACGAGGGTGTGCAGGGGTGGAGCTGTGGGAAAGGGGAGGGTGGCTGGCTGGGTGGCCGGTTGGGCACATCTTCCCTGTAGGGCGAGGGCTGGGGGAGCCGCGTGGCTCCTTGCTCCCCCCGACCCGGTTACGCTGTCTTTATTGACCAGGGGGGGGACAGCGGGCGTCGCGCCGCGGTCTGGGCGTTCCCAGCGCCAACCCAGGCCCAAACCCCGCCCCGCCCGACCCTCCCCCGCGTCCGCAGATGAACGGCATCCTGGCGGATGAGATGGGGCTGGGTAAGACCCTGCAGGCCATCAGCCTGCTCGCGCACCTGGCGGAGGCGGGGCGGAGCGGGGTACGTGCCGGGGGAGGAGGGGAGGAAGGGTAGATACCTGTACCTGCAGGTATAAGTATATAGGTATAGGTATATAGGTGTATAGGTGTATAGGTATACACCTATATAGGTATATAGGTATAGGTATATAGGTATGCCTTGGTTGGAGGGCATATGCAAACTGCGCTGACTGCCAGAGGAAATGTCCGGGGCAAGGGGTCATAAAGAGAGAGCCGGGGGAAGGGGCAGGTTGGCGATGTGCAGCGGATTGCTAGGTAGGCAAACTGGCAAAGACAGAACTGCGCTGACGGGTCGTGTCGTTGGGTCTCCGGCCACCTGTCCCCATAGGGCCCCCACCTGATCCTGGCTCCGAAGGCGGTGCTGTCCAACTGGATGGCGGAGCTGCAGCGCTGGGCGCCCGGCCTCGCGGCGCTGTGCTACGACGGGGGGCGCAGCGAGCGGAAGGTGCTGGGGCGGCAGATGATGGCGGAGGCGGGGCTGGCCGCGGGTGCGCCGGCGGCGGTGGCGGGCGCGGTGGCGGCGGCGGGAGTGGGCGCGACCCGTGGGTCGGCGGCCGGTACGGAAGCGGGTGCAGGCGGAGCTGGCGGAGGAGGCGGGGCGGGAGGCATCGGCAGTCGGCCGCTGGTGGTGGTGACGCACTACGACCTGGCGATTCGGGATAAGGCCCTGATGAGGAAGGTCGGTGCGGAGATTCGCTGCTCTGTGGGCGGGATAAGAGATGCGGGCGGGGTAGAGAGAGTTTGCTTCTTACCGGCCCCTTCCTGCAGCGTCCTGCAGCTGCAGGCGCTGTATCTCACAGCCGCATCGTCTAAAGTGCGAACGCCCTCACGACGTGACGAGCCCAGCCCCAGGGGCGAAGGTCCCGGCGCCAACGGGGGGGGGACCAACCAACCAACCAACCGGCCCTCGAACCCTCACAGCGCAGCAAATGAGGTCCCCTCATTCGTCTTTTCAATCTCTACCCCAGGTAGAGGTTGATCCCCCGTTTGTCTTTCCTTTCAACCTCCAAGGTCCCCTCCGTCAGCGCAGTTCCTGTATGTCTATGCCCAATTCGCAACGCGGCTTCCAACACCCTAGCCCAGGAAGTCTCTGAACTCAACCAACCCCTAGCTCCATTGTATCAACCCCAACCTCCCTTGCTCCATTTGCTGTACCCCATCACCTCCCTTCACCTCCGCTTACTGACCCTCCGAGCGCAGTCTGAATATGTCTACCACTCTTGTACCCCTTCTCCTCTCCTCCCCTCCCCTCCGCCGCAGCTGCCCTGGGAGGTGCTGCTGGTGGACGAGGGCCACCGGCTCAAGAACCACCGCTCGGCGCTGTTCGGGGTGCTGGCGGCTCTGCGGCCCCGCTGCCGGCTGCTGCTGAGCGGCACCCCCCTCCAGAACAGCCTCACGGAGCTCTGGGCGCTGCTCAACTTCCTACTGCCCGACGTGTTCAGCTGCCAGCAGGACTTTGACGACTGGTTCGCGGCGCCGTTCAAGGTGAGGACGGGGGAGTGGACGGGGGAGTGCCTTTGGGGTATGGCAGGAGTACGTGCCATGCAAGGCAGGGGTGCATGTGCCTAAGGAAGGGGTGCGTGTGTGTGCGAGTGTGCTTAGGAAAGGAACCCGACCGACCCAGCCCAGGTGCAGATATACTTACCATGTGGGTGCGTGTGTTTAAGAAGAAGCCCACCATGTGGGTGCGTGTGTGTTTGTGCCTTGATGTGTTTGCTCATTTTTGTGGTGAAGAGGGAGCAGAGGATTGGGCTGCGGGGATGGCGGGGACACCCGACCCCTCCCTTCCCTGGGCACCCCGCTGTCCGCCCCCAACGGCTTCGCCCCTCGTGCGGCCCCCGGTGGCTTCTCCGCCGCTTCCCCAGCACGCCAAACACCTCCCGGCCTGGCTCTCCCCGCCCCTGCCTGCCCCGCCCCTCCCTTTGTCAATAAAGACAGCGAAACCCGCCCCTCCCTGCGCCGCTCCTCCCGCCCCTTGCTGCTGCCCCTGCCCCTCTCCTTCCCCGCCCCCCGCCCCCTCTCCTTCCCCGCCCCCGCCCCCCTGCCCCTCTCCTTCCCCGCCCCCCCTGCCCCTCTCCTTCCCCGCCCCCCGCCCCCCTGCCCCTCTCCTTCCCCGCCCGCCCGCCCCCCTGCCCCTCTCCTTCCCCGCCCCCGCCCCCCCCCTCCTAGGGCTCCGCCGATCGCGAGGACCTGGCCCTGGGGGAGGAGGAGCGGCTGCTGGTCATCAACCGGCTGCATCAGGTGGGGGAGGGTGGCGTGGGGGGTTGAGGGAGGTTTGGGTGGGGGAGTTTGGCGGGGGGTTGGGGGGTTTTTGGGGGTGTGCCTGGGTGGGGGCTGCACCGGGTGAGGGGCGGGGGGGTGACGGTGGCCCGAGTGGAGCCGCGTTTTGGCATATGTCCACGGCTGCGCTGACCCCGCCCCTCTTGGCCAATCGTCGCTCTGACTCTCTATCCCTCCCCACCTTCCCATCCGCGCGGCCCGGCTGTCAGGTGCTCCGCCCCTTCCTCCTCCGCCGCACGAAGTCCGAGGTGGCTTCGGAGCTGCCGACCAAGAGCCGCCACGTCATCCGGTGCCCCCTGTCGGCCTGGCAGGTGGGTGGGTGTCGAAGGGGAACCCGCCCGGCCCGAGGCGGGTGTGTGGCCACTGCCCGGCGAGGAGGAAAGCAGCGGGATCGCGATGGTGGGTGCAGCGCTGCTCACGCGGTGTATGCGCCCGGTTCATCAGCGACTTTGCACCAGTGCATTGCCCCCTGCCTTCGCAGCACTGACGGGTCGATCGAACACGATCCCATAATAACGGACCACGATCCCACTTCCCATACCAAGGTCACAGCCCTGCCCTAAGCCGCGCGCGCCTTGAGGGCCTCCCGCCTCCGCCCCTTTTAAACGGAGTCCCTGTGCTCGTCCCCCCCCTCCGCCCCTTGCCCTCGGGGTCCCTGTGCTCGTATCATACCCCTCCCGCCCCCCGCCCTCTCCCCACGCTGCCCCCGGGGCCCCCTGTCCAGGCGGAGCAGTACCGACAGATCCGCGAGAGGGGCCGGCTGGTGGCCGCTTCGGGGAAGGTGGGGGGCGCAGGCGGCCGCGTGGCTTGGGGAGTGGGAAATGGGGGCTGCGGACTGGGAATGGGGACTGGGTATGGGGACTGCGGACTGGGGACTGGGGAGTGCGGGAGTGGGGGCCGGGGGGTTAAATTGAGAAAAATAAATAAACCCGCGAACCCGGGCACACCCAGCATAACGCACTATACTTACGTGGTGCGGTACCTGCAGAGCAAACGAAAAGATAGAGACCGCGCGCGGGCGCGTGGCGGCGCGGCCGCGCTGCCGCAGTGCCACAACAAGCAAACTGCGAACCCAACCCAACCCGGAAAGGACATTACCGACCTGTGGTGGTAGACGGAGCAGCCGCGCCGCGAGCGATGTCCAGGGCCATGGCGATGCAGGGAGGGAAGCCGAGGAACGGAGTGAGCGAGGGTGGCAACGATTGTAGGGAATGACAAAAGCAAACATAAAAAAGAAGACAGTATGCGAGAATGGCGTGGCGGCAGCGCGGCGCGAAAGAGGACGGGGCGGACGAGGGGAAGTGGGATATGGGACGGGGACGGGAGGCCGTACGACATGTACGGCATGTACGACAGGGGGAGCAAGCATGGGCGGGGACGGACGACCGGGTGGCGGGCCACGTTCGGGATATGGCTCCCCACCGTGCCCGGTCGTAGCGGGGCAGCCCCTGCATGTGGGGTGCCGCGTGGTGGCGCGCCTAGGGCGGTCGGGCGGGCTGTGTTGGGTACGTGAGGTGCGGGGTGAGGTGCCGGGGGGGGGGAGAGAGAGGGGCGGGGAGGCGAAGACGTCGTAGCGGTTACAGGTGGGGGGGCGACACGGCCGGGCCGGCCCGGAGGCCGCGCGCCGGAGGGCACGCTCACCCGAAACCCGACGCCGGCCCGGAGGGCATACGCAAGCGAAACCCAGCAGGGGCCCGAAGCCGACCCGCGCCGTCACACAGACCCACGCCGTCACACAGCAGCGCCCGTTGGAACGTTGAGTGGATAGCCGCCGACGGGGCCGGGGGGAATGATCAGGAATCTGGGGGGTAGCGGGTTGCCGCGCTGACTGCCAGAGCCGGCAGCCAGGGGAGTGAGTACTGGGGGGTTTGGATTCCAGCCGAGCGGCATCTCGACTCCTGCCGACTCATTTCGTAGGAAGAGGTCCAGGGGTGGCGGGGGCGTGTTCCCCATGCTTGTCCATGTTTGTCGGAATCCCGCAATCCGCCCCACGCCCCGCCCACAAACCCGTCCTGCCGCCGCCCCGTCCTCCCTCTCTCCCCCCAGCAGCAGCGCAGTATAAATATATCAACCAATTCATTATATCCCTCCCTCCGTCCCTCCCTCAGCCCCGGGCTCTCGCCAACCTGACGATGCACCTCCGCAAGGCCTGCATCCACCCCTACCTGCTGGAGGAGGAGCGGCTGGGGACCCAGCACCCGGCAGGAGAGGCGGCACCCACAGCGCCCGGGGCGCAGCCGGCCCCACCCACGGCCCCGGAGGCGGAGGCGGAGGTGAGGGCCGAGCCATCGCCGGCGCCGGCGCAGCAGCAGCAGCAGCAGCAGCAGTCGCCTGCGCCAGTGGCCGCTGCGCCCGCGGCGACAGGGCAAGGCGCCTGCAATGGCGCCACACAGAGTACGAAGGCCGACGGGGCGGAGGACGGGGGAGGAGGAGGAGGAGGAGGAGGCAGCGGCGGCCAAACCGAGTCCGGGCCAGGCCCCGGCGCTGCACCCGGGTCTGCACAGGAGGCCCAGCTGGAGACCGGGTCGGGTTCCGGAGCGCAGCCCGTCCCGGTAGCGCTGGGTCCGGAGCCGGGGCCCGAGCCGGGTCCGGGGCCGGGCGGCCCGGGGCCACCTGCAGGGGGGGATGCGGAGGAGCTCGTCCGGGCGAGTGGCAAGGTGAGGCGGGGGCTGCGAGGGTGGCCCGGGGTGATGATGGCAAGTGGCAGGACAAACCCCAGGGCTCGTTGCCGTAAACCTTCTCCGCACCCGAAACCCAACCCCGCTCCCTACCAGAGCGTTCCGCGTCGCGCGATGATACCGCCACTCCTTGCGGCCCCTCCCCAATGCCCTCAGCGGCACCGCCCTTCTCAACCCTGCCAACCCACCAACGTGCCTAGCCCCCCCGCCCACCCGCTCTCGCCCGCCCAACCCTCCTCCACACACCCCCATCCCCCCACTCCCCCATCCCTCCCCCCCCAACCCCCTCCTCCACCCCCTTCCACTCCCCCAGCTGGCCCTGCTGGACTCCCTCCTGCCCAAGCTGGCCGCCACGGGCCACCGGGTGCTGCTGTTCAGTCAGATGACCCGGGCGCTGGACCTCGTGGAGGTAGGGGGGGCAGGGCAGGGGTTTCTTTGTGTGTGGGGGGGGTTGGGGTGGGGGGCAGGGCAGGGCAGGGGTTTCTTTGTGGGGGGGGGGCAGGGCAGGGCAGGGGTTTCTTTGTGTGGGGGGGGGGCAGGGCAGGGGTTTCTTTGTGTGGGGGGGGGGGCAGGGCAGGGCAAGGGTTTCTTTGTGTGTGTGTGTGGGGGGGGGGCAGGGCAGGGCAGGGGTTTCTTTGAGTGTGTGTGTGGGGGGGGGCAGGGCAGGGGTTTCTTTGTGTGTGTGTGGGGGGGGTACTCGGCAGGCGGAGCAGGTGTGCGTGACATGCAAGGGGGGGGCCAGAGCAGTGCCTAAAAAGATGCCTGTATGCATATATATATGTATATATACACACACACATGTGGCGGGCCTCTTGGGCGGGTGTGGCGGGTGTGTATGTGCGTGCTGTGCGTTGTAACGGAGCACAAGTCCAACGCAGGAAGCCGTGAGAGCAGGAGACGGCATCGACCAAAACAGACACACCTCCACGCACTGCCAACACCTCCACGCACTGCCAACACCCCCACGCACTCCGCCCTCTTCCGCCTTCATGGCGCCCCTCCCCTCCCCTCCCCCCTCCCCCCGTGCAGGAGCTCTTGGAGCTGCGCGGGCTGCCGTACCTCCGACTGGACGGCTCCACCCGCACCGAGGAGCGGCCCCGCCTGCTGGCGGCCTTCAACGACCCCGCCTCCCCGCACCTGGTGTTCCTGCTGTCCACCAGGGCGGGCGGCATGGGGCTGAACCTGCAGGTGTGCGCCGCCCGCCCGCCCGTGCTGTGCTGTGCTGTGCCCGCGGGGTCACGGGCAGACCGAGCGACGGACGGACGGACGGACGGACGGACGGATTCAGGAAGGCACATGTCCCAAGATCTGCTGCCTGGCTGCTGGATGCCTACCTCAGCCAGGATGAGCCCTGCGTCGCGTCCCCCCCTCCTCGTGTCACAGATGTGTGCCCAACTCGACGACCCGCTGCCTCACTTCCGCCCTCCCCTAGCTCCCCGTAGATGGTACAGTCGTAGCTGGTACTGTTGGTTCTTCCCCGGACCTTTTTCGCTCTGGCAGCAGCAGCGCAGTCTACCAATGTCCTCTATCCCCTAGCTCCCCGCCCACCCCGCCTGCTCTCTCGCCCCGCCCCGCGCATCCCCACCCCACCCCATTCGCATCTCCTGCCCACCCATTCGCCGAAACCCGCCCGACCCCCCGCCCTCCCTATCTCCCCCCCCGTCATCCCCCCTGTTATCCCCCCTGTTATCCCCCCTGTTATCCCCCCCTGTTATCCCCCCCTGTTGTCAGTCAGCGGACACCGTCATCATGTTGGACTCGGACTGGAACCCCGCCATGGACCAGCAAGCGGAGGACCGGGCGCACCGCCTGGGGCAGACCCGGGCGGTGCTGGTGCTGGTGCTGGTGGCCTGTGGAACTCTGGAGGAGGCCATCCTGGACAGGGCGGACCGGAAGAGGGACATGGGGGAGGCGGTCATTGGGGCGGGGCTCTTCAACGACCGGGCCACGGCGGCGGAGCGCCAGCAGGTGGGCGCCAGGGGCAGAGGGGCGGGGCAGGGGGGCGGGGGCGGGGCAGAGGGGCGGGGCAGAGGGGCGGGGGGAGGCTGGAGAAAGAGGTGACGGGATGAGGCGAGGCGGAGCAGGCGAGGGGAGGAGCAGGATGGGCAAGGGGAGGGGCGGGGCAGGCGGACGGCAGGGCGGGGCGCGGGGTCGGGGGCCGGGGTCGGGCACGGGAACGTGGAGCAGAGGCCCGCTCCATCGTCGTTCTGCGTGCAGCTCGCTCCCCTCTCGTAGGGCGCCGTGTTAGGGAGGTGTCGCCCAAACTCTCCTCTGTCCGCTCTCCCCGTTCTGTACCCCCGCTGCCGTCTGCGCCGCCGCCTTCGCCCCCGCCTAACCTGCCGGTCCCCAACCCGCCTGCCATTCCACACCTGCACCAGGCCCTCCAAGCGCTCCTGCGCCAGCAGCACCACGGGGACGGCGGAGGCGGGCTGGGGGACGCGTCGGCGCCCCACTCCGCGGCGGAGATCAACAGGATGCTGGCCCGGTGGGTCGGTGGGTCGGTGGGTGGGTTGAGGTGGCCCGGTCAGTCGGTGGGTCGAGGTCGGGTGGTGGGTGGCGCACTGGTGCTGCTGCCACGCTGCAGGTTCTCTAGGTAAGAGTGTGGAACAGGTTGTGGTCGGCCGGGCTCCCTCCTCAAACGCACGCCTAACCTCCACCCAGGTCGGTACACGCCACACGCCGCATCCAAGCTCCCGCGGCTTCAGGTTTGAACCCCCTGTTTCCCCCTGACCTCCACTCCATTCCACTCCACTCCACTCCACTCCACTCCACTCCACTCCACTCCACTCCACTCCACTCCACTCCACTCCACTCCACTCCACTCCACTCCACTCCACTCCACTCCACTCCACTCCACTCCACTCCACTCCACTCCACTCCACTCCACTCCACTCCACTCCACTCCATTCCACTCCACTCCACTCCTCGGCGGGCGCCAGGTCGGCTGAGGAGCTGCGGGTGTTCGACGAGATGGACGCGAGGCGCGCGGAGGCGGCGACGCAGGCCGCGCGGGCGGCGGGCCTGGCGGCCCCCCGGCCGCCCCTCATCACGCCGGAGGAGCTGCCGGCCTGGGTGCGGGCGCGGGAGGACGGCTTCGAGGGACAGGAGGACGAGGACGCCGCCGCGGCGGCGGCGGGGGCGGAGGCGGCGGCGTGGGAGTTACCCCTCGACGGCGGCGGCGGTGCAGGAGCGGAGGGGGACTGGGCCGGGCAGCTGCGGCGGCCGCGCCGCCGCCGCGCCGCCGCCACGGGCGCCGATGGCGGCCGCCGCAGCTACACCGACCTGCTGGACGGCGCGGCGTTCCGGCGGCTGGTTCGGGCGGATGGTGGGTGCAGCGGCAGTAGCAGCAGCAGCAGCGGTGGTGGTGATAACAGCAGCAGCAGCAGCAGTGGCTGCGGCGGCGCCATCCGCGGTCCTGCGGCGGGTCGGGGCCGGCGGTCCTCCGTCGGCGGCGGTGGCGCCAGACCCGTCCCCCGTCGCAGCAAAAGCAGTAGCAAAAGTGAGGGAGGCAATAGCGGCAGCAGCAGGAGCAGCAGTAGCAGTGACGAGGAAGGCAACCACGTCAGCGACAACGAACGCAGGGGTAGCAGCAGCCGTAGCAGTAGCAGCAGCGGACGTGACCACAGTAGCAGTAGCAGCAGCAGTAGCAGCAGCAGTAGCAGCAGCGACAGCAGCAGCGAGAGTGATTCAGACAGCCCTACACCGGCTGTGCGGACAACGCGCAGAAAGCACCAGCAGGAGCACCAGCACCGGCGGGGGACCCGGTGGCAGAAGCCGCCGCCGCCGCAGCAGCAGCAGCAGCAGCAGCGTCATCAAACCGCACCGAGCAGCAGCAGGAGGAGGCAGGGCAGGCGGCGGCGAGGGTTTCAGTTGGAGTCGACCGACGAGGACGTCCCGTCTGAGCACATCGGGACGAAGGCGACAGAGGCGGAGACGGCAGCGAAGGAGGAGGAGGCGGCGGAGGAAGAGGAGAAGTCATCGTCTTCGCTCTCCGGCGCCGTGGGGCTTTTAGATGCGGAGGCGGACGCGCAGCCTGACTCGTCGGATGCAGGCCGGGAGGAGCAACAGCAGGCGCAGAGGACGGCACGGACGGGCCTGGCGCGGGGCGTGGGCGGCGGGGCTCGGAAGCGAGCCCGGGACCGCGGCGCGGGAGCAGGCCTGCAGCAGAAGCGGCAGCAGAAGCCGCCGCCGGCGCCGCAGCGGCGGCAACGGCAGCGGCCAGGCCAGCAGCGGAAAGCACTGGGGGAGGAGGACGAGGAGGCGGAGGACGAGGAGGTGGAGGACAAGGAGATGGAGGAGAGCGAAGCGGAGGCGGGGATCGAGGAGGAGGAGGAGGAGGAGGAGCTGCCGCCGCGGCGGCGGCAGCGGCTGGGGACGGGTCCCGCCTCGTCAGCTGCGGCGCGGGGACGCGGCACTGAGACGGCAGCGGCGTCGGCCGCCGTGGCGGCGAGGCTGGGTGGTGAGGGCGTCGGCGGTGAAGATGGCGGAGGGGGTGCAACGCGGGCGAAGCGCTTGCGCGGCGGCAAACGTAAGCAGCCGCAGCCGCAACCGGCCCGCGGCCGGCGGCGCGGCGCATCGACGGCTGCCGCCGCGTCCTCCACTTCCAGCAGCGACTCAAGCGACGAGTCACGGCCGTCCGCGGATTCCGGATCCGAAACTGGATCGGGGTCGAGGCCAGGATCCGAACCCGAGACGGAACCCACGTCCTCGGAATCCGCAGAACAGGAGTCCGACTCGGGACCCGGATCTGGATCTGATTCCGAACCGCGGCCGAACCCCCGCGCGAGGCGTGGCGGCGCCGGCAGGACACGGAAACGGCGCGCGGTGGTTGTTGGCGGGGAGGAGGACAGCCCCGGTTCGGATGACGAGGGCGGTGACGACAGCGACGGAGATGGCGAGGGCAAGCGGAAGCAGCAGTCCGCCCGCGGCCGCGGCCGTAGCACGTCACCGCCGCCGCTGCCGGCTGGTGGTGGTGCTGCTGGTGGTGCTGCTGGTGGTGCTGCTGGTGCTGGTCAGCGCGCGCCCCGAGCTGCTGCGTCGGCTGGTCGGAGGGGAGGTCGGGGACGTGGTCGGGGGCGGGGCCGGGGCCGGGGCCGGGGCCGGTCACGTGCGGATTCGGCCGTAGCCGAGTAGCGCGATGGCAAAAGCAGCAGCAGTTTGGCAGTTAGCTGGCCTGGGTCAGGCGGCTGCAGTTGCGGTAGTTGCAGTTGACCCTCCCTGGAGGTTTGGGGAAATGAGTGTGTATGTGTATGTGGAGTACCGCAACCGCATATCCCCGTGCAGGGTTCGGAGCCGGTGGCGTGTGCCGTGAAATGTCATGTGCCTCACGCGGTATTGGGTGGCTTGTTTCAGTCAGTCAGCAAGGGGCGTAGGGTAGGGCAGGGAAGGGAAGGAGGACAGGCGTCGTACAGGGTAGGATAGGGTGGAGTAGGGAAGGGAAGGGAAGAAGGGTAGACGGTTTCACGGGCATGAGAAGGGTAGATGTCGTACACCCGCGCGTACTGCGCAGCAGGACTGCGGTCTGGCGTGCATGCCGGGTTACCTAAACCCCGGGAGGTCAGCAGTCAGGGAGCGAGGGAGGGAGGGACTGGATCCCTCCCGGAAAGATTGACTGCTTGCTCGTTGCGCCCCGCGCTGAGGCAGCTCGGGAGCTCAGCCGTCAGCTGTCCCGCCGGGGCGGTGCCGTGGGCACCCCGGGTGGTTTCTTTTCATTTTTCAATTTACGAAAGTGGTGGTGGTGGGGACGCATGAGTGGGGCCACTGGGTGGCGCGTCGCGCCGCCGCCCCGTCTTGAGTATGTGAGAAGATCTACCTCTTGTGTTGATCAGATCTCGGCGAGCCCTAGTCCTGCTGTTGTTGTTGCGGTGGTGAGCAGCTGTACAATGCGGCGTGCCCCTGCCGGTGGTGCGGTTGCCCCTAGGTGTCGCGGGTGCAGGTGTGAGGTGAGGTCCGTGCCTGTGGCTTTGTGGGTGATACCGTAATCGCGTATCGCCATCATGCCTCTTGGTCCTTGCCGTCAACGATCATATGCGCTGCCACATGCACACCGTCCGGTCTGGACGTTGTGGCCACCTGCTTTTCTTAAACATCAGGTACTGGATCTCAGACTTTCACACCAAAAGGTGTTCCGCAGCTCACATTCGGTTGATGATCTAACACTCTTCCCATCATGGTCTTCAACTAATAAACGTATCTTGTGTGAATTTTGATACTGTACGCGATTTCAAGCGTCGAGATGAGTGTGCCGAGACTGCTGGCGTGGGTTCTGGTTTCCGAGCGGTTTTTGCACCTCGTCAATTATGACCAGATTCCTGTCCGGCCGTGTCCTTCTGAAACATTTGCAGGATTTCGTCGCAAAAGGTGTTGTTTACGGCGCCAAGTCTGGCGCTGGGTTCCTAGAAACCTGATGATGATTTGCCAGCAGCAAGTGATATCATGTTATAAATAATCTATATTTCTTGAAACATTTGTTCCATGTATCCAGGAACAAGTCGGCAGTGCATTGGAGCATCCATACAGGTAATTCGTCATTGGTACCAAATTAAACGAAGAACTGCTAGTATAAAGTGAAGATGTGACAATTCGTATAATACTTGTGGTAAAGTAAATGGAAGGTGACGTTTTCGCGCGTCTGGCGGGGCCGCGTCGTAGGGGCGGGCCGCAGTAGCGGGCCGGGCAACGGAAACAACGGTCCACTACTGATAATCCTTCACAAAGTACCTAAAATCCAGCGCTCACACACATCGAGTCTAGATGACAAAGTCATATCAGCCAGGAGGTTCCCACATCCCTCCTTCGGCGTGTCGCTTGTTCTTTTGTGCTCGTTAGCCCGTTGCCAACCTCGAGCACCTCGCGCAACGTCAGCCAAAAGAACTCAGACACATATTAGTATCTTGGAATTTGTTCCCCGACTGAGTGCGGCAGCTTGATCATCCACGAGCTCGCACGCTGCTCCTCCTGACGCATTTCCCACGTAAGGTCAGGTTTCAGATGGCTTTGAGTCGGCCTGAGCTGAAGTTATATTTCCGATAATTTTTATTATCGAAATCCTACAGTTGTGACCGATTTCAGCTAGCATGTTGGGTACCATCAAACCAGATTGTCGGGCAGTGACCTAACTTCACTGCGTTTCACATGTCCAGCCCCGCAGATCAGTCAACCTAGGCATAAAATCATGCGGAGTCTCACAATCCTCTCGCTCTTATGCATTTGCATCGCTTTCGGACGTATCGTGGACGCCAGGCGGTAAGCGCGCGCGAGGACTTCGTATCCAGAGGGAAACCACAGGTTGTGGCGCACGTATCTTGGGGCTTTCGTTTGGTTGTGAATATGAGGTCAGCGCGGCGTTTACCATTTCGCAACCGCGTTGCGCGCCGTGAATGAATGAATGAACGTTACTGCGGACCCCGAGCCGCCGGGTCAGTCGCGTCACACCGCCCCCAACAGGCCCTGCAGTCCTATCCAACGCCCACCTAGAACCACCCCATTTCCCTGCCACATTGACTCACCGTGCACTCCTCCTCCTCGTGCTCCTCCTCCTCCACCTTTTCTTCCTCCTCCTGCTCTCGTAAGGTCACCCCTCTTTGCTCCCCTCCTGGCCCTCAGAGCGCTCTTCCAGTCCTCCTCGCTCGGCAACACCTTCCCCAACTACGCCTGCCAAACGGACCCCAGCCTGAGCCCCTTTAAGCTGGAGACCGCCTACACCACCTCCCCCTCTGCCAACGGCCAGCGCATCTGCTTCACTGGCGCCCCAGTCCAGCGCTGCCCACCGGAGGACCCCTGCTGCAGCCTCGCCGACTTCTACAAACTGGAGCTCCGAGTACGACCCACGTGCCGTCGTGCCATCCGCTCCGTAACCGTCAACGGTCTCCCGGCGCCAACGCCCACCTTTGAGGTGTACGGCCTCGCCCGCGACATGGCACTCTTCAAGCTGCCGAAGCTCAATCTGACGTCATCCAACGTCACGGGCGCCAAGATCTGCATCACGCTGCGGGATCCCTGCCCCAACCTTGCGGCGTTGTGCCCGGAAGGTGACGGCAGCTGCACCTACGCCATCGGCCAGTCCTCCACCTCCTCCTCTTCCTCCCTCAAGTGCTGCCCAACGAACAAGCTTGGCGTCGTGCCGCCGCCACCGCCCCCTACGGTCCTGAGCACCCCGCCGCACGTTATCCCCATCGGAGGCGCGCTGCCGCCGCTTCCCGTGCTGCAGCAGCAGCAACAGCACCGCCACTTGCTCATGCAGCAGGAGCAGCAGCAGCAACAGCAGCAGCATGATATTCAGGAGACGGGAGCTGTTCGTACTAGCGGCGGGAGCCGCCGCCAGGCGCCGTACATGGGCACGTTTCCGTACATCAGGTGAGAGGAGATGTGTGCGGGGCGAGGTTTTATCCCTTGCAGCATCGAAGCGCAATTGGGGGAACTAGGGTTTCTAGAAGGACTGTTCGACACGACCAGGGCGCAGCTTAAAACGTATCCGGAATCCTAAGATGATGGCGAGGGTTTGGCGTTCCGTGAAACACAGGCACGTTTGAAGGGAAGGACACATCTAAAAAGGGTACTTACGATTTAAAAGGGAATAGACGAACCATGACTGCACAAGTACGGATCTGTCATGCAGACCAGTTATATTTATGATGGTGATGTTCTTATTAATATTGTTGTTATAGTGATAGCATGGTCCTTGGCCTGCCAAAACTAAACCATAAAACCCTGTCCAGCCAAGCTGCCACCGCTTATTCATTCCGCCGCCAACTCCCTCTTTCCCCCACACGTGTGTACGACAGCACCTGCAACCAGACGAGCGGTCTGATGCCCTTCCGCCTGGGTGCACCCACTCCGAGTCGCTCGTCCAACGGCGGTAACATGTACTGCTTCTCTCTGGAGGCCTCCCACTGCGTCGACCCCTCGTCTTCCTGCTGCTCGTCCAACCTGCTCAAGGTGGACTGGTGGAGTTACGACACATGCCGCGGCAGTGTAAAGGCGTACGTCGACAAGGTGCCGTACCCGGTACGTGGGGTTTTCTCGCGGGAACATATCGTGTTAACCCGAGGTGCACAATCACCGTGACGCTGGAAGCCCAGGGATCCGAGGAGGGACCCTTTGAGTTGTGGGAGATAGGCAGGACGGCAATACATCCTTAACGATAATACCACCAGGGGTTCAGTGACACGATAAAAAGGAATTCTTAGGTATTTATTATTAGGATGTTACAGCGGACCCCGCGGGTCATCGGTGACAGCTCAAAGGAATATCGAATGATCTGATATGGAACATGGAATCAACAGCTGCACAGTTGTAGAAGAGCCCCATGCGACCACTTGTCCCAAACACTGCACTTGATCGCTCGTCACAGCCCTGGCACAAATTTCGCATGAGCCATCATTTTGTTAGATCTTATCCCGAATCTTACAAACATTCAGAACTAGGAGCCTGACTTAACACGCACGCGCGCCTCCTTTTCCTCCTCCCTCTGACCTCCCCAGGTGAGCTGGGACCAGGGCGGCACCTTCCGCCTCACCAAGCTCAACTTCGCCCGCGACGACCTCGCTGCCCGGCCCAAGCAGCTGTGTATTGAGCTGCGGCGCGACGGGCCCTGCGACACCATTGGCCGCTTCTGCCGGGGCGGCGGCGACGGCTGCACCTATGCGCTCTTTGACACGGCCCGCAGCTGCTGCCCTACCCACACGCTCAGCTCCACACGGTAATTAATTTCTAGCACGTTCATGGCGCCCTGTGCTGGAGAAGCACCCCCTCCATGACGACGACAAGTACATAACCCCGCAACCCAGAACCCAGAACACCCCCTCGTTGTGTCCCTGGGGGAGGTTCGGGTCGCGGGTGCCGCCTCTTGTCACCTAGAACCTCGAGCCTCCGAGTGTCTGCGCCGGGCTTCTTTGTGGCATGACAGCGGCCGAGCAGGCCGTGCCGTGCCGTGCATGTCCGGTGAAGAGGCGGGGACGGAGGTGGGGAGGGAGGGGGGGACGGAGGGGGAGGGAACCCCCGGAGGATTGGGAAGCCGTAACGGGCACCGGCCGAGTAGGCCGAGTAGGTACGCTCGCGGCAACCCAAAAACCACCTCAGGGAAGGAGAGGGAGGAAGTTGGAGGGGTTGGGCTAGGAACTGTTTCCCGGTGTGTCAATGCGGCAGGCACCAGGCGCCCCGCCCACCTTGTATCATGCTCGGAGTGTAGCCGTCCGGACGAGTTGGTTTGCCCTGGATGGGCGTCACTGCGGGAAGGGCGCAGCAGCGCCTTCGCTCGCTCCCCTCCGCCTCATCCGCTGGAAGCTCCAGAGTGTGTGGCGGACGTGCAAGAGCATGGTGGACAACAGGAACTGGTGTGGCGCTTGTGTTGTGGAGTCGCATGCTACACAGCCCGGGGGGCTTTAGATTGCCGTGATGTTGGCTAGGTGGCTGGCTGGGTTGGAATATTACATAGCAGCGCGCGCTGGTGTAGTCTCTGTTTGGGGAGTGTTTGGGTTTGGTTGGGGCCCCGGAACGCCGTACATGTACAGCGGATTGTGCGTGCATGTACGGCTTGTACGACAGCTGCCGTGCGCCCGGGAATCCGTACCAGCTCATCATCCCCTTAGCGGACCCTGTCGCCGTGTAGGGCCACATGACTCCCCGGCGTTACGGGGAGGGCAAGACATCCATAGAAGTGGCATAGCGGTGCGGGCTATGTTCGGATATAGTGCAGGGATACCTGGTAGTGTGAACCTGGTGGCGTATACCTGGTGGTGCAGTCGACTCAAACGGTGCGCCGTTTCCTTCCATTCATCTAACCGTAATAGAAAGTGGCATGTGAGGGGGCAACTGGACATTGATGCATTTTGGGGCCCGGAAAAGGATGGTGACGTATTCCTTAGCCCGGAGTAGAGTGGTTAACATGCCCGTTTAGATAAAAGGACTCGGCGGATGTCGTCGTCGTAGGTAAATCCTGTGATGCCCATAGAGACGTCGGGCCATTGGGCGTCCGGCGCCGTCTTCAAAGGGGCGGGGCGGTGAGGTTGGTAGATAGGAGGGTGGTCGTGGGCTGGTGTGGTTGCTGCGCTCTGGCGTCGTCAGCGGGTTTGCCTCGTCTCCATCCTTCAGGGCCTTGCCCTAAGGGGTCCATCCACGGGATCGCGCCGCGCGCCCGCGCCCAGATTCGATCGGCGACCCCAGCCGGCAGCCGTACATGTAACCCACGAGATCCCCGAAAGAGGAGGAAATCCCATTCCGTGTATGAGCACGGGTAATTGTGCAGTACAGCGTGATCCTTGTGTGTCCTTTGGATCTCCACATCGTATGCCGCTGGGTGCGCTGGATCTCGCCCGCCCAGGACCGGCAACACTCCTCGCTGTGGATTCCGTGACTCGGCTGCTTACACTGTGCTCCGCTTACATCTGGGTCGTCAGGAACAGCTCACGTAGGTCCGGGCGGCTGCGAGCTCGAAGCCGACTGGGTGCCTCTCCGCCCCTCCAACCACCTCAGGCCCGCCGGTGCACACCTTAATCTGCGGCACGCTAGCCTACCTCACCCACCCTACCATCAACAACCCCGTAGCAAGCTGCTGGGCTCCCAGACTTCGGATGGGGCATAGGTCGGGTCGTCAGACAGGTTGCCGTGGTAGGGTCGGGGACCTCGTAACTACCGACATGGTCTTCCACTCCCGTACTCCGTTTGTCAGCCCCAGTGAAGAGAGAGGGAGGAGGAGGAGGCGGCGGGCTAGGAACTGTGTCCCGGCGTGCCATGCGGCAGGCACCATGCGGCGCCCAGCCCTCCCCTCCGTTTGTCGGCCCCAACGAAAGCCACGCCCTGGGGCTGGCCTTCCCCTTGGCTGCCACGCCGGCTCTCTAGCAAACCGCCGAGCGAGCACCCGCGCGATGGAAGTCAGCCCAGGAATCCATCCCCTGTCCCCCTCTACTGCTGCCGCGGCGGCTGCGACTGCGACTGCGGCTGCTGCTGTCGCTGTCGCGGCCTCTGCCGTTGTGTCCGGTCACCGCCTTGTTGCTGTTGCTGCTGTTGCTGCTGTTGCTGCTGCTGCTGCTGCTGCTGCTGCTGCTGCTGCTGCTGCTGCTGTTGCTGCTGCTGCCGCGCCGCACCCTCACCCGCGCCCGCTGCCGCCGCCGCCGCGGACGACGCGGCGGGGGAGGGGGCTGAGCCCCGCGCCTCACCACCACCCGCCTCCGCTGCCCCGCCTGCCCCACGGGCCCCAGCCAGCGCCCCGCTCCTCAGCAGCTGCCAGGCCAACAACCCGTCCTCCATCTCGATGGCCGCGTCCAGGGCCGCACTGAGCTGCTTGCGGGCCTGAGGGGGGCAGCAGCAGTAGCAGCAGCAGCAGGGCGGGTCAGCTTTGTCAGTATTGGTGGCCCATGTCGACCAATACTTATACCAATACATGGGTCAGGAAGCACCGGGAAGCCGCTCCCCACGCTCGCCGCGCGGTCCAAAAGAAGGAGTCACGAGATCAGGATTCCCATTCGCCGCGCGAATCGCCTGTATCTGCCGGAGGGTGCTCGCCCGGGCAAGGCCTCCCTCCTCCTGCAGACCAGGGGCCTCCCCCCACACCAGGATGGCCTACACACCTGCTGCTGCTGCGCCCGGGCAGCTTCCTGCAGCTCCCGCCGTGCCGCCGCCAGTGGGCCGTCCGCCCCTTCGGCCGCCCGCAGCGCCGCCTGCCGCTCCGCCACTCGTTGCCGAATGACCTCAATCATGTTCCAGGACTGGAGGGGAGGGCAGCGGAGGGGAGGGCAGCGGACCGGATGGGTTGGTTCCAGGGTCTGGCTCGGGTCTGCTGTTTTCTCGCCCCTACCTCACTCCCATGCCGCCTACCCTCACTCGTCACTCCCCTTCAGCCCCCTCAGCGGCCTGCCTCCAGCCGTCCATTCCGCATGTCTGCTGCTCGCGCGCCGTGTCACTATCTCTTCTTTCCGTTCCCTTCCCGTTCCTTGACACACACCAAGGGGACGAAACGCACCTTGAGCGGCGTGATGTGGCGCAGCGGCCTGCCGGCTTCCTCCACCGCCTTGAGCCGCAGCGCCCCTCTGATCTGGGCCACCTGCGACATCGGCAGCCCCACGTGCGCAGCCACCAGCGCCGGCACGTCGTACTGCTCGGCCATCACGTCCGTGATAAGGCCCAGCTCGTGGTGGTAGCACACGAAGATTCCCGACGGCAGCCGCTGCCGCGCCGCCTCCATCTGACGTGGGTACATGAGCACGGGCTGAGAGGCCTTGCTCACGTTTTTCACGGACAGCGGCAGCAGCCCTAGCGCCGGGGCGAGCTGCGCCGCCAGCGGCAGCTGCTGCGCAGATCCGGGTCCGGTGGGCCGCATGCTGTACATGTCCGTACGGAGGTGCAGGCGGATACGGCGGTGCGGGAAGAGCGCGACGTCGTACATGTCCTCGGGCTCGGGCTGGTCGGCCGTCCAGACGAGGTCGTACGGACGGAGGCGGTCGCGGCGCTGCACGACCTCGAAGCCGTCGACGATGCCCAGGTTCCGGACCACTTTGGCGAGGTCGATGGCGAGGCGGGTGGGGCGGACCAGGCAGAAGGGCAGGCCGTTGACCACGTCGCGTTTGAGCGAGCCGAAGAAGACGCAGCTGTTGTTGAAGAAGTTGGGGTACTGCGCCATCGCTGCGGTCTTCATGGGCAGAAGCTCCCACGGCTGCGCGCCCTGGTTGGGCAGCACGTAGGTGGGAACATCGCGGCGAGGGAGCTGCACCGCGATGCTGCCGCCCTTGGCGATGACGGATTGCTGGTCCGGGAAGGCGCTCCGCAAGATAGCTGCCGCACGGCCCAGCGTGGTGGTGGTCTGGTGGATTTTGCTTACAAGCGGGTCGATAAGAGGTGCCGCCATCGCTGCGCGCTAAAGAGGGCCTGTGTCGGATGCTGATGCAAAGCGCCGCTTCCGCCCGCTATGGGCGCCCCTGCCTACTAATATACTATCAAAAACTTTTCTTTAACATGGTTGTTTCAATGTAATCACCATGTATCTATTTGCTTCATTGTTGACGCGGTGTTTATAGTACGTAACAAAAGTCAAGCCCTTAACACCGCAAATGCACGAAGCATACCAATTTGTAGTCAGCGGTCGAGGATAGCATGAACATCTTCATGGAAATGTGTAATGTCGTACCGTGCTGACAGTGCCATGAAATCTGGGCCGTTTGGCGTGTCTTGGGGTCTCATCAAACGACCGCGGCTGAATTACGACCATCGCGACAGCCGTGCTGTGACGGCCCGCACAGTTACTCGGTCGTGCAGACGCTGTCCCCGACTGCTACGACGGCCGTGCTGTGCCGTACCGTGCCGCGCAGGCCTGCACTGACGTCCCGATTACGGGTGCTCTCTATAAATACCGCGACGGTTGTGGCTGCCGCTGCAACGACCTTGCAGCGTTACATGGCTGACGGGCTGCCAGGCCCCCGCCGGCGCGTGCCGGCAGCGAAGGGCTCAAAGTCGCCACACAAATCACAATGTCCAGCCAGCTTCAGCCATGTCATCTATAAGAATGTAACAAAGAAATGACTGCAGTCGTGGGGGCCAAACCGTTGTCAGTACCGCATCGGTCGTCATAGGCCGGCTTCAACGTACCGTACCGTCGAAGTGATAACGCCTTCGCCCCTATCAAGACATATAACAAGCACTGGCCTGCCTGACGGCTCCTACCAGACAAACGACGTCAGGCGTATGTTTGCGTGGGCGCAAAGAGTTGAAGAAATCACGCGGAAGGCGTTGACCCTGTGGAGACGGGCGAGTGGTTGAAGCCTGTTGAAGGCGGTTGCGACGCGTCCGCATCACCACGAGCGCTGTCAGCGAGCATGAGTATCCCTTGGCGGGGTATCGATTCTCGTTATCGTCGGCATAAGCAAAATGATCAGTGCGGTGTAACTCTGACAACGAAACAGGTGCACGGTTTGACAGTTAGCGCGTATTGTGTACGACATGCGACAATGAGGGTATGAGCCGGACCAATGGGTCATGTGCAGTATTTCTCGTTATAGTGTTACACGTTTTGCACTCACTACCGTATGCGAGTCAGGTAGAGTCACAAGTAGGCACATACGTAGCTGTTTTCTTCGCAACTCAGTTCTAGTGCGCCATGCATACAGCGGTTTTCCAAAGTAGACCCCGCTTACAGCAACTGATACGAGCTGTCGAGACGACATTAAATGCTCGACTTTCCTCTTTGTCTGGAGCTGCAATGGTGCAGGCAGACCAAAGCTCGTCGTTAGCAGCGGAGCCCTTGCCCGGATTCAAACGCCTGAATCTTTGCAACGCTGTAAACGACGCGCTTACGATAGCGCTTGACACAAACGACAGGTCCGCACCCTACGGTTAACGTCAAAGCTTGCGCAACCTGACGTGGACGGGGCTGGCACTGCCCGCCTTCTTGCAGAACTTATGTATTTGGGGAAGATGTTTCCTTTGGAGGCGTTTTCCGGTGCACGGTCGGGTTGCTGGAGCGCTTCGGTAAAGACCGCGTTTTCAACACGCCCTTGTCAGAGCAGGTGCGCTGCGCATGTTTCACGAGCTTCTATATTCTTACAATCCTAATTGTTTTGTCGCTAAAATTTCAAGGCTTTCGGGCATGTTGCCGCGTCGACCGACACCAGTGTGCAACATCCATGGCAACCGTGGCCGTCCGTCTTCCAGGACCACCGCTTTTTTGCAGCCTGAAATAGATCAATTATCTACTTTTGCATTTCATATCCTTGTTTTCTTGCAACAGGGCATTGTTGGCTTTGGCATCGGGCTCGCCTCGATGGGCCACGTGGCAGTTGCGGAGATTCAGTTCGCGGATTACATCTTCCCGGCCTTTGACCAGCTGGTCAATGAGGTGGGACCACATGTGTGTGAAAAAGAGGAATGGCTATGCTTGCGCATGCTTAGTAGGGCCCCCCAGGGGGGAATGGTAAAGAGCAGCAAAGCACGCCTGTAGGGGGCGGCGCGGTCGCGCCAGACGTCCCGAAGCACCACCCGGACCTCGGGTGCGCGTCTAAGCACACCAGCAGCCCCCACCCCGCGGGGGGCATCAGGGTCCCTGAATCGTCCTTCCTGAGCCCTGGTATCCTGTCGGCGGGGATGTGATGTGTGTGGGATGTGTGTGGACGTACCCCCATGTGTGGGTGAAGTCAGCCCACCCTACGTGACACATGGTGCTGATGATGATGGTACGGCAGGAGGGCACAAGCGTGGAGCCACCTGTCTCAAAGGCCCCATGATTGTTGCAGCAAATGGCTGCGTTCTTATCCTGATGATCAGATGTTCGTCCCACTTCTTCATGGTCCACAGCACCTCACCTGCCCCGCCCTGCGACCCGCACATAACGCCAGGCCGCCAAGTACCGATACCGCAGCGGCGGCACCTTCCACTGCGGCGGACTGACCGTACGGACGCCGTACGGTACGTTTTCAGTACGGAGCAAGCCCCCTGTGTGGAAAGGGCGGGGGCGGCGCCTGGGTGGCCTGACTATCGCAAGCTTCCATCTCCCCCTGTCCCCTGCTGCCCCCCAAATCCCGGCACACCTTTCCCCATCCCCACCATTTCCTCCTCCGGGTCCTCCCCGTCGTGCCCCCAGGTGCCGTGGGCCACGGAGGTCACTACCACAGTCAGAGCCCGGAGGCCTTCTTCACACACGTGCGGCTGGGCGGGCGGGGGAGGCGGGCCGGACGTCCGGGGGGTTAACTGCTTTGGGCCCTGATGACCCTGCCGTACCACCATGTTGCCGAGGAGGGAGCTGACGCGCACCCCGCAGTCCCTCCTCGCGTCCTCACCTCGCCAACCGACACACACCCACACACCCACACACACACTCTCATCGGGTCGTCTTGTTTGCCTGTCATATTTGTCCTGTTGTGTTGCCAATAATAAGCAATGCGCAGGTTATGATAAGTATCTGGGCCTGGGCTTCTCACTGAACACCACCTGGTGTTGGTTCTGGGTGAGGCTTCTCATTAGTCACACACCGCACCTCACCCCACCCCGCGCTCCGCGTAGGTCCCTGGGCTCAAGGTGGTGATACCCAGCAGTCCTGCGGAGGCCAAAGGTGGAGGGCTGAGGAAAGGGCTGAGGGGAGGGCTGCGGAGGCGGAGAGGGAGGCGGAGGGGGAGGCGGTGAACCATTTGGAGGTGTTAGGAGACCAAGTGCCGAACGCAGGGACAGCTCGTATCCGGTCTGAGGGGCGCCGTTGAAGGGGCGGGGGGCAGGAGGGGTTGGTCACCGGCGGGAGGCGTGGCTGCGGGGTCGCCTGGGGGGCCAGACTGCTCGGGGGCTGGCATGGGTAGCTACGTACTAATGGGTGGTATGCAACTGTGTATGAGCACATGTTGGACCAGGGTGGTTCTCCTGGCTGCTCCTACGGCTATGGAGGCGCCGCATACCGGAGTGCATCAGGGGCGTGCAGTCGGGGGGGGTCCTGGGGCGTGACGGGCGCGCCGTACCGGATTGTGGTTTCCGTCTTGCGCTGGGCTGATCACACTGACCCTGCAAACACGCCGTACACCCGTACAGGTCTGCTGCTGTCGTGCATCCGGGCGCCCGACCCCGTCGTTTTCTTCGAGCCGAAGATGCTGTGAGTGGCTCTCAACGCACCCACCAGCTGGCTGGGGTCCTGCACATCCTGAAGGATACATGTCTGGCGAGGACAGCAGCTGTTCCCTCAGCATCGTGATAATGGTGGCGGTGGTGGTGGTGGTAGTGGTTGAGCCTGCTCGTTACCTAAGGAAGTCAGGGGCGCGCCCCGGGGGACCGCTCCCCAACCGAGGCAGCGCGCTACGCGTTGACTCGAGGTCGGACACTGACAGAAACACAGAACGGACCGCTGACCCTGGGCCCTTTGCGCAATTTTCTAATCGCATCCCCCCCGTTGCATCTTCCCCGTCTCACGCGCCATCGGGACGTTGAGGACTCAGGTACCGTACAGCCGTGGAGGACGTGCCCGAGGTCAGTGTGGGGCGGTGGCGGCCCGTCGGCTCGGGCAGGGTGTGGGCGCCAGACGGGGGAAAGTGTCGTGGCTCGCGGGGGGTCGGCGTTCGGCTGCCCGGGCTCGCTGGCTGCTCGACCTGTGAGAGGAGAGAGGAGGGGTTGGGCGGCGGTGGCTGCCACAGCGAGGGGGGATGGTGAG
Source organism: Eudorina sp. 2006-703-Eu-15 (assembly GCA_003117195.1). NCBI lineage: Eukaryota > Viridiplantae > Chlorophyta > Chlorophyceae > Chlamydomonadales > Volvocaceae > Eudorina > Eudorina sp. 2006-703-Eu-15. The sequence continues at coordinate 398,803 of BDSI01000021.1, read as the reverse complement.
AGGTGCAGGGGGGGGCGGTGAGGAGCGTGGTGGGGTCTGCAAAGGCGTGCAGGGCCGCAGCCCGCAGCCAAACACTGCCGGGGTCTTAGGTTTGCTGGCAGTGAAAGCGAGAAATGAGCCCAGAACGAAACCGGCTCATGGGCCGGGGATGAGAGAGGAGTTACCGGCAGTTGCGGCCGGGACGTGTCCAGAAGCTGAAGGGGGCGGCGCAAGGGGGAGCGGGGGGTAGGGCAGAAGTGCAGCGGCTCAACCCGCCCGCGGTGTCATGGTCGCAGACCCCCCTGAGCCAGCGTGCCACTGCAGACCCAGGGCCCCGGCCGATACCTTCTTATTGACGCGGGCAAGGCCGCCGGGGTGGAGCAGTTCCCCAAGAACCGCTGCCTCTTCCTGCTTGTCCACTCCGGTCCTCCGTGTGCATCCCTTTCCTGCCTGTGTCTGTGCCTGTGCCTGTGCCTGCCCCCAGGGAGACTACATGGTGCCACTGGGGGTGGCGCGCCTGGTGCAGGAGGGCAGCGACGTGACGCTGGTGGGGTGGGGCCAGCAGGTGAGAGCTGGCTGCTGAGGGGGCCTCCGTAGGTTGGTAGAAACGGGGAAGGGGGAAAAGGGGCGGAAAGACCGGAGGCGAATCGCGGCGCCGAACCCCCCGTACCGAGGCTGTGGCACATGCTCGTCAGTCCCTCTTGACCGGCGTGCGGAGGAGAAGTGGTTATGGAGAGGCCGGAAGTCGTCGCCGGATCTATTAAACGAGCTGGCGAGGTTGATGGGCGCGGCCCGGCATGTGTTTGAACACGACGGACCTAATTATGATGACTAAAGGCATTACAGACAGGCATGACTGCACACTCCGTTCGCGCTACCGATGCCTTCAACGGCCACATGCCTTGCGTATATATTTTTGAAGAATCACTGTATGGACATGTACGACGAGGTGGCCGAGCGGTCTAAGGCGCTAGATTCAGGTCTACCTGGCGTGCCAGGAGAAATTTCTAGTCCGGAAGGGCGTGGGTTCAAATCCCATCCTCGTCAGATTTTGCGCTATTCCACTCGATTTCTTGCGAGAGCTTCATTCATAACCCCTATGATATGTATTTCAGCGGAATAGTGCAAGTTTCATCCTGCGTCGGCGTTGGCCGCCACCCGAGGTTACGCTATGATGCCTTCACCCCAAGAGTGGGGGATCAGTCATTGACGAAGAAGCGCTTCGGAACATCCATCCATATTTACTGCTTTCTACTCTTCTGGTTTCTCAATCTTCTCTTCTTGGTAAACCTTCAGTACAGGTGTATGGGCGTGGACCCCCCAAAGCCCTGCAAAGTCTGGATTTGCTCCGCAAAACAGGCTCACGCAGTGCAACCTACAAACAAACTAGCCCCCTGGGGGCCCATCTCGCTCCCAGCCTTATCCGTACCTCCCAACGTCATCCGACCCACATCTGATCTCATCCGAACCGGTCCAGGCCCCGCAACCCGTTCCCCCGCCCGTCCTCCCTCCCTCCCGCTGCCGCCTCCTCCGCCCGCCAGGTGCTCGTCTTGCAACAGGCAGCGGCTCTGCTGCAGCAGCAGGACGGCATCAGCTGCGAGCTGATAGACCTGCGGACGTTGGCGCCCTGGGTGGGTGGGAGGGGGCGGAGGGCTGGGGGGTAGAGTGGGAGGGGGGGAGGGCTGGGGGGGTGAGTGGGAGGGGGGAAGGGCTGGGGGGGTGTGTGGGAGGGGGCGGAGGGCTGGGGGGTGTGTGGGAGGGGGCGGAGGGCTGGGGGGTGTGTGGGAGGGGCGGAGGGCTGGGGGGTGGGTGGGAGGGGGCGGAGGGCTGGGGGGTGGGTGGGAGGGGGCGGAGGGCTGGGGGGTAGAGTGGGAGGGGGGGAGGGCTGGGGGGTGAGTGGGAGGGGGGGTGGGTGGGAGGGGGGAGGGCTGGGGGAGGGAGCGGGAGACTGCGGCTGAGTCCTGTGTTTGTACGGCAATGTGGGAACCACCTCCGGCACTGGAGTCAGGAAATGGACCCTGGGGACCCGGACCCGGGCGGGGGTGTGCTACGCGAGGAAATGCGCCCGACCCAAACCAGTCGCGGTGGTGAATGAATGAATGAATGAATGAACGCCCTCCCCCTTCCCCGCCCCAGGACGCGGAGGCGGTGTGCGCCTCGGTCAATAAGACGGGGCGCCTGGTGGTGGCGCACGAGGCGCCGTTGACGGGCGGTTTCGGGGCGGAGGTGGCGGCGGTGGTCGCGGAGAGGTGCGGCGGGTGGGGTTGGGTGTCCCGCTGTGGCAGGACGGCGGCGGGGGGGGGTGTTGCGGGCGGGACTGGGTGACCGGGATTTTGTCGCCTGCCTTCGTAGATTCTAGGCTGCGGCGGAGCGTGGGGCTTGAACTTGTGATTGAGCTTGTGATTCGCTGTGGTCCCGGAGATGGAGCCTGAGAAGCCTGTTTCCTGTGGAGTCCGAGCCGCCCCCCCCCCACCCCCCCCCACACACACACACACACACCCACACACACACACACACACACCCCCACACGCTCAGCACCCTCTGCTGCCCGGGTGCGGTGTCCGGGGGCCACAGGTGCTTCACGCGGCTCGAGTCCCCCCCGGTGCGCTGCTGCGGCGCTGACACGCCCTTCCCGCTCATCCTGGAGCCGGTGTACCTGCCGGGGGTGGCGCGGGTGGTGGAGGCGGTGAGGGGGGTGGTCAGCTTCTGAGGGGGGAGGCGCCAGCGAGGGAGGGGGGGTATGGGACCCCCCCCTCTGGTAGAGATGTTCAGACAGCGAGGGGGGGAGGGAGGTGCCCTGCGCCCCGTTCGCGCCTTGGACCGCCCGGGTGCGGGCCCAGCGGGCCTCAGGCGACGTAGACCATCACTTGTAACAACAGGAAGGAAGGTCAGGAGCGGCGGTTGCGTGGAGATGCAGGGAGCGTGGGATGCATTCGGCTTACCGACTCCGGCCAGGGACAAGGGACCGGCAGGGGCGGGGGGTGTCGGTCGGGTCGATAGCAGAGGAGTACGGAGGAGTACGGCGTTGTCCGCAAGGACGCTGGTGGCTGCAGGAAAAATTGCTCCGCGCTGATGTCGTACGGGTTGTACGGAATCCTAATGGTTCACGGACGAGTGCCTGGCGTGAGAGCACGGAAAAAGAAAAGCAGGGCTGCGATGTAATAGGCGATGTAGCAGTAGGGCTGGCTGTGCTCGCAGAGACGTTCTTTTGTTTATTGGCGGCCCCCAACAGCAGTACAGGCTCTGCTGGTTTCTTTTGTGTACACTACTCAACTAAACTATTCCAGAGGGATGCGATGTCAGCAGTCGCAGGACAGGGCCGTAGGGCGGGAGGGCACGCATGCCGCGTGCTGCCGCGTGTCATGCAGGATTGTCGTGCTTCATGTCGTACTTTGTGTACGGAACGGCGTGTGACGGACGGTCTTGGCTTTTTCCCCCGCGGTGCGGCGCCGTTTACTTCCCCTCACGACATGGTTTCGGAGCACTGGAGGCGTCAGTGCGTCAAGAGTGCGCTTTTCCCGACTGTTCCAAGGCGCCATCCTGAGGTGGAGGAGGAGGAGGAGGAGGCGAAGATCCAACTCGAAACGGGCGGCACGTTTCGTCTTCTGGTGCTGTCACATGAGGATGCGTGTGACGACCCGTCTAATCATGTAAACAAGACGAGGACGCCAAAACGGCATCAGGAATGGACGGGGTTATCCGGATGGGTCAAACACGCTCAAACCGACCGATCGACCCGTACCGCATCGCTGTCCCGGCACACGCCGCCAAGCCCACCCTGCAGCGCGACCCCCCCCCTCCGCAGCCACCTCAACGGCTGCGGAACTCCTTGTCCTGCACCCGCTTGCAGAGGCCTCAACATAACGGTACAAAAATACGGTAGCCGTGCACTCAGATGCAGCTGTACCTGATCGTCGCCAACCCGACGTGCCCGACTGCGCTGGTTCACTGAACCCCCGGAGCCCACCTGGTCAGCACTCCGCAGAAGCTGTCCAGATGAGGACCCACCCGCGGTTCCCTGCAAGGGCGCGGGTCTGAATGCATGGATGCCGGCGCCGCCTTGCCGTAGTAGCAGCGTCCGTGGTTCAATTGGTGCCGTGTGGCCCCTTCGCTACGACGCAGCTTCAATGAGCGATCCACGTCGTGGTGGCCTCTCCACAGCTTCCGACTAGTGTGGGGCGATGGCGGTGGTCTTGGGGCTGGCGGGTTGGGGTTTAGGACGCCCCCCAGCCCCCCCGCCCCGCCGCGCCTCCCCCCCCCCAACCGCGGCCGCCTCCTGCTCACGTCCCTTACCCCGAGTTCACGACTCCTTGCCACGAGCCAGCCATCCTGTGCGGTACATGTACGGTACACGTACACGCACGTGTCTACGGCAGGTATGAGCACAAACACGCGCGCATCCGTGCAATTTCGACCCGCCACGCGCCGCATCACGACGCGGCACCCTACCCACACGCGCGCGCACACACACAACGCCACTGGCGCCCATCCATGCACATGCGGCCCCGCGCTGCGATTAATTATGAAGTATTGGTCAGGATGTAGCTGATCAATTTCCAACGAGAACGATGGGTGGGCAGGTCAGCAGGTAGGTAGGTAGGTAGGTAGGTAGGTAGGTAGGTAGGTAGGTAGGTAGGTAGGTAGGTAGGTAGGTAGGTAGGTAGGTAGGTAGGTAGGTAGGTAGGTAGGTAGGTAGGTAGGTAGGTAGGACCAACCACAACCGACCCAATCTCGTCGCCACACGACCCGGTGGCTTGGCGCCCGGCCAGATGGGGTTCCCGGGCGCACCGTGTCGGGACCCGGTACAGGGGGCAGCTGGCAACATCAGGTCTGCAGACCCGACATGCACAGACCCTCACGGGCTGCGGCTGCTGCTGCTGTGCTGCATCCATGTCGGGGACCGACTGCGACTGCGCCACCGCGATGATGCCCGCGGACGCCCACGGGCTGTACGGCGCCCCTGGTCACGAACGCCCAGTCGCCCACCCTCAGCTTCAGCCATGGCCCACGGGCCCTACGCCCTCAGCCCAGAGTCCTCAAACGGGATCCGCCGCCAGCACCACCAGCCGGTCCTCCGCCGCCAGATCCAGATCCAGATCCGGAAACGGCGCCAGCTGCAGCCGCCGGCGGCCGCCCGCGCAGCCGCCGCCGCCGCCCAGCGCCGCCTCGGTCTCTCCCCCGCCGGCGTCCCCGCCGCCGCCGCCGCCGCGCAGCACGCCGATCGCCGTACACCCACACGCCCGCGCCATGCGCGCCACGTCACGGAAGCGCCAGCCCGACGGCCCCGCTGGGGCCCCTCCCTCCTGCGGGCTGATGCTGCCCACGGGTGATGGCGGGGGCGGGGGCTGCGGCTGTGGCTGCGGGGCCTCTGAGGAGGTGCATCGGGACAGGGCCAGGGGCTGCGACGAGGCTGGCGGGTGCGGCCGGGACGACCCGTGGGGCTGGAAGGGTGATTCAGTGCCGGGTGGTGGTGGTGGTGGCGGTGGTGGTGAGGGGGAGGCGAGGTCGTTGGCCGGTGCAGCAGCGGCAGCAGGAGGGGAGGGAGGCTCCAGGGGCGGACTCGCCACCGGGGCGCGTCCTGGAGCTGCCGCCGCCGCGGCGGCGGCCGCCACCGCCAGGAGCCGCCCGGGGGGCAGCAAGTACACCTGGGTGGGTGGGTGGGTGGCAGGGGAGTGCGGCGGGGAAGGGTCGGGGAAAAAGGGAGGGTTGCGGGCGCGTGCGGGAGGTTACGTGGGCGGCGGCACTGGCACTGGCACTGGCACGTTCTCCACCTCCCGACACACACGGCCTGCCTTACCCTGCCCCCCCTGGCCCTGCCACACCGTACATCCGTACATCCGTACCCCGGCCCACCTCTGGGGAGCCAGGCCGGTCGCTGAGCAGCTCCGTCATGATGGCGTGGGACTGGCGGGTCAGCCGGGGGGAGGGGCGAAGAGGAGGGCGGAGTCATAGCGGGGGAAGGGGGAAGAGGGGGTGTGGGGGCCCATACTGAACGCAAGCAGGCAGCCCGGAGGGAGGAGGGGGTCGCAGGGCCCTCCGGAAGGAAGCGGGACGTTTGAGCTGTGAAAGCAATATTGCACATTCGGATATTAGGGCAGGGGTCAGCCACCTTGGACCAATCTGAAAGTGCGAGAGTAGCGGCAGGGAGGCGGACAGGTTCGAGCGGCGACACGACACGACATGACACAACATGACACGACATGACACGGGGCGCGGCGACACGCCGGTTGGTCTGCGGGCTTAGCGGGACCAAAAGCGACGGAATAACCCCCCCGGGAGAAGATGCAGGAAGACCTGGAAGCCACGTGCCCACACACGACACTGTACGACGCCGTACAATATTGCATGGCACTGTACGATCACAACAGGGAGCGCGATCCACGCTGCGGTACGTCCAGTGTCCCCACCTGGGGCTGCCGTACTACGCCCGCCAGCAGCAGCGCTCGGTACTCCTCGGGCACCAGCGCCTCCAGCGTGAAGGGCGGCTGACCCATGGGTCCGTGGGTCCATGGGTCGGTGGGCGGAAGTCCACCACGGGAGTCGGGCGGGAAGAGGATGTCAGGGGCGAGCATGGAACCATCAAGCCGTTTGGGGAGCGGCACAACGTACGGCAATCGAATTCGAAGTGTTAGTAACATAGTAACTACCCATCTACCTCCCTACCTCCCCCTTGGGAGGGTCCCCCCCCTCTGCTTAACGCCACGCGCACGTGGGGGGCTCCGACAAGGGTCCAAGGCGCGCGCCTGCCCATCTGATCCTATCCCCATCCAACCGCCCAGCACCCACCAACCCACCTGCCAAGCCCTGCACGGGTTCACAGTGCACCTCCCTGCCCAAACTGCTCACCCACCCGCCCGCCCGCCCACGCACCCACCGCGACCCCACCTGCGCATTCAGCCCCCCCAGGAAGCGCCGCAGCGTCTCCCGCGCTGCCGTGCTGTGGAGGCTCACGACCACGTGAAGCGGCGGCAGTGGACCCTCGGCGGCAGTAGCAGCCTCCGCCGCCGCCGCCACCACCACCGCCGGCGCTGCGGTGGCGGCGCCATCGCCTCCGCCGCCGCGCCCGCCGGACAGGCCCTCCGCTGCTCCCGCCTCCGCCGCCGTCGCCGCCTCCCACGCCGACGGCGCCGTCGGGGCGACCCATGGGTCAGTGGCGCCGGGCGGCACCGGACGCTCGGCGCCGTTGAGGCAGTGGGCGGCGGGCCGCCAGAGCGGCGGCGGGCGGCGCCGCAGCGGTGAACGCGTCGGGTCAGTGAGGGTTTGGTGCAGTTGTAGTACGGCACTAAGGGCGGTGGCGTCGGCCTCGTGGGGCTGTAGCCCACTGTCCCTCGCCACGAGGACGGCTGTAGCAACTGCCAGGCCCGCGATGACCAGATCCGGCTCGCTGACGGGCCAGGAGGGTACGGGGCACGGCAGTACGACAGTATCGGCGACGCTGTCGCTCCCCGAGCCGGTGGCGGCGGCGGCGACGGCGACGGTAGCCGTCGACGGGGAGAAGACGGCAGCGGCGGAGCTGGCGGCGGGTGCTGCCGCCGCCGCTGCCGGACCTGACGGCAGCCCGCCGATGACGTTGCTGCACGCGGCGGCGGCGGCGGCGGCAATGGCGGCGGTGGCGGTGGAAGTGACGCAAGTCGATGCGCGCGACGCCGGTGGCGGCGGCGGCGGCGGCGCGGCGGCGGCGACGTGGGATTCATGCGTCACGAGCGCGATGGTGCTTCCCGCCGGCGCGAACTCCTGCAGTCCCGTCAAGACCTCCCGTACTGCCGCTGCCGTACGGCTGATCACGATGATGTGCGACGGCGGCGCTCCGGGCGTCCGCTGCCCCGTACGGCTCCGCGCGGGGATCGCGCGATTGGGAACCCCGCCGCCGCCACCGCCGCGGCCGCCGCCGCCAGCACCGCCACTGGCGGAGGCGCCTGACGCGGACGCCGCCGCGACGTCGGCGGCGGCGGCGGCACCCGACGGGTCGCTGGGTCGCTGCTTGCCTTCAGAGCCGGTGACGAGCCGGAGGTCGTACGGCGGCGCACTGAAGCCGCTGGCGCAAGGCGGCCAGTCGTCCGCGTGCTCGGCGGGCCCGCTGTGCCACCCCTGGAGCGGCAACCGGGGCGGAACGGTCGACGGCGCGCCGCCGTTCAGCGCCGCCGCGACGGCCGCCGCTGTGTCAGAGCCACAGAAAAGCAGCCGCGCGCCGCCGCCTGCCGTACTCCGGCGCTTCCACAGCGCCGCGCCGGCACCCGGCGGGGGCCCCGCTTGCGTCGGCGTCGGCGACGTCAACGCTGTTTCGGCGCCGACGCCGTCGCCCGCCGCCATCGGATCCGCGCCTGCACCTCGACGGCCCCAGAACAACGCCCACCCGCCGCCGCCGCCACCGCCGTTGTCGCTCCTGCCCCGACACCCCTGCTGGCGGCGGCTCGCATACGGCGAAACCGCGCCCCGAGTCAGATCCTCCGAAACCAGCAGCACCAACTTATCACCCGGATACACCGGCGAGGTGTCCCGTGGGTTGAGACGCAGCGTGCCGGTGGCAGCGCTCATGTAGCCCATGAGGACGGGGGCCGACCCCGGCGGCCCCCGCCACCATCCCGCCAGGGACCGAGCCACGGCAGCGGCGGCGGCGCCGCCGCCGCCAGGTGAAGCGCCCGGCGACGGCGCGGCTGGCGGCTGCCGCCGCCAGCGGCTCGCGCGGCCGTCGGCGTCGACGGCGCCGGCAGCCGCCGCCTCCACAACCGCCCGTACTTCCCCGTACGGCGTGCTGTTGCTTCCGCCGCCGCCGCCGCCATTGCAGGCGCCGGGCAGTGCGAGGAGCGGCGGCGGCGGCGGCTTGGGGCGGCACGCGGCGGGCGCCGCGACGGCGACGCCGTCCGCGACGGCACGGCGCGGGGTTGGATTGGGAGGGGCTGTAGCAGCCGTCATAGCTGTGGTGGCTACTGCCGACGCCGTCGCGGAGCCGGCGGACCTGCGGGGGGCCGACAAGGACAGCGACGATGCCAACACCGCGACGGCGGCGGCGGCGAAAGCGCGCAGTACCCCAGGGCCAGTACGACTGGACGCGTCTCCCCCGCCGTGGCCTTCGCCGCCTTCGCTACTGCCAGCGGCGCTGGCGCAGCCGCCGTCGCTGTCGCCGTTGGATCGCGATCCGCCGCGAGTCGTGGCGGAGGCGGCGGAGGCGGCGGTCGCGTCCGCGTCCGCCGCCGCGCCGGCCAGGGACCGCTGGGAGATGCTGTACGACAGGGTCCGCGGCACGGCGAAGATGCGCCGCCGCCGCAGCCCGGCCATCGACGGGTCCCCCCCCGTGAGGTCCTTGGCGTCGCCGCCCGTGCGGCCGGCTGCGCGGTGCGGATGTCCCCGGATGTCCCGGGTAGCGGCCGCCGCCACCGCCGCCGCGGCCGCGGTCCGTCCCGCCGCTGCAGGGGCCCCCGCCCCCGCCGCCGCCGCTCCTGATGCGGGCAGACCCGGCCACTCGATCCACCTGAAGCAGCTGCTCCCCGCCTGGCCGCCGCCACCTCCAAACAGCCTGATGGGGGGGGTTGGCGACAGGGGGTTTTCAAAGGAGAGAGAGAGAGAGAGAGAGGGAGAGAGACCAACCCCAGGGGGAGCTAACACGGGGGAACGTGCGGTGGGCATGGTAGAGCGGATTGGTAGCGGGTAGTGACGTGCATGAACTGCGCTGAGCGCCCGAGCAAAGGGCCGGTGGAGAAGCCGTGACGCAGGGCCAGGCACCCAGGGGTGGCTGGCGGGGTACCGTAAACATCAAGGTGGCGCAGGGGAGCGCAGCCACTCACTTGGCCAGCACGGTGGCCACCCCCGGCTGCAACACCGTCTGAGCCACCAGTCGGTCCACGATACCGCGGTCGCACACCTGCGGGGGGGGAGGGGGAGTGGAGGGGCCACGCAGAGGGCCAGGGGGCCTCGCCAGGGGACCTCAAGTACAGCAGGTACGATAAGTACGACGTGACGGTTATTTATGCGACAGGTCAAGGCGGCGCCGGGGCCGGGCAGACCAGGTAGAGTCGTGGGCAGAGTCGTGGGCGGCGGCGTGGGCAGGGCAGGATCCCACTCGGGATCCCACTCCGAGGTCCTCTCGGCCCCACTCGGCCCCTCCCCGCCCTCTCCGGGGGACCGCACCTCAATCACAGCGGGCCGGGAGCCCTCCGCGGCGGCGACCGCCCTGAAGGTGGCGATGGGGCCACCGCCCAGCCCCAGCCCCTGTCCCCCGGCGCACCCGGCACCGCCTGACGCCCCGGGGGGCGCGGGCTGCGGGGCATCTCTTGGCGCCTGCGGGGGAGCAAGGGGAGGGGGTACAGGACATCGGTCTCCGGGGGTGGGGTGCTGTCAGCCGCGTGGGCCCGCTGGCGCCGGATAGTTATCCGCCCCCTCCCGCCCTCTTGCGCCCCGGCCACGCCCTCGCCTAGGATGACAAGTTCACGGACTACCTGCCTGGTTACCTGAGTGCCCAGTACCATTGTCAAATACACATATCCACATACCCCCCCCCCCACACACACACACCCCTGTTACGCTGGACTTGGCTTCTCGCGGCTCAGTTATCATTTACACACACACACCCCTCCGCACCGCCGTCCCGCTACCTCCACCCGCCCCCACCCCCTTTGCCCGTACTCCCACCCACCTGCACCACGATGGTCGGGTGGGACCGGGAGGTTCGCGGGCCCCCTCCCGCCGCAGCGGGGCGGACCCGGCCAACCGCTGCCAGCCCTCCCCCCGGTCCCACGGGGCCACCACCGCCACCGGTCCCGGGCCCGGCCTGCTCCGCCGCGGCCCCCGCACCCGTCCCCGCGCTCATCGCCAGGGACAGGCACATCAGGGACTGCGCCTGCGGGCTCCAGGGGGTGGAGACATGGAGTGCGGATCCAGGGGGGTGGGAAAGGCAAGAATCAGGCCGTTCGCCCCGAGGGGAAAAGTAAGATTAAAGCCCAAAACGCCGCCCGGAGGGAAAAGTAAGATTAAAGCCCAAAACTCAAAAGCCCGAACGAACTGAACGGGGAGAGGCAAGTGGAGGAGACCAGCCATGCACCCATAAATGTGTACGGTATGCAGTACATTACAAGGGGCCCATGGGGTGCCGCCATTGGCTGTCGCCGGCCCCTGCCTCCTCATTCATTCATACATTCAATTCATACATTCAATTCATTTACTCACAACGACCAACTGCTGAACATGACTGCACTTCGAGGCACATCGGGCCATGGCCGCGCAGAGGCTGCAGCGGCAGTGAGGCGCACCTGCAGACAGGAGGCTGCGCCCGCCGCGGTGGCATCGACCGACGTCGCGACCCGTGGGTCGGCCAGTAACACAATGTACGACGCTGTTGCCGCGCAGACGCGTGCCAGGTCATCCGTACGGCATGCTGAACCCACTCGCAGGTGCCACTCGCAGGAGCGGTAGCCCTGTGGAACCACGTGTGGGTGTAGGGGTGGGTGTAGGGGTGGGTGTAGGGGTAAGGAGTAGATGTGGGTCTAGAGTTAACTCCAATCCATAGCCCACAGCCCCGACCTCACCCGTAGCGCATCCGCCAGCACCCGCTTCAGGACGCCCTCCACATCACCACCGCCCACACCGCCACCACCGCCGCCGGCCGGCTGCGCGCCGCCCACACCCGCGGCCGTCCGCGCCGCCTGCGTCGGCGGCGCCGCCGCCAGCACCACGACCGGCCTGCCGTACAGCGGCGACGCCCGCCGGCCCACATCCGCCGCCAGCTGCCGCAGGAGCGCGACGGCGGTTGCGTCGGCGGTGAAGTTGAGCAGTACGATGTGACCGTTGAGGTCCAGGGGGGTCCCACCTGCGACGACGGAGAGCCAATGTACGACATTCCGGTACATACGGATGGACGTGGGAATTATCGTCCCATGGGTTGCGGGCCACGATCCCATGGGTCGCAGGTCCAAATCCCACGGGACACCATGGCCCACGGGTCTAGGATTAAGGGTTCATATAAACCCTAGACCGTGGCCTTTCGCCATCCGGCTCCCCTGGCCCACTGCCGCCGTGCGACTGTAGGTCCCGACCTGGCCAGTACGGCACCCGGCGGCAGCGGCAACCGAGCCGCCGCGGCCGACCCTTCCCGCCTGGCCCCGGCCCCTCGGCTGCGCCCCCCGGGGCCCCCCGTTGCCCTCCGCGTTCACCCCGTTCCGCCCTTGGCCCCGCGCCCTACCCGCCCTCAGCGCCTTGACAGTGCCCTTGACCTCCTCCCCGATAAGGCCCAGCAGGATGGCGAACCCAAAGGTGCCGAACAGGAACACCGCGTTGAGCACCGCGGCGCTGGAGGCCGGCTCGTCCAGCCGCACAGCACCCAGGGACGGCACCCTGGCGAGGGAGATAGCGGGAGGGAGGAGGGTAGGTAGGAGCGTAGGGAGGGAGGGAGGGAGGGAGGGAGGGAGGGAGGGAGGGAGGGAGGGAGGGAGGGAGGGAGGGAGGAGGGAGGGAGGGAGGGAGGGAGGGAGGGAGGGAGGGAGGAGGGAGGGAGGGAGGGAGGGAGGGAGGAGGGAGGGAGGGAGGGAGGGAGGGAGGGAGGGAGGGAGGAGGGAGGGAGGGAGGGAGGGAGGGAGGGAGGGGGGGGGGGGGGGGGGGGGGGGGGGAGGGAGGGAGGAGGGAGGGAGGGAGGGAGGGAGGGAGGGAGGGAGGGAGGGAGGGAGGGAGGGAGGGAGGGAGGGAGGGAGGGAGGGAGGGGGGGGGGGGGAGGGAGGGGGGAGGGAGGGAGGGAGGGAGGGAGGGAGGGAGGGAGGGAGGAGCGTAGGTAGGTAGGTAGGTAGGTAGGTAGGTAGGTAGGTAGGTAGGTAGGTAGGTAGGTAGGTAGGTAGGTAGGTAGGTAGGTAGGTAGGTAAGCAGGCAGGTAGATAGGCAGGCAGGTAGGCAGGTCCCACCGCCCGCCTTTCCCAGGCCCACCTGAACAGCAGGCCGTACACCAGGTAGGCGGAGGTGCTCCAGGGTTGGCCGCTCGCCAGTGCGTGCACGCAGCCCCCCAGCAAGATGAAGGGCAGCGTCAGGGCGGCCAACAGCACCAGCCGTAACCTGAGGAGGGGGCGGGGTCAGGGGGCGGTTGGGAGGGATTGGGACAGGGTGCCGTGTTGCGTGGCAGTGCTGCGGAATGGCGTGCAAGGGTGTACATGAATGCGAGAAGCACCAGCGGGTGGCGGAGTTGCAGGTGGGGGTGCTGAGCCATGGGTGGTAGCAGTTCGCAGGGGCCGGCGCAAAGCAAGCTGCTCCGCTGGTGCAGATGTTAGACGGCTGCGTCAACGTGGGGAGGCGCTGGTCCCCTCCCCTTCAGCAAACACACAAAGTTCGCTTCTGCACCATTCGTCCCCGGGCCTAGAGCATGGCAGAGGCCTCTGCACATGTTCCGGTTATGTCGAACGTCGAGTGTCACAAATGCGGTATACCTATGTGTTCACTTGACTAAATCCATGTGCAGGACTGTAAGCCTACTGTATGGTATTCGGAGGTCGTTTCAACGCGGTTTCCCTCTTGCTACTGCGCAACGTCACACATGCGCTGATTTGGTTGATGTTCATCTAATAACTTATACCTGAAGTCCAGGATAGTCCTGTGAAGCAGCCGAGAACTTAACGAGTGGAACTGCCTGCGGAAAGCTTGCCGCCGCGACCCTGCTGGCGCAATTCGCGAGCCTGGCATTTGTTGCGATCAACTTCCCTGAACTGCAATGAGGAAGTTAATTTGTCGATAGAGCCATGGCTCAGCGCAGCTTTCCATCCCATTAAAGTAGTCCTCAGTCACAGCTATTCGGCGCATCCATATGACAAGGAGTATCACGCATGGTAAGTTTTACAATAGAGGGAAAACAAACCATCGATTACCGTCCAAGCACTCTGAAACGGGGCGAGGTTGCACGGGTGGTTCCAACCGCCAGCCCGTACACCGATCCCTCCCCGAGCTCGTACGATCAGCGTATCTCCGTGCCCGCCCTCACGACCCAACTGCCATACTGCACCGAACTATGCTACGTCCACCCTTGAAAGATGACGCGTTCAGCAAAAGCAGTATGTGCACGCCACTGAACGCAGGCGCGTGAACAGGTCTAGTACAAGAAGTACGCACCCTTTCAGTTACTGTCCATGTCCACGACCTCCACAATGCACACCTCCACCGCAGCATTTGCGTGAGGGCGTATCCGAACCATGCGACACGAACCCCGTGGCAGTCCGGAGGGGCCCCCACGGAAGACCTTGCGAAGGGACTGTGCAGCGTGACACGTAGACCAACATGTAACACAGCCACCGCCACCACCACCGCCCTCGAGGAGGTCTTACCCCCGACCCCGCCCCGACGGCCCCGTCTTCGCCTTGGCGGCAGCGCGCACAGCGGCGGCTCGCCCGCGCCCACCCACACCGAGCGCCATGTTCTTGTTCTTGAACTTCGGGTCGATGCGCTTGAACATAGGCGCGTTCTTCAGCATATCCGGAATGATGAAAAATCGCACACGGCTGCCCCGAATGAAAATGTGCGCCAACTGCGACACACGACCGTCACGCCCAGTGGCAGTAACGTCCTTCAGCTGGCAGTTCATGTTGTCCTCTGCCTCAAACAGCTCTCCGCGGTACATTTCGCCAGACTTCAGCTCCACGGTAACCACATGGCCTTCCGCCTCGTGGAGAAGCTTGACGGGAATGCCAATGCCCTTCTGACTTGTCGCCATGCTTGCTTACGGGCCGTGAGTCAGCGGCAGGCCTTCACTGGGCGCCTGAGTCCACGGCCCAAGGGCGGCTTACGATCCCACGCCGATACCGCAAGAACGGAGGTTTGCTCTGAAGTCAACAAGCCAGGTATATAGCGAGTAATGTTATGGATTAATAAACGTAAAGAAATCAGAACCTAGAAAGGAAAGCGTGCGCTCACAGTGCAAGGCTTGAGCGAATGAGCACTGAAGTGTTACGGGATACGCCTTCAGAGGTTCATAATACACAGAAGCAGGGAATCCGAAGCTCTGGCCAAATGGGAATCGTGTACGGAAGAGAGGGAGTGTACAATGTAGTGACTACACTGGACTTCGCTATTGGGAAGCCCTCTTACCATCCCGCATGCCTCATTGTGATTATCAGTTATGTTTGTGTTACACCATTCTCGCTCCTATCGGTGACATGCCTCTCAGTTAACAAGCTATAATTATGACCCGGTCGATGTTTTCCATAAACGTGGCTGAGTCTCTGCCCCAACCCTGCACAAGCGGGCAAGAGTCTACAGCATAATGCGCGCAGCAGGTTCCCGTAACCTGTGCGGGCTCATCCGGCAGGTCGCCCTCGCCTCTCCCAGCCCCATCGCCGCAGCCGTGCCGACACCCCCCGGACACATCCCAGTCACCGAAATCACCAGCTTGACCTCATGGCTGCACACATGGCTCTGCGGACCCCTCACCCTGCCCGTCAGCCGCGCACCTGGCCACGGCAGCCTGGTAGCCCTCGCGCGGCCGCTGTGCAGCCGCAGCAACCCCCCTCCCGACAACGACCCGCCCACACGCGGCCACGGCACCGCCACGGGCTCTGACTCCCTCGATGACGCAACCAGTTCCACCAGCGATGCAACCTCCGCGGGGCTTGGTTCCGGAGCGGCCGCCCACGCGGGCAGCCGTCCCCATGCCGCCCGCAGCAAGGCCTCCCGCCACCACCACGCCCGGTCGCCCGCCACCCCCGCCCAGCCGCCCTCCCGCGGCTCCAAGGACAAATCCGCCAAGGTGCCCAGCCCCAAAGCCGCCGCCGCGATGGCGGCCGCCAAGGCGGGCGGCCAGCAGCCGCTGACCCGGGAGGCCCGTCTGCAGCTGGACGCGCAGCTGGCGGAGATGCCCGTGGTGACGTCACAGGGGCCGTACAGGGGCCGCGCCGCGGAGGGGTGGCGGACGGTCAATGTGACGGGCTTCTACATCGGTGAGCCCGGCCCCGGTACCCGGCCCGACTCCACGGTTCGTTTCGGCTTTTTCTCTTGTGAATTCAACCCCCCACGGCGGCGACCACACTCTAACCCCCAAGGGCCGCACCAGGGTCGCGCTCCGGGACCCTACCTTCCTACCTACCTACCTACCTACCTACCTACCTACCTTCCTACCTACGTACCTACCTACCTACCTACCTACCTACCCACCTACCTACCCACCTACCTACCTACCTACCAACCAACCAAGTTCCTTTCCCGCCCGCCCTCACCGCACAGGCCACTCCTTCACGCGGGCCTCAGCCGAGGCGGTGGCGGCCCGGTTCCGGAGCCAGCCGCTGAGCCGGGGCGTCAGTGTAGCGGGCGAGTACTACGACCACGAGGACGCGCTCATCATCCTGCACCAGCACCACGTGTCGCCGTACACGGCGCTCCAGCCCCTGCCCGCCGGCACCAGGGTAGCCGCAGGCGAGCACGTCCCAGCGGCGGCCAACGCAGCGGCCGCAGAGGCGGAAGCGGAAGCGGAGGCGGGGGCCGCCGGCGGGAGCGCGGGCGGGGGCGGGGGCGGCGGGGTTGCCAGCGTGCCGCAGCCGCCGGCGGCGTCCCCGTCGTCCTCATTGGAGCCGGGAGCGGTGGAAGCGGTGGGGCCAGCGGGCTCAGCCGTAGCAGCAGCAGCAGCAGCGGCAGCAGCGGCGGCAGAAAGAGCAGGGGCAGCGAGATCCTTGGAGGGGCCGGGGGGGAGGGGTGCGGCGCAGGTGACGGCGTCGGCGTCGGCGTCGGGGCAGCAGGCAGCGGCAGCGGGCTCTGCGTCCCCCGGAGAGTTAACGGAAGGGACGGAGCACGCGGGCGAGGGCGGTGTCATTGGCAGCAGCAGCAGCAGCAGCAACAACAACAACGATGATAATCACAAGAACAATACCCACGACAACAATAACAGACAGGTGCGCGACAGCGCCTCACGTGCGGAACGGGGTTTTGGGGATCTGGGTCGGGAGGTTGGGACGGGGATGTGCACCAGGGATGGAACCTGCGGGCCCGACAATGGTGGGAGATGGGACAGGATGGGGATGGCTGATGCCCGCACGCTGTGAGGACGTGCAGCGAAGAGGGAGCGTGAAGTGTAGCTGTACGGCATTGCGCAGTACGTCACTTGTGCTGCACCGGCCAGGTGCTTATACCGTACCCCTCCCAGTGGCCTTTTGTCCATGGCCTTCCCTGGACTGGACTGCAATTACGGTACCCCCACCCATCCTGTACTGCATCTCGTACTTGCCAACTTGCCGCCGTCCGAAAACACACACACACACACACACACATACGCAGGATGGTACGACCTGCATGGCCGTGATGCTGCTGGAGTACGGCGGTGTGGTGTTCTTCAACATGCCCGAAGCGCTCCACTCCGAGGCGCTGACCCGCGTGGTGGCGGCGGCGCTGTCCGACGATTCGATGCCGCCCAGCACCGCCGCCGCCGCCGCCGCCGCGCCCTCCCACAATCAGCACCACACTCTGCACCACCACCAGGTCAACCACCAGCAGGTCCCTTACCAGCAACAGCAGCAGCAGGCGGTTCAGGTCCACCACCTGCAGCCGCTGGTGTCGCTGCAGCTGCCGCCGCTGCGGCCGGGCGGTGGCCGCGCGGAGGTGGCGGGCTGGCGGCAGGCGGTGGCGGACAAGCTGTCGCTCCACAAGGAAGGTAAGAGGGGAAACACCGGGGGGCGACGGTTCCCAAATTGAATGAATGAACATTACAGCGGACCCAAAAGGGATCACCGGTGTATACCCAAATTGTAATGTGTGTTAACGGTGCCCAAACCCCATGCCCCAATGCCGCGACTCCGGCTCCGCCCTTTCTCCCCAACCTCCCCACTACCAGTTTCCTATACTCCTCCCTCCCTCCTCTCCTCCTCCCTCCCCTCCCTCTCCCCCTCAGAGCAGCTCATCGTGGTGGATCCCGCCATGATGGCGGGCAGGGGCACCGGCCGGTGGATCCGTAAGCTGGACGACTCGCTGAGGATATGGGTGGGTGGGTGGAGGGGGGGTGGAGGGGTGGACGGGGGCGAGGGTTGGGGCGTCTTGGGGTGCGAGACCCACGGGTCGGCGTGTTGTGGGTCACGGGCCGGGCGGAGCCGGTCCCCCTGCCGCTGAAACGCTGCCGCCGGGGCATCCTTACCTGGAGCAACCAACCCTCACAGCCATCCGCTAAGCGGGGATGCCCCCCCCCGCCCCCCTGGCTTGCCAGACCGCGGCGCCCGTGCGGGCCAGATCTTCGCCACTCCCGCGCCGCCCTCCGCGCTTTTCCAAGTTTGCTCCCCTCCCCGCCCCTCCCCTCCCATCCTGGCAGCAGCGCAGTTTGGGTATGTCCACCAATTTCCTGTATCCCCTCCCGTCCCTCCCTCGTCATTCGCCATTCCCACACACAGGCCTGGGACAGCACCAACCTGGAGAGTGTCGCCCGGGTGCTGAGTCAGTCGGCGGCCATCCGCTTCTACAACCAGGAGTGCGAGGACATGCTGGAGAGGTGGGCGGGGGACGGACTGTCTGGGGGGGCTGGCTGGGGGCTGGCTGGGGGCTGGCAGGGGGCTGGCAGGGGGCTGGCTGGGGCTGGCAGGGGGCTGGCTGGGGGCTGGCAGGGGGCTGGCAGGGGGCTGGCTGGGGGCTGGCAAGGGGCTGGCTGGGGCTGGCAGGGGGCTGGCTGGGGGCTGGCAAGGGGCTGGCTGGGGGCTGGCTGGGGGCTGGCTGGGGGCTGGCAGGGGGCTGGCTGGGGGCTGGCAGGGGGCTGGCAGGGGGCTGGCAGGGGGCTGGCTGGGGGCTGGCTGGGGGCTGGCTGGGGGCTGGCAGGGGGCTGGCAGGGGGCTGGCTGGGGCTGGCTGGGGCTGGCTGGGGGCTGGCAGGGGGCTGGCAGGGGGCTGGCTGGATGGCTGCGTGTCATGGCTCGTGAATCTTGGACGGGGCCCGCCCCCGAGTACGGCCTTCCCGGGGCAGCAGCTCCGGCATGGATCTTCCATGCTTCACCCCCCTAATATCACACCACATCACACCTATACACATATTCACATTACTTCCCGCCCGCGCCCTGCCCCCGGCCTCTGGCCCCCGGCCTCAGGTACGAGACTATCATGCCCCTGGGGTACGAGCCCTCCGAGCGACGAGGTCCCCTGGAGCGGCTGCTGTTCTGGAGGAGCCGACTGCCGCTGCGGGACCTGCGCCAGATGGTGTTCAAGAGGTGAGGAACCCACCCACTCACCCACCCACTCACCCACCCACTCACCCACCCACTCACCCACCCACTCACCACCCATTCACCCACCCACTCACCCACCCACTCACCCACCCACTCACCCACCCACTCACCCACCCACTCACCCACCCACTCACCCACCCACTCACCACCCACTCACCCACCCACTCACCCACCCACTCACCCACCCACTCACCCACCCACTCACCCACCCACTCACCCACCCACTCACCCACCCACTCACCCACCCACTCACCCACCCACTCACCCACTCACCCACCCACTCACCCACCCACTCGCCCACCCACTCACCCACCCACTCACCACCCATTCACCCACCCACTCACCCACCCACTCACCCACCCACTCACCCACCCACTCACCCACCCACACTCACCCACTCACCCACCCACTCACCCACCCACTCACCCACCCACTCACCCACCCATCCAGGCGAGGGCGGGGCCCGGGGGCAAACTGGACATGAAAGCTCCAGCATCGGAGGGAAGAACGACTGCATGGCAAACACCCTCTCTCACTCTCTCCCTCCCGCTCTCACCCCACCGCCCCCTCCCCCCACCGTCCCCTTCCCCGGCCCCCCCCCTCAGCTCGGGCATCCGGGTGCGCCTGGACAGCCGTCTGGGGCTGCGGGACCCTCCCTCGGGCACCTGGGAGAGCACCCGCCACCACGCGGTGTGGGAGGCCATCCGCCGGGAGTTCGAACTGGACGACCGGAGGGACACCCTCATGGAGAAGGTGGGGTGGGGCGGGGGGGGAATGCTGAGGGGGTTGCGAACGGCGTTTGGGGGCCTGGGACGGCGTGTGGGCGGGCTAAGATAGCCTGGCGGAGCTGCGGAGGAGCTCTTTGGGGGGCTGGGGCGGGGTTCGTGGTGTCGAGGTTTCGTTGTCGTCTTTAGTGACATTAAGGGGTGGGGGGCGGGCTTCTCAGGGGCAAGCGGGGCCCTCGGCGCCGCATCCCCACCCTATCCGTGCGCCTCCCCCTCCAAACCTAGGACAGGTTGGTTTGATATCTGATCCTCGCCTCGGCCCTACTTCCCTATCTTTACCTCTATGCCTGCTCTTGTACTCGCTGTCCCTCGCTGTCCTCGCCCCTCCTCGCCGCGACACATCCCGTCCTCCGCCCCCGGCGCCCCCCCCCCCTGTGTCGCCCCTCCCCAGACCGACCTGCTGAAGCAGTCCTGCCTGGACCTCATCTCCGCCAACAACGAGTCCTTCACCAAGCGCTCCGAGCTGTCCATCATCGTGCTCATCACAATGGAAATCGTCATCACCCTCACCGACATGCACAGCCTGCTCAGCCCCGCCAACCTGGGCAGGGCGGCGGGCTGGGCGCTGGACTGCCTAGGGCTGGGCCCGGGGCCGGGACCGTGAGACGGGGTACGCGGCGGCGGTGGCGGCAGCCCCGGCCGGGTAACCGCCGTGGTGGTGCAGTTGGGGGAGCTGCGGGTGTCGTCGCTCAGCGGCATGCGGGTGCGAGCAGGGGCAGGCTCACGCGGCAGTCCGGCGGGTCGGTGGGTGGGTGGGTGGGTGGGTGGGTGGGTGGGTGGGTGGGTGGGTGGTGGGTGGGTGGGTGGGTGGGTGGTGGGTGGGTGGGTGGGTGGTGGGTGGGTGGGTGGGTGGGTGGGTCGGTCGGTGGGTGTGCTTCGGAAAGGAACCCGCCCGACCGAGCCCAGGTGTGGGGGCCTGGGTTGGGTTGGGTGGGTGGGTGGGTGGGTGTTCGGCGTTCGGGCCCCTGTGCGGTGTGGGGCAGGATGGCCAGGTCATATTTCCCGGCGGCGGTCGGTGGTGGCTGCGGAGGAGCGCGGAGGAGAGGAGCGGTGGTGTGGTGTGGTGTGGTGTGGTGTGGAGGTGCATCAGGAGCCGAAGGTAGGCCCCAGGAGGGCTGGAGAGCAGGGGGAGGAGGGGAGAGGGCGGGGAGCGATCGAGGCGCCGGGCGTGCCAGCGAGGGAGGGAGGGAGGGGGGGAGCGAGGGGGCACGTGCCTTCATGGAGGTCCGGCCGGTGGAGGGGTGTGTCGCGAGGGACGGGTGGGACCGGGTGGGAGAGCGCAGTGGCGGGGCGGGGCGGGGCGCGGCGGGCCTGTGGGTTGGGGCCGGGTTGGGCGCCTCGACCCGGGTTTTGGAGGCTGACACGGCCCAGCCACCGTATCACTTGCAGCGCTGCAAGAGGACGAGAGTGCATGATTTCGTTGTTTGGGGCGAGGCCTGAAGAGGTGGTTCGGTTCGTCAACGAGTTGTTTCTCAGGCGCTGAGGCTGTGCGTTGTTAACGCCCTGCTCACCGTACCTTACCCGGTGGGTTGGGTGCCAGCATCAGTCGTGCCGTGCGTGCAGTCCGTGCGTCGTGGTGAGTGCGTCGTGGTGAGTGCGTCGTGATGAGAGAGAGAACGGCCATCGTGTGCCCCTGAAGGACAGCGTGGGACCACAAGCAGCCGGAGAGCCGGATGACAGCCGAGGGGAGAGCCGGATGACAGCCGAGGGGAGAGCCGGATGACAGCCGAAGGAGGGGGGGGGGTAGGGCCCATACCCGCTGTCCCGCGACGACCACAAACGCGCGAAGCACACCGAGGGTCGTCTGTGAGGTCCGAGGTGATGCATGCATCCAACTCTCGTCATGCATGCAACTCTTGTTCGCATTCATCCGCATCGTTCACAAGGCATAGCTCCCGATATCGCACATACAGTACATCCTCGGCGGGTGTTTTTTTTCCCTCCCTCCCTCCCACCCGCCCTCCCTAGGGGCACAGTCGCGGCTGCCGACAACCGGCACCTCTGCGCTCTGCGTGCGCTCGCAAACAGAACACCCAGCAATACCCCGCGCCCAACAGCATCATCATCATCATCATCAGCAGCAGCAGCAGCAGTCCTCCCACCAATAAGCAGCAACCACACCGGGTGCCTGTGGCGCCCACTGCGGTGACTGAGCTGCGCCGTTTCCGCAGCTCCACCGCCACACACTAACACACACACACGCGTGTGGGCTATACCTGTTTCGTTACCCAGGTTTGCCTTTGCCCACATGTCGTTCTTCGTATGCCGTACGATTTTTGCCGCCTTACTTATGCATCAATGACGCCGCACTCCATCCCCTTTGCTGCCTTGGCATGCACGCTTTTTCGCTCGCACACATGATTACGTTATTTCGCATCGTTCCGGATCGTCTTCGGCGGTGCTGACTACACGGCGTTTTGCTTGCAGGTGGGTAACAACGAGAGGATCGCACGCACGCAGAGCATTGTGGTGTGAGTCTGTGTGGCCAAGGCAGCCGACCCTTCCGCGACGCCGCGACAACACCGAACAGCGCGCCAAATCGACAGCGTTCTTCCGACACCGCAGCCTTTTGATAGTTATATGGGTCGGGCATTGGGTATATCATATACGCATACGAGCAAACTATCGGGCGCCGATCGGCCTCTCGCATGTCACGCACTCCTGTTCTGCCTGCCTAAATAACACACACACACACACACACACACACACCACGCGCGCATGGGAGTTCCGGTCACGTGATGATGCACGTCTCCGTTCGCCGACGCAGCCTCGAATCCGCCGCGGCCCCTCCGCCGGGAAGGGCCGAATGATGAATCATCACTCGACTCGCACCTCCGACCCGATCTACGGTATCACCTCCCCGCTCCCCCACCCCCACCGCCGACCCACCGTCCTGTGACGCCTTCGAGACCCACCTCCCCCTTTTGGAATTAGGGATATCAGTTGACGTCGAACTGAATGAATGAATGTCACAGCGGACCCCAAAGGGTCCTCCTGACAGACCGAGTGCCCGCAGGGGCCATGACCCGGTCCTCCTCCTCACCCTCATTCTCCTCCTCGTCCTCCTCCTCCTCGTCCTCCACCACAACCACCGCCAGACGGCTACAGGTCCGTCGGAATACACACACGCTGACACCCCCCCCCTGGAGGCGCACAGGGGCCTGTGGCCCACCCAGGACCAAGAACCTCCCGCAACAGCACAACTGTGATAGTTATCATCCCATCACATACACACATTCACACACAGTCGTTCTTAATGCAACACACACACACACACACACACACACACATAACGCCGTGCCCTTCGCACGTCCTGCACGCTTGCCGTAACACCGGCGGCCAAACACAGCCACACACGGCCCAATCTCGCTCGCGTACAACGTCGTACACACCCGTCGGTATTCTGCCCCGCTGGTATCCAGCTGTCGCAGAAACACAGCAGTATTTTAAACCCGGGACGGCACGGGTCGAGTCGGGTGTGGTCATTGACACATCTTCTGCCCCCCCCCCCTCGTCGAGTCAGCTCTACAGCCCACTGCGGCCCCGTAGACCCACTGCGACACCCACCCGCCACCGCCGTCTCTTCGCACGTCCCCTTCGCTGCATCCGCATCCGCATCCGCTGCGCCCAACAGTTTCCCCACACGCTCCGAATCTGTGCCGCTCAGCGTTGCGGACCGGGTGCGTCCGGATCGATGTCGCGCCTCGAGCTGGCTGGCTGGCCCCCTTGGACCGCACTCAATCTGATCTGACCCGACCCAGCCTGACCCGACCCAGCCTGACCCGACCCACCCTAACCCGACCCAGCCTGACCCGACGGGTCGTATTACCGTGCACCGGCTGTATTGCTCACGCGTCCCCGCGCTGCTATACATCTATATATAACAGTGTGCAACGCGGGGGTAAGGGGGGCGACGCGACCACAGATATCGCCTCGGCAGCAAGCCGAATCACCTACCCACACACCTACCTACCCAGCACGCAGTGCTCCCCAGCTGCCGCGTCTTCTTCAGTGGCCCCCCCCCTTGAAATCCCGGGAGCCACACAGTCTCCCCGAATGTCGACACACTGGGGGGCCTTCGCCCTGCAGGCCGCCCGCGCGCTCCCGGTTGTTGCGGCGCACGGCGGTATGTTGGGGCGTTCAAAACGAAGTGAATGAAGCGTCCAATTCCCAACCCCACGGCCCCCCCATTAACTCAATTGCTGTCAACACGTTGCACAAAACCGCCAGGTGGGGTCAGGCCACCGTGGAGAGCAACGCCGTGTCAACCGACTGCAACGACCGCAACTGCCAACCGTCAACCACCAAGATGAATGTGAGGCACCGAGCCGCAGTGGTCCCCAATCGCCACCGCGGCCACCTCAAGGCCGGCCGGCGACGCAGGCGGCTGCAGCCCTCCCTGCCCTCAATCCTTCCCCTCCCCCTGTCTACCGATTTCCCATATCCCCCTCCCCCTAAACCCCAATCCCAAGCCTTCGCTGCCCCACACTTAACTCCACTGCCACCAGGGCAGCACTTTCCGGCAGTACGTCGAGGCCTCGTCCACTACGGGGACGTACGTCCCGATCTCCGTACGGTGGTACGTGACGTCGTACCAGCCCTTGGATGTGTCGTAGAACATCTCCCGGACGGTGGTGCCGTTGGCGAACATCGGCTGCGGAGGGAGGTTGGGGCGGAGGTGGCCGGCGGTTGGGGCGGAGGTGGCGGGAGGTTGGGGCGGAGGTGGCGGGAGGTTGGGGCGGAGGTGGCGGGAGGTTGGGGCGGAGGTGGCGGGAGGTTGGGGCGAGGTGGAGGGGAGAGGAGAGTGGCGGCGGAGGTGAGGAAAGGCGGGGCAGGGCGGGACGGGGCAGGGAGCCGGGGACAGAGGCTCAAGGTTTCGATCACCGTGTTGCGGCATTCCGGCATTCAGATACTGAGGTACTTCCGGTACGGCACTCGTTCACACCCCCACCATCACACACGCACACGCACACATACTCACACACCCCACCACGCCACTCTGCGGGTAACCATAGTAGGATTTGAACACTACCGACGTACGACACGCATTCCACACCTCCCCCACCCACACCCCCATCCACCCCACCCTCACCCCCACCACCCGCACCACGATTCACGGGGTCTGGGCCGACTCTTCAACAGACCCGACCCTAGGCACACATTCCCCCCACCCGCCCGGACCCACCCACCTTGTCGAATACGTCCGACAGCGCCTCCTGTTTCTTCTTGCGCGTCTTGAACCAGACGTTACTAGACACGATGACGTCGTGGTGGCGGTGCACCAGCCACACCTCGGGCAGCACCCAGAACTTCTTCTTCAGGCACAGCGCGTTGTAGCGCACGTTGAGCAGCTTGTTGAAGTAGTAGCCCCTGGGGCGGTGTTGGGTCCGGGTGCGGTTGCAAGTGGGTGGGTGGGTGGGTATAGGAAATCGGTAGGGGTGTGTATAGAGAAGAGACCCGCCCGGCCCGATATGTGTGTGCGTTTAGAGAAGAGACCCGCCCGACCCAAGCCAAGGACCAATATACTTACCATATCAT
The DNA here is from genome assembly GCA_003117195.1 of Eudorina sp. 2006-703-Eu-15. Classification (NCBI taxonomy): domain Eukaryota; kingdom Viridiplantae; phylum Chlorophyta; class Chlorophyceae; order Chlamydomonadales; family Volvocaceae; genus Eudorina; species Eudorina sp. 2006-703-Eu-15. The sequence continues at coordinate 373,360 of BDSI01000021.1, read as the reverse complement.
ATGTGTGTGTGCAGGGGTGTGTGTTCGTAGGCCGGCAGAGCAGGAGTGCGTGGCATGCAAGGGGCGCATTGCAGTGCCCAACGATTGCCCGTATGCGTGCAAGTATCAGCCCCCCACTGCATGAGCTGCGACCAGACACGGTGCTGCGACCCCCCCCACCGCCACATCCCTCCCCCAGCTCACCCCCAGGGGCAGCGGCACCCCCACCCTCACACTCGGCCCCGTCCTTACCGGAAGCGCGCGTCGTACTGAACCATATGCTTCCTGCGCCGCAGGGACGGGGACGGGGACCGTGGCGGTGGCAGTGGCAGTGGCAGCGGCAGGGGGATGAGGGGATTCGCGAGGGTACGGACTCACATACCCGCCCGCCCGCCCGGCCGCGCGCCCGCCTGGTACCTGCCCCTGCTGGAGTGCTCGACCTCGTCGGGGGATGGGAAAGGGCTGGGAGGTGCGGTAGCTGTCACAGCACTGGCGCAGGAGAGCCCCTGCTCCCAGGGCAGGAGAGCACGACAAGCGATGGGCACCGACGCGCGTGTGTGTTTACCTAGAAACCCGCGTGTGTGCTTACTGAGCAGCCCACCCAGAACCGCCCAAGCCGCGCGTGTGTGTATTTAAAGCAGGGAGTCAGAATCCGGGTGCCCCCTGGCCCGGCCCACGGGCCCCACCTGGCTGTGATGTACCAGGGCTCGTACCCCTTGGTGTACGACACCGGGTACTCGGTCGGGGAGTCGATCCAGCGCCAGTAGTCGGTGGTGTTGTGCCCGGGGACGAAGCGGTCGAAGGCGAAGGGGAAGACGTCCACCCGCTGGAGCCAGGCGGCTTTCAGCTGGGTCAGCTTCTCAGCGGGGCGCACTGCAGAGGCGGGGGGCGGCGAGGGCGGGGTGTGTGGCAGGCGGAGCAGTGTTGGTGGAATACGGTTAGTTGTGCTGCGCTGACTGCTGCCGGAGCAGAGGCTCCGGTGGAGGTAGCAGTCAGGCGGAAGGGCGCGGGGAAGGGCGCTGAAGGAGGGCTCGGGAGGGGGTGCAGCGGGCAGGCGGAGGGGAGTGCAGGAGAGGGATTGAGAGGGGGGCTGCGTGTGGGGTGTGGCGTGTGCGGAGGGAGGCGGCGTCATGACACGCCGACCGCGGGCGACCGGGCCCTGACTTCCCCTCCCTGGGGAGCGGCCGCCAGCACCGGCACACATCCACCACCCCGACCCCACCACAGCACCACTCCCTCGTCAACGAGCGCGTCAGCGTGACTGCCATGCAGCCCAGTAGTCCGGCCCCTCCCCTTCCGAGAGTGGCCACTCACTGCCGATGACCTGATCCACCATGGCGCATCGGTTGTGGTAGCCCAGGGTCCTGTTGGTGTCCCAGGCGGGCATCACCCACAGAATGCCCTCCGCCTCAGACCGCCGGGCGATCTCCGCGGCCCTGGCGGGGGGAGAGTGCCCGGGGGCCCGACGGGTGCGATGGGAGTGAAGGTCGGGGGAAACAAGGCGTAAAATTACAAACATACTGCCGGGAGCTGTAAAGGAAAGGGTGAGGGGGAGAGGGCGGTGTCGAGTAAGCGGAGCAGAAGGGGGCGGGAAGGAAGCGCCCCGACGGGGGTGTGGACGGCCGGGGTGGTGGGACGTAGGGGTGGAGTCGCAACACCTGAAGAGCCAGGTGGACAGACGGGCAGGCAGGCAGGTGCGCTGCCGATCGGGGTTCTGCCCCCCAAATGTAGGAATCACCCAACCACTGAAAAGCCCATTACCCAGCCGCGCATAACAGTCGCCTGCATCCGCTGCTCGCTCCAACCTCCTTCGCTCCGCCTCAAACGCACGTCGCCGAGATGACCCAGGCGGGGAGCTGTTCCCCAAACCCGCCACCCGCGCAATCCTCATAACACCCACTCCACCCGCCCCAATCCGGCCCAACCTCATCCCAACCCAACCTCATCCCACGCACGACCCCAACCCACACCCCACCCTCGTCCCCTCCTCATCCCACACCCCACCCTCGTCCCCTCCTCACCCCACACCCCACCCTCGTCCCCTCCTCATCCCACACCCACCCTCGTCCCCTCCTCACCCCACACCCCACCCTCGTCCCCTCCTCACCCCACACCCCACCCTCGTCCCCTCCTCACCCCACACCCCACCCTCGTCCCCTCCTCATCCCACACCCCACCCTCGTCCCCTCCTCACCCCACACCCCACCCTCGTCCCCTCCTCATCCCACACCCCACCCTCGTCCCCTCCTCATCCCACACCCCACCCTCGTCCCCTCCTCACCCCACACCCCACCCTCGTCCCCTCCTCATCCCACACCCCACCCTCGTCCCCTCCTCATCCCACACCCCACCCTCGTCCCCTCCTCATCCCACACCCCACCCTCGTCCCCTCCTCATCCCACACCCCACCCTCGTCCCCTCCTCATCCCACACCCCACCCTCGTCCCCTCCTCATCCCACACCCCACCCTCGTCCCCTCCTCATCCCACACCCCACCCTCGTCCCCTCCTCATCCCACACCCCACCCTCGTCCCCTCCTCATCCCACACCCCACCCTCGTCCCCTCCTCATCCCACACCCCACCCTCGTCCCCTCCTCATCCCACACCCCACCCTCGTCCCCTCCTCATCCCACACCCCACCCTCGTCCCTCCTCATCCCACACCCCACCCTCGTCCCCTCCTCACCCCACACCCCACCCTCGTCCCCTCACCCCACACCCCACCCTCGTCCCCCACCCTCGTCCCCTCCTCACCCCACACCCTCGTCCCCTCCTCATCCCACACCCTCGTCCTCCCACACCCCACCCTCGTCCCCTCCTCACCCCACACCCCACCCTCGTCCCCTCCTCACCCACACCCCACCCTCGTCCCCTCCTCACCCCACACCCACCCTCGTCCCCTCCTCATCCCACACCCCACCCTCGTCCCCTCCTCACCCCACACCCCACCCTCGTCCCCTCCTCACCCCACACCCCACCCTCGTCCCCTCCTCATCCCACACCCCACCTGGACTTGTTGGCCAGGAGGCTGCCCGCCAGGCCCTGGCTGATCGACAGGTCCACATCGATCATGGCCGCCAGGGGGGTGTCCGCCGCCAGCATGGCCGCGTTGCGAAGCGCGTTGATGGGCATCATCAGAGTCAGCGCCTCGTCCGCCACCGGCTCCATCAGCAGCAGCAGCCGCAGGGAGCACACCGCGAACTGGGTCTCAGCGCCAACGCCGCCGCTGCTGCTGTTGAGGCCGCTGGTCTGCTGCTGCTGCTGTTGCTGCTGCTGCTGCTGCTGCTGCTGCAGGGCGCGGTTGAGGCCCTCCATTTTGTGGAACAGGCCGTCCACGGCGCGGGTGGCGTTCCGCAGCGCATCCTGGCTGTGCGGCGTGAGGGCGCCGACGCCCGTTGGCTGCACCAGCGGGACCCAGATCGCCGCGGCGATGATGCCTCCCGGGAAGCTGCGGCACTGCTGCTCGAGGACCTGCACGGGGGCGAGGTGCGGAGGGGTGGTTCAGGGGGGGTGGGGGCGTGGCTGGGAGCGGCCCGTGCGCCCTGAGCTGGTCGGCGTGTGAGTGTGAGTCACGGTGATGGTGGGGGTGGGGGTGCGATTCGGAGAAGAGGGGGTCATTTGGTGGGGCCATCCTCCCCGCGCGGTAAGTCGGTTGGAACACGTCGTCAGTCGTTCAGTTGGTGCAACCGACGCCGTTGCTCTGCGCTGGGCTGTTGCATATTTGGACCCAGTTTCCAGTCTCCAGGTTTGACGATCTAATGCTGACTTCCAATTCTCACCCTCATACGGCTCAAGTCGATTTGCGTGAACACCGTCAGAGACAAGCCAGCGTGCCAGTCGCTCCACCAAATTTGGTGTATTCGAAGACTGCAACCACGATTTGGCAAATCACTTCATCAAATAATTTTCAATAGTCTGTGCCATCGCTTTTGAAAAGGGGTTTGTCCATACCCTTCATGCGCCAGCCAGTGTAACCATCACTATCACTGATCCGCTTACCTGCGTGTTGGTTTTGCACTAAGGAATGAGCTGAAAGTAGACGGATCTGTGCTGGCGTTGGCGTTGTAGCAAGCGAGCAGTTGTGATTGGGCAGGGTGTCCCGAGCTTCCAGCATTTATTTGCTGTCCTGTATCCGTTGAGCTCACTGAGCACGCTTTTAAAACACAGTACATAATCAAGGTCGCCAACCGCAGACCATCTTGTCTTGGCATTTCGCAGAGCTGCACCTATCCCATCTGAATTTGTCAAGGTTGCATGACATTTTGCTACTTTGATCGTGTCCGGATAATTGGAAATACTGTTCTACACGTCATTCGTACAGCTTACCAACGACCCCTAACGAGACGTACAAGGAGGCCCGATCGCCCAAAGCGTGGCTGGAAGCTACAACTGCTTCTTTTCCATTCCATGTCTGCCATGAACATCGTCGCGCCTGCGGTGACAGCTGGCGGGCGGTTCCGCAAATCTTTACTTCCTGAGATCCTGACGTCTGCTAGCTGGATCGATTACATAGGCATTTACATATTTTTTGCTATTTGCTGTCTAATGGACGTAGAAGAACACGCAGACCGAGGCTGGGGAACTGTCTCTCGATACGTTTCGATACGTCGTCCCAGACATTGTGCCGGAAGCATGGACTGCATTGAGTTTGACACCAACCCAAATCAAATTATGACCCCAATAATCAACACAATGTAGATGCACGTACTGTCTTACAAGAATACTGGCACAGGGTGCCGAAACGCTGAATGCCGACGCGGCGACCGTCGTACTTGCAGGGCCCTCTGGTGGCAATGCGGTAAGCACCATGCCGCCGATTTCACCGTCACATAAACATCCCTACACACGCGCCGGGGCTTTGGAATGGGCAGACGGCCACACAGGTGACGTCCGGTGACAAACAAACCGGCCGTCCGTCAGATCTGCCCGCGCGCAGTTGCAATCCGACCTTGACAGTGCCGTGCCAGAGGATTCACCTCAGACCGATAGGGATGACGAAGGCGCTGCTCACCCGCACTCCACCGCAAGCCACGCTGGGGGGCGGCCGCCCGAGACCCGAGACCCGTCCCGACCGTCGACCAGACGCGGCTGCCGCGCGTCGTTAACCCCCGCTACGATCCAGCGGGTCTATAAAGCCAAGGAGGCCCGGCGGCCTGTCCTGTCGGGCTCGCACTCCAAAGCACCGCTCAACATAACGAGCAACAGAGACCGTCGCGGAACGTTCCGTGCGACTGCTTCTTCCTACCGTATCCTGCAGTCTGTGAGCTCGCGCACATGCGCCCGCGCACAGCAGACGGTGCCGGGAGCCCCCGACACAGCCTTCGGGACAGAGAGTCGCCGTCGCCGGTCGCCCTGACACAGCCCTGACACAGCCCGGTCGTCCACGCGGTGCCCCCCTGAGCTGCGCCGCATCGAACGCTGTCGAACGCGGCTCTGGGGCTCCCCGCCTGTCGCGCAGCATCGACACAAGCTGTCGCCCCAGTGCGTCGAACTGCGGCGGTGCGCGGACAAGGCGTGATCTACCAAGCCCCTGGCTGTTGCAGTGGGCGGTTCACACCGGCTAGGGATGCAGACTGCCCCTTGGGAGGGCGGGAGGGCTCCCTGTGGGGTGGGTGCTTGGCCCATGTGGGGCCCCGCTGGCTCTACCCTCTGTCTCGGGATCCGGAGCCCCACTGTAAGCCGCCAAGGAAACGACCACTAACGGCCACCCATGAGCCCCACTGTGAGCCGTCTAGGAAACTAACTGCCACTAACTGCCACCCATGATGAGGTTCCCAACTGCCTCTTCGGTCCGAGGACTGGCTGGGGTACCCCTCTAGGTGGCGAAGTTGATGTCCTCGTTGGGGTTCTTGATGCACGGATAGTCCGCGTCCTTGCAGCAGGCCAGGCCCACCGCCAAGGTCTGGCAGCGCAGCAGGTTGACCTCGTAGTACAGCGCCGCGTCGGGGGGCACGCGGCTGCCGGACTTGAACGACACGCCGCGACTGCCGTACCCCAGCGACGGCGGCACCACCGCCAGCTTGACATCGCCGCCGCGCATGGTCTCCACCACCTGCCGTCAGGTTGCAGGTTGGCCGGGGCCGTCCAAGAAAAGGTAGGTTGCGGAAGATAACTGCCTTGCTTATGATCTGCCTTGTAGCGGTTACATTATAAGGCAGGGCGAGGGCTGCTGCGGCCACCGCAGACCAGCTGGCTGATGTTCCACATCGCAGCCATGAAGACATCCACCGTGCCGTCCTGAGTGTGTTGGACCCATGGGGGTCAGCCCTCCCTCTCACCCCTGCGGCACCCCCTCCCTCTCTCACCTGCGACAGCCCCTCCGGGACGTATTTGTTGGTGGTCCCCAGCTGGAAGGCCAGCGGCGCGCCGCCCTCCTTCCGGGTGTCCAGGAAGACGGTGCCGTCCTCCAGAGAGCCCACCACGTCCACCAGCACCAGGGCCCCGCTGGTGGGCGGGTCGCCCCCGCCTCGGGACACCAACGACATGCGGATGCCGCTGCGGGCGGGGGGAAAGAGGGCAGGGAGGTGCGCGGATCGGGGATCGCATATCAGGGTGGGGGAACAGGGGCACGGCACGGAGGTGGGAAGGGGGAAGACGGACGGCCGGCACTGCGGGTGGCGCATGGCAAGGCGAGAAATGAGAGTGTGTGGAGGAGAGTGGGAGGTGTGGGGAAGGGGAGGGAGTTGTGGCGGCCGACGCTGCCGTTGCGGTGGTATGTGGGTCGTGACGGAGTTGCCCGCGGACGGGCTCCCGGGGACCCGGGCTCACCTGGCTGTTACCTCAACATCGCGCTCCCCTTCTGGCGCCTTTTTAACGCTCGCGATGGAGACTTTGGCTTCCACTGGGCGAGGAATGAACGCAGCAGCTCCAGCCAGCAGCGCTGTGTGGAGGAGATGGCGACGAGCGGCAGAGAAGGAAGCCCGATCGGACCCGTCATTCACGATTTCATTATGAGAGTGTGAGGTTGGTGCATCGCTTGATGCACACACTAGCCTTGACCTTGTTGCGCGCGGTGTGCCCCTTGCATGCAAGGAGCACGATCGCTGAAAAGGAAGAGTGTGCATCTTAGATTCAACTGATTGAGAAGTAGAAATATAAGAATGAAGCTCGTTCCCCAGGGAACACGAATGACGGAGCAAACTGTATGAATCGTCGTACGTTTGCATGAGTCAGACCAATCCCTTTTGCTTTTGAGTAATCCGATGTTCACAAATCTCGTCATGTACACAGCCGGGAGCTTATCGTCTCACTAACTTGCAATGCAAATGCATTTTCAACAGCTGCGGCGATAGAAACTACCAGCAATTTGCCAGATTGACTTTCCATCATAGCTGAGCAACAATGAACAATGTCAGCTCTGTCTCAAAATAAAAATGCTGTTTTGAGTTACGAAGGTGAACGTGCAGACCGTAGGCATGCCGTACAGAGCAAACACATTGTCAACACCACGGCAGCGATTGTCTCCACACAACATCAAATCGCGACGCTTCAACAAAGGGTCAAGGGCCGGATGCAGCGTCAGGGGACAGGACGCCTACGACGAGATAGGGCTGGCGCTGCGCGAGGCGGCCAGGCGACGTGAGCTGCTTGCGCACGCTCTGGCGGGCGGCAGCAGCCGCCTCATCATCGACTGCGGGTTTGCCCACCTCATCAAATCGCCTGCGGAGGTGAGGACCGGCACATAGTATGGTATGGCCATCGCAAAGCTCAGCAAAGGGCGCAGCAGGAGGAGGAGCGGGTTCAATCTCGGGCGAGTCTCGGCGCATCCCAGCCAGCAACGGACGGCCCCGCCGCTGGCGGTACGGCATTGCCTGACTGGCTGATCGTACAGCACTGCCAGGAGGGCGCCACGGGTGCGTCACGCTGAGCCGCGCACCTACTGTTATCACGGCTTTTCGTGCAGACCCTGGTAGCCCAGCGTAGGCTGACCTGCCCCGCCCCGCCCCGTCTTTCCCCCCGGGGCCGGATCCCCCCTCCCGCGGTGCGCGCGCCGCGCCCTTCCTGACCACCATGATGGCTACGACGACGGCGACTATGGCGGGTTTCGGAGCCAGTTTCGGAGCCTGGCTAAGCAGGTGCAGACGTCGGTGGGGCACAACAGGCGGTCTGAGGCGCCCATGTGCCTGCAGGTGGGTGGGGTGAGGAAAATAAGCCCGGACACACCCAGCCCGGTGACAAACAAAGGTGACGGCCACGGCGGGACTCTTGGAGGGCTGCGCGCGGGTGGCGTGCGGCGCCCTGGGGCGTCCAAGGAAGGCAGCAAGGGGGCAGTGAAACCACCCGTGAGGCAAGCAAATGGCCAGACGGACCCGCATGCAACGCGGCGGACGGTCCGCAGGCGGGTTTGTGGTGTCCCTCACGGTGTGTGGTGTCCCTCATGGTGTGTGGTGTCCCTCACGGTGTGTGGTGTCCCTCACGGTGTGTGGTGTCCCTCACGGTGTGTGGTGTCCCTCACAGTGTGTGGTGTCCCTCACAGTGTGTGGTGTCCCTCACAGTGTGTGGTGTCCCTCACGGGCAGTACCCGATCTGTCCGGACACGCCGAGGACACGATCCCTGTACCGGGTCCTGGGGTCGCCGAGCCGGCGGTCCTCGGGGTCCAGTTTGGTACCACAGTGCGACGTCGGTCACCCCCGGGACTGTCAGCCACGTCCCCGCCCCCTCCCCCCCCGCCGCGGAACGGAACGGAGGGCCTCCCCCGCCGCCGGACGAAGGGATTCCGAGGGATTTGGGCACCGGTCGACGTCGTTGCTTGACCGTCCGCATGTCCAGGTTACGTCGTGGCACGGTGAGCTGGCGGCATACGCGGAGGAACGCATGGGGGCGGCGGCGTGGCCGTTGGTGAAGCACAGCCAGGTGGGCTGCCTTCTCGGTGACGTGGAGTGGGGGAGTGGGAGTGGGAGTGGGAGTGGGAGTGGGAGTGGGAGTGGGAGTGGGAGTGGGAGTGGGAGTGGGAGTGGGAGTGGGAGTGGGAGTGGGAGTGGGAGTGGGAAGATGGCCGTCCTCACATGGCACCCACCGCTCAACCTCCCCGCGGGATTTCCCCGCTCAACCTCTCTGCTTAGGTTCTTACCGTGCCACCTCATCTTACCGCCGCGTGGTCGCAGCGCCAGAATGGGCCAGTACGGCATCCCTTTCCTCGGTAGAAAAGTACGTAAGTGCCCGTAGTGAGGAGGCGCTACACCACTCGCGCCCTTACCTGCCGTGCAGTCCACCCTGGAGCTGTACGAACCGCACCAACTTGTCGTACTGTCACCCGACGCCGAGGAGCCGCTCACGACGCTGGACGAGCAGCGGGTGTACGTGGTGGGCGGCATCGTGGACCGATCCGTGATCCGGGGGGTCACTGCGGACTTCGCGGTGAGGGGGGTCACTGTGGGCCAGCGGGGCGGTCGGGGCGGTGCAGTGCGAATCTGCGCTGTCTGATTGAACCTGGCCCTGGGGGGAACGCGGCCTGGCAAATGCGCCGGGGCCTGACACAGACGAGTCCGGCCCACTTGGGCGCAGCAGACTCCAACACTCACTTCGGTGACGGCAGTATCGCAGAGGGACAGATCCAAACCCGCCAAGGCGCTGAAGGAAGCACTTCTCGAGTCCGCCACCCCGGGGCGCCTTGCTGTGCTCTCCGCCGCCGCCGTCTCCGCAGTCGAGCCGCTCCCTGGAGTGCCGGCGGCTGCCCACCCTGGAGTTCGCGGAGCAGCTGGGGCTGGGTCCCGGGGTGTCACGGAGGTGAGGCGGGGGCGCTGCTGCGTCGAGGGCGGGGACCCGGACGCATAGCCGCCGTACATAGACGACAGCCGCTGCCAGCATCGCAGGCCTACGTACGGGGGACGAGGCGCTGAGCTGTTGCTACCTTATTGTGGAAGTCATGGCCGTGCGTTGCGTACGGCACCGATACACACAAGAGGGCCCACGCAGCTTCCATATTGTGAACGGCAGGGCCGCGCCCTGGCACCGATACACACGGTGGGGGACACGCAGCTCCCGTCCAGGTCCCACACAGCTTTCCCTCGTGTCCCCCTGGCCTGGCCATGTGGCTGGCGGCGAGTGCCCCCCTGCGCTGCGCCCGATTCACGACCGTTCCGGCCCCTGGCTCGCTTCGCTTGGGGGGGTTAAAGCAGCAGCAGGCGAGTCTTGTCGGTTCCAGTGGTATGACTCGTCCCGCTCCCTCCCCGCACTTGTGGATCGGTCCAGCTTCCCTCCCTCCCTGCCCCCCTCCCTCCCTCCCTCCCTCCCTCTGAAGGCCGGTACTCAACATCTGCGATGTGGTGCTGGCGCTGCTGCGCTTCCGCACCAACGGGGGCGACTGGGTGGACGCACTGGAGGCGGCCATACCCCGCCGCAAGAGGATGCGGACCCCGGCCGTGGCCGCGTCGTCGTCATTACCGCCGTCATCATCATCGTTGGCGCCCTCCTGCCTTGGCTGATGGGCTGGGCGGCTGGGCGGCGGCGAGTTCACGCATTGGAGGATTGGGGGACACGCTTGGGTCGTGGTGGTGGTCCTGCACACCTGCAGTCAGGCCGGGTGGCACCGCGGCGCTTGACGTCAACAGCCGCCGCGAAAAACCGTTGCTGCGCTAGAGGATGACGGCCGTTGGACTTAAGTACTTGTCACCGCTGTAACACACTGTACGTTCGAACGCTCTCAAACGCATGCTGTTGCGCGGCGCCTTGGTGCCTACTGTCCTTGGATCTCTTGGGACAGCTGCAGGGATCTTGGACGGAGCATGCGCAGCTGTTGACTCGAACAGACTCGCAGCACCGCACGGTACGGTCTCACCGCCGCGCGGCAGGGCCTGCTGCAGAGCCGGGATGGGACGCCACCCATGCTAAGCGCCCCGCCACCCGTCGGCGGCCCATGCACCGAAACGACATGCGCACGCTCCCCCACGCTCCCCCCACGCTCCCCCGCCGCTCCTGCCCACCGCCCACCGGCAGCTCCCGTCCGTTCGCCACCTCGGCACATCCCAGGGTATGCAATGACGGGGTCCCCGCTGCCCCTCAGCCGCCAACTCCTCCGGCACCCTGGGCACCCGCCCCCCCAAGCGCTTCCTGAAGGTAGAAGTGGGTCTCCCCATAAGCTCAAGACCGGACCAAGCTGACCAGCTCCAGCATGCACTTGGCCTCTCCACCGGCATCCGCCTCGCGACGCCTGTCCGCGACCGCGCATCTTTACTCCTGTCTGCCCCACAGTTCTTCGCACTTGTTCTCACGTTTCCAATCCGCCGATCGCGATCGCTGCGCTCTCAGCATGCAGTCAGCATGGCTGGAAGCCTGGAACAGGGCACCGCACCTACCGATCCCGGCAACCGGCAAGGAAGAAGCCCTCGAGGACCTCGGCGGGCCTGGCAGGCAGAGAGGCGATCCCGTGCACCACCCGAAGGGATGAGCGCTGCACCACACCGCGGCGCGGAGCACACACCGAACTTATTACCCCGGCAGGTGATACCGGAAAGGAAAGCGACATACACCGCTGCGTCCGGATAGCGACTCACAGTGTCAGCCCAATACTGTTTCTTTTTCACCCCAATACTCCGCCGTGTCGAATCACTGTGCTGGGTGCATCAACCCACACCCGCTCACGACACCCGCCGGTGCGCCCGTTGACAGAGGGCGTGTATGGCACAGCTTACAGAATTCCTTTTTCTTGGTTTTCGTCTTACCACTATATAGCGAGCTGGACCTGTCCCGTGGTAGTCCCGAATTCAGGCGGTTACACCAGTGTGCCAGCTGGGCTACTGTACGGCCCCAGAAGAATCACCAAGAATCAGCATGTAGGTTCCCTTTTATAGTTGTTCTCGTAGGCCACAACCATTCATTTGGCTTGTGCAGGGCTTGAGGTCATGTCGCCGCGAATTACCAGCTCCTCGGAAGGCAGCTCCGTTGAGGATGCGGCCGGGAAGCGCTACCACGCTTACCGGGTCAAGCGGCAGGAAGGCCGGCGCACCTTCAGCGTTTGGTTCGCGCAATTTACCTGCGGAATCGGAAGCGGAGAGACCATAGAAGAGGCGATGGACGACGCCGAGTACGTCCTCGCATACTGGCTGCAGGTGACGGCAAAGTTTGGAAAGGCGCTGCCCGAGCCCGTGGAGCTTAACGTAGCGCAGGAGGTGGCGCAGGAGGGGATCGATGAGCTGGGGGTCTCTCAAGACGACATCGACTGGGTGGAGGTCGAAGTGAAGCCGGAAGTGCTCCAGGGCGAAGCCTGGGATTGGTGTGAGGCTGTGGGTTGCAAGTAGGCCCTCCCGCTTGGTGTGTGTCAGTTGTGCCACAGCGGTCTTGAGGGTTTTAGGTTTAGGGACGGCCGACAGGACACAGTGACTTCCCCGGCCCGAGTAATCGTTGTCTGTCCTACTCCAGGTGTGGGCACTCCACTGTCGACGACGAGGCCCAACAGGCAGCGAGTGCCCACACCTGGAGTAGGCGACATTACTGCCACTGTCGTCGACGTCGTTGTTGCATTCCTCCTGCCTTGGCTGGTGGGCTAGGCGACGGGCTTAAGTCGACCTGTGTTGCGCATCGCAAGAGGCGCTTTGTTTGTGGTGGTGGTCCTGCAGATCAGGCAGTTTCGCACCACGGGCTCTGTGGCACCGGACACGAATAATGGCTGCGGCCGTGAACTGAAGTACTTGCCACTCCTGTAACAATTGCGCAATGCTTCTCAAAGACAAGCTGTTGAACGGTGCTTTGGTGTCTCCTGTTGTTGGACACTGTGGGACAGCTGCAGGGACAGTTGACCGGAACACGTTGAGCTGTGGACTCAAAAGACTGGCACCATGTCACTGAGAGTGCCGTACCGTACCGTACTGTTGAGAGAACCGGCAAGGAAGCCCTCAAGAACCTCGGCTGGACTTGCGCGCGGAGGCAACCACGTACACCAACCTGCACCAACCACATAAACCACAGTAATACACGACTGCGTTCGGACACCGTAGCTACATACACCGTGCGCGGGTTGGCCGGGCTTCTCACCAAACACACCGTGAGCCACGGTGCCTCGTGCATCAATCACGACCCCTGGTCCGCCCACTGGCAGAAGACGTGTGCGGCAGGGCTGATAGGGCGCCTGCGCCCCAATGCCGCGTCGCCAGCAGCATGTCACCCCGTGCGTGCGGTGCCGGTCTGGGTGTGTCTGAGGGGTTTGCGCTATGACCCACACACAGTATCGACAGCGCACGCACCAAGTCAGTAGTCGCCTGACGACCGCCGTCTCGCCTGACATGGACGACCGCAGGAGGATGGGGCTGGACCGGAATGGCCGGCAGCGCTGCGCTGCGCTGCGCTGCGCTGCGTGACCCACACCCCCCGATACCCTGGGCATGACCTCCCTTCCGCCCTGACCAAGCAGGGGGCGGTCAGCACTTTTCCCAATCCCGAGTTTGTCTCTCTTCTCAAATCCCCGCCCCCAGGCGCCACCCCAGTCAAGCTAACCTCCCACCAACAAGCAATAAAACATCAGTACTAGTGTTCGGGTCACCGGCCCGCCGTTAAAGCAGCTGCCTGCCCTGCCCTGCCCTGCAGATAAGCCGGCTGGCAACCGTCCGACCGCTTTGGATACGGGTCGACTCAGCACCCGCCCGCCTGCCATTGAATACCTCGATATGCCCGACAAAGTTAATAAGCTAGCCTCCACAGCTCGCCTGCCTAAGGCAAACTGTGAGACAGAGATCCCTGAACCCGAGGGGAAATGCGGGTCCCGCGGCATTAGGATCCAGCTAAGACCCAGCTTCGGCGGCCACTCCTCCTGCCTAGCGGCGAATCTGACTGGCTGACTGGCTGGCTCGCCTGCCAAAACAGCGCGACCCGCGGACCCCGGTAACCCCCGACCCGGGGGCGACACAGCAGCAGCGCCGCCACAGCCCACGCCCAAGGCCCGCACCACACCGATCCTCACAGCGATCCGCCGCCGGGCCGCCCAGCGCCGGAAACCCTACTCGGTTCCGGCCGGACCCCCGAACACGAACCCCCGGTGGTCCCCAGCGGTGGCCGGGGAAACCGTGGCTCAGTTTCCGACCGCGGACGTGGCCGCCACCACCGCCGCCGCCGCGTCCCCCTCCTCCCACTCGTGCGCCATGAGGTCCATGCGGCCCATGAAGCTCTTCTCCGGCGACACGAACGCCATGTTGTTGACGTGGCTCGTGTACAGGCAGGCGTAGCGCTCCACCTGGGGGTGGGAGGTGGGGGGTGGAGGGGGCCGGGCAGGGCCGGACGAGGTCAAGGAGCAAACCAGGTCAGGAACACGGCACGTTTAAGAGCTGTTGTTGTTCGTTTTCACGCACAGGGCGGCGGTGCACGGCCGCGGCGGAGTGGCGAGTGCGTAGCGCATGCGGGGGGGGGGGGGCAGATGTAGCAGGCAGCAGTGCCCAGGTGGTGTTGACGTTTTCCGCACAGTTCCCGAGAACGACGTCCCCTTTATCCCCCCCGAGTTGCACGTCGCTCCAGCCCGCTGCACCCCTGCGCGGTTACCTGCCCCCTTGGCCCCCTGGCCCTTTTTCCCCTAACCCCCACCTGGTGTGCGAAGCGGGAGTTCTGGTGGCCGGTCTTCATGAGCTGCCCCCAGATGGGGTGGAACTGCCGGTGGTGGGAGCGCAGCAGGGCGCTGTGGCGGCCCTGGGAGCGGCGGGAGGGGCGGGGGACATTGGCAGGCATGTTGAAGACGCGCTGCTGCTCCTCGGGCGCGGGGGGGGGGGGGGGCCCAGGTCGCAGCAAGCCACGTGGGTGGCGGGGGGTTATACCAATGTGTACGTAGCGTGAGATAGGGGCGGGGCGCCCCTGCCACCCGCCCACCCGCCCAGGCGCTCACCTTTAGCTGCGCCCGATCCGCCTCCGCCGCCTCCAGCAGCTGCAGCGCGTCCCGATAGACCTGCGGGAGGGCGGGGGTGCGGGGGTGCGGTCCGAGGAAAAGACTTTGAGAGGCAGGAAGGACGTCATGGTGAGCGGAACACCCAAGTACCCACCCGGGGAAGGCTGGCGTTCAGCACCCCCTGGGGGCCCCCACCCCCGCACCGGACTTTATCCCCAGTCCCCCATCCCCCCCTCACACCCCCAATCCATACCCCCCCCCTCACACCCACCGGGCACCCACCGGGTCATCTCCGTCTGCGCCCGCCCCCGCCCGGATGCTCCACCGCAGCCGCTGGATGCGGTCGTCGTACTCGTCCCGCAGCTGCCTCAGCTGCCGCAGCTCCTCTTGCATCTTCTGTGGAGCCATCCGTCCGCAATCGCGCAGGCAGGGCAGGGCAGGGCAGGGTGGAGGTGGGGTAGGACGGGGCAGGTCAGAGGGGGCGGTTCTAGGACATTGGTCGGCAACGACAAACTGAGCTGACTACTGGACAGACAAATCACACCCGTAACCCAGGATGAGGACCTCCATGTGTCGGCACGGCATATGACCGAAGGTGTACTGCTAGATTCAAACGGACCGGTGGCCCGTGGGTCTCTACTCAGCCGGCTGTCGATTGCGCCTCCCGCCAGCGCGGGCCAAGGGGGTTCCGAAAGGCAGGTGGTTCCGGGCAGCCGCAAGGCAGGTGGCTACCCACACACGGGGTTTAGATGGTCGCCTCGCCCGCGTTGGCAAGGGCCCCACCCACCCACTTACCCACCCAGCCCAGCCTAGCCCGCCCGCCCACCCACCCACTTACCCACACAGCCCAGCCCGCCTACCCACTCATTTACCCTCCCCGCCCAGTCCGGCCCCCCGCCCGACCCACCATGGACCTGCCCAGCTTCTCCAGCTCCAGCTCCAGCTCCGGAACCACGAGCATGGTCCGCCAGCCGATGTCCTTCTTGGACTTGACGATGTCGCCGTAGATGTGGTCGCCCACGTACAGCACCTGGCTGCCTGCGGGGCGGGGCGGGGTGGGGCGGGGCGGGTGGGTGGGTGGGTGGGTGGAGGGAAGCTTAGGGCGGCAGTCCAGGTGACCGTTCATGCGCTGCTTGGTGGGTATGGTTGTGGTCCTGGTTGTGGTTGTGGGAATAAAAGTGTTCTGGTGGGGGAGGCCGCCATATCACGAGTACATAACGGGAGGGTTCTGCGCCTTGACGGCACGGCACTGCACGACAGGGCCGCCGGTCGCTGGGTGCCGGGTACAGAGCGCACACGGTTTCACATGGGTTCGCACAGCCGTTGACCTCCACGTCGTCCAGTCGTCCGGCCCCCTATCCAGACGGCCACCCTACCCAATCCTCCCCACCCTGGGCCCCCCCAATCCTGGCAGCAGCGCAGGTTTGAGAAATGTCTACCGATTTCCGTTACCCACCCCCCTCCCTGGATGGTGCCTCCCTCACCCTCGGTCACCGCCAGCATCTTGTGCAGGTCCATGTACCAGCCGCCCTGGAACACGTTGCTGCCGGGGACCGGGGCGGTCCAGAAGCCATTGCCGTTGCTGCTGCTGCTGCTACTGCCGGAGGGGGAGGCGGGGCCGGCGCAGGTGCCGTTGCTGCTGATGGTGGTGGTGGTGGTGGTGGTGGTGGACAGGGGGTCGGTGCTCTCCGAGTCGCTGTCAATGCTGCTGCTGCTGGCGGAGGTCGTGGGCGGGGCGGAGGAGGCCGCGTCGGTGCCGTACGCCATGTCCTGCTCGTCGATGGGGATGATGGGCGCCCCGTTGTCCGTGTTCTTGAGCATGCCTGACGGAGGCGCCCCGGGAAGAGACGGTAAGAGACGGACAGACAGGCAGACGGACAGGCAGACGGACAGGCAGACAAGACAAGTAGACACAAGGGAGCGGAGAGTTATCGCGACAAAACCGAGGGAGAGGGCAGAGGGCACACTGAAGGGGAGAGGAGCACACAGTCGCGCCCCCCGCCCTGACGCCCCTCGCCAGCCCCTCTCTCCCTTCCCCTCCACCCAATCCACTGGTAACCTCGCCATCCTCCCCCCTACCCGTCGCCCCCTACCCGTCGCCCCCTACCCGTCGCCCCCCCACCCGTCGCCCCCTACCCGTCGCCCCCGACCCGTCGCCCCCGACCCGTCGCCCCCTACCCGTCGCCCCCGACCCGTCGCCCCCTACCCGTCGCCCCCTACCCGTGTTGACGTCCACCGAGAAGAGCGGCGCCCGGTGCTGGAAGAAGGACGGCTTGGCGCAGCCCACCATCACCACGTCAAAGTACTGCAACCACTCGGTCGTCTTCTGCGCCCCTGTTGGCAGGTTGCGGTAATGGTGGGGGAGCGGGGTTTAAAGGAAATCGGTTGACACATTCACCAATGCGCTGCTGCTGCCAGAGCGAGAAAAAGGTCCGGTGAAGATTCGACTGTACCACAACCTCCAATTGAAGGGGGAGGGGGATGAGGGCGCAGGAGCAGGCCGGCTGCGCAGTCAGGATGGGCGGCTCGGGGTGCTGTACCGTCGTCAGCCCCTATGGGGTTGCTTGGGAGCTCCTGGGGTTTGGGTGGCCTGGCCGAGAACGCGTCCGCCCGCGCGCTCTCTACCCCCCGCCCCCCACCTGTCTTGCTTCTCCCCACCGCCTTACCTGTCTTCCCGGAGATGAGGAAGTTCATGACCACGTTGGTGTAGTCGAACAACGAGTTGGTGGCCAGGAACACCTTCCGGCCACTGGCGCGGTGAGTCTGCAGCACCTGCGGGCCCCAAGTGCGGACGTGGGATTGGGGGGTGAAGGATTGGGGATTGGGGGGGTGAAGGATTGGGGAGTGGGGGAAGGATTGGGGAGTGGGGGGGATGGGGGGGGGAAGGAGTGGGGGTGAAGGATTGGGGAGTGGGGGGGTGAAGGATTGGGGAGTGGGGGGGGTGAAGGATTGGGGGAGTGGGGGGTGAAGGATTGGGGAGTGGGGGGTGAAGGATTGGGGAGTGGGGGGGTGAAGGATTGGGGAGTGGGGGTGAAGGATGGGGAGTGGGGGTGAAGGATTGGGGAGTGGGGGGTGAAGGATTGGGGAGTGGGGGTGAAGGATTGGGGAGTGGGGGGTGAAGGATTGGGGGAGTGGGGGGTGAAGGATTGGGGAGTGGGGGGTGAAGGATTGGGAGTGGGGGGTGAAGGATTGGGGAGTGGGGGGTGAAGGATTGGGGAGTGGGGGGTGAAGGATTGGGGATGGGGGGTGAAGGATATGGGGGGAAGATTGGGAGGGGTGAAGGATTGGGGAGTGGGGGGTGAAGGATTGGGGGGGGGGGTGAAGGATTGGGGAGTGGGGGGTGAAGGATTGGGGAGTGGGGGGTGAAGGATTGGGGAGTGGGGGTGAAGGATTGGGGAGTGGGGGGTGAAGGATTGGGGAGTGGGGGGTGAAGGATTGGGGAGTGGGGGTGAAGGATTGGGGAGTGGGGGGTGAAGGATTGGGGAGTGGGGGGTGAAGGATTGGATGGGGTGAAGATTGGGAGGGGGTGAAGGATTGGGGAGTGGGGGGTGAAGGATTGGGGAGTGGGGGGTGAAGGATTGGGGAGTGGGGGTGAAGGATTGGGGAGTGGGGGGTGAAGGATTGGGGAGTGGGGGGTGAAGGATTGGGGAGTGGGGGGTGAAGATTGGGGAGTGGGGGGTGAAGGATTGGGGAGTGGGGGTGAGGATTGGGGAGTGGGGGGTGAAGGATTGGGGAGTGGGGGGTGAAGGATTGGGGAGTGGGGGGTGAAGGATTGGGGAGTGGGGGGGGTGAAGGATTGGGGGGGAGGTTGGGGGGGTGAAGGATTGGGGAGTGGGGGGTGAAGGATTGGGAGTGGGGGGTGAAGGATTGGGGAGTGGGGGTGAAGGATTGGGGAGTGGGGGGTGAAGGATGGGGAGTGGGGGGTGAAGGATTGGGGAGTGGGGGGTGAAGGATTGGGAGTGGGGGGTGAAGGAGATTGGGGAGTGGGGGGTTGAAGGATTGGGGAGTGGGGATGGGTGAAAGGATTGGGGAGTGGGGGGTGAAGG